>OX451735.1:493171652-494371652 GCA_948472305.1 Vicia faba | reverse complement strand
AGATGAGTGCATTAAGAATTCTTTTGTTCTTCCAGAACTTTACTTATCTGAATATCAGAGCTTTTTCTTGCAGCGTTGGTGCTTCAGAAGTTGTAACATTAGAACTTCTTCTATTTAACGTGTTACACAGATTTGCTTCGAAGTGTGTTGTGTCTTAAACAAAGCTTTAAAATGTAAATCTCTTATCATCTTCTATGCTTCTTTTATCATAATTACTTTTTATATTTAAGTACATAATTATCATGTATTTGTTATCATCAAAACTATTACAAGGATGTAGAAAGAAACTATGTTTTAACATATTTCTTTGGTAAGCTTTTAATGATTTTCTTTACATGATCTGCTGTCGAATACCCTTTGTCCAAAACTTTCAACCCAACAACTAGAATTTGAAACTTTGAGAACATTGTCTCAATTTTTTCATCTTCTTTCATCTTGAAAGCTTTGTATTTCTGGATGAGTGCAAGAGCTTTGGTCTCTTTGACTTGTGTGTTGCCTTCATGTGTCATTCTCGAAGAGGCAAACATGTTTTTAGCAGAATCTCTGTTTGTGATCTTCTCATACTCGGTGTATGAAATGACACTCAAGAGAATCATTCTGTCCTTGTGATGATTTCTGGATTATTTCTTTTGTTGACCTGTCATTTTCTTTCTATCAATCTTCTGACCGTTTTCATCACTAGGATGAATGTAGCCATTAGTCACCATATCCAGAGATCAGTGTCATGAGCTAGAAAGAAACTTTCGATTTTGTCTTTCCAGTAATCAAAATTTTCACTGTCAAACATTAGGGGTCTGCCGCTGATTTTGTCTTTATCATCATTGTTGTTCTAAACTGGTTCCACCATAGTGTTTTTCTTGCTAGGATATTTTCCTGACACGGTTAAGTGATAGCACCCAAAACCAGGTGCTCTGATACCAATTGAAGGATATAAAAACGCAAGAAAGGGGGGTTTGAATTGGGGTTTTCAAAAATTAAAAATAGTATGACACATTTAGCTATCCTGGTTTATTTGAACTCAAACTACTCCAGTCCACCCGCCAAGGTGATTTCACCTCTCTCAATCGAGGTCTTAATCTACTAATTAAAACTTTGACTATAATTCACGAAGACAACTGTCAATGTCTTCTTGAGATCAAACCACACCTTGGTTTCTCAAGGAATTACAACTCACAAAGACTACCGTCAATGTCTTCTTGATACTAAACCACAACTTGGTTTCTCAATGAATTACAACTTTTCTAACAGAAATAATGTGTTTAACAAATGCTTCTAAAAAGCTATATTACAACTTTGATGTTTACACAAAGATTAAAGCACAGTGATAATTCAAGAGATAACGATAATAGAGAATATTTTGTATCGCTCTTGTTGGTATATGTGAGTGATGCCTTGATCCATCTTCATAGTCTCTTTATATAGAGGAAGTTAATTGACTCGTTGGAGACATAAGAAACTATATTTGGAAGGTTTATAAAATGTTGTTAATGCACATTCCAAAAATACATATCTTGTTCGGTACCAACCATTACTCTTTGATTTGTAATGAATGAATTGTAATTCATCAGAACTTTGCTTCTTTTAAATATGATCAGAATAAGAATATTAACATTGATACTTTAGATCATCAGAGTTTCTTGAGATTCATATGATCAAAACTTGATTGAGACAGACACGTTGAAGCTTCTTTGTACTTTTAGAATATTCACTTATCAGAGTATAGCTTGATCGTAAGTGCTGAGTATTAGAACTTTAGAATAAATGAGTGCGTTGAGACTTCTTTTGTTCTTCCAGATCTTCACTTATCGGAGTTTTTCTTCATCAGATTTTAGCTTGCAGCTATGGTGCTTCAGAAGTTATAATACAATAGATCATTAGAGTATTGCTTCATCAGACTTTAGCTTACACCTTTGGTGCTTCAGAAGTTATAATATCAGAACATCTTCTATAGAGCGTGTTACACAGACTTGCTTCTAAGTTTGTACGCTTCGTCTTATCAGAAGTTCAAAATGAAAAATTTTCGCCAACTACAATGCTTTTTTATCAGAACTTCTATGCATATTTAAATAATTTATTAGATAGAATGATTGTTCTTTATATATATCATCTATTTGTTATCATCAAAAGTATTACTAAGAAGTAGAACCAAACTATGTTCTAGACCAGTTGTCTGGAATCCTCGGTTGGGCAAGTGCGTCCTTCCTTGTTATAGTCCTTTAGTGTCTCTTTCAAAGTTCAGTTGTCTAGTACACTTGGTTAGGCAAGTATGTCTTTTCTTGTTGGAGTTTTTTCTGGTCAGTCTCTTCTTGTTATGTGTCCAAGATCTTTACCGTTTTCAATTATTCGATCTCTCTTTTGTGTGTCTAATCTTGACCTGACATACACCTACCCCTGATAACCACTTTAACCCAAAAGAAAAAAAACTAAATATACAAAAAACCAAAAATAAATAATACCCGACTGGCTTCAAAGTACAAATTTTACGATTCTATTAAGTACTCAATCCTTTTTCACCTTAATTGTTCGAAAGGCTTGCGTCAATCTCGCCTTCTGGTTAAAGAAGATTGAATATGGGCAGCTGTTGTAACCCAAAATTCGCCCTCTTCATTTTAATTCTAATTGGATTATATTTAATTACCATATGCATACATTCATGTCATAGGCTTATGCTCATGGAAACGAGGTATTTCTTTGCAAGAAAGAGTTAGGAAAATTGATTGTTCCGTTAAGCAGCATTATGTAGCAGAACTCAGGGTTTTCCACATTTTTCTGTTACCCACATGTTTTCCAAGTTATCCAATCAACAACCAAGAAATTCATCAATGTGTTAAGCTCTTATGCATTTCAACATGCTCTAAATCGTGCAGAAAGTTAAGCATTTCAGTCGATTTGAGACAATGCAGACATAAATTTAGTACGATGCGTTCAAACTTAGAAATTCACAACTCAAGTTCATAAAACAGTTTTGGATTGATTCTTCATTCTTTAAGTCTTTGTAACTTGTATTTCACGCTAATGCCATAATAACAATATGTATGGATTAATATCATTAAGTTAGGGTTTAAGTCTTTGTAACTTGTATTTCACGCTAATGCCATAATAACAGTTTGAGTAGAATTTTTGTGTACACTCCTCTATGTTTCAATAACTTAACATAGTTGTTGGTTTGTCTTAATTGAGTTGTAATATTCAATATTCAATAGGATTGTTATTGAAGTTGATCACATGAGATTAGTGATTGAAAGAAAGTGAGAAGGATTCTAATATTTAGGGGGAGACCTAAAAAGTTCATTGGGTGGTGTTAGGAAGATGCTTTGAAAAACATGGGCTTGTTGCTCTTGTAAGACTAAGTGTACTAAACTATTGATAGTGAATTTCCTTTCTTGGATAGAGTATCCTCCAGACATATGTGTTGTTTGCATTGAACTTGATTACCAATATCAGGCGTTATTTACTGCTTTTACATTGACTTTGTATTACTATCCATTTGTGTGTTATATCTGGTTTAACTTGTGGGACTAGTTGTTCCAACATCGTGTCCAACATCTCTCTCCTCAGGAATAAAATTTCAATAAAAAATTAGTGATGTAAGAATCTGATCATAATTTAAATATTGTATATGAAACATCTAGTGTAATATACAATTGTTCGATTATTTATTGTTGATCAATCTATAGGTTTCGTGAATTTTGTATTTGTCGACGTGATCAAAATCCAACAAAAGTATAATTCACATATTTTCGTTTTAAATCTTTCTCGCACAACTTTGAAAATCCTCTATTATTCTATTTTGAAAAATCAGTCAAAAATTTTGTTTTTGTCTTTTCATTCCCTAGACTATTTTTCCTACTTTGTATTCTCATCCAACATGGATTAACACCAATCTCATGGAGTTTAAAGAAGTAAGTAATTATGACTTTGTCTTCATGTGAGACAGAGTATGTTGTAACCTACTATGTTTCAGGGTAGGAGATGTTGCTTGAAGAGTTGAATGTCAACAATTGTGAGCAAATCAAGTCGTTAGTGGATAATCAGACAACAATTGATTTAGAAAATCATCCTATAAGCCATGGTAGAAGCAAATACATAGGAAGAAGGTACCATTTATTTAGAGCCCATGTTAGTAAATAGAGGTTTAGAATTGAGTATTGCAAAACTGAATTGCAATTGGTTGACATTCTAACTAAACCCTTGAAGCAAGCAAGATTGGAAGGCCTTAAAGGACAGGTGGAAATGAAGAACTTAAAAAGTTGAATTAGGAAGAGTATTAGATGTGGTTAGTATGTGGTTATTGGTAGTTCAATATGTGATTACTACTAGTTTAAAATATGATTATTGATAATTCAGAAAGTAATTATTGATAGTTCACCATGTGTTTATTGATAATTCAATAAACAATTAATAATAGTTTAACATATAGTTACTAATAGTTATTCACGTGGCTAATGCTAAATATAAATATATATATATATATATATATATATATATATATATATATATATATATATATATATATATATATATATATATATATATATATATATATATATATATATATATATATATATATATATATATATATATATATATATATATATATATATATATATATATATATATATATATATATATATATATATATATATATATATATATATATATATATATATATATATATATATATATATATATATATATATATATATATATATATATATATATATATATATATATATATATATATATATATATATATATATAAAGAATGTAACACTTATTTTTATAAAAAGAAATAAATTTCATTTATTTTTCATTCCAATAATACTTCTGTTTCTCTATTTCTTTTTATTCTTCTTTATTTTCTCAATTTGCAAATAGCTTGTAATTCAAATTATCGAACCAAAAAAAGTGTTTTGTGGTGTGGTCTCTTCGACTATCCGGTTTATATTGATTAAAAATAGTATCTACTTAGTGATATCTTAAGTGACATATTATTAAACTAACTATATTAGTCAAGTTAGATGGATAAAGTTACCTAATATTTGGTTAATAAAGTTGGCACCTTTTCTTATTTATTGTTATCTCTCATACTAGTCAAGCCCCATGGGGCTATATATACTTGTCTTACGATCATCACATATATCAAACATACACATAACACATTAAAGTGAATTGAGTTATCCTAAGTTTATATTCATCATCACTCATTGAGCCATGGAGAAGAAATCATTAACTGTCTTATCCTTCCTTTTCCTCGTTCTCTTTGTTGCACGTAAGTTATCATTATGGCATAGTTCAATATTCATAATTAGTACATTATAGTTAATATCTGTATTGGTATCTTGATGCAGAAGAAATTGCGGTGACTGAGGCAAATTGTGAGAATTTGTCTGCCAAATACAAGGGACCGTGCTTCACAAATGGTAGCTGTGACGATCATTGCAAAAACAAAGAGAAGGTAGTTGGTGGTAGGTGCAGGGATGATTTTCGCTGTTGGTGCACCTATAGAAACTGTTAAATGCATTTTCTCCAACATGCAGGAGGGACAGTATATATACATATATAAATAAAACTATAGTATAAAAATAAATAAATAAATAAATAATATGCAGTATAACTATCTAGGACTGCATATGTATGTTGTACTGCGTCGTCTTTAAATTATGTGTGACCTCGTTATCGTGCATAACGTATTAGATAAGCACTTTTATTATATGAAAGAAAAACTTTATTAATAAAAAAGTTTCGTTAGCAGAAATATTTTCTTGGGCTATGCATCAAATTAGAGATTGTAAAAAAATTATGTTCGGATAATACTACTGAGTAACTGGTGTACTTAGATTCCTATGTGTGTTTGTTGCAACATTTCAATATTTTAGTAATTTTAATAAGGAGATAATTTGAAAAAGTTTCTTTAAATTTTACGTTGTTAGAAAAGTTAACGTGTTTGTGTGATTTTTTTTTAATAATATTAATGTGATAGTAATCGCATGTGATTTAGATTCGAGATTTGTCTAGCAAACGTTATTATATAAGAAAATTATTTGTTTCATTTTAAAAAATGTCAAAAATTTCTATTGTGTTTTTTGTTCTTCAATCTCATAATTTTGCGTCTTTAATTTTTAATTATCGAGGCATTAACTTCTCTCCCTTTCTTTTTATTCGTTGATTTTTTCGAATATTTTTTTTGAATTCTTCTTAGAGAATTATGTTTGTACATTATGAGAAAATAGCTATCTGAGTTATTGGTCTCGGATAAAAGACGTCTGGGGCTTATATACATCCTGAGAAAATAGTTATTCGCGATGTGGGACTCAGACAGAAGACCTAAAAGAGAGCTCACCTTTGAAGGTACAACCAAGACAGTTAAAGCATAGCTCGCCCACACAAGGCTAGCCTGCAAACCGGACTCACCCACACAGGGCTAGTCTACGAATATGGCTCACCCACACAGAGCTAGCCCGCGAACAGGCTCGCCCACAGAGCTAGCCAGCATAGAGCTGGCCTACAGACAACCTCATTCAATATAATCAATAGCCATTATGACTCTGAAGGGACAAGGAAACCATTGTGGTAATGCCCATGAATACCATTTCAGCACCTTGTTGGTAGAGACACTATAAATAGGTAGCTAATGGAGAGAAGAAAGGATCCAGAATCTTAACAGAAAAACTCCAAGATACAAAATACTCCTCAGAAATACACTGCGACCTTTCTCGGCCCGCTTTGGGGAGGTCATCCATTTTCTATGTAGCTGACGTTGCCGCATAGACCTCCGACACCACCATCACCACCCGAAAAATCCATGCACAAAGCCGATAACCTCCAAGTATATCAGATCCGTTTGAGTCACCACCATACAGATCCTCCACACAAGCCTCTCAAATTGAGATCACCGACAAGCTCATTATCAGACCATCAGAGAGATTATAGGCCCTCGACGATAATCAATCATGTCCAGGTTGGTCCATCATTTGATAGAGATGCTACCGACGCCACCATTGAAAAGATAAGTAACTCGTGAATATTATTGAATTGCTACAGTTAAATTTCTTTTGATAACTTTTTAATGCCACGTGTTGCTGGATTTGTAACTCGAATATTTCCATTTACTTCTATATGCAATGTTAACCTTATATTTAGTTGAGATATGCATATAGTTACAACGGGACAACCACTACAAAAAAAACTCCCATTTGTTACGTGATATTCACGTCACAACGTGAAAAGTCATGCCACCCACTCCTCAGCCACATTATTATTCAGGCGTAACAGACGCAGGAGTCAGAGCAACACTTTACTTGCCACGTGATTTTCATGTCACTAATTTGTGACGGGAAAATCACATCACTAGTTAATTAAATTTAATAATACAATGTTTTATTCAGCTTTTGTTTTTTTATAAAAAAATTAAGTTGCGACGTGATTTACATGTCACAATTTTGTGACATGGAAATCACGTCACTAATGTTTTTTTTTTAATTTAATTGCTGAAATTTGTTTTTCTTTTATAATTAATTAAATTAATAAAATTAACTAATAAATTCAATATATAAATTAGTAAACTAAATAAAGTTAATATAACAAAATTAAAAAACTAAAATAAAAAATTTAAGATTTCTTAATTTAATACACTACTAGTATGTTACACAAATTCAAATTTGAAAGAAAAATAAAATTAAAAAAAACTAATTCTACTGGTCATCTTGGCTGGTATAGTTGTCAATGTCAAAATTATCTTCATTTCTATCATCCTCTAACTCTTGACCACGAACGTTTTGATTTCCACCAAACCCTTGCATAAATTGTCTCATTTGCTGCTCCATATCAGCTTGTCTCTTTGTTATGACCTTCATTTGTCGTTGTTGCTCTTTCCTCATTGCCTCCATTTGAGCCTTCATTGTCTCCTCACGTTGTGCTGACTCGCGTCTCGCCTCATTTAACGCCAATTGTCTTATTGTTTTAAGTTGTTCTGGTGTCAAATTTGGTTGGCGTGACCCTCCTTCCCCATCTCTAACTCTTTGAAATAAAGTTTTATCCCCACTTCTAAAGGTGCCCACCAAATTTCCACCACCAAAAAAACAACCGTTAGGGCCTTTTTCGCCAATGACTTGATCCCAAATATAAAAATCCACATCTGAATGAAGCGACTCTCCCTCTCCCGAAGTATATTGAGGATTATGAATCAGAAAATTTGTGAGCAATGTCCAATAATCCTCCTACACATTCAATAAAAAAATTAAGTTAAGTTTATATTAAATTATATTAAATTAAACTATATTATATTATATTATATTATATTTAAAAAGTTTCCATGTGATTTTCACGCCACGACTTCTCAATTGTCACGTGATTTTCACGTCACAACTTCTCAGTTGCCACGTGAAAATCACGACACAAAATTGTCATTATATATATATATATATATATATATATATATATATATATATATATATATATATATATATATATATATATATATATATATATATATATATATATATATATATATAATATATATATATATATATATATATATATAAACAACGTAAATTAAATAACTTACGAAAGCTTTTAGTGTACGTTCGTCAACAAAATCCCCTTTTTCTTTGTTCGTTTGTCTTTTTAACCAGCTCAATTATCAGTGGTGGTCTCCCCAAAGTCATAGTCTAAATAATAAAATTAAATTTTATTAATAAAATATATTATGAATTAAAATATAACTTAAAAAAGTGGTAATATTTATCATGCGTCGAACATGATCTGTCGTACTTATACTTTCAATTGCATTAACACAACCCCCTTTTTTAGATGCCCTCATCTTCTTAAACTTTTCAGATTTATCCTGAAATTCTGGTGACTTTCAATATTTAAGAAGTTCCTCAAAAACCTCTTTGCCTATCCAATTGGAACGGATATCCTGAAGTTCCCAACGCTCTCTAACACGTTGCATTATTTCAAAAAGTCGTCTTGAGATTCTGCCATAATAATTTTTTTTAATCAGCTTCTCATTCAATGTATCCCACACACATTTTTCCTATAATGTTATATGATATTAAAATAAATAGTTAGATAATTATAATGAAAAATTCATTTAAATAACAATAACTAAAAAAATAAAGTAATTATACCTTAAATTTGTTAAGCGAAACTTCTTTATTTTTAACGTCTTTGAAGGTCTTCCAAAATTGTTTATACATCTGCTGAATTATATAATTTATAACCTTGGTAGCAGTCCGACTCAGCGATAAACTAAACAACAATAATTTGAATTAGCAATATTAAATATAAATTTATATTAAAAATGAAAATGTATACTTAAATAAAAATTTATAAATAAGAAACATACGAGCTTCCTTCGGGCCAAATCCAAAATCTCTCATCAATCACTACGCCAAAAAAGACCTACAAAAGCGCTTTTTTTGGCCTTTAAAAGCGCTTAAAAGCGCTTTCTAAGGTGGCGCTGCTATAGGTTTTAGCAGCGCTTTTTGTTTAATGAAAAGCGCTTTCGTAGGTCTACTTATGACAACGCTTTTTCTAAAAAGCGCTCTCTTAAGTACCCTTATGGCAGCGCTTTTTCTAAAAAGCGCTCTCTTAAGTACCCTTATGGCAGCGCTTTTTCTAAAAAGCACTCTCTTAAGTAGGCTTTTGGCAGCGCTTTTTCTAAAAAGCGCTCTCTTAAATAGGCTTTTGGCAGCGCTTTTTTATGAAAAAGCGCTTTCATTGGTGGCGCTTTTTTTGGAAAAAAGCTTTCATAGGTTGTCTTTTAGCAGCGCTTTTTCTTGGAAAAGCGCTGTCATATGTTTACCTTAGACAACGCTTTATGTGAAAAAGCGTTGTCATAGGTCTACCTATGAAAGCGCTTTTCTCCAAAAAGCGCTTTCATAGGGTGTTTTTTTTAGAGGTGTAATTTATATAATTCATATACCTGCATTGTTTGCAGCATATTATTTATATAAACCAGTTGCCATAACCTGTAATTCATAAATAGCGGTAATGCATTTTTGTATACCAAATTCATATACCAAAATTTATATACACCATTTTTGTATCTCATTATATATAAACCATTGTTATCAGTATTGTAACTCAAAATCAGTCTTACAAAATCAACCCTAACAACAACTAAACCAATCCTTATATTATTCTCTGCTCAATAAAATATTGACACAACTCCTCTTTGGTTTCTTGCAACTGAAGTTTCGTGTAATATGCACATTTGTACTCATCGAAGTACTACATAACAAAACATAATATGCATGATTTAGTTAAAAGTAAAAAATTATATGAAATATCCGAGAAATAATAAAACAAATCCTAAGTTATAAATTCATACCGTGACTGGAATTTCTATTTGATTCAGTTGAATGATTTCTTTGATAAACCGTATAACGAAGTATCCGCAATCTATACCGTTTTGCTGTTGAGGACACTACATAGAAGAACAAATAAGAATATATAGTTGTATTGTTTTATCAAATAGCGTAAATATTATAAGCAAAATAGTGGAAATTAATATACCTGCACTTTGATCCAATTAATGTTGTTTGATTTAGACCGTCGTACCCGAGCTTCTCTTTGACACCGGAATACTTGTATCGCTCTAACAAAATAAAAATATATATTTAGAACAATGTCACAGAAATAATTAAATACATAAATACACACAAATATTTAAAATAATCTCACTTACGTATCAATCATTAACTTCATATCCGGATAATTTGTCCAATCACCGTCAACCGAATTCAGATAATAGACCACTTCTTTTATAGGATCGATAGCAACCAACAACCAGTGACGTCTATAAATTAAAACAACAGTTTAGAAGAAATTTTTCTACGCAAAAATTACAAATATTAAAATGAACATAGAATGAAAATCTAACCCTGTAGGAATAGTATTATACGCCCAAAGATATAAGCTTTCTGTACTGCCAGTTGCCATGAATCTTTCGACTAAGTGCTCTCTTACTGAATCTGGTTCCCTACCAATTGTCGCTCCGCTGACACAGGAGGAAGACACAAAATGGAATCTGTTTGACAATTGATTCCCGCGCATCAATTTGTCATATAACAGCCTTAAATAAAAACATAATTAAAATTAGAGTATATTCATTGAAAATGTTTAAAAAAGATTTCAGCTAATTACATAATATAAAGATGGGGTTACCGGATGTATGCGTGCATAATACTGACGCCCAATTCTTTATGACGAAAAATCTGTTCCACGTCCTCATGTCCAATTATTTCGGTGCAAGGAAAACCAAAGATACCTTGATCCATATCCATTTGATGAATACCACCATCCATCAAATTTGTTGTTCCCACTATTGTTTCAAGACACTGCCGGTATCGAGGGAAAAATCTAGTAGGCACCCTTTTCTTGGGTGGTACACCAACGATTTTCTGGCTCACTTGTTGTGACCCATGAAAAGGTACCTAAAAATCATATAAACTCGGTTAAATTATAAAATTATGCAGTTTTTTATTCGGATCATATAATTAACACTTTAAACGTACCTCTTTTGGTGATACGTCAGACTCGTCATGCTGCAAAATCCCTTTACCCTTAGATGCGGGTGTTGTAGGAGTCTATAATTACCGTGGAAATAACTGAGGTCAGAACTGACAGTTGAAGACTTAAAGATTCATAATTGTTTTCAACATACCTGATCATCTATGAAAATGAGGTCTGATGGCCATGCAACAAAAGATCCTATTGCATCTCGCAGCAATGTGGTCTCAGCAACAATGTCAGGTACCGGCAGCAATGCATCCATATCTAAAGCAATGTCAACCGATACTTTCATGTGTCCATCCGGAAGCGGTCTATTATGAAGTAAATCTCCCGAACTATTATGGACTTTTCCCTTGCCAACTATCGATAAGTCGGTGACGATAGGTATAGCTGGCAAGATGAAATGCCCTAAACCAATAATAACCGTTAGAAGTGACTAAAAATATTCTATAATAATAACTGATATATATTGAAAATTACCTCGGGAAATTTATGCTGACAGTTGATACTAGCTTTGTCACTAGTTTCTTTCAATTGTGAACTGCTCTTTTTCGCCATATATCTCTCTTTATCCTTCTGCAATTCACGAACTTGAGCTTGTAAATCCTGCAATGTTTGCATCATTTCTGCATTGCTAGGATTTCTTCTCCTTGGATGCTTATACAAAGAGGTTGGAGTGACACCATGACCTTTACCCCTCACCCGACCCGGATACTCACCAATATTTAGTGCTCGACTAAGTATGCTCCTGGTATCCTGATGATCCTCACCTGGGGATACCAATTGCGACAAGGTCTCCTGTAATTCAATTACATATAAAAAATTATTAGTGGAGATAAAAAATTACTTAAATATTAAGAAACATTAATTGATTTAACTAAAGACACAATCTTATACTTACACATTCATCATACACATGTTGAATATCGGGATTAACAGCTTGATCCTTGCCCACACGGGCTTCCTTCCACAACAAATGTGCCGGTAGTGATGTTGCGTCACTTTTCGTCTCTTCTAACTACACAATGACGGAAGTCTTAAGATCATAAACTATAACACATTGAGAGAATTAATAAGATCGTAGAGTTTATATTTACTTACAATTTTTTCCTCTAAGCGAGCATATCCCAAACGCCCTTTTTTGTATGGATATGCGGGTTTTGACACTCTCTCGCGATTGATAGCACTCACTTTCTTGAAATTCTCGTCTCTTCTTTGGCCTACAAAACCAACCCATTCTTCAGGTGTAATAAAGTTCTCATATTTCTTTGGACGTTTCGGATCCTCTTCAAGAAAATTTCCTTCATCATCTTTAAGATACTTGTTTGTTAAAAATGTTCTCCACCCTCTGTGTCTTTTTCCAACCAAACCCATTATATACTTTTTACGGGTATCTTCAATGTTAAAAGACCTCTACAAAAAAACATACGCATAAAGTGTGTTAGTAAAAGAAATTTAAACACATATTATCGTCAAGATAAAGCAAATAACAAAAACCATATATGTACCTTTATCTCAATCCAAACTTTCTCCTTAGCCTCATCCAACTCTCCTCTTTTCCATCTAGGAGTGGTGATCGGAATGTGTATACGAACAAGCGTACCAATGTAGCTTGTCAACTTTGAAGCATTAGACCCAATTAATTGGTCATTATCATTCCATTCTACATTATATGTTACTCCTCTATCTCTATCACGGATGATTCCCCTCATAATAGTTATACCTCGTGTAATATCTTTTTCTGAAGTCTTTTCTGAAGTATTTTCTTGAGTATTTTCAGGAGCATTTTCAGGAGCATTTGCATCTTTTGAGTTTTCTTGATTACTAGCCATTTGACCTGTAATAATGAAAAAAAATAAAAATGAAATGGCAAATAAAAATGAAATGACAAATATAAAAATGAAATGACAAATAAAAATGAAATGGCAAATTAAAATGAAATGACAAATATAAATGAAATGGAAAATAAAAATGAAATGACAAATATAAAAATGAAATGACAAATAAAAATGAAATGGAAAATTAAAATGAAATGACAAATATAAAAATGAAATGACAAATAAAAATGAAGTGACAAATAAAAATGAAATGACAAATTAAATTTTATTGAATGATATAGGCTATAATTATATATACTATTACCCTTTTCACTAAGGTCTCTTTCTTTTCTTGGTAGGAATATGTTCTACTCATCTCTTAACAACGCGGACAGTTGGATTGATCCAAATACCCTTATTATGATCGTTTCTAATACATGATTCATTATCATTTTGATCAGTTATGGTTAAAGATTCAATGTCAACACCAATATCACTTTGATCTCCAATGCTTTCATCAATTACTTTGTTAGATAATAGAACTATAGACCATTTCGTACTTGTCAGATCATTGACATAGAACACTTGTTTAGCTTGAGAGGCTAGAATGAAAGGCTCATCTTTGTACCCCACCCTATTAAGATCCACTTGCAAAAAACCTGACTTATCCATTCGTATGCCATTATTATTTTCAAGCCACTTGGAACCAAATATAGGAATCTGAAACTTCTCGTAATCAAACATCCAAATGCGCTCGATAACCCCAAAATATGACAGGTTTGCAAATTTTGGGTTTAAGTCCTTCACACTTGATATATGCATTGCTTCAGCGATCAAGGTGACACCACTATTTTGCATAGTACTTTTGTCATCCTGTTCTTTGGTATAAAATGTGTATCCATTAATTGCATATGCGCTATAAGAAAACACAACTAAACTTGGACCGTATGCTAAACATCTCAATCTTTCTGTTACTGAAGCATGATCTGAACGATACTTTGAATAAATATGTTCCTTAAACCATGGTATGAAACTTCGATTATGCTCTCGTACAATCCAATTCTCATTTCTATTCGAATTTAAACCTCGAAGAACACCCTTGTGAATTTCAACATGTGGCTCAACTCAAGCTCATTATGCAAAACATACAAATGCACTTGATCCCGTTCGACCATTGATACTGTCACAACTTTATTTCCAATTAGCTTCTTACCTTCTTTTTTTTTCAACAATGTGAGATTTGGGGAGTCCAATTGATTGAACATTTGACCGATATTCAGTACAAAACTCAATCGCTTCTTCAACAATATATATCGTTCAGCAATACAACCCTCTGGTCGACTTTGGTTTTTCACATACCCTTTTAATATTTTCATATAACGTTCAGTAGGGTACATCCATTTCATATAAGCTGGTCTGCACAGTTGTGTCTCTTTGACAAGATGAACGACAAGATGAACCATTATGTCAAAAAACGAGGGAGGGAAATACATTTCAAGATCACACAAAGTAACAACTATTTCTTTTTGCAATGTTGGTAAGATCTCAGGATCGATCACCTTGCTGCAAATTGACTTGAAGAAAAAACACAGTTTAGTTATTGCGCTTCTTACTTTTTCTGGAAGAATAGAACGTATACCTATCGGTAGAAAATGTTCCATTATAACATGGCAATCATGCGTCTTTAAACTCTTTAACTTGAGGTCTTGCATAGACACAAGTCTTCTAATATCTGATGAGTAGCCTTCTTGAACTTTAACCTCACTTAGGAACTTACACAATATTTTTTTCTCCTTTCTGGATAGAGTGTAAACAGCAGGTGGTAGATATGTTCGTGTTCCTTTTTTCACGGGTCCCAATTCAGTTCTTATTCCCATCTCTACCATGTCCTCCCTTGCTTTAAGACCATCCTTAGACTTCCCTTTTATATTTAGTAACGTACCAATAATAATGTCAAATACATTTTTTTCAATATGCATAACATCAAGAAAATGTCTTACGTACAAAGATTTCCAATATGGAAATTCAAAATAAATCGACCTCTTCTTCCACCCACCTGTAACAACTTTATGTGCAAAAGGCTTGCCAAACTGAATACTCACATCTTTCACCTTTTCAAATAATTGATCACCTGTCAATCCAGGCGGAGCTCTACGTTGTTCGGTATCTCCGTTGAACGCTTTTCTCCATCCACGATATTGATGTTTAGAATTTAAGAATCTACGATGACCGAGAAAGACATTCTTATGACAAAGTTTTAATCACATCGTATCGATTCCATCTTCATAGATAGGACACGCTTTTTCACCTTTAATGCTATACCCGGATAGATTTCCGTAGGCTGGAAAATTGTTAATTGTTCCAAACAACATCGCCCTCAAGTTAAAACTTTCTTTCCTATACCCATCATAAACCTCCACACTGTTCTCCCACAAAATCTTCAAATCTTCGATTAAAGGTTCCAAATATACGTCTATGTCATTTCCTGGTTGTTTAGGCCCAGAAATTAACATAGATAACATCATGTACTTACGCTTCATACATAGCCACGGAGGTAGGTTATAAATCATAAGAATTACAGGCCATGTGCTATGCGAGATACTTTGAATACCGTGTGGGTTCATTCCATCAGTAGACAATGCCAAGCGAAGGTTTCTTGCATCTTTTCCAAATTCAGGATAATCATTATCAATTTTCATCCACTATGGTGAATCTGCCGGATGTCGAAACTTTCCATCAACAATTCTTTCATCTGCATGCCAAGTTAAGTGTCTTGAATCGGTTTCACTATGATACATCCGTCTAAATCTCGGAATTATAGGAAAATACCATAAGACTTTTGCCAGAGACAACTTTTTCTTATATCGAGGGGCACCGCATTTAGGACACTCATTTAACGATGCATACTCGTTTCGAAACAAAACGCAATCTTTTGGACAGGCATGTATCTTGTCATAGCTCATGCCAATAGAGTACAATATCTTTTTGGCCTCATACGTTCGATTGGGGAGAATATTATCCTCTAGTAGCATATCTTTCATAAGGGCTAATAACTCTGTGAAACTTTTATCCTACCATCCATTGCCCGCCTTTAAGTTGTACAACTTTAATACCGCAGACAATCTTGTGAATTTTGTACAACCATTATACAACGGTTTCTCTGCATCGCTTACCAACCTCTCGAACATTTTGGGACAATCATTAAGATCTTCTTCAAGCGCTTCTGCAATCTCTTCAACTCGATCATAATCGTATGTATTTGTGCCATTGTCGTTTGAAGCATAGGTCCTATTATCCCCCGATTCATCATTCCCGTCACTTTTCTCACCATGCATATTCCAACATGTATAACTTCTATCAATTCCATACCGTATTAGATGTGATGCCAACTGAACCGCGTCAACCTGATTCCCATAACAGCAACACAAACAAGGACATGTCATTCGACCGGGGTCTTCGGCGTGTGCAACAGCAAACTTAACGAATTCCGATACCCCGTTCTCGTACTCTTTCGACAATCGATTGGAATACATGAATGTCTTATCCATGGTTTACGGTTTCTGAGTCAATCTGAGCTAAATGATAAATTAGAAAACAAAACCAATACTCAAAACTTGCACTTGCTCTTGCACAACCATATAACAAAACCAATACTCAATACTTTTCACTAAATTCATTTTATTCTATCAACTAATCACATTTTATGATTACATCACTAATCACAATTCTTAACTCTCACAATTTTATATAAGCATGCATTATGTTACCTTAAAAAGTTGTTTTTGTTTCTTTAACCATCTCATTAACAAGTTAATTAATCACTTTACATTATCTATAATTAAATATACATATAGATATAGATATATAGATACATAATAATGAATGGTAATGTGAAATGGGGAACCCCGTTTGTTAATGAATCATAATTTCCACCACCATTCACTAACACAAGACAACATCATTAGCACAAGCCTCTACATGTCCGTTTCTTATATACTAGTACACCCTTGTTTCATCAAACTCAAGGGCTACCCTATACCAAACTTCATCTGTTTCTTATATATGGCATGGCCTCATTTTAGTCTAAGATATGTTTTCTGCTACGAAATTTTGTAATAAACAAAAAGGACAAAATATTTTGTATAGATTGAAAAGAAGAAACAATCACCTGACGGTTCTCCTGTGGCAAGCGGTTCTCCGGTGAGATATATGGCTCTTGTTTTCTGACGATTTGACACGTTTGAGTTCTCCAGTGAGATATGTTGCTCTGAATCAGAAGGTCCTGAAGAAGTTAAAGAAACCGATTAATTTCCAAAACAAATTAAACAAACATCAAAAGACAGAGAGCCTTAATCGGGAATCACAACCTGCCGTCCAACTAGTGTGAGTGAGAAACACTAACTGTTCTTGCTAATCAATGAAACAAGAATTTTATATGTCAGTATGGCTTCCAAGAAAATATTCCGTGCCCGATTATTCAATAAACCCTCAATAACTTTTAAAACATAATCACCTAACACTAAACCGTCCATTGCTCCAAAAAAAAGGTAACAAAAAAATAATCAAAGGGTTTTAGGAAACATTCAAAAATCATCAAACAACAACAACAACCAATACACTGTGAATGATGAAGAAAATAATAATCAACAAAAACCTATACTGATTTCAGAATACATAAATTAAATAATCGGTGCAGTTCGAGAGAGATTGAACCTTGTGAAGAGAGGGACGAGTTGTGCGGCGGCGATGAGAGTTGACGATCGTGGCGATTGAACGGAAAGAGGCTACCGTGATAGGACGAAGAAGGAACGAATTTGGGGGTTGGGTTGGAAGAAAGGAAACAAAACAACCACAATACGAACACACCTTTAATCAAAATCAATAAAATTTATTATAAAACAACCTACGAAAGCGCTTTTAAAAGCACTTTCTAATGGTCATGTATTACAGCGCTTTTACATAAAAAAGCGCTTTCGTAGCATATCCTATAGCAGCGCTTTTAAAGGCGCTTTCTAAAGGCCAGATTTAGCAGCGCTTTGGAAAAGTGCTTTCTAAGGATGACCTTTAGCAGCGCTTTTGAAAAGCGCTTTCTTAAGGTACCCTCTGAAAGGCACCCTTTAGCAGCGCTTCTCAAAAAGCGCTTTCTAAGGGTGACCTTTAGCAGCGCTTTTGAAAAGCGCTTTCTTAAGGAACCCTTTGAAAGCGCTTTTTTTTAAGCGAATTTTTTTTAAAACCTACAGCAGCGCTTTTTCCTAAAAGCGCTTTCGTATGTGTGCTGCTAAAGCTTATTTTTGGCGTAGTGAATGACATAAATCTCAATCGGATCATCATTCCCTCGAAGATCATTTCCATCCAACACATCAACATCATTATCATCTGACTGCGCATGATCATCCTCACGTGCAGGTATATATGTGGGACATGGGGTGCGGGATCCTCCAATCTGTGTAGGATGTGGGGTGCAGGATCCTCCAGTCTGTGTAGGATGTGGGTTGAGGGATCCTCCAGTCTGTGTGAGATGTGTGGTGCTGAATCCTCCAGTCTATTGGAAGGATAATGGCATCTGTGTGGGATGTGGAAAACTGGGTCCTTCAATATGCTGGAAGGATGAGGTCATTTAGGTATGCGGGAAAAGAAAACCAGGTGGCCTAACAAAAGATGGTACCCAATACGGGCTAATAAAAGATGAACTCTCAAATGGGAATGGCATATTCTAAGAGGAGAGTAATGGCATAAAAGACTGAGTACTGGTCATGGACATAGTATCAACCTGAATCTGCGGGGGAGGAAACATGGCCGATTAAGGTGTCTCACATGTTACAAACCTCGGGCGTTGAAACTTCTTACCACTATCCTTACTCTTATCAATTCGAGGTGGCATTTTATCTATTTATATAGAATACACAGTTAATATATATATATATATATATATATATATATATATATATATATATATATATATATATATATATATATATATATATATATATATATATATATATATATATATATATATATATATATATATATATATATATATATATATATATATATATATATATATATATATATATATATATATATATATATATATATATATATATATATATATATATATATATAATAAATTTGAAAAATACATTCTCATCAATACATATTCATTAACACATTCAATAGATGATTCATTATTCTCATCAATACATATTCATTAGCATATTCAATAAATAGTTCATTATTCTAAACCTTCATGCTTGTCATCCATATCATTCTCATCATCTGATGTGATATTGTCCTTGGACCTAAACTCTTCATCATGCTCTTCGTCCACATTATTATCAACCAACAATGTAGATGTATCAACTTGATGTCCCTCAACCATTGCATCAGACAAACTTGTAATGTGTTCATCTGCAATCACATCATTTAATTTTCTCAACTTCATCAACTTGTTAAGCTGGATCTTCCACTAGATCGTCGGTTTCAATATGACCCAGTAGTTTTGTTTTTATTATAACACACCATCCTCGTTTACGTGGTACAAATAAAGGATAAGGAATATAATAAACTTTCCTAAAAATATGTGACATTATGAAAAGGTTATACTCTTTGTACCTCTGATCCATTTGAATCTCAACAGTACCATATGACTTATCTATTTTTGTGCCTCTAGTTGGATCATACCATTCACAATAAAAAAAGAAAACTTTATTTTTGAGTCCAAGTAAATGTATACCAACTCTTAGATATGTTTAACAAAGCCATAGAAGTCATCTTAACTGCCATCTGTAACTGGTTTTAAAAATACACCATTGTTTATGGTTTTTTTCCTTCAGTCCACGTCTCAATGTCAAATTAATATCCGTTCACAAATTATGTGTTCCATCCATTTGTGCTTTAAATAGGGGCTTCAGGAGTTAATGCAACAATGCTAGACAATCTCTTCTTGAACCATGCTGGAAATTGAGCATGAATGACACCGAATGTTGATTGTACACTGGTACTTTGAAAATAGGCGATGTTAAATTCCCTAAAAAGAAACACACTATAAGTTTCAATATAATAAGTTTGATATTAACACTACAAAGAAAATTAAACAGTTGGGGGTATACTTACTCAAAATATGGTTTAACGTCAACGCAATTGATCAAGACACGAACATGTGCGGATTGAATTTCTTTTTGGGTCAACCTATGCATACCCTTCTTTCCAGAGGGACGACCTGGAAGCCCGGAGACTGATAAGGTGAATTGACTTCTCTCATTGACATTTAAAGGATTTCATATGATTCTAGGAGTTAACATCAAGTGATTGAAATAGTGACTGCAAAAATGTGATCTTTCCCGATGCAAGTAATATGCATATATAGATCCTTTAACTGTAGATTTATTTTTCACTGATCGCTTTGAATCACCCATAAATTGTTCAAACGGATACATCCACCTATATTAAATAGGTCTACCAAGATAAGCTTCATATGCAAAATGCACAGGTAGATGTTCCATGGAGTCAAAAAATTAGGCGGAAATACTTCTTCCAACTTACAGAGAATGAGTGGAATGTTTTGGTCCAACTTAATGATGTCATCCACTCTTAAAGCTGACGCACAAATATCTCTAAAAAATTTACTAATTTAAGTTAGTGGATTACGCACATGTTTGGGTAGTGAATCAAACTCAATTGGTAGAAATTGTTCCATAAAAACGTGGCAATCATGACTTTTCATACCATACAACTTCCCAGTGTTAGTGTCGGCACACCTTGCTAAATTTGAAGAATACACATCAGGCATTCTCAAATATTTTAACCATTGACAAACCGCTTTAGCTTCTTGGAAAGTCAGACTAAAACCATTCTTGGGTTTTAATAATTTTCCATTCGGTTGAGGCTTCAACTCCAACTCTTTCCGTTTACACCAAATTTCCATGTCTTGTCTAGCCTTCCGATTATCTTTTGTTTTTCCTTTAACATCCATCATTGTGTTAAATAAATTATCAAAATAATTCTTATCAATATGCATAACATCAATATTATGGCGCAAAAAATTATCTTTCCAATATGGGAGGTCCCAAAATATACTTCTTTTTGTCCAATTGTATGTGACTCCATATCCTTCAATTATACATGCTTTTCCAGTATCTGTAAATTTTGGTAGTTCACAAACTTGGTTCCATATATAACTTTGTGACAATCGAGGCCAAGGCAGGTCTGTTACTTGTTCTTTTAAAATTTGTTTTGTTTCTTCTATAGGGATGATTTATTGGTAGGAATCTACGGTGACAGTCAAACCACGAGATTTTCCCCCCTTTATCCAACGTAAATGCTTTGGTGTATCCCATTCAATGCGAACAATGCCATATGCTAGAAAGTTGTTAATGGTCCACATCAAGGAATATCGCAAAGTAAAGTTTTGTTTACGGGATATATCATAAGTCTATTCTCCAATCCATAATCTCTTTAAATCATCAATTAAAGGTTGTAAGTACACGTCGATTCTGGCTTTTGGACTGGACGGCCCTGGATTGACGCACGTCAAAAACATGTATGGTTTTGTCAGGCACATCTCAGGAGGGAGGTTGTAAGGGGTTACAATAATTGGCCAACAAGAATATGCACTTCTCAACGCTTGCACATATGGGGCAAAACCATTAGAGCATAATCCAAGCCTGACATTTCTAGGTTCTGCGGAAAAATCAGGATGTGTCTGATCAAAGTGCTTCCATGCCTCACCATCAGATGGATGTCGCATACTGCCTGAAATTGTTTGGTTTATATGATGCCATGCCATTTGACTTGGACTGTGCACTGAAGCAAACATTCTTTTTAACCTTGGTATTATTGGAAGATAGAACATGGACTTTACTTCTACACGCTTTTGCTTGCTGTTAATGGCTCTAGTGCGAACTTGATATCCTGGACTCTTACAAAACTTACATTCCTCCAACAATCCATCTTGATTACCAAACTCATTGTCATAAAACAACATGCAACCACTAATGCAACAATCAATCTTTCTTACTTTTAAACCCAACTTCGACACCCACTTCTTTGCATCATAAAAACTCGTAGGCAAGTTATCTTCCGTAGTGGTGGAGTCCAACATCATTTTTGCGAAATGTTCCAAACACTGATCAGGAATATTCCAATTTGACTTAGAGGCCAATAATCTCACACACATTGATAACTTTGAGTTAGACGACCCCTCGAACAACGACATATCCATCTCATTTAACAACCAATAAAATCTATGCGGTTCCTCATTCGACAACTATTCCCCGTCAAAATCTTCAGGTTGATCATATGTCACGTTCACACCAAAAGCATCCTCAACCATCTCATCGATCAAATTAAAGTTTTCCTCATATTCCATAGGCGGTCGACTACCTGAACCATACGTGTTGCTAGTCTCTGGTACGTTATTCGACAGTTCTTCACCATTATACGTCCAAATCTAATAATTTTCAATAAAACCCCTTCTATGCAAATGACATGCTACTTCCTCCGGGTCACTAATTAATGATCTACATTCACATTTAAGACAGAGACACCTAACTCCTCCTTCGCTTCGACAATATTCCTGAGTAAATGCCCACATGATAAACTCATTAACTCCTTCAATAAAATGGGGTTTAGGTGCACGTCTTCCTGTACACAATCTATCGTACATCCAACTACGACCATACCGATAATATTCTATGTTGCACATTTATACAATCATTATCTTATTATTAACTATAAATAAATATTTAACTATAATAACTATAATTAAATTTTATAACTATTTTGAAACTATATATTTAATTTAATAAATATTTAATTCTATATTTAATAAATATTTAATAAATTTCATTATTTAATATATATTTTTTAATAAATAAAAAATAATTTTTTTTTAATATACATAATTTCAATTTAAGTAAAAGAATAAAAATAAATTTTTGTTTTATTTTTAATTTACAAAAATTATAATATTAACCTAATAACAACTTCTAAAAAAATCAAATTTAACCTAAAATACCAACCAACAATCCAGAAAATATATCAAATTTATATAAAAATTACAGAAATACCTCTTCTTCAATCTTCTTCAATCATGTTCAATCTTTTTCAAATCCTCTTCAATCTTCTTCTATTCAATATCTTGAAAAAAATTAACATAAACTAAAATCCCAATAGAGTATAAACATAAAACAAAATTGTAAAAAAAAAATTGAAACAAAATTATAGAAGAATATTACCTTTGTAAATTGGAAGTGGAATAGAAATTGAGATATGAGTGTATATAGATGGTGAGAAACATAGAGAAGAATAAGAAGATATAGGGAGATGGTGAGTAATGAGGTTTATGTTTGTGAAATGAAAAAAATAATATATATATATCCAATCAGCGACATGAAAATCACGTCGCAACCTTGTCACGTGATTTCCATGTAGCAAACTACACAACAGTCAATAGTTTATTCCCACGAACTGCAGTCACATGTACCAAGTCAATTCAAAGCCAGAATTTTTTCCTATTAAAATTTTGCGACGTGATTACCATGTCGCAAACAACCAACAATAATAAATTAACACCCAATCAGTGACGTGAATATCACATCACAACCTTGCCACGTGATATTCACGTCGCAACCAACCAATGGTACAAATACTGAAAAGCCTTTTGTGCCCCATCAATTCTCTTTCAGTCTACTATGTCACTTTATTTTTCAAAATATCCCACTTAAATTTTGCGATGTGATATACATGTCACAAATTAAAATTTGAGATTTTTTTAATTTCCCCCATTTGAACGTTTAAGTTTTTCATATTTATTTTAAATTTTTAACTTGCGACGTGATTAACACGTCGCAGTGTTATTTTTTTAAAATAAAATTTGATTCCCAAATTGAGTGTTGCAGACTGAATACTTTATTATTATAAACAATTATTGACGTGATAATTACGTTGCAACTCACTTTTTTGCCACATGATTATCACCTCACAAAATCACTTTGCTGGATAGCCTTTTTCTTGTAGTGAGCTAAGTCTCCCAACAATGCTAGCCCGCGAACAGAGCTCTCCCATAGAGTTAGGCATCACAACTAGCCCGTGAACAAGGCTCGGTCAGACAGAGCTAGCCAACATAGCTAATTCAAAGAGCTCTCCCACAAAACTCTCCCTCGAGGTACAAAGGCTTGAATGAGGACTCACATACTACTCAGACAGTCTCCTACAAAAAATGGATGCGTTCTTGTAATATTTACTTTGATGTGTTGTTATTTTTTAATTAATTCTATAATTTTGATAAGGTGAGCTAATATATCGGTCATTCTTCTAACCCCTTTAAGAAACTCTTTTAAAATTCATTGTAAATAATAGGCGTAGTTCCTTTCCCCTGCGTGGATAAGAGGCTCCCCTCTCTTTCAAATTTGTACATTAGACATGTCTTCGAGAAAAAGTTATAGGTAAATTGAGAAGATCCAAGATCTAGTGGAAACAAGCAAGAACTATCCATGACACAGTGACTCTCTGTGATTTAACCCAAGACCTCCATTGGGGGCATTACGTCAACCTCTTTGAGGCCCTGAGGATGATCACCCCTAGGCGGGTTCTGAGCCAGGTCACCCCTAAGCAGACTCTGAACCAAACTTTGCTTCAATCTCTTTGAGGCCCTGATAATAGTCACCGCCAGGCAGGCTCTTAACCAGGGGACCCCCCAGGTGGGCTCTAAAACGAACTTTGCATCAACCTCTTTGAGGCTTTCACGATGGTCACCCCCAGGCAGGCTCTAAACTGAAATTTGCATCAACCTCTTTAAGACTCTAATGATGGTCAACCTTAGGTGGGCTCTGAACCCAGTCAACCCAAATAGGATCTGAACTGAACTTTGCATTAACCTCTTTGAGTCCCTGACGATGGTCACCCCCATGCAGGATCTGAACTAGGTCACTCCAAGGTGGGCTATAAACCAAGCATTGATTCAACCTTTTTGAGGCTCTAACGATGGGCACCCTAGGCGGTCTTTGACTCTGGTCATCCCTAGGCGGGCTCTGAACCAATTTCGCACCAACCTCTTTGAGGCTCTTAACATTGATCAACCCCAAGCGGGCTCCAAATGCATACCGTGAACTCATAGTGAGCTCCCCTACACTAAAATAAGTAAAGGACTCACCAGAAACAAATTCAGCCAGTAGGTCTCCACCATGAAGGTATCAACAAGTCATCCAGTATAAATCGACCATGAGGAGACTACCAAGTCGACCAACATGGCTCGACCACGAAGAGATTACCAAGTCAGCCTACAGGGCTTGACCATGAAAGTATCACTAAGTTGGCTCATAGGGTTCGTCCACGAGGAGACTACAAAGTCAACCCACATAGCTCGACCACAAAGATATCACAAAGTCACCTAGCACGGCTCGACTATGAGCAGACTACCAAGTCGACCGACACAACTCGACCACAAAGAGATTACCAAGTCAGCCTGCAGGGCTCGACCATGAAGATATCACCAAGTCGGCCAACAAGGACCGACCACGGAAAGACTACCAAGTTAGCTTGTTACATCAATAAGACACTCTTAATATTTTCGCCACAAATTCATAAAACATGTCTACACAACCAAATACAACCCTTAATGTCGACAAGATCCTTATCAAAATAAATCATTAAAATACTATGTAATAGGCGACTCTACCTATAACCTCACAACCCTATCTACAAAAGGACCTCCACTAGAGATTTGACAAAACACAACCATAAACTACAAGTAAACCTTCATTATATTAATGTCTAAAAATAGACAAAAAGCTACAAAAATCTAAAGACCTCCGTTGGAGGATTTTATGTATGTTCGGGATGCTTATCCCGGATTGAAGTTCAACATTGTCAAGCACTAAAGCGCATCACACCTCAAAAGGCCTCACGCTTGGGAGGCTTATGTACATCTCGAGATAATTTCTATCCAGGACGTGGGTCTCGAATAAAAGACTTAAGTAATCAAACACTTCACCCTTACAGGCTCCGTGCTAGGGGAACTTATATACATACTGAGAAAATAGCTATTTGATATGTGGGTCTCAGATAAAATACTTAAGTAATCAAACACTTCACCCTTACAAGCTTCATGCTCTGGGGTCTTATGTACATCCCGAGAAAATATCTATTTGGGATATGGGTCTTGAAAAGAAGACCTAAAAAAGAGCTCATCCTTGAAGGTACATTCAAGACAATTAGAGCATGGCTCGCCCACGCAGGGCTAGCCTATGAATAGGGCTTTCCCATACAGGGCTTGCCTGCGTACAGGGCTCACCCACAAAGGGCTAGCACGCGAAAAGGGCTCGCCCATTGAGCTAACCAACATAGAGCTGCCCTACAAATAATCTCATTCAATATAGTTAATAACCATTATGACTCTGAAGGGACAAGGGAACCATTGGGGTAATGGACATGAATACCATTTCATCACCTTGTTGGTAGAGACACTATAAATAGGAAGCTCATGGAGAGAAGAAGGGATCCACAATCTTAATAGAAAAACCCAAAAATATGCAATACTCCTCAGAAATACATTGCGGCCTCTCCCGACCCGCTTCAGGGAGGTCATCACATTGTTCCTCTCGGAACAATGTTAATTTCTACTCCTTTGAGTATAGAAATTATCAAAGATTAATTTTTGGATTCTCTTTGGAAATTTATTTGAACTTCTCTTTGTTTGAGAATCATTTTGAGATGTCAAATGATCATGCTGAAATCTCGTTGGAGAATTATTTGAATTTTTAACATCGTTTGAGAAATTACTATGACTTCTCTTTATACCAGATACTACAAGTGGTATTATACCATATTCAAATGGTATTTCTACCATTTGAGTTGTTTCATCCCGGAGGCAGTGTGGTTGTATGATTGCTTTGCATAAATTTGAGTAGTGCAGTAAAATATATTAAGGAGCGTGACCTAATCTGCGACTCGATCCGATAATTTATTTAGTGGCAAAATTTTCAAAATCATAAACAATAATTCTTGGACATTTCAAAGTTGTGTGGCTACTGAAGAAATTATTGGTAATTATGTGGTTGTTGTCTCTAACAAACTGTTCAAGTTTGAGGGAAGTCACTTTAAATGATGGAAATAAAATTTGTGATTTTTCTTAGCCTTTTAAAAAAGTTGCCAACGTTCTAATTGAGGACATTCCTATTTTTCCTTCTGGAAAACCGAGCAAATAGCGGTAAGAAAGTTTTAGATTTAACACTTAATAGTGTTAAAGCTAAATATGTTGCTAAAATTAAAGCGAATGATTTACAACTCATGAAAGAAATCACCTTATGGAAAGAGAATGAGTATCTCTTTGAATGGACTTGCAGATGATCTATATGATTATTATAGTGTTTGTGATACTGTAAAACAAGTTTGGAAGGCTCTGAAAAAAGTATGACATCAAAGAAGTTGGAGTAAAGAAGTATGTTATTATCCATTACCTAAAGTATCATATGCTATAAAGAAAGGTACGTGAAGACTCAATATTACAAACTTCAAAATATTGCTTTTGAGATCAACACCAAATGTATGTCTTTGGATAAATAATTTCAAATTTCTTTTATTATTGGAAAATTTCCCCTAGTTTGAAAGTTTTAAAAAAATTTCTTTGCCACAAAACAAAAGAATTTTTTTTAGAGTGTGATTGTTCGCCTTCAAATTGAAGAAGATTCTCAAAGACAAGATCAAAAGAAAAGTCTTAGTTATTTCAAATAACAAAATTAAATTCGGTGTAGTTCTGAAGCCCTTTGGAAAATGATTAAAGAATTATAATCGCTATGTTGTGAGTCAAATTAAGAATGAGAACCCTTTTATGGCCTCAATTACTCTAATTGATAGGCAACAACCACCACTACAAATAAATTACACTAGTGTTTTATCTTGCTTCAATTATGAAAAACAGGTCGTATGATTAAGAAATGTAAGATTGAGCTTAAACCTTGTGTTGCCCCTAATTTACAAGTTAACTTGACTAATTAGTAATTTATTTCTTTGATCATTGAAATCCATACGATTAGTGAATCTAATGGTTGGTGAATAGACATTTACTAATCATGTCATTTCTATTATGATCGTGCAATGTTCAAAATATACACGAACAAGAAAGTGTTGTTGGGAGACTTCCACACCACTAATGTTGTCGGTTTTAGATAAAGTGGAGTTGAAGTCCACCTCTGAAAAGACTTTAATCTTGAAGAATGTCATGCATACTCCTGAAATTATTTAAAATATATCTTGTTTCAGGTTTTCAATCAAATCTTCAAGGATAAATATCCAGCTGCACTGATATGATGTTCTGCTGCAACGTGTTACAACATCTACTAGAACATATGTCAAATAAGTACCTGCATACACTGTTGTACCAGCTGGTTAAGATGGTATGACATCTTGTTTAACATTAGGATGCAATACATGTTTTTCCCAATTAAACATGTTTTGATATAATTGTTATCAACACCTTGTTTTACCAAAATTGCTGCCAACCATAAAATCACAGACCTAACAGATGTAGAGAAGTTCAATACGGTTTTCCCTTGTTATGAACAAACTAAACCTATTGAGGTTTTAAACAAACCCTTAGGCGTTACTTGTATGTCTTGTAGTGTTTTTTGTTTTTCCCCATATACCGACCAATCGATATATATTAACTAGTTAAAGAAGTTAAAAGCTAAAAAAGGACAAACCTGGAGAGATTAAGGTCTCTTAGACTTGATTAAATCATCTAAGGTAGGTCCTACGTACATCTTATGCATGTTGCTCGCTGCACTTCATTTTTGGGAAGGTTCGACAAATATCTTTCAATCACGTTGTGGCATGGTTATGCCAATGTTGTTCTATGTGGCTGCCATCATTGGCCTTTGACCAACCAGTTAACTCTTTGACCCAACTATCCAAAAGCAAGATAGGATGGGTTTTAATTCGTTGTGTGTGTAGCGGTAGAAATGTTAAGACAAAGCCATTGGATTGACTTGACTTGTACAGATCAAAATAAAAATTGCCACCGCGCTTTATTGTTTCCAAAGGAATGAGAAAAGAGATAATAAACCAAAAGAGGGGGAAATATTCTAGGTAAGGGGGTTGGTTATGCAAAGGGAAGGTATTGGCACCCTAAACATCTACGGTACTCCGCAGGAACCTCTTTGTAAATCTGTATATTTTGGCTATAAAATGTTGTATGTAAAATAGATTGTGGGGATGAGAAAAAGAAGTATATTTTTATGCTTTTTGCACCTGCCGCGGTTGCGAACCTTTAGTTCCTATTACCACCTTCTGTGCAATAAGGGATTCGGGTACACATAGTTCCTCTTTAAAAATTTAAAACACAAGTGCATTGGTTAATTTTAAGAGACAAGACGTCATTGTCATTGTCCGTGTGGAAAACATGCTTACTACCCACAATTATGAGAAAGGAGAATTTTCATCATCTAAAAGTGGAGGATATGGCTTGGATTTTAAAATCAACAATGCCTCTCTCAAGACCCAAGTGGAAAATATCTCACTTCACTACCTATTATAGAAGTATAGCTGTTTGCTTCACTACAAGGATTGACAAGAGTCCAATCTTTTTTTTTAGAAATTTTTTTAAAGATAAGAGCCAAAATGGCAAAATAGTTGAATGAGATTCATTGACTTTTAGTCTTCTCGCAAAAAATATCAAGGTATTGTTAACTTAATTGAAATTTGTTTAAGAAACAATTTTTTTTTTGAAAATGCATGGACAAAAGTCCAAGTTTATTATGAAATGGTTCAAGTTTTAAAAACAATCAGATTTTTCAAAAGGAGGGAGAAGATTTTTGAAATTAAAGAAAATGGGAGGAGATTAAGAGACTATCCTAAAGCATAAGGTAAAAGCTAAGGGGAAGAACCATCTAAACAAATAAGAAGTCAACACTTGACATAATGAGTCAATGTATAATCCCATCATTTAGATTTGAAACCAAGCAACCAATTAATAAAACTCTCAAGAATACCAAACTTAAATTGCATTAATTCTTCACAAAAAATGGGCAGAGTAACAGCTGTATATAGATAAATTCTAGATCACTGACAAAACATGTAATCACAATAACCTGCACACAAAACAAATAAACAACCCAATGTCTTGGGGTAAACCCCAAGAACTCCATACAAAATAACAATCAAGGTCACAAGGTCTTCAACATAGGTCAGGGTTTCTACTCCTAAGTCCAACAAGTCCATAACTCCATAATACCAAGGATAGTAACCAAGTAGTCCAAGTAACATTAAAGTTTTTTAGGGTTTAAGTTAATTATTAGGTATCTTCAAAAAGAAATGAAAAGCTCAAGTGAGAAAATTAAAAATGACATCAATATAAAGGCTCAAGTGAGCAAAGATGAAAATAGCATGAAGTGTAGATGCTAAGGTATATGGTACACAAAGTAAAAGCATAATATAAAAACATAAAAATAAAGTCAATTATTAGAAGTTAATGGTTAGTTGGATGACCATCTTGAAACTTGCATTTGGAACTCATTTGAGGATTGGTAGAACCAAAGCCTCTAAAAAACAAGTTGCATTTGCTTTTTGTCAAGTATATCATCCATTTAAGAACTTCAAAGTACACTTAATGATCAATGATGTTTAAGTAATCCATTTTGACCAAAATTGATGAAGTTCCATTGGAGTATTGGTAGAACCAAACCATCCTAACAATGGATCTCAAGGTTATTGGATCAAAGGGTTTAAATTTACATACTTGGGCTTGCAAATATAAGTTTAGGCCACGAATGATCATTTTCTCAAATCGGGACAAAATTTAGCGTTATGTTAAACAATCGTAAGTGGACTTATATAGAAGTCGCGCCTATTTTGAGGTTGATCAATAGCAATCTATGTACTTTATGTTTGGATAAATGATATAGAGATCATCATCACATTACATGTAATACAATAAGAAGGGAGTAAGATAAAGAGGGATGTGGAAACTGAACAAACCACATTTTAACCAAAATTTTAATTAAACTATTATTAAAATCATTCATCCATTTTTATGGAGTTAGACTCAACACCATGGTTCCAATGATATTAACAAAGTTCATGATCAAAATTTCAACCCAAGATCAGCCAGAAAATATACAAAAATAGAATTGTATTAAAAATAAAAGTATAAGGATTTTAAAATAATTACAATATGGAAATAATAGAGGAAAAATAGCAACTATATTCAAATTAATCAAGAAAAATTAAGTAAGGCCATATAAAAATTAGAAATGAACTCAAATATTTTTATAAATTTTTTGGTGATTTTTTAAAGTCAGCAACTATTTTTAAAATTAAAAGAAATAGGTAAAATAAATCAAAAATGATAAAAAAATAACAAAGTCGAAAATAAAAAATAAATGAGGTCACCAATATTTATCAAAATGTCATTGGATCCTTCCCTATTGTATTCAGAATTTAAAAATGAATAAAAGTATTTTTAAACATTTAAAACAAATCAAATAAAGTGAAAAATTATAAAAAAATATCAAAACACCAAATAAAATTGTGAAAAAACAAAAATCAGAAAGAGAAAAATCAAAAGTATTTTCCATGATTTTTTCAGATTTTTTGGAGTTAAAATGAATTTTCTTTGAATTTTTTAAATTTAAAACAATTAAATATAAAAATCATAAATAAATAAAAAAGTTAAAAATATGTGGACCATTGGATGAGACTCAAAACACGTTAGTAATCAAATCCAAGCGATCTGGCACGTTGTGCATGTCATGGTCATTAATGAATAAAGTATAGGATTCAATATAAAATCAGAAATTAAAAAATTCCAAATGGCACTGTTTCATTGGTTGAAGGATGACACGTTGGTCATCTTCAACCTCCACCCAGTCTCAAAACCAGGTCGCTCAAAGTGTAAAATTAGAGCACGAGACTGGTGCCATTCGTTTCTTCTCACCAAGAAGAATACAACCACACCTTCGCAAAAAATTTATGTAAACTGTAGCTCCAACAATTAAAAGAGAAGTTTTGAAAAGGGATTTGAAATTTCTCGGCCAAAACGTGTTTCCAATTAAGAGCAGGTGTTGCGACTAGAACCAAGATGGAAAGAGCTTCACAATAATATCAAAGTTTGAGAGAATTGATGGAGGAATCTACCTATTGAAGTTAAGTTGCAGAGCTTTGAAACTGGACTTGGCTAGCAGATTTCAGGGAGTTTTAGAACTTGATTCTTCTTATGTTAGCTTCATTTAGGTTCAAGGAAGGTGAATGAATAAAAACAATGGATTAAAGAAAGCTAGAACACTGATTTTCAAGTTGTAGAAAAGTGAGTTATGGAGAGAGTTTGGCAGAGTGATTTTGGTTGTTCAATCTTGAGAAAAATTAGTGGAATAGAGCTTGTATTTATAGGAGAAGTGAATGGGATCAAGAGGAGGGGTGGATGATGCAGTTTCGATAGAATTCGTGCACACTTGTGATCATGAAGAAAGTGTGATCACATGTGCATCAAAACTCATCCAAATGACGCGTTTTGACACTCTAAATGGTCAAAACACGTTTTCTAAGCATGTTTAAGTGTAAAACGCGTGGAATTTTGTTTATTAGAAGTTGTATTATGGAAATCAAATTATGACTGTTTGAGAAACTTCAGTTCCAAAGTACCATTTTTGAACCAATAGCATTTTCAACTCAACGGGTCTTAGGGCATGATTCTTGAAGCTTTAGAAAGAGGAAGTTGCAAGCTTTTTAGTGGTAAAAGAATGGGATAAAATGGTTTCTTGAGCTGAACGTTGCAAATAGTCAAAGTTGGGAAAAAGAAGTTGACTTTCCATACTTAGAAAATTTCTAAGTTTTTCTTCAAAAATAACTTATAATGTCTTTCATCCAAACATGGCCTTCTACTTGGAATTTGTTCTTGAACAAAAAATATGGCATGAATTGGATCTCCCGAATGACATTTTGGGAGTTGAACCATTCAAAATATCCAAAAATTGATAGAGTTATGACTTGTTGAAGTTGGCAAAAATTCATGAAATGACCTATAATCTTTTGCATCCTTAGGGCATCTTCCATCCACTTTTGCACTTTTCACTTTGAAGATGGGTTTAATTTAATACATTCAAGATCATTATGGAAAAATAATGGGTTCAAGGTGATAAAAATTGATCAATTTATGATCATTTGAAGTCACATAAAGGAATTTGAGGGTTCGTCTGGAGGACTTGTAATCTTTCTTCATCATCAAGTTTCTTACACACAAAATTTCCTTGAAACTTTGAAGTGATTTGTTAATAACCCTTTGAATAGAAGGATCTCTTTGGAATCACTTAAAAATACCAATATATGATTAAGATATACCCCTTATAAGTTCAAAATCCTAACTCCTAGAGCAAGAAAATGCTTTGGGAGACCTTTGCAATTTTGATCAACCTTCTTGCACAAATACCTTTGTCATGTAAATAGAAGTTATTGAGGATGATAATGAGAATTCATAGAAACCAACACCACTTCTAAATCTTGAGAAATGAAGGAGATGTGCACTTGTGATCAATGGAAACAAAGGCTTGTCCAACTATGCCAAACTTCTTCAATCAACCTTTGTGCCTTTGAACTATCTTTTACAACTTAAAGTGTGATGAATCATAATAGGCTTTATGATGATGTTACTTCAAACATCTTTAATGATGAGGCTTGAATCTCAATGAAGCTTTGTTAAGGAAGACACAAAGAATGAACTTATGAGTCCAAAGACCAACTTTGATGGAATGCATTGTGCTTTCACCTAGATCATCAATAATTAGGGCACACATATATTGTATTTTATTAGTTAAAGGATAATAAAAACATAGATGATCATAAAAATACAAGTTAAGGTGCTTGGTGATTCCTCACAGAGAAAAGCTAAAGATAGGGAGGAAAAGCAAACTCTAATGTGTGATCTTGTTGTGATTGAATTGATATGATATGATATGATATGATGAAGGGATATTAGGGGAAAAAATTGGGGTACAACAATTGCCCTTATTTAAGTGTCTTCTATCTGGAGATACTAAGGTTAAAATCTTCGTGTTGATGTGATTGAAGATACTTAAATATAAAACAAACCCTATTTTTGGCCCTAAGGTACCATGTAATGCTTATGATTATGATTGCAGGTGAAAAAATCTAAAGGGACGCAAGACACCATTGGGACTGTAAAAAGGTAAAATAGAAAACCAAAGAAAAACTTGACCAGGAAAATAAATCATTGGTGAAGGAAAGACAAGACTATGTTGGGGAAATGCCCAAGAGAGAATCCAAAGCATCGCCAACTCAAGAATTGAGGAGAGAGAGTCAAGGAAAATGGTGATCGAGAGATAATTGTGAACTACTAACTCACTGAGGGGATAGAAAAAAAGTAATGTCAACCCACTGAGAAAAGGAATGATAAGATAATACCAGTAAATTTCAAGATGTGTTGAGAACTTATGACTGCGAACAAATGAACTTCTATTGAGCAACATAATCTCAACGAAGAACTACCTTCCATAATGACAAGGCTACCATTCATTAGAGTAACAAAATCTCAACAACGAACTACCTTCCATAATGACAAGGCTACCATCCATTGGAGTAACAAAATCGCAACAACGAACTACCTTCCATAATGACAACGCTACCATCCATTGGAGTAACAAAATCTCAACAACGAACTACCTTCAATAATGACAAGGCTACCATCCATTGGAGTAACAAAATCTCAACAACAAACTACCTTCCATAATGACAAGGCTACCATCCATTGGAGTAACAAAATCTCAACAACAAACTACCTTCTATAATGACAAGGCTACCATCCACTAGAGTAACAAAATCTCAACAACTAACTACCTTCGATAATGACAAGGCTACCATCCATTGGAGTAACAAAATCTCCACAACAAACTACCTTCCATAATGATAAGGCTACCATCCATTGGAGTAACAAAATCTCAACAACTAACTACATTCCATAATGACAAGGCTACCATCCATTGGAGTAACAAAATCTCAAAAACAAACTACCTTCCATAATGAAAAGGCTACCATCCATTGGAGTAACAAAATGTGAATCTTCTCTGGGAGTTATCAGATCCACTGGGGGAAGTACAGGTTGCTCAAATAAAGAGATCTGACATTTGCTGCTATAAGGAGGAAATGCCATAAATACTTTCCTGAAGGAGGAAATATGGCTTCATAGGGAAAGAGATGGAACTCCTGGAGAAATGCCAATAAATTCCTACTGAGGGGATAAAATCTTCTTGTGCAAAATAAATACACATTCTCATACTAAAGCTCAAAGCTTGCCAAAATCCAAATAATAATGTTGCTGAGGGTATCCACTCCAAACAGAAATAAACCGGAATGAAGCAATCAACCAAAATACATCTCCTGAGAAATAAACTCAAGAGGGAGTTCCATTCTATTCAGACAACGAGATGAAAAGAAGGCTAAAACAAAAATTCTTCCATGAGGGATAACTCGGTGGGGATGTTGAAGGAATATACACTTTTTTCTTAAGGTTGACACTCTATTGGAGAGAGAGTAACATAACTCTGCAAAACAGGATAATATACCAACAAGATATTTAAAAAATGCAAATGATCAATGATTATGCATGATGATGATATGAAGGTATGAATATTGTCATGTGTATGCTGACGAAATAGTCATATAACACTCGGGATACGCACAAGACCAAAAATGGGTACAATTAATACCCGACTAAATCACAAACAGAATGGAAATCCCATAAGATGGTAAGCACCAACCGAGGAAACAAATTCTTATTCCATAGCTTAACTTTTCTGGGAAGGCACAAGATCAAACAAAACGACAATGTAACATCTTCCTCCGAGCTTCTGCTGGGAAACCATACAAACTTTGGGGGAACAAAAATGTTTAAGGTTCATACTTCTTCCATGGTTGACTTCACTGGGGAAAAACAATATCACCTTATTGAAACATCAATTGGGGATGACATACTGACTTCATTGGGAAGGATAATACTATATTGGCTAAGAATACTTCAAGATACATTATCAATAATGAGTGTGATAATTGCACCAACTTCTCGCGGGAGGAAATACGAAAACCTCATGGGGCAACAATTTCAGAAAAATATCTCGTCTCAACATCACCCAAGGAATTTTCAAGAAGTCAAACACTACAACAAGAATACTTATGGGGATTTTAAATCCAATCTAGAACTCGGTGGGAGAAAACTCAAACAGTTGATAACCAATTCAACACTTCTTCAATAATACATTACCTTGCCTGATTTCCGAGCAAACAAAAAAATGCTAGGACTACCGAAAGGAGATGTTTCACAAATGAGTTCAATCTCATCATGTACGGAGAGACAAAAATTTTACAAAATGAGTGAAGCCTTGACTGGGGAGACTTGGATAGAGTCCTCATATTAGGAAAATGTTGTACCCTAAAACTTTCCATCCCATTTTCACACAAGACATACTCCTAGAGGTCCTCCATTGCTCAAGGTTGACCAAGAATTGATCAAACAAATTCTCCTCCTAAGCATTGGCCTTCCAACTAGGGTTTCATTTTTCACCAAGATGTGTGAGCTCTAAATGTGTCAAATATCTTCCGTGGTCCTAATATGTCTTCAAGATCATCTGTGATAAATTTCACACCTTTCACTACAAGTTTGCTCAGTCAACTGCTCAAATGCCTGAAAATCAACTATATTAGGTCAAAAGTCAATTGTGGCTTATATACAGTCAAACTTCAATATTTTTGGTCAACATCAACATTTTTAAGTGGTATACATCATTTCATCAAGGGTTGATCATGATTCCTCATGAAAAGCTCCTAATTCATCAAAAGTCAAGAATTGCTAAATTAGGGTTTCTATAGGAAACGTCAACCAAACTTTGACCAGGCATAACTTTCTCATACTTCATCCATGTTTCCCCAACCAAAGCTCATTTTGAATAGAATACAATTCTCTACAACTTTACTTCATCCCACAAGTTCAAGAGATTCACCATTTGAAAGATATAAGTTCAGACATTACAGGTCATTTTCAAAAAGTCAACAAAAGCCACTTTTTTCCAAGACCTTTTACATCAAGATAAAATCTTCAAATTCAAAATTGATCAAAAGAGAGATTAAAGTAGACATCTTGGCCTTTCCAAAAAGTCAAAGATCATCATCATGAGATACAAATTGAGCAATTTATGGCTGGTCCAAGTTGGGAAAAGTTTGGAAAGTTCAAGAATGGTGCATCGAGCAAATTTGAACTTTTGAAGCAATGGCTTATTTTCTTAGGCCTCAAACATCTTCCTAAGCTTATAAAGGACCTCTAATTTCATTCTTACCTTACCTTGCATTTTATAGCTATTTTATTCATATTTATTTTGTTTTTATTCACATAAATACAAGATAAATCATATAAAATAGTAAATGATTGGATCATGACCATTGGGCTTTTGTTTTGATTCAATTTCAGGCCCACAATTTTGTAAAAAGAATGACCAGGTTCATTCAAGCATGGAAAGGGCATGATTTTTAAATATGGAAGCCTTTAAATTTGTTGGATTTTGACATGAAAGCATAACATTATGACTTGATTCTTTCCATGTTATATTGTCTCCTCCATCTACACTATAAGTACAATGTTCTAGAAAGCCAAATGCACGCGGACAGACTGTCAAGAATGCCAGAAAAGATTGCAAAAAATCACAAAGTTGTCAAGTTTGAATTTCAGTTTCCAGCCTGCTTTATTCCCAAGCGAGCATCCTAATCCACTTCTGGAGGTCCCCTGAAGCTTTTCCAACCGTTACCAAGCTTGAAAACATCCCAAAACGCATCACCCACATCTCACGGTTTGCGCTTTTTCTCAATTTTAATTTGTTTGATTTATGTAACATAAACACATTTTAACCATGCATTACTGACTATTTCTGTATTTGCAAGCTATCTGTATGGTTGGATTGGGTTTTTGATGTAGGAATCGAGTGTTATCATTTCTATAGTTTGGACCTTAGAATTGGGGTTTCCTTTGTTATTCAAAATTAGGCTTAACCACTGGGACCATCATGCTCAGGAGGACGAAGTCAGATGATCCATGGCCTCACATTTGATTTTTGTCACGTATTATGATTTTTACAGGATGCAGGTGCTGTAGTGACAGGCAAAAATTGTCACTATAGGTCCAAGGTCTAAGACGACGGATGGAGGAAGAAGATGATGCGTGACAGTGTCCCATTGACCAGTTCAAATGAAGCACACATTTTTTTTATTTTTTAATAATCACTTGAAATCTTACATTATGTTATTATTGTTGTATTTTGTATAACGATTGAACAGGCAGTACAGTTGGTAAAGCAGCGCGCATGTGAGGGAAAGGACCTGGGTTCGAGTCCCAGGTCCAGCATTTTGCATTTTATTAACATGTTTATGCAGATTCAATACTTCCTATGGCCAGGAGCTCACCATGTGCCATCAATCTTATACCATCAGATGCACATCTGATCAGGATCAACACATCCAACGCACATATCACCATGGACATGCAGAGGCTGTCCTCATTGGATCCCTTGGCAATGTTAGGGTCCTTGCAATTGGGCCTAAACAAAAATCTCAACACACCCCCCATTTCAATTCAGCAGACCCAGGCCCAACTTATTTTTGTTTTCTTATTTTTGTTTTGTTTTATATTTCTTTCTTTCATTTAATTTTTTTTATAATAACCTAAAATAAATAATAAAAATCATTAAAAATTAGGATTAGTTTTTTTTATTAAATTAATTTTTGAAATTAATTAATTAATTCAACTTTAACTTTTTTTAATTAAAATAAAATAGACTTAGGTTTCTTTTCTTAAATTAACCTCAACTTTGTAAATTAACTTAATTATTATTTGGACTTTATTTTTATTAATTCAAAATTAATTAGACTTAGATTCTTCTTTTTCTAAATATTTTCTTAACAAAAAAATTAGAATAAAATGTATTAGGATTAGTCTTTGTTTTCATTTATTTAATTAATTAGGATTAAAACTTAATCTTCCTCATTTTTACTTAATTATTTTCTTAACAAAAAAAAACAACAAAAAGAATTTTTTGTTATTTAGATTTTTTTTTAAGTTCTTAGACGTATTGTTCATCTCGCGCGTGTTTATTTTTTCGCATTTTTACGATAATGTAACTATATCCTGATATGTAATAGCTTAAGTAGGACTTTTATCGCTTTCCTTATTTTACTTTTCTCCCGGTTTTGTATATTGTAAATCCCCCACCCCAAAGAATTGTAATAGTGTAAGTTTAACTTTCCGCACTTTAAATTTCCACAAATATTAACTATTAGTAACTAACATTGCATGACAAGACTGAAATCAAATGCTAACAAACCTTAATGCAAAAGATAAATAACTGAACTGAACACATATGCACATATACACCTCTAGGATATCCCCACTTCGGTTGCCTTTGGTAAAACAATCATGTCCCTCGAAATGGGGACACTTTAGCAAATACCCGTAAATCAAAAAGATCATAGTCTCTCGATGACCTTACAGTTGCCTTTTGGTAAATGATCTAGTCCCTAAACAAAATTGCTAAAGTGTCTCTACATGTTTCCTTTATGACTGTAAACGTCCCTTCGATTGTCCCTCAAATATCTAACAATGGGGCTACCTACTCACTAATAGTAGGATAGCACTGTCTAAAGGATAGGAGGAAAAGAACAAACCTTTTTTGAGTATAAAAGTAGATAATTGTTAGAAGTTTGCTCAGACATTTTTCGCTTACACAAAAAACTACATTTCAAAAACAATTTTAAAAACACTTTGTATACTTTCTCCACTATCCTGAGAAACATTACAAAGTTCGTCATACTAAGGCGTTTCCAAAACATTTTCAAACACAAACCACAAAGGTATTTTTAAAAAGAGAAAACCTCTAAGAGCCCGTGGAAAACCACGGATGGAAAGGGCGCTAACACCTTCCCTTTCCATAATCTACCCCCTTACTCAGAAACATCTCGAAAGGTCTTTTCTGTTCTTTTCACCCTTTCCTTAATTGGATAAAAGAAAAGTCGATGGTGACTCTTGCTTACCGCAACATTTGCGAATACAAATGCAAAACCAGGATAACAATCGGTTTTGCCACCGTATCACAGAACTGGCGACTCTGCTGGGGATATAAAAAGTGGGGTTACCTTAGAGTTTTAGTTCATCATTTTAAATGATTTATTATATGTTTTCTTGCTTTATCTTTGAGGGTTTGTTGGGGTATTCTTATAAAGATCCTACACCCGGATCTGGGGCACCTTTTAGGTAAGTAGCAATAAATCATGGAGGTTGCTCGGCGTAGACCGATACGGACAGTGGTGGCTACGTTAGCGCGATACTCTGGATTATATTAATGTTCCTTGAGTAAGTCAAGGATAACATTAGGCTTCCTCATAGTGTCACTAAGCGTTAACTGACCTTTAGAACCCTTAATCGACTCATTCTAGCCATTAGGAAGTACTGAGATAACCGGCTTTGGTTCTGACTGAAGATTGGTTGATACTCGATGCTACACTCATTGAGATTGGACTTTCGGGATTTTTTGGATGCAATACTTCGGTGCGTGAGCTAAAACAATTCCTGATGGGAAGGTCAATGATAATGAGACTCCTTAGAACCCGATTACTATTAATAGGACAGGTTGAGTCAACTGAACATTCAAGAGGGTACTGTAAGTACGAAGTGCGCCTAAGAGGGGGAGGGGGGGTGAATTAGGTACTTTAAAAATTATGGTTTTTAGTGATGATGGTTCTTATTTTTCTGGTTATAAGTGAGTTTAGGAAAGCTTAAAAATGCAGAAAAATAAAGAGACACGGGCGATATATCCTGGTTCCCCTTACAGTCTGAGAGTACTCCAGTCCCCTTTCAACATGAAAGAGATTTCCTTATTGTGGCAAACTTAAACAAGAACTACCAACCAAACCAAGAACAATCCTCTTGGACCAAGAACAATCCTCTTGTATTTTCACTAAGTTACCTATGAGAACAATCCTCTTAATGTAACTCCACTTGTATCCAACAACTTGGAAAGACAAGATTTCAACAAAAACACTTAAACTTAATTCCAACAATCCTGGAAAATAAGTAAGTAAATATCAATTTTTGAGTTTGAGTGAGTAGAGTAATATTGATCACTTAGAGTGATTTGACAATGTATAATCTTCTTCTTTCAATAATAGTATTGTACAAATACTCAAGATATATTTGCTCAAAGTTTTCTGTTTGTTAATGTATGAAAATGTGTAGAAAACTTATGCATGAAAAGGAAGAATGCTTGAGTTTGTATTTTGAAATTTCAGAAAATATTTATGAAAGAAGGTGTTAGATCTGATTTTGAAATTGAATATTTATATGTTCATAACACCCTTTTGAAACATCATGAAGATCTGGAAATGTATCATGAACAAATGCCAAGTTTGAGTGAAAAGATTTAATGAAAAGGCATGATGAAAAGGCATGAACAAAGCTGCTATTTTTCAAATTCGTGCAGTATGCAATTGATTGCACCCTTTGTGTAAATCGATTGCACAAGGTTTTTAATAGCTATTTTTTCAAAATCATTAAGAGTGCAATCGATTGCACTAACAATGTAATTGATTGCATGCAAAGTCAGTAGCAAAAAGTAATTGAGTGCAATCGATTGCGCTTGCAATGTAAATCGATTGCATGAGAAACAGAAGCAAACGTTTTGAAAAATTTAAGTATGCAATCGATTGCATAGGCAATGTAAATCGATTGCACATAGAAACAGAAGCAAAAGATCTGAAATTTTGAAGTGTGCAATCGATTGCACTAAGATGTAAATCGATTACATGCAGATGAAAAATGAAATTTTATCTTTGAAAAGCTTAAGTAATGATTCTTAAACATTTATTTTTCATTTTTGAGCATCTATATCTTAAGATCAAAGTAGATAATATTATTATACCTTTAAAGTTGTTGAGAGCTTTAAATGAAGATATTGTCCTTAGATGCTTGATCATAAATCTTTGCCTTCTTTGTTAGCCATGATTTGTCTTCATCAAAACAAAAGCTTATTTGTGAAGCTTGATTTTACATTCCCCCCCCCCCCCCCCCTTTTTGATGATGAAAAACAATCTTTCTTTATGCGATGTAGTTTCCGGAAGAGCTTCTCCCTCTAAGATGTAAAACCCCCCCTATGTAGGAGAGGGTTGGAATCCTTTGCAATCTTCATCTTGATTGGAGAGTACCTTGAAAGTTAAGACACAGGAAATACAAGCATAAAGTACCATACATCTTTCTCCCCTTTGACATTATCAAAAAGAAGGGAAAGATGCCTAAAGCAAATAATAATAGAGAAATATATTGACAAAATTATAGAATTTAAAACAGTAACACAAAGTTTTTAAGAGTTACACAGAAAATTGAACAAACGAAACATTAAAATATCAAGACAATAACATAACAGAAAAAAACAGTCATCCAGAACATTAAGGGTGATGCATGTCTGGATGGTTGTAAGACCATGAGCCTTGGTTCGGGAATTGTTGTTGAAGTGGAGGTTCTGTGTAATGTGGAGGAGGTGCAGTTGGGTTATTTGGGTCGTATGGTGGGATATGAAGGTGAGAATAAAGGTACGAGAATTGTTGGTTCACATCCGAGCGAAAATCATTTATCCGGGTTGTAGTGGAGTCATTGATTGCACTCCATTGATTGTTGATGTTGGTGTTCATAGAAGCAAACTGTTGAGACATGTAGTCCATGAGTTCTTGATTTCTTGGACCAGAGGGAGCAGTAGGAGGAGGAGGCACAACATCACCGCCTTCAACTTCTTGGTCATTATCTTCATTGTCAACAACATCTTCACCAATGTAGGTGATGGCCTTTGTCTCCGGATTAAAATGTACGCCCATTCTGGAGTCAACATTCTTAATTGAAATTTTTTTTAGACTAGAATTCATATTCACCTTTTCAAAACCACGAAAGTCCACACCAAATTCCTCCATAATCAAAGTGACAAAATAAGCATATGGAAGGAATTTAGACTTTTCATCCACTCTCAGCATATGCATCATGATCATTCTTTCCCAGTTTACATTTACTCCTTTCTTCCTTGCATAAATAAGCTGCATCTCGAAGTCGGTAACTGTGCAATGGTTTCCAGCTCTTGGAAACAGTATATAGACCAAAAAATAATGATATAAGCGATCGTCTATATGGAGGTTACCTGCATTCCAGGAGTCTCTGGATGGAATTACTCATCCAAGACCACGAATCCGTTTGGCGCGAAATTCAACTTCACTTAACCGCCCAATGCTATACAAGAATCCCTTTTTCAGATAGCCATCCCATATCTCATTTTCAGGATCATATAGGGAGTTTCCAGTGAAAGGAATATGAAAGATCTCACCAACAACCTGAGGAGTTAGAGAGATATGAGTGCCCAACACATATGTGACAATTTTTTCTTTGTAGGGTGTTAGATTACTGAAAAACATTCTTACCAAATTCGGGTAGTATAGGCCGTACGAAGAAATCAAGGGTTCCAGACCATAAGCAGCTAGATCGTTTTGAAAGGAAAAACATTCTTGAGGAAAGGATGAGAGTATACCATAATTGGGGTTGGATACAATTTTCTTTTGAAAGTCTTTGATAAATCTGGCTTCTTGCTCTTCGGTGAGAGTTGAAAGCAGTGGATTGGATGTTGAATCAACCTTCTTTTTCCCTTTATCTGAAATTGAAGCCTTTCTCTTTGTTCTTGAAGCCATGGATATGGAGTTTTAGAGTTTTAGGGTTTTAGGTTTTGTGAGAGAGATTTGGAAGTGATTTTGGTAGGTAGGGAATGAGTTATTAGAATTGAAGTGTATTTGGCTTGGGAATATGATAGAGGAATTCTGACCAACATTAATTTTCTGTCATAAAAGCTAATTTCAGTACGTGCAATCGATTGACATACCATGTGCAATCGATTTGCACACAAACAAAATAAAAAACTAAGCAAAAAAGCACATAGTGCAATCGATTGCATTAAAGGTGCAATCGATTTGCACATGAAACAGAATGGACAAAATTGAAATAACTCTTTGTGCAATCGATTAACACTCTTTGTGCAATCGATTTGCATCAACAAAAATTGTCCAAAACCAAATTTTTCTTGAAAAATTAAATATCACATAAAATAGATTCATATATAGCATCTATAAACATATATAAAAGATATATCAAGGGTAGAATGCACCTTATAAGTCGCGTTCGTCAAGTATGCCGAGCTCTCGACGAATTTTGTAGAAAGGTTCTTTTGCCAATGGTTTGGTGAAGATATCGGCAAGTTGATTATGAGTATCTACAAAGGTTACCTCGACATCTCCTTGAAGAACATGATCATGGAGAAAATGATGTCGAATTTCTATATGTTTAGTCCTTGAATGCATGACGGGATTATTTGTAATGTTAATTGAACTGGCGTTGTCGCATCTTAGTGGAATGCACCCTAGATCGAGTCCGTAGTCACGAATTTGTTGTTTTAGCCACAAAATTTGAGCGCAACTACTACCTGCTGCAATATATTTAACTTTGTCCGTGCTTAGAGCAACACATGCTTGTTTCTTGCAGGCCCATGATACTAATGCATTACCAAGAATGTGACAAGTGCCACTTGTGCTCTTTCTATCTGTTTTACATCCTGCATAATCCGCGTCAGAATAACCAATTAAGTTGCAGACACTACCTTTAGGATACAACAATCCGACATTTGTTGTTCCTTTGAGATACTTCATGATCATCTTTACCTCCATGAGATGAGATTCCTTTGGGTTAGCTTGAAAGCCGGCACAGAGACAAACACTTTCAACTGGAGCGAAAGTTTCTTCAAAGTCTATTCCTTCTTCTTGATTATAGCCTTGTGCTACCAATCTTGCTTTGTTGCAAAATATTATTCCATTATCGTCAAGTTTGTTTTTGAACACCCATCTTTTTCCAATAATGTGTTTGTTGCTTGGCCTAGGAACGAGTTCCCAAACTTGATTCCTTTCAAATTGATTTAATTCTTCTTGCATAGCTATGATCCATTGGTCATCTCCTAAAGCTTCATCAACTTTGGAAGGTTCAATTTGAGAGACAAACTCCATGTTTAGGCAAGCATCCTTGAGATTTAATCTTGTAGACACGCCTTGACTTATATCACCAATCACTTTATCAATAGGATGATCTCTATGAGTTCTCCATTCTTTTGGTAGATCATTGAGATTCGATTCTTGTTGAGGTGATTCTTCTAGTTGAATGGGTTGATCCTTGGAAGAATTTTATTGAGGACCTTCTAAAATTTCATCATCATTATCACAAACAATATTATCCTCCTTGGAGAGGTTAGTTTCATCAAAAGAAACATGCATAGATCCTTCAATAGTTAATGTTATTTTGTTGTAAATTCTATATGCTTTACTAGAGAGTGGGTAACCAAGAAATATACCTTCATTGGATTTCTCATCAAACTTACCTAAATTATCTTTGTCATTGTTTAGGACAAAGCATTTGCACCCGAAGATATGAAAGAAAGCAATGTTTGGTTTTCTCCCTTTGAAAAGTTAATATGGAGTTTTCTTTAAGATTGGTCTAATGTTAACACTATTGCTAACAAAACATGTCGTGCTCACTGCATCCGCCCAAAAGTATTTTGGAAGGTTTGAGTCGCTAAGCATTGTTCTAGCAAGTTCCACAAGAGACCTATTCTTTCTTTCAACCACTCCATTTTGTTATGGAGTCCTCGGTGCCGAGAAGTTGTGAGATATTCCATGTTCTCCACATAATTCTTCAAATAGAGCATTTTGGAATTCTCCGCCATAGTCACTTCTTATTGAGGCAATTGTTAGAGACTTCTCATTCTAAATTTGTTTAGCATACTTCTTGAACGCCTTGAATGCATCACTTTTCTACACTAAAAAGAATGTCCAAGTATATCTAGAGAAATCGTCAACAATAACCAAAGCATATACATTACCTCCGAAACTCCTTGTTCTCGATGGACCAAATAGTTCCATATGTAACAATTGTAGTGGCCTTGTAGTGGACACCACATTCTTAGATTTGAAAGTTGATCTAGTTTTTTTCCCTTTTTGACAAGCATCGCATAGTCTATCTTTGACGAAATTTCTCTTAGGAAATCCAATGACAAGATCATGCTTGATTAATTTATTCAAGTGTTCCATATGAATATGAGCAATTCTTTTGTGCCGAAGCCATGAATCATCATTGTTCTCCATGAGACATTTAACCTTCAAAGATGGATCATCAAGGGAAATCATGAATATATTATTGATTCTTTTACCTTTAAGTATAACCTCATGAGTGACTTCGTCTTCTATCAAATATTCATCCTTGGTGAACTTGATTTTGAAGCCTTTGTTACATAGTTGGCTAATACTTAGAAGATTGTGCTTTAGTCCTTCAACATAAAGAACATCTTCAATGGATGTGAAAGGTGGAGCACCAACTTTGCCTTTGCCTAGGATTCTTCCCTTATTATTGTCTCCATAAGTGAAAAAACCCTTGGCCTTTAGCGCTATATGTGAAAATTGGTTTATGTCTCCTGTCATATGCTTTGAACAACCACTATCAAGATACCAAAGATTGCACGTGGTCTTCAAGCATACCTGCAAAACAAATTAGGTTTTGTTAGGTACCCAAGTTGGTTTGGGTCCTTTATAATTAGTGCCTTTTTTTACCCATACATAATGCCCACTTGCCACACTGAAGTTTCTAACATAGCAAGCATTAGGTGTATGACCTTTATTACCACAATAAAAACAAGTAGGTTTAAAGTTACTTCTATATCTAGAAGGATAAGATTTCTTCTTAGAAAATGTTTTCTTTTTCGGATAGTGACGAACTATTTTAGGTTTGTTCACTTTCTCCTTGGAAGATTGATCACTTGTCTTAACAAAGATAGTTTTGTTAGAAATTGGTTTTGAAAACATTGAATTTCCAAGTCCACTTTTATCATTGGGGTATCTTTGTTGGCTAATAGCACCTTCCAATCCAAATTGCCATTTTTCATATCTTTCAATGACTCTTTTTAATTGGACAATTTGGAAAGAGAGTGAATCAAAATTTTTGCATACAAAATTCTATTTTTGTCCATCACTTGATTTTTGTTTTTCTTCTTTGAAATCTTTTTCCATTGAAACATATTTTACTTCTAAGGATGAAATTTGTTTCTTTTGTAATGAAATGGTTTTATACATAATTTTGTATTCATTCAATAGTTCATCTATAGCACCTTGTGCATCACTATCAAAAAGAGAAAATTCATTACTAACCTCATTGTCTTCATCATCGTAATGGTGTGAGGCCATCAATGCTATATTTTCACTTTCATCACTATCAGAATCGGATGAGGAACTTATTTCACTGTCCTCCCATGCGACAAAGCCTTTTTGTTCTTGAATCCCTTCTTGCTTTTGAAGCCACCTTTCTTGGAGAGTTTTGGACAATCCGGCTTGATGTGACCTTGCTTACCACATTCATAACATGTGATTTCTTGTGTTGATATGGAGCCTTCCTTTTTCTGAAATTGCTTCTTTCCTTTTGAATGAGAAAAAGGTTTGTCATTTCTACCGAAGAACTTACCAAGCCTTTTAACAAGAAGCATGAAGTTTTCATCTTCTTCTGGATTGTTTTCCTTTTCAACTTCCTTGGAGTCTATCTTCAAAGCAATATTCTTGGATTTCTTCTCTTAATTTTCATGCTTTTCAAGTCTTCCGAGTTGCGTTTCGTATTCTTGAAGTTTTCCAAATAATGTTGCGGATGTCATGTTGGATATAATTTTCTTTTCTGATATTGTCGTTACCTTTGGTTGCCATTCCCTAGTTAAGGACCTAAGAACTTTCAGATTCAATTCATCATTCGTCAAAGTTTTACCAAGAGCACTTAGATGATTTGTTAAGTGCACAAATCTCTTTTGTATGTCAAGAATGGTTTCTCCGGGCTGCATTCGAAATAATTCGTATTCTTGACTTAGGGTATTTAGTCTTGATCTTTTTACTTCAACCGTTCCTTCATGAGTTTGTACCAAGGTATCCCATATTTCTTTTGCTGTTTTGCATGCCGAGACACGAAATAATTTGTCCATGCTAAGTGCACCTTGAAGAAGGTTTATTGCCTTTTTGTCATAGAGAAATTTCTTCTTATCATCATCGTCCCATGCAGATTTAGGCTTTGATGAGCCGACACCATTGATTACCGTTATAGGGATAAATAGACCATTTTCGATGGCATCCCATATTTCTTCTCCTTGTGCTTCTAGATGCGCCTTCATGCGTATTTTCCAGAAGTCAAAATATTCACCACAAAATAGAGGAGGCTTGTTTTTACTACCACCATCTCTGAAAACGGGATTATGATTTGCGGAAGCCATTCAGGATCTTTTAGGAGAAGGTTACCTATAACCTGCTCTGATAGCAATTGTAAGTACGAAGTGCGCCTAAGAGGGGGGGGGGGGTGAATTAGGTACTTTAAAAGTTCTGGTTTTTAGTGATGATGGTTCTTATTTTTCTGGTTATATGTGAGTTTAGGAAAGCTTAAAAATGCAGAAAAATAAAGAGACACGGGCGATATATCTTGGTTCCCCTCACAGTCCGAGAGTACCCGAGTCCCCTTTCAACATGAAAGAGATTTTCTTATTGTGGCAAACTTAAACAAGAACTACCAACCAAACCAAGAACAATCCTCTTGGACCAAGAACAATCCTCTTGGATTTTCACTAAGTTACCTATGAGAATAATCCTCTCAATGTAACTACACTTGTATCCAACAACTTGGAAAGACAAGATTTCAACAAAAACACTTAAACTTAATTCCAACAATCCTGGAAAATAAGTAAGTAAATATCAATTTGTGAGTTTGAGTGAGTAGAGTAATATTGATCACTTAGAGTGATTTGATAATGTATAATCTTCTTCTTTCAATAATAGTATTGTACAAAGAATTAAGATATATTTGCTCAAAGTTTTCTGTTTGTTAATGTATGAAAATATGCAGAAAACTTATGCATGAAAATGAAGAATGCTTGAGTTTGTATTTTGAAATTTCAGAAAATATTTATGAAAGAAGGTGTTAGATTTGATTTTGAAATTGAATATTTATATGTTCATAACACCCTTTCGAAACATCATGAAGATATGGAAATGTATCATGAACAAATGCCAAGTTTGAGTGAAAAGATGTAATGAAAAGGCATGATGAAAAGGCATGAACAAAGCTACTATTTTTCAAATTCGTGCAGTATGCAATTGATTGCACCCTTGGTGTAAATAGATTGCACAAGGTTTTTAACAACTATTTTTTCAAAATCTTTAAGAGTGCAATCGATTGCACTGACAATGTAATCGATTGCATGCAAAGTCAGTAGCAAAAAGTAACTGAGTGCAATCGATTGCACTTGCAATGTAAATCGATTGCATGAGAAACAGAAGCAAACGTTTTGAAAATTTTAAATATGCAACCGATTGCACATAGAAACAGAAGCAAAAGATCTGAAATTTTGAAGTGTGCAATCGATTGCACTAAGATGTAAATCGATTGCATGCAGATGAAAAATGAAATTTTATCTTTGAAAAGCTTGAGTAATGATTCTTAAACATTTCTTTTTCATTTTTGAGCATCTATATCTTAAGATCAAAGTAGATAATATTATTATACCTTTAAAGTTGTTGAGAGCTTTGAATGAAGATATTATCCTTAGATTCTTAGATGCTTGATCATAAATCTTTGCCTTCTTTGTTAGCCATGATTTGTCTTCATCAAAACAAAAGCTTATTTGTGAAGCTTGATTTTACAGGTACTTACCTACAAACCTCATGCAAGCCTAAACCTAAGGCTACTTGTGTGATTTGTTTGCTTTCAACTTGAGCTACTTGTAGGGTTTTTATCTAACAACATGATCTCCTTGCAGGATTGGTTTACAGTCATTATCCAGTAACCTGGACTTCTTAGACTCACTTATCTTCATCACCTTACACTTTTGCTGAACGTATAGCATACACATCATAACACCATGCCACAACATTTCCTTAACCATTTCAAGGATCTCAAGGGTTTGTGATGCTAGTTATGATAAATCAGACGTCTAGCAAGGAGAAAGGGTATTTATTTTCCTCTAGCCAATGCCGTCAAAAGATCAAAACTCAACAACTTGAGTCAGGGGATATGACCCACTTGATATGGTGAGCTTAACTCTCGTAGAAGGGCACTCAACTATACGAAGTTCTTCAATCAAAGCTGCAAATTTCAACCTCTGACATTTTCTTGTTTACCCCGCGAGATCCTTGAAAACATTGCATGCATGCCATTTCATAACAGGTCTTCCACTACATGTTTCTCATCTTTTCGTTGTTTATTTCAGCAAAATAAATGGCCCTTGAACAAACAGTAAAAGACCTTCAAGCTCAAAACGCTAAGTTCCAACAAATGTTCATGGCTTTGGCCCAGGGGCAAGAAGAACTGAAAGCTCTCGTCATCAAAGAGAAGAAGAAGAAGGCAAAGAAACCGGCTGGCATCTTGAATATGGGAATAAGACTTAGAGGACCAGTTAAACGAGATCTATATCTCACAACTCCATCAAAAGAAGGGGATACTCATGAAGAAGTCAACAACCCTGAGGCTGATGAAGAAGAAGTTGATTACTCTGAGGAACAATATCCTCCTACTGACGATAAATAAAAACAATTGGAGGATCTTCTCAATGCTATGGAGATTCATCAGATACCTGGCTTGGACTTTGAAGAATTAGGGCTGGTTTTTGGCGTGATCATCCTACCAAAATTCAAGGTCCCCACGTTCGCTAAGTATGACAGTGTCTCTAGTCCTAAGTTTCACTAAAGGTCCTATGTTAGAAAGATCCATCCTCACACGGCTGACCAAAAGTTATGGGTCCACTTCTTCCAAGAAAGTTTATTGGCACGGAACTAGAATGGTTATATTAGCTAGAAAGAACAAACATTCATACCTGGAAAGACTTGTCCACTGCTTTCTACAAGCAGTACCAATACAATGCTCACCTTGCTCCAACTCGTACACAACTTCAAAGCATGTTTATGGGTTCTAGCGAAGGCTTCAAGGAATATGCCCAGAAATGGAGCGATCTAGCTAGTAGGGTATAACCTCCTTTGAATGATCGGGAAATGGTAGACATGTTCATTGGCACTCTGACATGCCCGTTCTTTAATCTGCTGATTGGGAGTTCCTTATCCAGGTTCACAGAGATGGTTCTGACTAGAGAAAGGATAGAAAGTGGTATCAAGAGTGGGAAGATCCCAATGGTTGCATCTTCTAATGTTGAGAAGAAGCCATTTGCTGGTAAGAGGGAAGCCAATGTTGTGTCTGGCCAGAAGGGTCTTAATAAGGCAGACTACCACCAATCTGTAGAGGCAGTGCTGGTCTCTAATTCGGCATGCATGCAATGACCATAATAATAGGGTAATCAGTGAAGGCAAGACGAGCCTAAGAGACAGTTTACCAAGATCAACATGCCGCTGTCTCAAGCATTACAACATATGTTGAGTATGAATTTGATTACGTTGATAGGACCTCATCCAAACCCTAAGACTTCTCCTTTTAACTACAATCCTGATGCAAGGTGTGCCTATCATTCTGGCAATCCTGGGCACGGTACTAACGATTGTTGGGCACTGAAGTACAAGATTCAAAATATGATTGACGCCAAGGATATTGAGTTCGGCCCTCCTGAGACTCCCAACGTGATCACTTATCCCATTCCAAATGATGGCCAGTATTGAGAGCATTTTTGTTCATTTGAATTCTCAAGTTGTATTTTCTTTGTTTGTTCAAACAATTATTGTCATGTCAAACTTTGTTATTTCATTAATGCATTACTCATGTTTGTATTGAATTAATTTGTTTTCATTATGCTTAAACTTCTTTCTTACTTCCTTTTTGTGATATTCAACTCTTGATTAAAAGCTCTAAGCCTTTAGAGGGAGGATGTCGAGAACAATACCATAATCTCTACAATATGCTTTTGAACAGACCCCGCTGACGATGTACATGCGTTGTTTCAAATCCTAAACAGTGGAGTTATAAGGAAGATATTCCCTAGTAAACCCATTTGAGCCTAAGAAGTAGGAGTTTTATTTTCACACAAATTAAAACCCTTAATCATAACCTGGGGAAGGGTAGCTTTCTCAATTAATTCAGATGTGCATTTAGTCGCAAGCTTTCCCTTCATACACGACAAATAGTGTAGAAGATGCTCTCTAAAAGATGGTGATGGTTCTAAATAATCATTAAGAACGGGCAGTCATTATCTCTCAAAATAAAAGCCCATTAAGTCAAAACCTATGAAGGAGACTTAAGAAAAAAAACGGGGGCATCCTGCTGGCTATAATCACAAAATAAACAGTTCAGGAAAAAGACAAGGATAGAAAAATCAAAAAAGAAAGAGGTCCTACAAATCCTCAACAAAAAGAAAAAGTTCACAAAAATGTCTGCCTTCTCAAACAAACGTTCAATTTCTGAACCATCACGAGAATATCTGGGCCAACATTCCAGAACTCAACTGGGATTCGAAATGCACAATTAACTGAGCATAGGACTGAAGAACATCACGAAGAACGGGTGGGTACAAATAAATTTTGAGCCTTTATCCTTTGTTTCTTAAACCGTGAACCAGGCCACGTTACAACCCTTAAAAGTCCTAGATATAGCATGGGTTAGTTCGAGAGCATACTCTTATAAAGGTATCCTGACTCCTGTAAGGTTTGCTATAAATCATGAGTTAATATCACATTCTTGCAAAAAAAATTTTACTACAAAAAACGCATTTTCAAAAAATTTCAAGACAGACATAAGTTTTGCATTCTTTAAATGACATTGTTTGCATATGGTTAATTGTTCAAATGGCAGATAAATTCACACAACGAATATTCAGTGAACGAAGACCCCCTCAATGGACAAAATCACCTCAGACGGAAAAAAACATTCCTAATAACAAGCCTTTCATAATCAAGGGGAATTACATGGTGTCTAATTAATTTGGGGCAGTCAAGCCAATATGCAAAGAATCTCTCCAAAAATGCTAAATAGACAGGGGCAGATCTCCATCTAAATCACTCGGGGGATGTAACATTGATCATGTATTCCAGCAGAAAATCACTATGAAATTTGAACCTTTGGAACCACCAAATTTCTTGTATGTGCCAGTAGTATCAGATGGTGTCAGTATCATGTCTTCGAATCCTTCCTTGACAGTTCTTAGAAAAGATACCTAGGAAATTCAAGACTATCAGAAACTTGATCAAACATCAGGTGCCCCAGATTCATCCTGAAGCAGTCCCACACAGGCTCCCACGTATGAAAGGGCACATGCGATCACATAATCATTTTTTTGGCATTTATACAAACACTTGTTGTCGTAGACGGTGACAACTCTCCACATCTTATGAGTGCGGACATAGTCAGAAAATACTACGCATGAAAAAGACCCACTAGGTTGACAGGCCTAGGCAAAATTAAAGGCATCCTGACAAACCAAAAGAGTTCGGGCAAAAATTAGGGATATATTCAAAAAATTGTACACCCGACAAGTCGAAAATCTGAAAAGGCGGCTTGAGAAAAAAAGGGTATCCCGGTGGACTGAAAACCCAAAAGGGCGATCGAGGAAAAAGTTAGGGATTAAAAATGCACTTACCAAGCAGTAGAATACTTATTAGTAGAATACTTATCATCCTGATCAGCATTTACCAAGCACCTCAGGAGTTGGGATGACACTCAAACCATCCACAAAGTGTCTGCAAGTACTTTCTCCAGCAGGTACAGAGGCAGGGGCATCTTACTAAAAAGTCACTGCCATATCCTCAACTTACAATCTAGTGATGTCAGGTGTTCTTGTATCCCCGGCAGAACAGGAATTTTCAACTACTTCTTTGACATCAGGTTTTCCCCAGTAAAGTCGTCAAACTTATCAGGATTCCCCAACAGGATTTCACAAAATCCTCAGGCAGTGCACAAAGCTTTCCTTCCCCAACAATGTTTTTTTCTCTAACAACGGAAGATCATCTCCCAACAGTCCACCTTCAACAAAATCTGAAGACCTACAATCTTCATCGCCAGCTGCAATCAGGGATTTATTTTCCCTTATTCAACAGTGCTGGAATAGAACAATTGATACATTCTTATATTGCATTCATACATCATTCTACAAATGTCATAGCATATGCAGTACAAATGCATACATCTCAATCTCATTTATTTTGAGAACACCATTACACAATTCATTTCATACATCATGACATTGCATACAGCTAACGCTTTATCTTTTAGGAAAGATCAATCAACAGATATTTATCATCAACAATTTTCAACAAGTCCAGGATTAGCTCCTGAAACAAAATAGAGTAATTATCTGTGCGACCAAATACAACTTTACACGGGCTCATCATGAAGCAATCTTACACGGGTTTCTTCTGACTTCCAAATAAAACTTTACACGGGCTCAACATGAAGCAATATTACACGGGTTTCTTCTGACTTCCAAATATAACTTTACACGGGCTCATCATGAAGCAATCTTACACTAGTTTCTTCTAACTTCTAAATACAACATTACATGGGCTCAACATGAAGCAATCTTACACGGGTTTCTTATGACTTCCAAATACAGCTTTACACGAGCTCATCATGAAGAAATATTACACGGGATTCTTCTGACTTCTAAATACAACTTTACACGGGCTCATCATGAAGCATTCTTACACGGGTTTCTTATGACTTCCAAATCCAGCTTTAAACAGCCTCATCATGAAGAAATCTTACACGGGTTTCTTCTGACTTCCAAATATAGCTTTACACGGGCTCAACATGAAGAAATCTTACACGGGTTTCTTCTGATTTCCAAATACAGCTTTACACGGCTCATCATGAAGCAATCTTACACGAGTTTCTTATGACTTCCAAATACAACTTTATATGGGCTCTTCATGAAGAAATCTTACATCGGTTTCTTCTGACTTCCAAATACAGCTTTATATGGGCTCTTCATGAAGCAATCTTATACGGGTTCCTTCTCCCTCCTTTTGAAGTTTTACATGGACTCACCCTAAAGCAACCCTACCCAGGTTCCTTCTCACAATCTCCAGATGCAATTTTACACGGACTCATCCTGAGGCAACCCTACCAAGGTTCCTTCTCACAATTTCCAAATGCAGTTTTACACGGAATCATCCTGAGGCAACCCTACCCAGGTTCCTTCTCTTGAATTTCCAGATGCAGTTTTACACAGACTCATCCTGAAGCAACCCTACCCAGGTTCCTTCTCACAATCTCGAGATGCAGTTTTACACGGACTCATCCTGAAGCTACCCTACCCATACTCCCTCTCATATATCTCCTAAAAACATCCCTACTCAGGTTCCTTCTCATACACTTCCAGATGAAGTCTTACCCGGAGTCATCCTGAAACAGCCATACACAAGTTTCTTCTGATATATTTCCAGATAGAAGTTAATTTCATTCTCCCCAGCAAATTACTGTGAAGCCTGGATTTCAACCAGAAAACAATAAATTTCATCTCTCTAATCCAGAGATAACCCCTCAGTAGAGCCATGGAAAACTGAAGTTCCTAGACTCTATTCCCCAGTTTAAGATAATTCAATACCTCTATTGGCTCAGTTTAAATCGACCAATGATTTATTCTGCTTCTTTTCCAGTAGATACTTTCTCTAGTTTAGTTAAATCGACCCTAAGATTTTTCTGATTCTTATCCAGTTGAAGATAAATCAATACCTCTATTGGTTCTGTTTAAATCGACCAATGATTTATTCTGATTCTTTTCTGATAGATAATTTCTCTAGTTCAGTTAAATCGACCCTAAGATTTTTCTGATTCTTATCCAGTTGAAGATAATTCAATATCTCTACTGGTTCAGTTTAAATCGGTTAATGACTTATTCTGATTCTCTTCTGGTAGATACTTTCTATGGTTGAATTAAATCGACCCTAAGATTTCTTTGATTCTTATCCAGTTATAGATAATTAAGACCTTTCTCTGGTTCTATCAAATCGACCCTAAGATTTCTCTGATTCTATTCCAGTTAAAGATAACTCAAGACCTCCACTAGTTCAGTTTAAATCAACCAATGATTTATCCTGATTCTTTTCTGGTATATACTTTCTCTGGTTCAATTAAATCGAAACTAATATTTTCTGATTCTTATCTAGTTAAAGATACTGTGAAGCTTGGAATACGACCAGATAGTAGTTAGTCTTATTGTCCTCAACAAATCGCTGTAAAGCCTAGATCCCGACCAGATAACAACTTCACTTTCGTCTCTCCAATCAAGAGATAACTCCCCAGTAGAGTAACGTATAACCGAAGCTCATAGACTATATTCCCCTAAAAACATTCCCCAGTGGACTCCTCCTCAGACAGTAGGAACATGAATCCCCACAAAGAGACATCTTATGAAGTCAGCATCTACTTTAGATGGCATCTCTAAGCCCATCTCTGACGACTCTCCGTCATATTCCTTGGATGGTATCTTTAAGCCCATCTCCGACGACTCTCCGTCATATTCCTTAGATGGAATCTTTAATCCCATCTCTGACAGTCTTATGTCATCTTTGCCAAATGGCGTCTGTAAGCCCATTCCCGATATTGTTCACCAACAGTATTACTTCGCGCGAGTGCAAATTTCTGGGCTCTCTAGTGTTCAATCATCTTCCACCTTCAGATCACGAAAGGCCGACAAGCCAATATACATCCTCAGGTTTAAGAAGATTGAACAGGGGCATATGTTGTACCCCAAAATTTTCCCTCCCATTTTCACACAAGACATACTCCTAGAGGTCCTCCATTGCTCAAGGTTGACCAAGAATTGATCAGACATATTCTCATCCTAACCATTGGCCTTGCAACTAGGGTTTCATTTTTCACCAAGATGTGTGAGCTTCAAATGTCTCAAATATCTTCCATGGTCCTAATTTGTCTTCAAGATCATCCATGACAAATTTCATACCTTTCACTACAAGTTTTCTCAATCAACTGCTCAAATGCCTGAAAATTAACTATATTAGGTCAAAAGTCAATTATGGCCTATATACAGTCAAACTTCAAGATTTTTGGTCAACATCAATATTTTGAAGTGATATCCATCATTTGATCAAGGGTTGATCATGATTCCTCATGAAATGCTCCTAATTCATCAAAATTCAAGAATTCCTAAATTAGGGTTTATATTGGAAAAGTCAACCAAACTTTGACCAGGAATAACTTTCTCATACTTCATCCATGTTTCCCCAACCAAAGCTCATTTTGAAGAGAATCCAATTCCCCACAAGTTCAAGAGATTCACCATTCAAAATATATAAGCTCAGACATTACAGGTCATTTTCAAAAAGTCAACAAAAGCCAGTTTTTGCCAAGACCTTTTACATCAAGATAAAATCTTCAAATGCAAAATTGATCAAAAGAGAGATTGAAGTAGACATATTGGGCTTTCCAAAAAGTTGAATATCATCATCATGAGATAAACATTGAGCAAGTTATGGACTTCCCAAGTTGGGAAAAGTTTGGAAATTTCAAGGATGGTGCATTGAGCAAATTTGAACTTTTGAAGCAATGGCTTATTTTCTTAGGCCTCAAACATCTTCCTAAGCTTATAAATGACCTATAATTTCATTCTTACCTTGCCTTACATTTTTTTAGCTATTTAATTCATATTTATTTTGTTTTTATTCACATAAATACAAGATAAATCATATAAAATAGTAAATGATTGGACCATGACCATTTGTCTTTTATTTTGATTCAATTTCAGGCCAACAATTTCGTACAAAGATATACCAGGTTCATTCAAGCATGGAAAGGGCAGGATTTTCAAATATGGAAGCCTTTAAATTTGTTGGATTTTGACATGAAAGAATGACTTGATTCTTTCCATGTTATATTGTCTCCTCCATCTACCGTATAAGTATAGCGTTCTAGCAAGCCAAATGCACGCGGACAAACTGTCTAGAAAGCCAGAAAAGATTGCAAAAAATCCCAAAGTTGTCAAGTTTGTATTTCAGTTTCCAGCCTGCTTTATTCCCAAACAAGTCCTAATCCACTCCTGGAGGTCCCCTGATGCTTTTCCAACCGTTACCAGGCTTTAAAACAGCCCAATACGCATCACCCACATCTCACAGTTGCGCTTTTTCTCAATTTTAATTTGTTTGATTTATGTAACATAAACACATTTTAACCATGCATTACTGACTTTTTCTGTATTTGCAAGTTATTTGTATGGTTGGATTGGGTTTTTGATGTAGGAATCGAGTGTTACCATTTATAGGGTTTGGACCTTAGAATTCGGGTTTCCTTTGTTAGTCAAAATTAGGCTTAACCACTAGTACAATCATGCTCAGGAGGACGAGGTCAGTTAATCCATGTCCTCACATTTGATTTTTGTTACGTATTATGATTTTTACAGGATGCATACGTTGTAGTGACAAGCAAAAATTGTCACTATAGGTCCAAGGTTTAAGACGACGGATGGAGGAAGAAGATGATGCATGGTAGTGTCCCATTGGCCAGTTCAAATGAACCGCGCATTTTTATTTTATTTTTTAATAATCACTTGAAATCTTACATTATGTTATTATTTTTGTATTTTGTATAACGATTGAACAGGCAGTACAGTTGGTAAAGCAACGCGCATGTGAGGGAAAGGACCTGGGTTCGAGTCCCAGGTCCAGCATTTTGCATTTTATTAACATGTTTATGCAGATTCAATACTTCCTATGGCCAGGAGCTCACCACGTGCCATCAATCTTATACCATCAGATGCACATCTGATTAGGATCAACACATCCAACGCGCAGATCACCATGGACATGTAGAGGTTGTCCTCACTGGATCCCTTGGCAATGTTGGGCTCCTTGCAATTGGGCCTAAACAAAAATCTGAGCACACCCCCATTTCAATTCAGCAGACCCAGGCCCAATTTATTTTTGTTTTCTTATTTTTGTTTTGTTTTATATTTCTTTCTTTCATTTTTTAATAACCTAAAACAAATAATAAAAATCATTAAAATTTAGGATTAGTTTTTTTATTAAATTAATTTCTGAAATTAATTAGTTAATTCAACTTTAACTTTTTTTAATTAAAATAAAATAGACTTAGGTTTCTTTTCTTAAATTAACCACAACTTTATAAATTAACTTAATTATTATTTGGACTTTATTTTTATTAGTTCAAAATTAATTAGACTTAGATTCTTCTTTTTCTAAATATTTTTCTTAAAAAAAAATCACAAAAAAATTTATTAGGATTAGTCTTTGTTTGCATTTATTTAATTAATTAGGATTAAAACTTAATCTTCCTCATTTTATTTAATTATTTTCTTAACAAAAAAAAACAACAATTTTTTTTTTCTTTATTTAGATTTGTTTTAAGTTCTTAGACGTATTGTACATCTCACGCGCGTTTATTTTTTTGCATTTTTACGATAATGTAACTATATCCTGGTATATAATAGCTTAAGTAGGACTTTTATCGCTTTCCTTATTTTACTTTCCCCCCAGATTTGTATATTGTAAATCCCCCACCCAAAGCATTGTAATAGTGTAAGTTTAACTTTCCCCACTTTAAATTTCCGCCAATATTAACTGTTAGTAACTAAGATTACATGACAAGACTGAAATCAAATTCTAGCAAACCTTAATGCAAATGTTAAATAACTGAATTGAACACATATGCACATATGCACCTCTAGGGTATCCCTACTTCGGTTTCCTTCGGTAAAACTGTCATATCCCTCGAAATGGGGACACTTTAGCAAAGACCCATAAATCAAAAAGATCATAGTCCCTCAATGACCCTACAGTTGCCTTTCGGTAAATGATCTAGTCCCTAAACAAAATTGCAAAAGTGTCTCTACATGTTTCCTTTATGATTGTAAACGTCCCTTCGATTGTCCCTCAAACATCCAACGATGAGGCTACCTACTCACTAATAGTAGGATAACACTGTCTAAAGGATAGGATGAAAAGAACAAACCTTTTTCGAGTATAAAAGTAGATAGTTGTTAGAAGTTTGCTTAGACATTTTGCACTTACACAAAAACTACTTTTAAAAAACAATTTCAGAAACACTTTGTATACTTTCTCCACTATCCCGAGAAACATTTCAAATTTTTCCATACTAAGGCGTTTTCAAAACATTTTCAAATACAAAGCACAAAGGTATTTTTAAAATGAGCAAACCCCTAAGAGCCCGTGGAGAACCACAGATGGAAAGGGTGCTAACACCTTCCCTTTCCATAATCTACCCCCTTACTCAGAAACATCTCGAAAGGTCTTTTTCTATTCTTTTCACCCTTTCCTTGATTGGATAAAAGAAAATTCGATGGCGACTCTTGATTACCATAATATTTGTGAATACAAATGTAAAACCAGTATAACAGTCGGTTCTGGCACCATATCACAACAAACCTTTGAGTTTATCCATCCGTGAAATCACTAATCTTGTCCTCCTTGTATCACAACATTTAAAGCAATTTGTAAATTCTTTTCAAAAATAATTTTTTTATTTAATATGTTTGCTTTGATCATTACTATCAATAATAAATGAAATCTTCATAAGCTAAATAAAATAAGAATTGGATAAAAGGCTCAAACTTTATTAATATAATGGTAGTCTGCGAATGGCAAGACTCCATAGATGATTACAATGTTTGGAACATGGTAATATATATTGGAAAATATATATTTAATTACAATGACCGCTATTCTCTCTAGAAACTTTGAATTCCTGAGCCGAAACTTTGGTCGAAGAGTAGCAAGATCCAAGCAGATTGTTTCTCCATTGATCAAGTCTTGTCTAATGCAGTTACTTTCCAGAAAATCCCTAAATTTTTCCTAGGTTGCCCTTGTGGGTTTTCAACCTGCCGGGAAAATTTATTCTGTTTATGTCTCTAACTTTTTCCTAGATAGCCCTTTCGAGTTTTCATCCTACCGAGACGCTCCTATTTTCCTAAGCCACCCTTTCGGGTTTTTGTCTTAGCGAGATGTTCTTTTATTTTTCTAGGCAAAGTATTTCTTGACTGCATCAGCATTCATAAGACGTGGGAACTCCTCGCCATCCATTATTTTAAGAATCAGTGCACCGCCAGAGAAGGCTTTCCTGACAACATATGAGCCTTCAAAATTGGGAGTCCACTTGCCCCTATAATCAGGGTTAAAAGACATGATCTTCCTAAGCACGAGGTCTCCTTCTCTGAATTCATGAGGTTTGACCTTCTTATCAAAAGCTTTCTTCATTCTCTTTTGGTATAATTTTCCATGACACAAAGCCATCATTGTTTTCTCTTCTATCAAATTCAATTGGTCAAACCTGTTCTGGACCCATTCAGCTTCTGACAACTTGGCTTCTATTATTACACGCAAAGAGGGAATCTCGACTTCAATGGGGAGTACTGCTTCCATATTGTATACAAGAGAGAACGGGGTTGCCCCTGTTGAAGTGAGTAAATATGTCTGATACCCATGCAGAGCAAAAGGGAGCATTTGATGCCAATGTTTATAAGTAACAACCATTTTCTGGATGATCTTCTTGATGTTCTTATTGGCCGCTTCAACAGCCCCATTCATCTTTGGCCTGTAGGGAGATGAATTATGATGGACAATCTTAAATTCCTTACAAAGTTCATACATCATTTTGTTATTCAGATTTGAGCCATTGTCGGTGATAATCTTGCTTGGCACACTATACCGACGTATGAGGTTGTTCTTGATGAAGCGCACTACCACCTGTTTAGTGACATTAGCATATGAAGTTGCCTCCACCCATTTGGTAAAATAATCAATTTCTACTAAGATAAAACGATTCCCATTCGACGCCTTTGGTTCAATCATCCCGATCATGTCAATACCCCACATAGAGAAAGGCTGTGGGGAGGAAATAACATTGAGGAGTGTCAGAGGTACATGAATTTTATCAGCATAAATTTGGCATTTATGGCATTTCTTCACAAATTTGTAACAATCAGATTCCATTGTCAGCCAATAGTAACCTTCTCTAAGCATCTTTTTCGCCATTGAATGTCCACTGGCATGGGTACCAAATGACCCTTCATGAACCTCATGCATCAACATGTTTGCTTCGTGTCTATCTGAGCAAAACCATGTCATGATTTCTCTTATACAACACATCTTCGTTAAGGAAAAAGCTTCATGCCAACCTTCTCAATGTCTTTCTATCTTTATTTGATATACCAAGGTTCGGAGAAAATGTTTGATATCAAAATACCAAGGTTTTTCATCTACCACCTCTATTGTAAACACATGAGCCGGTCTATCCAAACGTCGTACTGTAATACGAGGCACATCATTCCAAGTATTAACCTGAAACATAAAAGCCAGGGTTGACAAAGCATCTGCCATCTGATTTTCATCTCTTGGAATATGATGGAATTAAACTCTTTTGAAGAAAGGTAATAGTCTTCTAGCATAATCTTTGTAAGGGATCAAGACAGGGTGATGAGTATCCTATTCTCCTTTAATCTAATTAACAACCAAAGCTAAATCACCATATACATCTAGAATATTGATTCTGATATTAATGGCCTCCTCGAGATCAATAATTCAAGCCTCATACCCCATTATATTATTAGTATAATCAAATGTCAACCTTACAGTAAAAGGAATGTGTGATCCATGTGGAGGGATGATCACCGCACCAATTCCTTTTCCAAAGCATTCACTACTCCATCAAATACCATGCCCTAGCGAGATTCAGGATCTGGACCTTTTCCAGGTAAAGGCTCATCATAATATTTTACCTTCAAGAACATCACATCCTCATCGGGGAAATAAAACTTGACAGATTAATAGTAATCTACCGGTTGGTGAGCCAAATAATCTTCCAGCACACTGCTTTTTATGGCCTTTTGAGCGTGCTACTCAATGTCGTATTCAGACAATAACATTTTCCATCAGGAAATTCTCCCTGTGAGAGCAGGCTTTTCAAAAATATACTTAATTAGATCCATTTTGGAAATCAACCAAGTAGTATTATTTAAAAAATATTGTCGCAACCATTTTGCCGCCCAAGCCAAAGCGTAACATGTCTTCTCCAACATAGAATATCGTGACTCACAATCAGTAAATTTCTTAGTGAGGTAGTATATGACATATTATTTCATTCCTGTTTCATCTTGTTGTCCCAAGATACAACCCATAGAACTATCCAACACTGTTAGATACATGATCAATGGTCTTCCTTCAACGAGAGGGAGAAAAATAGGAGGTTCAAGCTGATATTCTTTGATACTTTCAAATGCCCTTCTTTGGTCTGTGATTTGGAAATCATGTCATCAACATATACCTCAATTTCCATGTGCATCAGATCATGGAATAGGGTTGTCATAGCCCTCTAGTACGTTGCACCAGCATTCTTCAACCCGAAGGGCATCACTCTGTAACAGAATGTTCCCCAGGGTGTGATAAACGTTTTTTTTTCATTTCCTCAGGAGCCATTCTTATTTGATTATATCCGGAAAATTCGTCCATGAACGAGAATACTTTATATTTTGTTGTGCTATCAACCAGCATATCAATATGTGGCAATGGGAAATCATCTTTTGGACTAGATTTATTTAGATCTCTGTAATCTACGCACATGTGGACTTTTCCATCCTTCTTTTGTATGGGCATAATGTTGGCTATCCATTGAGGATACACTGATGTCATAAGAAAACCGACATTTTTCTTCTTTAACACTTCTTCTTTGATTTTTATTGCCATATCAGGGTGAGTTCTTCTTAACTTCTGCTTGACGGGCGGGCACTCTGGCTTCAAAGGAAAATGATGTTCCACAATATCAGTATCTAGACCCGGCATATCTTGGTAAGACCAAGAAAAGATGTCCACATACTCTTTCAATAGCTCAATTAACTTGCTCTTCACATCAGGATGTAACGATGCTCCAATCTTGACTTCCTTTGGATCTTCTTCTGAATCCAAATTGATTGTTTCCAATGACTCTTTATACGGCTGAATGGTACTTTCCTCGTGCTCGAGCAACCGTGAAACCTCTTCGGGAATCTCATCATATTCTTCTTCTTCTGTCCCAAACACAGGATATTCAAAGTTGGGAGAGGGTGAAGGGTCGTTGTATTACACAGGTTTATTTATTGATTTGCACATGTGATTTGTGATTGCTTTTAGAAATTGACACATACATCAAATGATTATGCAGATTTATTTTCAATTATTACTCTATAAAAAGGGTTTTTTTTATCATTATTACCATTTTCCATGAAAAAGTAGAAAAATAAAAGACACAATTTTAAGAATCAAAGACAACTTTTATTTATGATTTTAATGATCAAAGCAAATAGATAAGCCCATACAATATTAACTTTCATCTTGGGAAGAATGAAAGCTTTTTGCAAAAGAAAACAAATTACTTTGACACATGGATGCAAGAAGGAACATCTTAAGTGACCCAGTTCTGGATTCTGACTCCAGGCGTCATATAACTTGGCATTTCCTGATCTTGTTCATCATCCTCAATAGCATTGACTCCAGAAACAGTTGGATGGAGGTAGCCTCCGCTGCGGAAGACATAATGATAACTGCATATACTGGAGGATCAACGACCTGTCCCCATACTTTACTTAGACCATTGCGCACAACCTGCTGAGCATCCTTGAACAAAGTCATAAATTTCTCATTCCCTCTTACATTATCAACAGACAGAGCCTGGAACTATGTCCCCACAGAAGATTCATCTGCCTCTACAACACTTAAATATGATAGACGAGATATCAACAGTGTTTGCACTCCATTTATAATAACCATTTTACCTTCACGCACGAATTTCAAATTTTGGTACAGAGTGGAGGTAACAGCCCCTGCTTCATGTATCCATGGTCTTCCCAGTAGACAGCTATATGCGGGCACAATATCGATGACTTAGAAAGTGATCTGTAATAGATACGGCCTATGTGAATAGGCAGATCGACCTCTCCAATAACGGACTTCCTTAACCCATTGAAAGCTTTGACAATAATACCACTTGGACGCATAGGAACCCCTTGATATTTCAACTTCATTAGTGTAATCCTCGGTATCACATTTAAGGAGGATCCATTATCAATCAACAAATTTGATAATGAATCACTTTTGCAGTTCATGGATATGTGGAGAGCCAAATTGTGATTCCCCCCCTCGTCAGGAAATTCATCATCGCAAAAGCTTAGGTTATTACATGACGTAATATTACCTACCACACTGTTAATTTTGTCTAACGACACGTCATACTCCACGAAGACCTGGTCCAACACCCTCATTAAAGATTCCTTATGAGCATCAGAATTCATTAATAATGCCCAGATAAATATTTTTGAAGGAGTCTGTAATAACTGATTCACAATTCGGTAGTCGCTCATTTTGATTATCTTCAAAATATCATCTATGTCCTTCTCTAGGGTACCACCACTGGATTCCCCTACAACATTCTTATCTTCAACACTTTCCACAACCTTCTTTCCAACATTATCAATTCCCTGAACAACTGGTGCAAACACGCGACCGTTGCGGGTCACCCTACTAGTCTCAGCAATATTTCCAACATTAGACATAGGCTGGATGGGAACTTCCACACCGTCCTCTAAAATTGTATTATTATACTTGTATGGTACAACCTTGTCGGATGTGTAAGGAACGGGCCCTGGTAAGCAAATTCCCATAGGGGCAACAACTGGCTTACTACAATATTCAATTTCAACAGGGGCAGAATCATTGAAACACGATACAATCACATTCCAACCTTCCTCAAAAAATTCTGACATTAAAGAATTATCACCAGAGAATATACCCTCATCTGAGGAGAAGGATTACCCTCATCTGAGGAGAAGGATTCATTCGTGGAAACATATTTATCATCTGATTCTTCCTCAGCTAGGAAAACCTCTATCTCATTAACCTTTTGGTAATCACCTCTTTGCCATGAAACTTTGATGGTTCCATTATCCAACAACAACTGAATAAATTTCCTTACAATTGAACATCCTTAGGAATTTTTGCAGCAAACCCGACAAGATCCATAGTGGAGCTCTACCTGACCAGCCATGTGGCTGAAAGTAGCGTGTAATTGTACGAGGTCATCATTCATATGTTCTACATCAAAGATTCTGAACTCTCCAAGACATCCAGAAACCATTTTTACTTCCTCCTCATATTCTACCCTAGGCCTGATTATATGGATGAGGCTCTCATCCATTATCTCCTGCAAATCAACCTTTCTCTTATCGCAACCTTGTATATTAGTACTACAGACACCATAACCAGCATGGTCATGAGTATAGTAACTAAACTCACAAAGGTCTGCATGCATCTTTACCAAGTCTCTTCTTACCAGGTTAATATCATAGATGCGTAAGTCCCTTGGACAACCAACAACCATGTTAATAGCATTCACTCTTCCATGTTTTGGGAGAGGGTTATCTTTTACATTATGGATAACATCTTTGAAAGACAACAGGCCAGATCTAACCATTTTCTGTACTTCAGACTTTAGAGGATAACAATTCTCGACATTATGCCCTGGCACACCCTGATGAAAAGCGCACGTCTGATCTGCCTTATAGTACCAAGGTAAAGGGGATGGTACAGCAGGAGATGGCCTAGTCTGGACCAACTTTTTCTGGATTAATGCTCGAAGTAGCTCTGCATAACTCATAGGGATAGAGTCAAAAGATTCTCTCCTCTGATTTTGTTGTTGGCTTCCCTGAGGTGTTGGCCTTTGATAAGCAATTGTAGTCGGAGCCGCATTTACAACCAGAGTTACCGAGGAAACCTATTGAGGGTGATAATGATTTCTTCTAGAGGTGTTAACCCTTATTTCTTGAATAACAACATTTGTCTCTCCCTCTTTCTTCTTGACAAATCCATATGATGGCTTCTTCACATTTCTGGAACTTTCACTTTTGGTGAGACGACCTTCTCTCACAGCCTCTTCAAAATGAACACCCATTCCCACCATTTCAGTAAAATCATTGGGCGCACTCGCCACCATTCTCTCATAGTAAAATGCACCTAGTGTCTTCAGGAAAAAATTTGTCATCTCTTTTTCTTCCATTGGAGGAATTACTTGGGTGGCTACCTCATGCCACCTTTATGCGTATTCTTTGAATGATTCTCTATCCTTCTGGACCATAGCCCCGAGTTGATCACGGTCAGGTGCCATGTACACATTGTATTTGTACTGTATGATAAATGCTTCCCCCAAGTCATTAAAATAATGAATACTTGCATTGTCCAGGCTCATGTACCATTTCAATGCTGCACCAGTTAAACTGTCTTGAAAGAAATGAATCAATAGGTGCTGATCATCTGTGTAAGTAGACATTCTTCTTACATGCATCACCAATTTAGCACGAGGACAAGTGTTGCCCTTGTATTTTTCGAACTCCTATAATTTAAACTTTGCAGGTATCTTCACATTGGGAACTAAGCATATATCATTAACATTCTTCCCAAACAACTCTTTTCCCCTGAGGGCCTTCAACTCTTTCTGCATTTTATCAAACTGGTATTGGAATTGTCCATTCGATCATAGAAACCAAAGATTTCACTTGGTGGAGGAATAGGGTGATATACTTCATCATTAGCAAACAGAACCACATTCACCAAGGGAGGTGCCGCATAGTGAACTTTGTTTCTAACATCAGGGGTAACATGCAACACAGGAGGTGTGGGAGAAGTAGCAGTCTGAGTTAGCGGAGCAATATGAGGATCCTGATTAAAACCTTTTGGCATAAAGTTCTCTAGAATTCCCTAAGGATACCCAGAGGCATACAATTCTGAACATCAGTTGGAGTAGCAGAAACAGGGACAGTTGGAGCTTCAGTAGTAACCATTGTCTATTGAGGCTGAACAATCAGTGGCTGATTCTGAGCAGCCACCATAGATTCCATCAGAGCAGTGATATTGGCCATGCCGGCCTTTAGAGAAGAAACTTCCTCGCATAGCTCGCGAGTCTCTTGTTCTAGGTTATCCATCTTCCTTCTGAAATTAGCTCGGGTATTGTACTGGTGAGACAACTTGCTGAACAAAGTAAAGAAGCTCAGTAAGACACCTGGATATGCATAAAAAATACAAGAAGTATGTAAAATATGATACATGATGTGCAACACACATGATTCATTTTATTATTATTTAAAGGGACTTAAAGATTTATAAACAATTTGCAAATATCAAAGTAATAACACATTTGAAATACTGAAAAAAATTATTATAATAACTTCAAAACGGATTACAAGTTTCAATAATCCCAAGACTAGAAGAAAACAAAGTCTAAAACCCTAAGAAGCAAAGATGATGGAAATCACTATTGACGCTTCCCAGTAAGTCTGGAAATCTGAGCCTTTAACCTCTGGTTTTCTTCCGCATATCTGGTAGCAACCTCTTTCCAATCATCTGAACCATGAAGTGAGCAAGTAGTGCATGATCTTAGGAGAAAATAAATCCCCTTGCCTTCCTGTGAATGTGATACCATGCCTTCACAATATTCTCCCTACTTTCCTTATAGTCTTCTCCCTCTTTCAGGAAGAAACTACTCAAATGAATACTATTTGGCTTATCCCTCATTGGATATCCAAGTTGTCATCGTGCAAGAACAGAGTTGTAGTTATTTCTTCCCTTTGTACAAAGAAGAGGTACATTGGGGAAACTACCGCAACTGTTGACAATATTATCTGAATGAGTAAGTGCCATAATCTTTGGAGCCCAACGAGTTTCATTTCGGACATCCCAGAAAGCATCAGATTGAGGCAAATGAGAAGTAAAGCACTGATACAACAGAGGCGTGCAGCAGATGATCATCCCTCCATGATAAGAATCCCTAAGATGAATAGAATAATAAGCATCGCCCAACAATGTAGGAACCGGGTTTCCAATTATAAAGATCATGATGGCATTGATATCAACAAATTTGTCTACATTGGGAAATAAGAACAAACCATAAGTAAGTAGAGAAAAGATATATTTGAAAGCAACCGTACTCTTTATTCTAGCAAAGTAGCAAACCTTCTCCAAAAAAAACTGAGCTGGTAATCCTCTAATCCCTCCTTTGGTAGTCATGTGGGCATCAACCTCAAACTTTCCCAAATGAATCAAAGCAGCAATCTCATGTGATTTTGGCTCCCCTTCCAAACCAGTAAAAGGAACACGATCGATAATAGGTAAACCCAACAGATAAGAATACTCCTCTAGTGTAGACATCAACTGATAGTCAGGGAAAGTAAAGCATCGATACATCAGATCATGGAATTGGAACAAGGTAGGTAGAATGCCCTCCTTCATCTTGACCTTCATGAGAGAAATGATGGACCCATACTTCCTCCGAAAATCTGTAGAACACTCAATCTCGGGAATCAGACTCATCAACTCATCTATCTTGGGATCTTTGAAACTTTACTTCACAGTATTTCTTTTTCCAGAATCCATAGTCAAAAAGTACCTGAGATATTCACAAACAGTCAACTTTTAAGTCCCTTGAAATAAGATGTCTTTTAAGAGATGCTCATGGGTGCATGAATGCATGATTCAGCAATCACATACAAGATCACAAACATAGGGTTCATAGGTTCAGCGTCACGAGCATGAGATCGAAGGTACTACCCATAAGGTATGGTCTAAAAGGTATCACATGCCGAACAAGGTTCTAGAGGTTACCAGAATCTACATCCTTCCTTCGGATATTACCAACCTCTCGATTAACTCGGTAATTAGAAATATTCTCAAGAAAAACTCGTCCGAGCATAGTATCACGTGACAACTACTTTCGGATTACTCTGTCATAGCTTCCGCACTACACCTAAAAGGCTAAGATGGGTTAGGTATTCTACGGTCCTAAGTTTCAGAAGGCTCCCAGGTCGAAAGCAACACGTCTTCCCGATTACTCGGTAAGTAACACTACAGTCAAAGGGGCCTCCACTGAGTGGGGGATCTCATGCCTCCTTTTTTGGGATTACTCCTTCAAAGTTAACATGACTATACCACCCGTCCTATCTTAAGTTTTCCCAAGTCCTGGTATAGGACTTATGAGAAATCACCAAGCACCCTAAAAACCAGGAAAATCCAAACAAACATATATACAACGTATAAGATATAAAACATAATAGCATATATACATATATAACCAAAGATAGGTTCAACCCACTTAGGGATGGAATAGCAAGAGGTCAATCTTCCCCCAGTGAAGTCATCATTTTTCTATAGCAATAGAAATGTTAAGACAAAGCAATTGGAGAGACTTGACTTGTACAAATCAAAATAACAATCACCACCGCACTTTATTGTTTCCAAAGGAATGGGAAAAGAGAGAATAACCCAAAAGAGGGGGAAAGATTCTAGGTAAGGGGGTTGGTTATGCAATGGGAAGGTATTACCACCCTAAACATCTACGGTACTCCGCAGGAACCTCTTTGTAAATCTGTATATTTTGGCTGTAAAATGTTGTATGTAACATAGATTGTGGGGATGAGAAAAAGAAGTATATTTTTTTTTTATTTTTGCACCCGTCGCGGTTGCGAACCTTTAGTGCATACGTACCATCTTCCGTGCAATAGGGGATCAGGGTACACGTAGTTCCTCTTTAAAAATTTAAAACACAAGTGTGTTGGTTAATTTTAAGAGTCAAGACGTCATTGTCATTATCCGTGTGGAAAACATACTTACTACCTTAAATTATGAGAAAGGATAATTTGCATCATCTCAAAGTGGAGGATATGACTTAGATTTTAAAATCAACAATGCCTCACTCAACACCCAAGTGGAAAATATCTCACTTCACTATGTATTGTAGAAGTATACCTATTTGCATCACTACAAGGATTGACAAGAATCCAATCTTTTTTTTTTAGAAAAGTTTTTAAAGATAAGAGCCAAAATGGCAAAATATTTGAATTAGATTCATTGACTTTTAGTCTTCTCACAAAAAATGTCAAGGTATTGTTAAGTTAATTGAAATTTGATTAAGAAACATTTTTTTTTTGAAAATGCATGGACAAAAGTCCAAGTTTATTATGAAATGGTTCAAGTAATCTATTTTGACCAAAATTGATGAAGTTCCATTAGAGTATTGGTAGAACCAAAACCTCCTAACAATGGATCTCAAGATTATTGGATTAAAGGGTTCAAATTAACATGCTTGGGCTTGCAAACATAGGTTTGGGCCACAATGATCATTTTCTCAAATCGGGATAAAATTTAGCGCTATGTTAAGCAATTGTAAGTGGACTTATATAGAAGTCGCACCTATTTTGAGGTCGGTCAATAGTAATCTATGTACTTCATGTTTTGATAAATGATATACAGATCATCATCCCATAACATGTAATACAATAAGAAGGGGGTAAGATGAAGAGGGATGGGGAAAATGAACAAACCACATTTGAACCAAAATTTTAATTTAACTATTATTAAAATCATTCATCCATTTTTATGGAGTTAGACTAAACACCATGGTTCCAATGATGTTAACAAAGTTCATGATCAAAATTTCAAGCCATGATCATCCAGAAAATATACAAAAATAGAATTGTATTAAAAATAAAAGAATAAGGATTTTAAAATGATTATAATATGGAAATAATAGAGGAAAAATAGCAACTATATTCAAATTCATTAAGAAAAATTAAGTAAGGCTATATAAAAATCAGAAATGAACTCAAATATTTTTATAATTTTTTCGGTAATTTTTTAAAGTCAGCAACTATTTTTAAAATTAAAAGAAATAGGTAAAATAAATTAAAAATGATAAAAAAATAACAAATTCGGTAATAAAAAATAAATGAGGTCACCAATATTTGAAAAAATGTCATTGGATCCTTCCATATTTTTTTTCAAAATTTAAAAATGAATAAAAGTATTTTTTAAACATTTAAAACAAATGAAATAAAGTGAAAAATTATAAAAATATCAAAACACAAAATAAAATTGTGAAAAAATAAAATTAAGAAATAGAAAAATCAAAAGTATTTTCCATAATTTTTTCATATTTTTTGGAGTTAAAATGAATTTCCTATGAATTTTTGAAATTTAAAACAATTAAATATAAAAATAAAAAATAAAAAATAAAGTCAAAAATATGTGGACCATTGGATGAGAGTCAAAATGTGTTAGTAATCAAATCGAAGAGATCTGACGCGCTGTGCATATCATGGTCATTAATGAATAAAGCACATGATTCCATATAAAATCATAAATTCAAAAATTCCAAATGGCGATGTTTCATTGGTTGAAGGATGACACGTGGGTCATCTTCAACCTCCATCCAGTCTCAAAATCAAGTCTCTCAAACTATACAATAAGAGCACGAGACCGGTACCATTCGCTTCGTCTCATCAAGACGAAGTCAACCACACATTCCCAAAAAATTTATGTAAATTGTAGCTCCAACAATTTGGAAGAGAAATTTTGAAAAGGTATTTGAAGTTTCATGGTCAAAACGTGTTTCCAGTTAAAAGCAAGTGTTGCGACTAGAACCAGGATGACAAGAGCTTCAAAATAGCATCAAAGTTTGAGAGAATTGATGGAGGAATCTACCTATTGAAGTTAAGCTTCAAAGCTCTGAAAATGGACTTGGATAGTATGATTCAGGGAGTTTTAGAACTTCATTCTTCTTCTGTTAGCTTCAGTTAGGTTCAAGGAAGGTGAATTGATAAAAAATGGATTAAAGAAAGCTAGAACACTGATTTCGAAGTTGCAAAAAAGTGAGCTATGGAGAGAGTTTGACAGAGTGATTTTGGCTGTTCAAGCTTGAGAAAAATGAGTTGAATAAAGCTTGTATTTATAGGAGAAGTGAATGGGATCAAGAGGAGGGGTGAATGGTGCAATTTGGAGGGAATTCGTGCACACTTGTGATCATGAAGAAAGTGTGATCACATGTGCATTAAAAGTCATCAAAATGATGCATTTTGACACTCTAAATGGTCCAAACAAGTTTGCTAATCAATTTTAATTGTAAAATGCATGGAATTTTGGTGATTAGAAGTTGTATTATGGAAATCAAATTCTGACTGTTTGAGAAACTTCAATTTTAAGGTACCATTTTTAAACCAATGGCATTTTCAACTCAAGGAGTCTTAGGACATGATCTTGAAACTTTAGAAAGATGAAGTTGAAAGCTTTGTAGTGGTAAAAGAATGGGATAAAATGGTTGCTTAAGCTGAAAGTTACAAAGAGTCAAAGTTGGGAAAAAGAAGTTGACTTTCCATAATTAGAAAATTTCTAAGTTTTTCTTCAAAAATGACTTATAATGTCTTTCATCCAAACATGGCCTTCCACTTGGAATTTGTTCTTGACCAAAAAAATATGGCATGAAGTAGATCTCTTGAATGACATTTTGAGACTTGAATCATTCAAAATCTCTAAAAATTGAGAGAGTTGTGACTTGTTGAAGTTGGCAAAAATTCATGAAATGACCTATAATCTTTTGCATCCTTAGGGCATCTTCCATCCACTTTTGCACTTTGAAATTTGAAGATGGGTTGAATTTCACACATTCAAGATCATTTTGGAAAAATAATGGGTTCAAGGTGATAAAAATTGATCAATTTATGATCATTTGAAATCACATAAAGGAATTTGAGAGTTCATATGGAGGACTTGTAATCTTTCTTCATCATCAAGTTTCTTACACACAAAATTTCCTTGAAACTTTGAAGTTATTTGTTAATAACCCTTTAAAGAGAAGGATGTATTTGGAATCACTTAAAAATACCAAAAGATGAGCAAGATATACCCCTTAGAAGTTCAAAACCCTAACTCCTAGAGCAAGAAAATGCTTTGGGAGACTTTTGCAATTTTGATCAACCTTATTGCACCAATACATTTGTCATGTAAATATAAGTTGTTGAGGATGATAATGAGAAGTCATATAAACCAACACCACTACCATATCTTGAGAAATAAAGGAGATATTCACTTGTGATCAATGGAAACAAAGGCTTATCCAACTATGTCAAACTTCTTCAATCAACCTTTGTTTATTTGAACTATCTTTTACAACTTGAAGTGTGATGAATCATAATAGGCTTTGTCATGATGTTACTTCAAACATTTTTAATGATAAGGCTTGAATCTCAATGAAGATTTTTTAAGGAAGATACATAGAATGAACTTATGAGTCCAACGACCAACTTTGATGGAATGCATTATGCTTTCACCTACATCATCAACAATTAGGGCATACATATATTGTTTTTTATCAGTTAAAGGATAATCAAAACATAGATGATCACAAAAATACAAGTCAAGGTGCTTGGTGATTTCTCATAGAGAAAAGATAAATATAGGGCGGAAAAGCAAACTCTGGTGTGTGATCTTGTTGTGATTGGATTTATATTATATGATGGAGGTATCTTATGGGAAACAATTTGGATACAACATCATGCTAGCTTTACGAACTTCATCTCTCATCATTTTGATGAAACAAACAAGGAAGTTTATGAAAAAGAACACATTGCATTCTTGACCCTATGGCTATCTCATTTCATATTTTTCTCTGGTTTTGTGCAAGTAGCAAGGTCATTTGTTACTCTAGCTAACAAACTTCACTCAAGAAGAAATGTATATTAGTTTCAGTTTATTTTTGCATTACTCTATGAATCTTTGAGCCAAGCATCTCAGGCCATGGAAGATTTTGTCCCTGTAAATAATCCCAAAGGTTCCCTTATGCTATCTGGTCCTTTTTGGCTCCATTAACTCTGTCTTAATGCCACATTTGAGCCACCTTTAATTGCTAGCAAACCAAACCATCCCATTAATGAGTAAAAGAATGTCCAATCGAAGGAAAAAGACTGGTTTTGCTTACTCTGACTGATAAAGGGCTCACAATGCAAGAAAGCTTCATTGAATACTTTATGATGTCAATGAAGTGATACATGTTTACTCCTCATATGGCCCCCTTCATGGATAGACGCCATGGCCCTGCATGGTTTATAAGAGATTTCTCAGCACTCCATGATGAACATCAGGCTGAATCTATTGAGACATAGAAAGCTTCACTAACACCAAAAGTGTTGTCAGCAAGAATTCCGACCAAGAAAAGCGGCACGGGTCTTGTTGCCTACAAACCTAACCTCATGGCTCGACATTTTGATGTCAATCATTTTTAACCAAACTCATATTTTCAAAGTGAATAGGATTTTTGCTTGATCATTGATGATAAGGCTAAGGAGACATATTTTAACCTCTTGGAAAACAAGTTGAAGATAACCTAGAGCTTGTTCCTTTCAAGTTCATAACATCTTACTACTACACCCTAGCATTTGACACTTAGTGGAAAGACTACCAAGCTGAAAAATTTGTTGATGTGTTGACCAAGATACCCCATCTAGCTGAAGCTTTCACTTTTTTCTAGACCAAATTTAAAAAAGGTAAGAATATGCATAATAAAGAAATTCAAGTGTTTCAATGTTACTTCGAAACTGTGTACAATCCTGTAATCTTAGTCGGACCATCTCTGAGGCAGCTAAAGTTTTGAAACAAAAAATCATTTTAAAATGCCTAAACAATATTTTCCTTCTTATGTAAAAGATAAATACCTTTTTGATTTGTCTTTTCATAATCCATAATTTCCACCTTTACCTTCAAGTGATCTTTTTTAGGCCTTTCAACCTCCTTTCCCAAGGTGGTTCTTCTGTCAGTCTCACTTGAAGGTTTTGCATAATGAATGCAAAAAACCTTCCTAGAGAGTGGCTCCGACTAAACACAACATGCGCAGTTACTAGGGTCACTTACATGTCAACATTAGTCAAGTGAAGATCTCATACGTATTTTTGATGGTGATGCATCACAACTTACTGGATTTGACACTTCTTTTATCTCTTGTAGCTCTTGGCCTAACCATGTCTTATGTCTTCACAGATGTGGCTTACAAGAAATCCAAAAGGAGTGGTGTTGATGCGGGGAATTAGTTTGGAAACACCTCGCAGGTAATATTGATATATCCCTTTCGACTACACACTTTTCTAGCGATAATTATTTTAACTTATGCCTTAATTTACAGGGTCAGACGAAAGAAACAGGTTCGACTGTTGATGCCCTCAAAGGTGAAGTTAAACAAAAAGAGTAAAATCCTTTCAAATAAAAAGAAACTAAACATATTTCTAAGCTACCTTTGTTGCCTTTGTCTTTAAAATTCAGGATGTTGGTATGACCATCACTTTGTTTCAGGGTCAAAACGAGCAATCGATCTAACTGCTTCTCCACACAGGTCAAAGACGTGTAAGAAGGACGCATCTGGAGGAGCATAAAATAAAACCAAGGCTTAAACCTTTGAATTTTTGTTTCTTTCTCAAAATTTTCTTATTCATCTGATTTTACCGACTTCCCTTTTTTGTCAGGAAACTCAACACTGGAAGAAAATGATGTCACCAAGACTAAATCATCTTTTAACCTTTCTCAATTGGAAATTCCTCAGCCTGAGAAACCCCCTGGTGCAATTTATGAGGTCCAACATACTAAGAAGAAGAAGAAAATTTTGAGAAAAGCTTACCTTTATGATTACGGCAGTGCTTCTTGATAGAAATCCCCAGACAAGATTATTTTAGACATCGAAAATGTTAGCACTGAGGTTCATCCCAATGCTTCCCCTAAGCCTATGTTGCAGAAAAACATTATCATTTTTCTAGTGAAGAAAGGTTCTAATAATGACCCAATGCAAGCCAATGTATGTTATAATCATTTCCATGAGATTCTCTAGATGATTTTATATGTGCGACCAACTTTCCCTTTTCTTTTCTATTGCAAAAAAAAAACCCTCTTGACAAAAATAAAAAAGGGCCAATTCTTTATAGTATTGATTAATCGATGTCTCCTAACATCATCTCTCCTTCAGTTCACATGGTCGTCCCTATAGAATAAATCCTTTAGACAAATAAAGAAATCATAGTTGTTGGCCTGAACAAAGATGAAAGTCTAACTAACAATCCAATATTAGTGACTAGCCCTGTGCAATCTTCTAAGTAGAGTCAAAATTATAATGAGAAGAATGATGAGATTGGGGGCCCAACTAGTTCTGACCTAGAGTATTCAGGCGCTTAGATTTAGGATACTGAGGAAACTTTGACCGAAAACGATGAAGATTTGGAGAAGCAAAACCTCGATCAAAGAAGAAGATTTTCAAGATTGCAAATGCACCTTTTATTGAAACTCAACCCGGTGGACCTCATATATCAACACTCCCTAATAAGAATAATTCTTCTGGTAGTGCAACCATCACCTATAAGCCTATCAATGATTCCTCGTCTAATCTTCCCTCAATCGAGAAGAAATAATTGCCATCAAGGAGGACAATCTTGTTGAATCTCTAAGAAGGCTAGTAAAAATTTGAGGCATGAGCTCTGCTAGTCGATCTTCAAGTTCTTTGGTTGCTGGAGGTACCCTTTACGAAGATTCCGTTGGTTTGGTAATCGAACAATTAAAGGGTTATGATTTTGATACAGATATTTTCTAAGCTATCGAACAAGACCCTTCCACAAAATCTGGTGTTGTATCTCAAAATTTGCCCTCTCATTCCTCAAGGCATTTTCTCACAAGGATTTTCAAAAGTTCATGTTTTCACAAAGTACAATTGGGCCCTCAATCATCAAATTGAAGAAGAACAAGTATGCTTCGATCCATAACCTTCGATGGAGCATTTGGCTCCTTCGAGCAAGCTTTGGTTCACAAGCTCTGATGGAACATTTATCCTGTCGATGCAAGCTTGGTTTGCATCCTTTGATTGGACATTATTGCTTTCTTCGAGCTAGATTGATTTACATCCTTCGTTTGGGCATTTGGCCTCTTCGAACAAGCTTTGGTCCACAAGCTTCATTTGGGTTTCTATATGCTTGCGTTGATTCACGAAGCATGTGGCTTCCTGCAGGTTTGTTTTGATTCACTGAAATGGCCCATGCATGCAACTTTTGATTCAGATATCAAAGGCCTACTAAATGTTTGTCTCACAAAGCAGTTTCCTCCTGCATGCAACCATTGATTCAGAGAGCAAGGGCCTCCTAAATGTTTGTCTCACAAAGCAGTTCCCTCTTGCATGCAACTTTCGATTCAGAGAGCAAGGGCCTCCTGAATGTTTGTCTCACAAAGTAGTCGCCTCTTACATGCTGGCTTCGAATCAATCTTCAGGCTTGTTTCAAACCGATTTTCACGTAACCTTCAAATCCTCCTACAAGCTTGCATGCACAAGGAATGGGTTTCTCTCATGCTAGAACCCACAAAGGAATGATTCTCTTTAAGTTTGCTTCAAATGCACCTACATGCTGGCTTTGAATCCACCTTCAGGTTTGCTTCGAATCACCTTCAAATCCATCTGAAAACCCTTCAATACGCCTAGCTTATGCACTATGGCACACAATTTAGTGGCCCATTCGAAGGACTTGCCATGGTTGAACATTTAGTTTTGACTGCTTTTGAGTTTGGTCGAAGGTTTAGACCTAAGTTGTCAAAGAAGAAGGACTAAAAATGGCATATTCAGCTGAAGAGGGCCCAATCGAAGAATACATGTTTAGCCCATTCTAAGAATACATGTTTGGTACATTCGAAGGACACATAACTGGTGGGAACGAATGTTGTTTTAGTCTGGTCGAAAGTTGTGGAAGGATGGATGATTCAATTCAAAGGATCAATTTTAACATTAGACCCATAGGCTAGGTGTTGTACCCCAAAACTTTCCCTCTCATTTTAATCAATACATACTCCTAGAGATCCTCAAGTTGCTCATGTTAGCCCAAGAGTTGACCAGACAAACTCTCTCCTAAGGAAGGGTGTCTCAAATTAGGGTTTCCATTTTAATCAAGATAGGTGGACTCCAAAGACCTAATATTCTATCCATGGTCTTAATATGTTCTCAAGACCCTACATGTCAAGTTTCATACCTTGCACAAGAAGTTTGCTCAGTCAACTGCTCAGAAGCTTGAGAATCGACTGTATTAGGTCAAAACTCAACTCTGACCCACATACAATCAAACTTCAAGATTTTCGGTCAACATTAACATTTTTAAGTTAATTTCATCATTTGATCAAGGGTTGATCATGATTCCTTGAGGAATGCTCTAACTTCATCAAAACCCAAAAGTTGCTAAATTAGGGTTTCTTAATAAAAGTCAACCAAACTTTGACCAAGCATAACTTCCACATGCTTAACGTAAATTTTCCATCCAAAGCTCATTTTGAAGAGGATGAAATTACATAAAATTCATCTTCATCCTACAAGTTCAAAATATTCACTCACAAAAATATATGAATTTCTACATTATGGGTCCTTTTGAAAAGTCAACAAAAACACTTTTTGGATCAAAGCTTCTTACATGAACATGGAAGACCCAATTGAGATGAAAAAAATAGTTGTTTAGGGGAAATCCTAAGCTTTCTAAAAAGTCAAAGAACACCCTCTTAGGGTTAAAATTGAGGGAGATATGTATTGTCAAAATTGACCAATTTTTGCAAATGTGCATGAAGTCAATATTGATCAAAATGACTTTTTTTTTCTAAATGGGCCCATGTTTTCTTATTTGAAACTTGTTCCTAAGATGTTCCAAGACCCCTGATCTTATCCACCTATTATTTTATTATTTTTATTATTTATTTTGATTTTTTATCCATTTAAATCAAAATAAATCAATTTAAATAGTAGAATAATCAATTAAAATCAAAGATTTCCATGAACAACTTGCAATTCAAAAACTTCGTGAAAGAGCCAATTGATTGGAAAAGATCTTAATTTGGTCTATTTTGGAAACAAATTATACAAGACAAAGAATGAAATCAAATATTCATAATTTGCAAAGATATGATTAGTTTTTATTGACCTAATTCATTCTAATATAGGGACATAACATTCTCAAGGAAAAAAAAGGGTTTGGGTCATGAAAACAAGGGGAAGAAATTGCAAATTTTGGAAGACAATGTGCAGACTATATTCTCTTCCATAGGACGTTTCAAGTAATTCCAAAGCCAACAATCTGTTCCTGGAAGTTTTCTGAAGTCATTCCAATCATCCTCAAGCCTTAAAACTTTCAGAAATCACGCCTCACAGTGCCACGGTTTGCATCTTTTTTTCAAAATTTGTTTTCAATGATTTATCCATCATAAACATGTTTTGATCATATATCCATGCTTGCTATCATATTTGCAATATTTTTGATTGGTTTGATTGAAGTTTAAGTGCAGGAATGGCACGATGCCATTGTAAGGGTTTTGAGATCCCAAATTGGGAATTCTATATAAAGGCAAAATTGGACAAAATTAGGGGTACTATCGTGCTCAGGAGATGATTTGCAGTTGATCCATGTCTTTGGTTTGAATTTATTCTGCTTGTGCTGCATTTTTTTGAAATTTACAGGTTTATGACTACGAACAAAATCCGCCACTTTAGCCTTTAGTGACGGAAACGACTGTAGGTAAAAGTGTGGTCAAAAACAACAGTTATGGGGAAGAAGACAATTAGGTGGCATAATCCTATTGGGTGATTTGAATCACGCGCGCATTTGGGAATGACCAATTTATTTCCTTTATATTTTATTTATGTTATTATATATACAACTAACCATCCCAACAAATTTTGTTTTCTTACTTTGTTTCTACAGATTTAAAAATTCAGATCCAACGCCTCAAACAATGAAGGACTATGGTGCACTCTCAGGCTAGCACAACACATGCCCATTCTTTTCTTTTCTATTTTAATTTTTTTAATTGTTTTACTAATTACTTTCCTTTATTAAAATAACACCAAAAAATCATTATTTTTTATTTAATCAAAAAATCATCAAAAAATACATAAAGATCATTTTTTTCATAAAAATATTTTGTTTCTTTAATTAATTAGTTTAATTAAATTAGGGAAATTAAATCTTATTTTTCATAATTAAAAAATAATTAGAATTATGGTTTAATTTTGTACATAACCTAATTTTTTCTCAAAAAGTAACCTAAATCTTTTTTCAATTAGATTTTTTAGGTTTCCTAAATTATTCTCACATTTAATTAGCCGCGCGCATTTTTTAATTTCCTTTTATTATTATTGTAACTGTTTCGAGGTTGTAATAGTAATTAGGGTTTAAATTCCGCATTTTTTTTCAGTCCAAAATAATTATGTATCTGCAAAAGCCTTGTAATAGCTAGGACTTTATACTTTCTTCCTTTTAATTCTGCAAACTATAAATTTCTTAGATGTATGTTAATAGGATTGTATGGAAAGACAAACTGAAAATTAATACGGTAGAAAACCCTAAATGTGCAAAGATAAATTAACTGAAAATTACACTCGCACATGCTCACTCCTAGGGTTTGCTTCACTTGGTTGCCTCGGAAATAATGGTCGTGTCCCTCGAATGTAGGGATATCTTAGCAAAATACCCTCAATCTAAAAGTCATTATAAAGATTATAGTCCTTTAACGTCCCTCGAGTTGCCTACAGGAAATGATCTTGTCCCTCGATGTTGCCTACGAATATATGATGACAGTCCCTTCGAACTGCTAAGTTATCCTTACATGTTGCCTTCAATGACCATTTCGTCCCTTTTGATAGTCCCTCAAACTCCAACGACGGTGCTACCTATTCCTTAATAATGGGATAGCGCTTTCTAAAAGGAAAACGACAAAGCTTTTTTCGAGTAGGTAGAAAATCTTAAGTACTTGATCAAAACAATAAAAACTCTTTTACACAAACACTTTCAAAATAGTTTTCAAAATCAACTTTGTCACACTCTTGAGGACATAAACAAGTGTTAAAACGAAGTAAGACAAAACTTTTCAAAGCAAAGCACACACACAAAATTTCAAAATGAGCAAGTACCTAAGAGCCCGTGGAGAACCACAGATGGAAAGGGTGCTAACACCTTCCCTTTCTATAATCTACCCTTTGTACTCAGAAACATCTCGAAAAAGGTTTTTTCTGTTCTTTTTCCTTTTCCTTTATTGGATGAAATAAAAGTCGGTGACGACTCTTGCTTAACGCGACATTTTGTGAACAAAAATGCAAACCAGTATAACAGTTGGTTCTGCCACCGTATCACAGAACTGGCGACTCTGCTGGGGATAATAAATAAAGTGGGGTATACCTTAGAATCTAGGTCATTTCAAATTACTTCCTTGTTTGTTTTCTTTATTCTTAAAGGGTTTTTGTTGGGGTTACTATAGATCCTACACCTGGATCTGGGGGCACTTGTTAGGTAAACAGCAATAGATCGGGGAGACTGTGCGGCATAGATCGATATGGTTTAAGCGATGGTTGTGTTGGTGTGGCACTTTGGCTGGTATCGGTATCCTTCGTGGGGGAATGAGGAGAATATGGGGCCACCTCTTGGTGTCGTGAAGCACTAACGGACCTTAGAACCTTAATTGAACAAACTTGGCCATTAGAAAGTAGTGAGATAGTCGGCCTCGGTGTAGAGCTGGCGATTGGTTGATACTCGATGCTACACTCATGGAGATCAGACTTTCGGGATATTTCGGCCGCAAGAAAAGATTGCTTGAACTGAGACAATGCCCGATAAAGGATGGTCAGTGATATTGAGATGCCTTAGAACCCGGTTACTATTTATAGGATAAGCTGAACCAATCCAACTTCAAGAGGGCACTACCTTAAACTCAAGCAAGCCTTAAACCTAAGGACTTGGTGTGATTTGTTTGTGCTTGTTATACCTGTGATTTCTTGACATAATCATGACATCATGACATCATAAACATGGCATATCATACTAACCATTTCAAGGATCTCAAGGGTCTGCGATGTAGGTCATGGCGAACCTGACGTATAGCAAGGGGCAAGGGGATTTATTTTCCTCTAGCCAATATTGTCAAAGGATCTTGAGTTAGGGGCTATGATCCACTCGATATGGTGAGCTTGACTCTTGAAGAAGGACTCTCAATGACATGAAGTTTATTCAATCAAGCTGCAATCAAATTCTAACAGTTTCTTGTTTACCCCGCGAGATCCTTGAAAACATTGCATGCATATCATACACATCACTACAGGTACCATTACGTGTTTCTCATCTTCTTCGCTGTTTATTTCAGCAAAAATGTCTTCCGAACAAAGCATCAAGGACCTTCAGGCACAAAACGCACAGTTCCAGCAAATGTTCATAAATTTGGCAAAAGGGCAGGAGGATCTGAAAACCCTCATCCTGAAAGAGAAAAAGAAAAAGAAGAAGGCTGCCAGTATTCTGAATATAGGCAGAAGGTTTAGAGGGCCTTTGAAGCAACAAGTCGATCTGACCTCTTCATCTAAGGAAGGGGAGAATAAAGAAGAAGAGACAAGGGAGAAAGATCCCAGTCCTGAAGTTTCGGACAATGATACTGACTACAATAACGAGCAGTATCCTCCCACTGAGGATAGATACAAGCAGTTGGAAGATCGCTTGAATGCTATGGAGGTCCAGAGGATACCTGGGTTGGATTTCGAAGAATTGGGATTGGTGTCGGGAGTGGTCATCCCGCAGAAGTTCAAAGCTCTAATTTTTGCAAAGTATGATGGGGTGTCCTGCCCAAAACTCCATCTCCGTTCTTATGTCAGGAAGATTCAGCCTCACACTGCTGATAGGAACTTGTGAGTCCATGTTTTTCAGGACAGTCTGTCTGTCTAGGACTCAGCTTGAATGGTTCTATCAACTAGAGGGAACCAATGTCCGTAACTGGGAAGATTTGGCTGCTACTTTTTATAAGAAGTATCAATATAATGCTGGCCTTTCCCCTATCCGTACTCAACTCCAGAGTATGTCCATGGGTACAAGCGAAGGTTTCAAGGACTATGCGCATAAATGGAGAGATCTGACAGAGAGAGTCCAACCCCCTTTGTCTGATAGGGAGTTGGTGGAGATGTTCCTTGGTACGTTGTATGGTCCTTTCTTCAATCACTTGATTGGTAGCTCCTCAGCTGGTTTCACCGAGCTGATATTGACTGGAGAAAGAGTAGAAGCTGGGATCCGGAGTGGCAAGATCCAAAAAAATATCACTTCGAGTACAGAGAAGAAGTCATTTGGTGGAAAGAGGGAAGCCAATGTTGTGCATGGCCAGAAGGGGCATAGAAAGGCAGACTACCACCAATCTGTGGGGGCAGTGTTGATCTCTAATTCGGCACGCACACAAAGACCACAACAACGAAACAATCATCCAAGGGTGGAAAGACCTCAAAGGCAGTTCACCCAAATCAACATGCCATTGTCACAAGCATTGCAACACATGTTAAAGATGAATCTGATTACGGTGATAAACCCTCATACAAACCGTAAGACTTCTTATCCTAACTACAACCCAGATGCAAGGTGTGTTTATCATTCTGGTAGCCCGGGCACGATACTAACGATTGTTGGGCGCTGAAATACAAAATTCAGAATATGATTAACGCCAAGGAGATCGAATTCGACCCTCCTGAGACTCCCAACGTGATCACTGCTCCCTTGCCAAAAGATGGCTAGGATTGAAAACATTTTTGTTCATTTGAATTCTGAAGTTGTATTTTCTTTGCTTATTTGAACAATTATTGTCATGTCAAACTTTATTATTTCATTAATGCATTACACGTGTTTGTCTTGAATTAATTTGTTTTCATTATGCTTAAACTTCTTTATACTTCCTTTTCGTGATATTCAACTCTCGACTAAAAACTCTAAGCCTTAGAGGGAGGATGACGAAAATGATACCACAATCTCTACAGTATGCTTTTGAACAGACCCCGCTCACGATGTACAGGTGTTGTTTCAAATCCTAAATAGTGGAGTTATAAGGAAGATAATCCCTAGTCAACCCCTTAGAGCCAAAGAAGTAGGAGTTTTCCTTTTCACACAAATTAAAACCCTTAATCATAATATGGGACAGGGTAGTTTTCTCAGTTAATTCATAGACGCATTCAGTCACAATCTGCCGCTTCGTACACAATGAATGGCATCGAAGACGTCCTTCCAAAACAAAAGACGGTGATGGTTCCATATAATCGTCAAGACAGGCAGTTGTTATCCCTTCTTTTTCCTAAACTGTTTCTTTTGTGATTACAGTCAGCGAGATGCCCTGAATTTTCTCTTAAGTCTCCTTCATAGGTTTTGAAAAAAGATTTAGGTTAGTTTTTTTTTTGAGAAAAATTAATTAAGTTATGTACAAATTAAAACCCTAATTTCTAATTAATTTAAATTATAAAAAAGGAATTAAATTTTCCCTAAATTAAATTAAACTAATTAATTAAGGAAATAAAATATTTTTATGAAAAAAATGATTTTTATGTTTTTTTTTTATGATTTTTTAATTAAATAAAAAATAATGATTTTTTGGTGTTATTTTAATAAAGGAAAATAATTAATAAAACAATTAAAAAAAATTTAAATAGAAAAGAAAAGAATAGGCATGTGTTATGCCAGCCTGAGAGTGCACCATAGTCCTTCATTGTTTGAGGCGTTAGATCTGAATTATTGATACATCCAATGGCCAAATGGTGGTAGCGCATGGCAGTCGTTTTGGATGATGATGCATTGAATCTGTAGAAACAAAGTAAGAAAACAAAATTTGTTGGGATGGTTAGTTATATATATAATAACATAAATAAAATATAAAGGAAATAAAGTGGTCTTTCCCAAACGCGCGCGTGATTCAAATCACCCAATAGGATTCTTCCACCTAATTGTCTTCTTCCCCATAACTGTTGTTTTTGGCCACACTTTTACCTACATTCGTTTCCGTCATTGAAGGCTATAGTGACGGAATTTGTTCGTAGCCATAAACCTGTAAAATTCAAAAAAACGCAGCACAAGCAGAATAAATTCAAACCAAAGACATGGATCAACTGCAAATCATCTCCTGAGCATGATAGTACCCCTAATTTTGTCCAATTTCGCCTTTATATAGAATTCCCAATTTGGGACCTCAAAACCCTAACAATGGCATCGTGCCATTCCTGCACTTAAACTTCAATTAAACCAATCAAAAATATTGCAAATATGATAGCAAGCATCGATATATGATTAAAACATATTTATGATGGATAAATCATTGAAAATGAATCTTGAAAAAAAGATGCAAACCGTGGCACTGTGAGGCGTGATTTCTGAAGGTTTTAAGACCCGAGGATGATTGGAATGGCTTCAGAACACGTCCAGGAACAAATTGTTGGCTTTGGAATCACTTGAAACGGCCTATGGAAGAGAATACAGTCTGCACTTTTTCTTCCAAAATTTGCAATGTCTTCCCCTTGTTTTCTCAAAATAAAAGCCCATTAAGTCAAAACCTATGAAGGAGACTTAAGAAAAAATAGGGCATCCCGCTGACTGTAATCACAAAAAGAAACAGTTCAGGCAAAAGACAGGGATAATAAAATAAAAAAGAAAGAGGTCCTACAAACCCTCAACAAAAATATGACTTCCTATTCAAAATAAACTGTCAGTATCTGAACCATCACTTGAATATCAGAGAAAAGACTCAAACGGGACCTAAATGCATAATTAACGGAGCATAGGTTCGAAGAACATCATGAAGAAAGGGTGGGTACAAATAAAATTTGAGCCTTTTTCCTTTGTTTCTTAAACTGTGAACCAGGTCACGTTATAACCCTTAAAAGTCTTAGTTGAAGCATGGGTTAGTTTAAAAGCATATTGTTACTAAAGGTATCCTGACTCCTATAAGGTTTGCTATATATCCTGAGTTGACATTACACTTTTACAAAATTTGTTTGTTTTACTAAAAAATGAATTTTCAAACTTCAAGACAAACATAAGCTTTGCATTCTTAAAATAACATTGTTTGCATATGACTATTTGTTCAACAGCAGAGAAATTCGCATGACGAATATCTAGTGAACAAAAAACTTCTCAATAAAAAGGATCACCTCAAGTGGAAAAACACTTCCAACCAAGGGGCACGGCATGATCATTGTCCATCATCTGGGGCGGTCAAGTCAAGATTCAAGGAATCTCTCAAAGATGCCAAATAGCCAGGGGCAGATCTCCATCTGAATCACTTGGGGCATTGGGCATGAATTCCAGCAATGAATCATGTACGATGAAAAAAACATCTTCTGGTAGTGTGGCAACACTTACTACTATGGACAGTGACAATTCTCTGTACCCGGTGAACATGGACATAGTCGGAAAATACTACGCATGAACAAAGACCCGCTAGGTTGACTGGCCTAGGCAAAAATAAGGGCATCCCGGAGAACCAAAAGGGTTCGGGAAAACATTAGTGATAAAAACAAAAAAGATATATACACCCGCAAGTCGAAAACTTAAAAAGGCGGTTTGAGCAAAAAAGGGTATCCCGGTGGACTGAAAACCCGAAAGGGCGGTCCAGGTGTTCACAGTGATTTCTAGTGAACAACCGCTAGTCTTCCAAACTATCAAATAAACTTAATTACTGTTATTCAATCTCTCTGGTAACTTACAGGATCGACTAGATTGATCCTATGGAACATAGTTGTTTGGCTAAGTCTAATTGTAAAACTGACATTTGTATTTAGGATTTCGAATTAGAGTTATTCCAAAGATATCCAATCCGCTTCGATTACTATACTGAATGGTTCGAAGGACAACTTCTATATGGTATTAGGAATATTCATGAGAAAAGTTTAAAGACTTGAAATTGGATAAATGGCAGGATTAAATGGGTGGATGTAAAAGTTACTAAATGTTTAGAGGTTTTGACCATAAGAAAAGTATTTAAATGCAGAAAGGAATAAATGACTTCGAGTACAAAGGCATTAATGTAAAGGCATAAACATAAAATTGCTTGAAACACAAATGAAACGGAAGTGAAAGACAAAATTGGAAAATGTAAAGAGTTTTCATTGAATTGTAAATGTTGGTGTTATCATACGTACATCTTTCGAGCATTCGTTTCCCTATCCATTCGGTATTTTGAATGTTTAGTGAATTTGTACAACAGATACGACACACTAAATCCTAACAATAAGACTTCTATTTATACTATTCGACCATAACGGTCTTGCTATCAGAATCTGCCACGTTCGAATCATGCAGAACATTGCTTCCCTCTAGCCTCTACGCGTCTTCGAACACTCTTATGCTTGTGTATTTGAATTTCCAATATCCCGCTTACGTTTGAATTTCAAATGTTTTGGAACTTTTCATTTCGAGTTTGTTCATAGGTTATTTCCAAAAATGACCTTCACAAATATACTCTTATGATTATCTCGAACAAGGCTTTAGACTCACACTCCACAACTTATCATTCGAAACCTTGAACTCTAATATTTCCATTCGAAACAAACATTCTCTTCCATTCCAAATCATCAAATTTGCTTTATTCAAACAAAGCTCAACCATAGTGATTTTATTTCGAATCACAGTATCAAAATCTTCAGCCAACAAAATGCCCCTTTAAAATATGTATTTCGAACCCTTTGAGAAGTACTTATTTTAAATAGATTCACAAGATTTTGATAACCCTTTTTGAAGAATCATGACACTTACTGCATATGATTTTACCCACGTCAATCAAGACGCCTTTTTGAGTACTCAACCGTCTTGGACCAGTTACCACAACATGGTGCGATTTAAAAATAATGATTATTATTAATCACACTTATTATCAACACTGGACCTTACGCCACCTCCCTTTGGATCCAATCAACAACTTCCACGTACTCCTAGTCCTTTTAGTGGGTGCTTACACTCACTCTATAAAACCTATCAGTTTAGTCTTTTCTTCTTTTTCTCCAAAATTTATGAAATCCCCCTCCTCTTTGCTAAACCCCAAAACTTCCAGCAATCTTAACAATGTCTTCATCAACATCATCACAACTGAAGAAATTATCAAAGAAGAAGAACAAGAAAACCAACACGGAAACCATCATGGAGAGCAAAGTGAGTATTTATCAGAATCAATCTGTACTCAATCCTCAAATGATCTCCAAGGAGAAAGAAATGATGTACGCCTCTCAGGTATTAATCCCTACCACTGTTGCTGGAAAAAGTTTTTCCCTAATGGGTCCTTTAACAGTTTTTGAAAATCTGAAAGATACTAGGAAAATTTTCCCTGTTTGCTATAAATTCAAACCCCTATTCAACAAAATGGATGCCCCTAGGGCAGGGACTGAAGACCTAAGCGAATCATCTGATTCAAAAACAACTGAAACTCCGGCCTTACCTCCAAAAGACCCTTTTATCTTAGATTATATCAAAAGTAATTTCAAACCATTTCGATCCTGCCCCACTTCAGACATAGCATACCAAAACTGGTTCACCAAGGTGGAATCCAAAAAGTCTCAACAATGGGAAAAATTAGGGATTTATAACTTAATCAAACTGTCGAAACCAGGCTTTACCTACAGTCACCCATTGCTATTCGCTTCATTGTACTTCTGGGACAGTACGTACAACACTTTCCATCTTACAGGCGGAATGATAACACCCACATTCTTTGATATAGCTGCCATCACTGGTCTCTCACCAGTGGGGGAAATTTACATTCCTGACAACGAAGAACATTCCAGCATTATTGACTTTGATGTCAAACTGGCTAGCTTCTCAAAATTTATCAGCCATTATCACACTGAAGGGGATGAGGTCTCAGATGTAGAACATATCGCTTTCCTCACCCTATGGCTATCACGATATGTGTTTTGTAGTAGATCCTTGCAAGTAGCAAGTAGGTTCATTCCCCTAGCCAGGAATTTCCATGAAAATAGGAAAGTCTGTCTGAGTAAACTGTTACTTGTCGACCTTTATGAGAGTTTAAGGTCAGCAGTTTCTAGTTTAAAATCCCATACTCCAAAAAACATTCTTCTGGATGGACCCTTTTGGTTGCTTCAATCATGGCTTAATGCCATGTTCGAATCTTCTTTATCAACCGCTGATACCATCATTGAACAAGATCCAGAAATAGCTGATAGGATCATCGAAGGCACGAGACTTCGAAAGCTCACCCCGAATGATGACAAGGATGATTTCAAAATCCAATTTTCTAAATACATCATGATCTTCTCCAAAAGACACAAGTTTGAAGAGTCCATGGCACCTTTTGCTCAAAGGACTTGTGGACCTTCATGGTTCACAGTGCCTCTCTCAGAAGCTTCCAAGAGCAAAAAGATGCAAGATATCTGGAAAACGTTTCTTCTTCCTAGGTTAATCTCCTCAAGAATTACCCCAAACAAGAATCAGATTTTCCTTTTAGCTTATCAACCCAATTTTGTTTCTAGACAATTTGGCCTGTGCCAATTAATCCCTGAAACTTTGTTCCAAACACAAAGTGCCATCACCTCAGGCAAAACATTCAAAGCAAGAGAGGCCAAGTTGCAACAGGAACAATACCAAGATTTCGCTCAGTTCGAGCTTTTACCTTTCGAGCCAACATACTTCACAGCAAAAGGATTTCTTGAATGGTGGACTAAGTTCTACCAGACCTATATGTTTGACACACTCACCATTCAACAAAAGCTAACTGACGCGTTCAATGTGCATGTACACTCCAAGAAAGGTATGTTCACTCACGTCAAAGAAATTAGGGCTTTTCAAAATTATTTCGAAACCACTTATGATCCCACACACTTGGAAACCACTATACATCAAGCGGCCGAGACCTTGAAGGAAAAATTTAAAGAAAAAATTTCTAAGCTCAAACTTCCTTCAGGGTTGTCACCTGAGGATAGGTATAGGTTGGCACTCGAAATGCACCCACCTAAATTTCCTAGGTTGCCTACCTCAGAACTGGCTCTGGCTTGGTTTCCTCCATACCCTTGGTGGTTCACTTGCAAAGAAATGTTCAAATACCAGCCTCAAAAGAAACCAAAGCCATCTGAGACTGTGACATGGGCTCGTTACTGGCTTCATAATTTCCCAGGACATCTTCGCTATGACCTTCCTGCCATTTCGATTACATCTAATCAAGGCACAGGTGCGAATGCTTGGGAAAATTCCAATTGTATTCTAATTCCCTTATCCTTAACACTTTACCTCAATTGTTTCACTTTTCAGCTATTAGGATAAAGAGTGTTACTTCAAAACCTAAGGAAGGGAACACTTCTCAACAAGCTATTGAAGTTAGTGATGATGCAACTCCAACAATACCAACAACAACAACAACTACTACAACAACAACACCGACTGCAACAAAAATTTCCATTCCAAAGGTAATCAACTAACCCTGTTGTTTCGAGTAAACTGAAGTTTATGAATTAGATCTAACTTTTGTCTAACCCTTTTCAGACTAGAAAACTTCCACCAACAACTCCCAAGAAACGGAAACAAGGCCCTACTGACAAGGACCCCAAAACTGGTGAAAACTCTCCAACAACTTCTAAGAAAAAGAAGAAGAAAGAAAGCTCCAAAGGCCATGAGCCTACTAACGTTCTTGGGCTTGATCCCAAAGACGTTGCTCCCTCAACAACATCCAAAATTCCACCTTCGACCTCCAATGTAACGTTGGAACATATTGACAGCAACATTCCTTCCGATAACCCACTGGTGATTAAATTCGAATTCATAATAAAGATAGTTATTCATACCTTAGTGCATACTCTTAATTAATTTTGTTTATGCAGGACACTTCGAATGCAAACCCCACTGCTTCAAATCCTCCAACCGGGATTCATGCTCCAATCACTTCCTCTATTCATGGGGACTCCAACAACTATGTGCAAAACAAAGGATCTTCCAACATGGCGGTCCTGACTGGAACTTCAGAGGCACATGATGACCAAGGCACCTCGCCCCCTTTGAAGGAGGCGAACGAAGGATCACCCCACAAAACCAAAGAAAATCCACCAGAGACTTCCCTTATGAAATCTTCTCTTGGAACTCTTCAAGAGAATCCAACAATCACTGAAGTTGAAAAGGACAAGACTGATTCTTCTCAAGAGAGTGAAGAAACTATAGAAGAAAGTTCTGGTGGAGACGAAACCCAAAATGGTTCAGCTGGTGGAACGAAATCTGATGCTATTAGCAGCGAGACCAATACCATCGATGTGGTAGATCCGTGCGACGAAGGAGAAAGCGATGAGCAAGGCAAGGATGAAGATGATGGGGGTAAGACTAAAGAAACTATGGAGGTCGAAATGGACGTGACTCCTTTAAACAAGGAACTTTCCCCAACTTCCCAGCCTCGACTGACTGAAGAGGAACTAGCTCTCCTAAAGCTCAATGACCCAATTGGGTACATGAAAATTAAACTTGCTCAGAAGGACGTTCCTCTCACTAGGGTTGGCACAAGTTCAACTAGCAACACAATGTCCCCAGATGCTAGAGCTGAACTTCTTAACCAAGTCAGGAAAACAATCCTTGATGTAGACCTATTCGAAGTTCTTAAAAAGGATAGCACCGCTTGCTATACCATGAAGGAACTTCTTACTCAGGTTAATTCTACAACTTGCTCCTTACCAATCAACACTATTCTGTTCGATCTCCAAGTTTTATTAGACGATGTAACTGGATGTCTCCTACAAGATGAATTGGCTGCTGCTAAAGTTCAGGAGAAACGGATTGCCATGGATGCTGCTTATGAGCGCGCTTCAAAAATTTCTACAGAGGCTGAAGATCAAGCAACACGTTTAAAACAAGCGAATGCTGACTATGAAGTTCGAGCGCGCTCTATTCTCTTCTGGTAAGGACAAATTCAAGAGCTCCATCAAAAGATCAAAGAAGCTCAACAACAGCAATTGGCTTACGAAACTGGCAGCGTTAGTAACCAATTCGAAGAAATTCTTAACAGGGGCCTTTCCGAAACAGAAGCAGCAGAGCGCATCAAAGTGGAAGTAAATACTCTGGAAGGAGCGAGACGTTACACCCAGCAAAGGCTTGAGTCTTTCAGAAGCACCTTCGCAAGACTGAGAAACAACATTTATTTTTAAACATTTGCTTATTTGAATTGATTTACACTTGGTTTTGTAATATTTAAACAATGCCATTTTGGCAATATATGACACCATTTTGGCATCTCCTTGTTATATTTCGACTATGTTGCTATTATTCGAATCTCTTGCAGGCGAGGTCTATATTTTTTCAAATACTTTCTGTTAACCTTTAAGATTCGTTTGTCATCAGTTAACTCTTCGATTTCATACGCATTGTTTGAGAAACTCTTTAGTATTCGAAAGGGTCCTTCCCAATGAGGTGACCATTTACCTAATGCTTTATTCTTCTTGTCCATGGGCAATATGACTTTCCAAACTAAGTCATTAACAGTGAATGTTTTACCTTTCACCCTTTTTTTGTATGCCCTGGCTACCCTTTCCTTTTGCCTCATCAGGATTTCCAATGCATGCAGTCTAACTTCGTCTAACTCAACTAACTCATTCATCATCATCTCCCAATATAATGCAGATGGGATCTCATTTTGCCTTTGAATTCGAACTGACTGCAGATGAATTTCCACTGGTAAAACAGCATCATGGCCAAATGTTAGTTGGAAAGGCGTGGTGTTAGTAGCCTCTTTAGGAGATGTTCTACAAGCCCAGAGTATTTTGTCCAAAGTCTTATGCCAATTTTTTGGCTTCTTACCCACATGTTTTTTTATTAACCCTATTACCACTTTGTTTGCTGCTTCGACCTGACCATTTGCTTGAGCGTAATATGGCGTTGATGTTAATAACTTGAAACCCATCTCCTGAGCAAATTCCTGCATTTTTCTACCAATAAACACAGAACCTTAGTCTGTGGTTATACTCTCTGGTAATCCGAACCTATAAATTATCTATTTTTGTATGAACCCAATAATAGCCTCTTGATCAGCAACTATTAATGGTATTGCTTCGATCCATTTGGTAAAATAATCAATTCCCACTAAGATATATTTTTGTCCTTTAGACGAAGCAGGATTGATCTCTCCTATTAAATCTAATGCCCATCCTCTAAAGGGCCATGGTTTAATGATCGAATGTAACTCACTTGCAAGAGCATGTTGAATTCCTGCATGTTTCTAGCATTCTTCACACGCTTTAGCAAAATTTATATAGTCTTTGAGCATGCTGGGCAAATACATGCCATATCGGAATAACAACCATTTCATTTTATGGCCTGCTTGGTGTGCCCCACATGCCCCATTGTGGACCTCTGATAATGCTAAGTATGCCTCATCTTCTCTTAGGCACTTCAGTAATACGCCTTCCTGGGTCTTCTTGAACAATTCATTTCCCATGAGGACGTATGATAACGCTCTATATTTTATCTTCCTATCAACATTCAGTGTTGGGTTTTTTAAATAACTCACTATTGGACTTCGCTAATCTGCATCTGTCAAAGTGTCTATGGCAAATACTCTGAATTTTTGTTTGTCAGCACAACCTAACTTTACATTCTCTAAATCTGATGGTATGAGTCTAGTAGCCATAACTCTTCCTCTCAATTCAACCAAATCTTCTAATTTTTTGGTGGAAACTTTATATCCTGAAGCCAACTGTGCTAGGTCATTTGCCTCTTGGTTTTCTATTCTTGGAATATGTTTAATATCCATATATTCGATTTTTTTAGTAGCCTATTAGCTATGACGAAATATGTAATCAAATTGTCTTTTATGCATTTGTATTCCTTTGTTATTTGCTTGACCACTAGCTCCGAATCTCCTCTAATTTCGACTCTAGTTGCCCCCAATTCCAACAAAGCTTCAAGACCAATGATAAGCGCTTCGTACTCAGCTTCGTTGTTCGAGCAACGAGGACCGTCTAACTTATACTTGAATTTTGTTGGAATTCCTTCAGGAGAAATTATAAGAACTCCAACACCACTACCATCTCTATGGGTCGAACCATCAAAGTACAATTTCCAAGGTTGCATTTCAACGTAATCCATGACAGTATCTTCGCTCAGTGAATAATCAACAATGAAATCAGAAATTATTTGCCCTTTCACAGCTCTTAAAGGCATGAAAGTAAAAGAATACTCTATCAAGGCCAAAGCCCATTTACCAATTCTGCTATGCATTATTGGTTTCGAAAGCATGTGCTTGATAACATCGAAATGAGATGAAACATAAACATCAACAGGCTTTATATAATATTTAAGTTTCATACAAGAGAAATATAAACAGAGACATAGCTTTTCTATGTTGCTATATCTGGTTTCTTCATCATTCAACACCCTAATTAAATAGTACACGGCTTTTTCGATGCCATTGCTATATTCTTGTGCTAACATACTACCTATAGTAAATTCAGAGGTGGATATGTACAATCTCAAGGGTTTTCCCCACGAAGGTGGAGACAAGATAGGAGGCTGAGTAAGATATCTTTTTATATTGTCAAATGCCTCCTGATGTGCTTCGTTCCATTCGAAAGCTTGTCCTTGCTTCAAACGAAGCAACAGAGAGAAAGCCTGGGTTCTTCCACTTAAATTCGAAATGAACCTTCTTAAAAAGTTTATTTTGCCTAGCAAAGACTGCAACTCCTTTTTTGATTTAGGTGCTTTCGTTTCAACAATGGCTTTGGTCTTGTTTTGGTTGATTTCAATGCATTTCTTATGAACCACAAAACCAAGAAAATCTCCAGCCTGCATGAAAAACGCACACTTAAGGGGATTCATTTTCAAGCCATGTTTTCTCATTTTTTCGAATGATTGGCTCAAATGATGCAAATGAGTTTCTGCAAATATTGACTTGATGACTATATCATCAATGTACACCTGCATAAAAGTCTCAATGAAATCATGAAAAATCGAATTCATTGCCCTTTGATAAGTTGCTCCAGCATTTTTTAAGCCAAAAGGCATTACTACCCATTCGTAGGTGCCTAAGGCTCCTGGGCAACGAAATGTTGTCTTAGCAATATCTTCTTCAGCAATAAAGATCTGGTTATACCCAGAGTTTCCATCCAACATACTTAAATACTCAAATACTACAGCCGAATCTATTAACATTTCTGCCACAGGCATGGAATACTCATCTTTGGGGGTAGAAGTATTTAAATCTCTAAAATCTATGCAAATTCTCAGAGAACCATTCTTCTTAATAACAGGTACTATATTTGCTAACCATTCGACATACCTTGTGGTCCTGATGAATTTGCAGCGCAACAACCTTTCAATTTCAGCTTTGATCTTCGTGAGAACTTCTGGTGCGAACCTTCTAGGGGTCTGCTTGATGGGCTTCTTGCCATCCTTGATTGGAAGTCTGTGTTCCACTAACTCCCTCTTCAAATAAGGCATTTCATCATAATCCCACGCGAAACAATCTTTGTTCTTCCTAAGGACTTCGATCACTTTCTGCTTTAGGCTTGAATTGAGTTTTGCGCTCACGTAAGTTATTCTTTTTGTGTTTTCATCTCCCAAGTTTACCTCTTCTAGTGGGTCCTGTGCTAACATTTTGGCCCCAGAGTCTGTGGGATCCCTTTCGAAGCCTAAGGGTTCTTTATCATAAATGGCGTCTAGCCTTTGATCTATATCAATTATTTCTTCTTCAAAGGGTAAGCCGTTTGAGCCATCCCCATCTGTTTTGTTTACTTCTGCAGCCATACTATCCATTTCAGCTTCTAAGGCCGCCTTTCATTCGTTCTCAGCCATGTAGGCCGAAATCTTTTCGAAGAAAGAAGACTCGGTCATGGGCAGGATTATCGAATTCCCAGCCTGCTGGCCGTCTTTGTGCAGTGCCTTCGACTTCTCCATCCCCCTTGATTATCCGTCGATCCCAATACATTCCATCATGGCGAAGAGTCATGTAATAATATGCATTCCTGGTCTCATTGATCTCGTCTTTAGGGGTACAAGGAGCAATTTTGGCCAAGTGTTTGTCATAATTTCTCTTATCAACTAAGTTGACTGCTGTCATGAAGTAGCTTTGGTCAGCTTCTATATTTTCAACAATGCCATCTTCTCTCCATAATACTAACCTCTGATGCATTGATGAGGGGACTGATCCAACGCCATGGATTCATTCTCTGCCCAACAGCAAATTGTAGTTAGCTTTAGCTTCGATTACCATGAACATAGTGGGTTTGCAGCTTGATCCTACTGTCAAATCCACTTGGATCACCCCTAATGTGTGGCCTACTTTACCTTCATAATTTGACAGTACCATATTGTGTTGTTTTATGTCCACATCTTGTATCCCTAACTTCTTCAACATGAAATGAGGCATCAAATTCACTGCAGCACCTCCATCCACCAGGACTTTGTTTACGCCATGTGTACCAACTTTTGCTCGAATAAACAATGGCTTTAGGTGATTTTGCATGGCTGGTTCTGGGTATTCGAAGAAGGCATTTTGCTCTTTGACAGCCCCATTATCCATCACATAATAGCATACTGGCCTGTGTTTCGTCAGGTCTATTGCATCATCCTCTTCGTGTTCTTCGACTTCAGTCTCTTGCCTAAATTCGCAAGGCAACACAGATACCACATTGTAGTTGATGTTGAGTGAAGATTCCCCTTCTGATTCGAAATTGTCAATCAGCATATCCTCATTCTCCTCTGGACCTGGCGTATATTCCTTTGATTCATTTTGCTTTGTTTCAAAGAAAAGTCTCCTGCTAACCGGAGGTTGGTCCCCGGGTTGATTGTTTGGTGCAGGTTTGTTGGTGCTTGATTCCTCTTTGTCTTTGCTCAAAGCCACTCCTTTGTTTAGCGCAGCATCTCTATCAGCTTTTCGAACTCTTTGTTGCCTTCGCCATTGTGACCTGGACATAGGGTTCTTTCCCTTGTAGTTTTCCAACCTTACTTCTTCTTTTTTTGCAATATTGAACTGCCTTCTGTACGTCATGGCATGGCGTGTGTTCCTTTCATTATTACTCCACTTGTCTCTCCCATTGTCAGCTCTAACTTGTAGCCACTTGTCCGTTGGTGCGTCAGCAGGAACTTTAAATGTTACCCTTCGAGCGCCTCTAGGATAAGGGCTGTCAGGCCTCCGTTGGGTGTAGTTGTTCTCGAAACGTTGGCCCATTTAACCAATTTCTCTGTGGTTCTAACATGGGGCGAAAGGGGTTGTTTCGAAGGTTTCGGCCACTTTCTGATCATATACTGCAGAACATCTTGGACACACTAAGCATTTGGTTGCCCCCTTGTGACAACGAACTAAGAAAACCATAAGACTTTCTCCAGCCTTAGGGTAGCATCTGAACAGTTGATTATCCTGGCGCCAGTTAACGCCTGTTCGTGCCCTTTGTCTTTTTTCAAAGTCTGCAGCAATTCTCTGATTACAAATGATGCTACATCTGGGACACAACATCATTGCAGCATTCTCTTTGTGGCACAGCATAAGGTAATCTTTGAGACTGGCATCCCTAGCATACTTGTCTTCCATCTTGTATTTTTCTTTCTCTAAGTACCTTTCCATTTCTTCCATTTCAGAACAAGGTTGCTCCATGTTTACCATGTTAACATCCACATCTTCTCCCTTGATATCGGTATCTCCCCATCCTGTAGGTTTGATGTCTTCAATTTGGGTCTTTGAGCTTTCTGGGGCGGAATACCTCACCATGTAATCGAACTTTCCGCTGGGTTCCCCCAAAGTATCCCATATTTCCTTCTGAGGAAGAACTGGCACTGTGATCTGTACTTTCTCCAACTTTTACCTCAAGCCTTCAGTAGCCTGTGTCAAATTTTGTTTCTGGTTTTCCTGGCCTTCAATAGCCTGGATCTCTTTCGAAGCAATCAAAGGAACTTCTTCGATCGAAGCCTCTTGTTCCTTATGGAAGTCCTTAGTAACTTCCTTTTCGACTTCCACTAACACGCAGTTCCTATCTTCGGTGTTTTCCTTATCTGATGGAGCGTCACGTTCATCTACTCCAACCATGTTTATCTCTCCAATGTATGCAGGTTCAGAGTAGTTGGTGTCAGCAACATCTAAAGGGTCGTCATCCACCTTCATCTTTGGCTTGTCAGCGAACCTTAGTCTACCATCCTTGATTGCATTCTGAATCAGATCCCTGAAAAGAAAACATTATGAGGTTTTGTGGCCTAAGAAATTGTGATACTTACAAAATCCTCTTTTCTTTCTTTGATCTAAAGGTGGTCATTTGACATTTGATGGCACTATTAGTTGGTCATCTTTGACAAGCAAATCAAAAATTTCATCACATTTCGTTACGTCGAAAGTATAAACCTTCTTTGGGAACTTGTCACTTTTCTCATTTTCAATAATTTCTTTCCCTTTTGTGGGAACTAGTAATTTACAGGAATAAGGGGGGGCCTATTTCAATTCAGCGAGATCAATTTTGACCTCTTCGAATTCAGGACAATCTTCTGCTTCCTCAGTTCCGACATAGGAGACCCTTTCTTTCTTGTTATTTTTAAAAACCATGGCCTTCTCGGCTTTTAGTCTTTCGACTTGTCGAACCCTGTCTGCTAGTTGGGCCATATCCCTCAAGTGTTGTGTATCTAATTTCTTTCGAATGGAGTAGTCTAGGCCACCAGCAGCCATTTCGACTAACTCATGTTCAGGAACTACTGTGAAACATCTAGACTTCAAGAGTCTGAACCTATTCAGATAATCATCTATGGGTTCAGTAAACTTCCTCTTGACACTGGCTAACTCTTTCAGGCTTATTTTAGATTGTCCCATGTAGAATTGTTCATGAAATAACCTCTCCAAAAGAGTCCAAGTATCTATGGACCCAGGAGGCAAAGTGGTGAACCATGTGAAGGCGTTCTTAGTTAGGGAACTTGGGAAATATTTAATCCTAAGGTCTTCATTGTTTGCTATATCTCCTACTTCAGTTAGATACCTGGCTATGTGTTCGATTGTTGACTCATTGGTGTCTCCAGCGAACTTTGTAAATTTAGGGACTTTATATCCCCTTGGTAAATCAGTATGCATCACATAATCTATTATGGGAGAGGAATAGTTTGGCCTTCTAATACCTGTATTGAGACCATTTTGAGCCATAATCCTTTCTATCATGGTGATTAAATTATTTTCTGCCAAGATGTTATCATTCCAAATTCTATGAACGACTTCATCAGCATCTTGGTATCGACCCACCATGACAACTCCTCTAGGTTGTTCTTCTCGAAACTCTGAGACTTCTAACCTTTCGACCCTTGCCCCTGGTTCTATAACTCCCCTTTGTGGTTCTCGAATCAATGGGGCTTCTAGCCTTTGTTCCCTTGCCCCCAAGTTAACCCCCTCTCTGGCTGGTCTATAGGGTGGGTCATCAGCAATTTGTTCTATGATGGGTATGTTCGCTCGAACCCCCGCCTGATTCTACCTACGCCTTTCTGGCGGAGCGAAAAAATCTGCTATTCGACTCATGTTATCCGCGTTTTCTCTGTTGGTCACAGTTACATTTTTTACTATTGGGGCAAAGATTTCTTGCATAGTCTGCGCTAACACTCCTATCATATTATGGTTACTGTCATCCATTAATTGTCTAAAGGCCATCTGATTTTCTGTGGTTAAGATAGGCAATGTATTGTGACCCACTGAACCTTGGGTATTTGTCATAAATTGGTTGGCCCCAGATCCGGATCCAAATTGTGGTGACGAATTTGATGTGGAATTGTGTAAACCTGCCATAAAAGATGTTGGCATCCCATAAGAGGGATTTCTGTGTCTGTTACCGTCGAAACCGGGTGGTCTAGTCAGTGGGGTGGCGAAATGGGTTTGTGTCCCTGATGGTGGGACAAATCCCGCAAGATAACCAGTGGTCACTGTATTTCCTAGGGTCGAACCGTTGGTTGTCATGCCACTTGCTCCATTTGTGGCCAAACTACTGGTAGAAGATGCAACAGACTGTGCATTCGTAGGGATCACGTTAGACGTCCCTGTCGAAATAGACGTGTTGGTGCCTGTTCCATGTGAGGCAATTTGTTCCCCTTGTTGATTATTTGGATTAGACATCCCACTACTACGTTTTCTTCTGGGTAAGGGTTGGTTACTATTAGTTGTTTTACCACTTCTAAGGTTCATATAACAGCGAAATCGATATCCAGAAAAGAACTTACGCAACAAGATTATATCCTAAAAAATCGCTACTTTCAACTTTCTTAACAACGCGTCCCACCGGGTGTTCCAATTTGTTCACAGTGATTTCTGGTGAACAACCGCTAGTCTTCCAAACTATCAAATAAACTTAATTACTGTTATTCAATCTCTCTGGTAACTTACAGGATCGACTAGATTGATCCTATGGAACATAGTTGTTTGGCTAAGTCTAATTGTAAAACTGACATTTGTATTTAGGATTTCGAATTAGAGTTGTTCCAAAGATATCCAATCCGCTTCGATTACTATACTGAATGGTTCGAAGGACAACTTCTATATGGTATTAGGAATATTCATGAGAAAAGTTTAAAGACTTGAAATTGGATAAATGGCAGGATTAAATGGGTGGATGTAAAAGTTACTAAATGTTTAGAGGTTTTGACCATAAGAAAAGTATTTAAATGCAGAAAGGAATAAATGACTTCGAGTACAAAGGCTTTAATGTAAAGGCATAAACATAAAATTGCTTGAAACACAAATGAAACGGAAGTGAAAGACAAAATTGGAAAATGTAAAGAGTTTTCATTGAATTGTAAATGCTGGTGTTATCATACGTACATCTTTCGAGCATTCGTTTCCCTATCCATTCGGTATTTTGAATGTTTAGTGAATTTGTACAACAGATACGACACACTAAATCCTAACAATAAGACTTCTATTTATACTATTCGACCATAACGGTCTTGCTATCAGAATCTGCCACGTTCGAATCATGCAGAACATTGCTTCCCTCTAGCCTCTGCGCGTCTTCGAACACTCTTATGCTTGTGTATTTGAATTTCCAATATCCCGCTTACGTTTGAATTTCAAATGTTTTGGAACTTTTCGTTTCGAGTTTGTTCATAGGTTATTTCCAAAAATGACCTTCACAAATATACTCTTATGATTATCTCGAACAAGGCTTTAGACTCACACTCCACAACTTATCATTCGAAACCTTGAACTCTAATATTTCCATTCGAAACAAACATTCTCTTCCATTCCAAATCATCAAATTTGCTTTATTCAAACAAAGCTCAACCATAGTGATTTTATTTCGAATCACATTATCAAAATCTTCAGCCAACACCAAGAAAAAGTTAGGGATTTTATGTCCCGTCATCTTATCGTTTGTTTATCAATAGAAGACTTATCATCCTGATCAGCATCCACAAAGCTTCTGTGGGTACTTTCTCCAACAGGTACAGGGGCATAAAAGTCCTGATGCAAAGTCATTGTCGTATCCTCAGCATACGACCCTGTGACATCTACACTCCCCACAGAGTAGAGGAAACTAAGGCTTTGACATTGGATTCCCTAAACATGAGCTACGTTCCCCAGCAAAGTTCCTTCAAAGAATCGACATCTATATTCCCCGACCAAATTTCATAATCGCAAGCGGGTCATAATGTTTTCTCCCGAACAGAGTTTGTTTCTCTGAATACAAAAGCTCAATCCCCAACAGAGTTTATCCCTTCAGCTATGGAAGATTCTCTCTCCAACAGAATTATTCCCCGCAGAGTTGTTCTCAAGCAGAGTCTCTCCTCGGTAGAATATTCGTAAACAAGGGGCAAATCTCCAGCATAGTCATCTCCGGTTCACCATCTCCAGCGGAAGTAGAAGAATCACTTTTTCTACGACGGTCAGGAACTCAATTTCTGTTACTCTCCAGCAGCGGTCAGGGATTTATTTTCCCACTCGGATATGTCACAATATCATTTCATGTTCATATATCACGACGTGCGCATACATATTGCATACAACATAATCTCATTTATTTTGAGAACATCATCATACAATGCATTTCATGCATCATATACGATTAATCATGTACCTTTTCAGGAAAGATGGTTATCATCAAAAACTTCCAGCAAGTTCAAGATTAGCTCCTGAAACTAAATAGAGTAATTATTTGCATGATCAAATGCAGCTTTACATGGGTTCGTCACGAAGCAATCTTACACGGGTTTCTCCTAAATGCAGCTTCACACGGGTTTATCCTGAAAAATATTACACGGGTCCTTTCTCATACATTTCCTCTTGAAGTTTTACATGAACTTATCCCAAAGTAACATTACCCAGGTTCCTTCTGAAGTTTTATACGAACATATCACAAAGTAACCTTACCCAGGTTCCTTCTGAAGTTTTACACGAACTTATCACAAAGTAACCTTACCCAGGTTCCTCCTGAAGTTTTACACGAACTTATCCCAAACTAACCTTACCCAGGTTCCTACCGAAGTTTTGCACGAACTTATCACAAAGTAACCTTACCCAGGTCCTCCTGAAGTTTTACACGAACTTATCCCAAAGTAACCTTACCCAGGTTCCTTCTGAAGTTCTACACGAACTTATCACAAAGTAACCTTACCCAGGTTCCTCCTGAAGTTTTACACGAACTTATCCCAAAGTAACCTTACCCAGGTTCCTTCTGAAGTTTTACACAAACGTATCACAAAGTAACCTTACCCAGGTTCCTCTTGAAGTTTTACACAGACTTAGTCCAAAGTAACCTTACCCAGGTTCCTACTGAAGTTTTACACGGACTTATCCCGAAGTAACCCTACCCAGATTCCTCCTAAAGCTCTTCACATACTTATCACAGGAAACCTTACCCAGGTTCCTTATGAAGTTTCACTCAGACTTATCCTGAAGCAACCTTACCTAGGTTCCTTCTCGGTTCAGATGCAGTTTTACCCAAACTCCTCACAAAGCAACCTTACCCAGGTTCCTTTACGGTTCAGATGCAGTTTTACCCAAACTCCTCACGAAGCAACCTTATCCAGGTTCCTTCCCATAAGCCCTACTATCCAGCGCATTCATTTCAAAGAAACCCTACTATCCAGGTTCCTTCTCACAACCCTACTATCCAGGCTTTTATTTCGAAGTATTGTCAAAATTGACCAATTTTTGGAAATGTGCATGAAGTCAATATTGATCAAAATGACTTTTTTCCTAAATGGGCCCATGTTTTCTTGTTTGAAACTTGTTCTTAAGATGGTCCACGACCCTTGATCTTATCCACCTATTATTTTATTATTTTTATTATTTATTTTTATTTTTTAACCATTTAAATCAAAATAAATCAATTTATATAGTAGAATAATCAAATAAAATCAAAGATTTGATTTTATGAGCATATTATGAGTCCATGAACAACTAGCAAATCAAAAAATTCGTGAAAGAGCCAATTGATTGGAAAAGATCTTAATTTGGTCTATTCGGGAAACAAATCATACAAGACAAAGAATGAAATCAAATCTCCATAATTTGCAAACATATGATTAGTTTTTATTTAAAAAAAGGGTTTGGGGTCGTGAAAACAAGGGGAATAAATTGCAAATTTTGGAAGAAAAAGTGCAGACTATATTCTCTTCCATAGGCCGTTTCAAGTAATTCAAAAGCCAACAATAAGTTCCTGGACGTGTTCTGAAGCCATTCCAATCATCCTCAAGCCTTAAAACCTTCAGAAATCACGCCTCACAGTGCCACGGTTTGCATTTTACTATCCAGGTTCCTTCTCACAGCCTTACTATCCAGACTTTCATATTGAAGTAACCCTACTATCCAGGTTCCTTCTCACAGCCATACTATCCAGGCTTTCATATCGAAGTAACCCTACTATCCAGGTTCCTTCTCCCAGCCCTACTATCCAGGCTTTCATTTCGAAGAAACCCTACGACCCTGGTTCCTTCTCATAGCCCTACTATCCAGGCTTTCATCTCCAATTAACCCTACAACCCAGGGTCCTTCTCACATCCCTACTATCCAGTCTTTCATTTCGAAGTAACCCTACTATCCAGGTTCCTTCTCATAACCTTTCCATCTAGGTTTCTTTTCTCTTACCTCCAGACGACAATTTACAACACGGTAAAACCTGGACCTGACCAGTTTTAATCAATTTCACCTTTCCCCAATAAGTCACGATGCAGCCTGTACACTGACCAGATATGTAGTTCACCTCCGGAGTTAATTCCCCGGTAGAGTAATGGACAACTGAAGCTCCTAAAATTCTATTCAGATACCAATATTCCTCAGCAGATTCCTCCTCAACGATAGGAGCAGGGACTCCCATTGAAGGAATATCTCAGGAAATCAACATCCTCTAGATGGCATCTTTAAGTCCGTCTTTGATGGTACTCCGTCACATCTTGGATGGCATCTTTAAGCCCATCTCCTACAATTCACTAGAAACTTTCAAATGTCATCTATAAGCCCATTCCCGATATCACAAATCAAGTATCACTTCATGCGAGTGCAAATTTCTGGGCACTCTAGTGTTCAATCATCTTCCACCTTCAGATCATGAAAGACAGACGAGCCAATCTACATCCTCAGGTTTAAGAAGATTGAATAGGGCCAGTTGTGGTACCACTAAATTTTCCATCTCATTTTACTCAATACATACTCCTAGAGATCCTCAAGTTGCTCATGTTTGCCCAAGAGTTGACCAGACAAACTCTCTCCTAAGGTAGGGTGTCTGAAATTAGGGTTTCCATTTTCATCAAGATAGGTGGACTCCAAATACCTCATGCTATCCATGGTCTTAATATGTTCTCAAGACCCTACATGTCAAGTTTCAAGCCTTGCACAAGAAGTTTGCTCAGTCAACTGCTCAGATGCTTGAGAATCGATTGTATTAGGTCAAAAGTCAACTGTAACCCACATACAGTCAAACTTCAAGATTTTTGGTCAACATTAAAATTTTTAAGTGACTTTCATCATTTGATCAAGGTTTATCATGATTCCCCAAGGAATGCTCCAAATTCATCAAAAACCCAAAAGTTGCTAAATTAGGGTTTCTTAGTAAAAGTCAACCAATCTTTGACCAAGCATAACTTCCACATGCTTTATCAGAAATTTTCCATCCAAAGCTCATTTTGAATAGGATGCAATTCCCTACAATTCAGCTTCAGCCCACAAGTTCAAAATATGCACTCACAAAAAGATATGAATTTCTACATTATGAGTCATTTTGAAAAGTCAACAAAAACACTTTTTGGGTCAAAGCTTCTTACATGAACATGGAAGACCCAATTGAGATGAAACCAAAAGGATTGTTTAGGGGACATCCTAAGCTTTCTAAAAAGTCAAAGAACACCCTCTTAGGGTTAAAATTGAGGGAGATATGTATTGTCAAAATTGACCAATTTTTGGAAATGTGCAGGAAGTCAATATTGATCAAAATGACTTTTTTTTCTAAATGGGCCCATGTTTTCTTGATTGAAACTTGTTCCTAAGATGGTCCACGACCCATGATCTTATCCACCTATTATTTTATTATTGTTATTATTTATTTTGATTTTTTATCCATTTAAATCAAAATAAATCAATTTAAATAGTAGAATAATCAAATAAAATCAAAGATTTGATTTTATGAGCATATTTTGAGTCCATGAACAACTAGCAAATCAAAAAATTCGTGAAAGAGCCTATTGATTGGAAAATATCTTAATTTGGTCTATTCTGGAAACAAATCATACAAGACAAAGAATGAAATCAAATCTCCATAATTTGCAAACATATGATTAGTTTTTATTGACCTAATTCATTCCAATATAAGGACATAACACTCTCAAGGCAAAAAAAAAAGGGTTTGGGGTCGTGAAAACAAGGGGAATAAATTTCAAATTTTGGAAGAAAAAGTGCAGACTATATTCTCTTCCATAGGCCGTTTCAAGTAATTCCAAAGCCAACAATATGTTCCTGGACGTGTTCTGAAGCCATTCCAATCATCCTCAAGCCTTAAAACCTTCATAAATCACGCCTCACAGTGCCACGGTTTGCATATTTTTTCAAGATTCATTTTTAATGATTTATCCATCATAAACATGTTTTGATCATATATCCATGCTTCCTATCATATTTGTAATGTTTTTGATTGGTTTTATTGAAGTTTAAGTGCAGGAATGGCATGATGCCATTGTTAGGGTTTTGAGGTCCCAAATTGGGAATTCTATATAAAGGCAAAATTAGACAAAATTAGGGGTAGTATTGTGCTCAGGAGATGATTTGCAGTTGATCCATGTCTTTGGTTTGAATTTATTCTGCTTGTGCTATGTTTTTTTGAATTTTACAAGTTTATGGCTACGAACAAAATCCGTCACTATAGCCTTTAGTGACGGAAACGATTGTAGGTAAAAGAGTGGCCAAAAACAATAGTTATGTGGAAGAAAAAAATTAGGTGGCAGAATCCTATTGGGTGATATGAATCACGCGCGCATTTGGGAAAAACCACTTTATTTCCTTTATATTTTATTTATGTTATTATATATACAACCAACAATCCCAGCAAATTTTGTTTTCTTACTTTGTTACTACAGATTCAATGCATCATCATCCAAAACGCCTACCATGCGCTACCACCATCTGACCATTGGATGTATCAATAATTCAGATCCAACGCCTCAAATAATGAAGCACTATGGTGCACTCTCCAGGTAGGACAACACATGCCCATTCTTTTCTTTTCTATTTTAATTTTTTTAAATTGTTTTACTAATTATTTCCCTTTATTAAAATAACACCAAAAAATCATTATTTTTAATTTAATCAAAAAATCATCAAAAAAAACATAAAAATCATTTTTTTCATAAAAATATTTTGTTTCTTTAATTAATTAGTTTAATTAAATTAGGGAAATTAAATCTTATTTTTCAGAAATTAAAAAATAATTAGAATTAGGGTTTAATTTTGTACATAACCTAATTTTTTCTCAAAAGCTAACCTAAATCTTTTTTCAATTAGATTTTTTAGGTTTCCTAAATTATTCTCGCATTTAATTCGCTGCGCGCATTTTTTAATTTCCTTTTATTATTATTGTAACTGTTTCGAGGTTGTAATAGTAATTAGGGTTTAAATTCCGTATTTTTTTCAGTCCAAAATAATTATGTATCTGCAAAAGCCTTGTAATAGCTAGGACTTTATACTTTCTTGCTTTTAATTCCGCAAACTATAAACTGCTTAGATGTATGTTAATAGGATTGTATGGAAAGACAAACTGAAAATTAATACGGTAGAAAACCCTAAATGTGCAAAGATAAATTAACTGAAAATTACACTCACACAAGCTCACTCCTAGGGTTTTCCTCACTTGGTCGCCTCAGAAATAATGGTCGTGTCCTTCGAACGTAGGGATATCTTAGCAAAAGACCCTCAATCTAAAAGTCATCATAAAGATCATAGTCCCTTAACGTCCCTCGAGTTGCCTACAAGAAATGATCTTGTCCCTCGATGTTGCCTACGAATATATGATGACAGTCCCTTCGAACTGCTAAGGTATCCTTACATGTTGCCTTCAATGACCATTTCGTCCCTTTCGATAGTCGCTCAAACTCCAACGACGGTGCTACCAATTCCTTAATAACAGGATAACATTGTCTAAAAGGAAAACGAACAGAGCTTTTTTCGAGTAGGTGGAAAATCTCAAGTACTTACTCAAAACAATAAAAACTCTTTTCCACAAACACTTTCAAAATAGTTTACAAAAACAACTTCGTTACACTCTTGAGGATAGAAACAAGGGTTAAAACGAAGTAAGACAAAACTTTTCAAAGCAAAGCACACACAAGCAATTTCAAAATGAGCAAGTACCTAAGAGACCGTGGAGAACCACAGATGGAAAGGGTGCTAACACCTTCCCTTTCTATAATCTACCCCCCGTACTCAGAAACATCTCGAAAAAGGTTTTTTCTCTTCTTTTTCCTTTTCCATTGTTGGATGAAATAAAATTCAGTGGCGACCCTTCCTTATCGCGACATTTTGTGAACAAAAACACAAACCAGTATAACATTCAGTTCTGCCACCGTATCACACTAGGATACATGTTTCCGCTTTTTAGGCCTCAAACCTATGACTTACTCTATATTTAATTGTTTATACAGTTAAATTAGGCTTTTACCCATTTTTTGTCCAAGACAACTTGCCTTTAATAGTATAATACTACTTTTAGAAAAGTCTTTCTTGAGCCTTGCGTCTGTTTTCCTTCTGCAGAAAGCAATTCATCTTAATCATTAATCTTGTTATCTCATCTTGGGATCATGACGCAAGTGGACATTATATTTCCAGCTAAACCTTACTTTATTATTTTTACTCCAAAGCTTCCCAAAACCTTTCTCTATAAATAGAGAGATCTTATGCAAAGATCAGGAGACCGGTTTTTCTTGTTGGGAGAGAGGAACGAATCTTTAAATTTCTCAAACACTATAAAGTTCTCAAACACTTAAAAACTTGTGAAAACACAAACCCAAAATCCAAATACTTGTCTCTTTCGAATCTGAAACATCCTTACATATTGCTATCATTCGAATCCATCAAGAAAGACATTTTACTTGTTTTTCTCTTTCAAATCTAGTTTCAAAGGCCTAACCCCTGGTCCCTCCCTTTGAATCCAGAAGAATTCAAGGTAACCACTTCAAGGTCCAGCACACACTCCAGCCTCCAGCAAGGTAAGTCATTCTTAACGTTGGACCCTTCGTTTCTAGCATAGCATGTAAATAAAATTCCTTTTCATTTAAAACATATACATAACATTTATTCCCCTTTTGTTTACACCTTGATAGTTTGTTTTTATTACCTTTCCTTTTGGTTTCTTAAAAATGTTCTAAGAACTAACTTGGCCTTAAGGCAGTGCTAGCATGACCTTAGGCCATATTCCTATTTAATATCTCAAACGAAGGAAACAAGAAACAAGAAGTAGGGAACGAAACCTTTGGCTTCCACACTAACCTCCAGGTCAAACGAAAGAGGCAGCCAGAAGGCACATCATACTGATTCCAGGCCCATTCGAAAGGCTCAACATACTGGCCTCCAGGCCCCAGTCGAAAGGCACTCCCTCATTGCTTTCAAACCCCAGTCGAAGGAGGTAGAAAGTCATATTGCATGTCATACTGATTCCTGGCCCATTCGAAAGGCTCGACATGCTGGTCTCTAGGCCCTAATCGAAAGTCATGCCTTCACCCTTTTCAGGCCAAATCAAAGAGAGCCAGAAAGTGAAGAATCAAAGGGTTTTCTGCCTAAATTGAAAATACCCTTTTTCTTGCTTTTATTTTATTCTTGCCTTTATATTTTCATACAATTCAATATGGTTGTAATAGTGTAGGATTTTATCTTTCTGCATTTTATTACTTTTATATGATTGCTAGTAAAATAAGGTATGTATGGAAAGATAAAAAATAACAAGTAGACAATCCCTAATCAAAGACTAAATGCTTTCAAATCAAACACACTATTCACACATGCACCCTTAGGGTAATCCCACTTGTTGCCTCGGAAAAAATAGTCATGCCCCTCGAATATGGGCGTTTTAGCAAAGACCCTCGATAAAAGATCGTAGTCCCTCGATGACCCTCAATGTTGCCTTCGATAAACGATCTAGTCCCTAAATGACATTGCTAAAACTTCCCATAGGTTGCCTTCTATGACTATACAAACGTCCCACGCCCGTACCTTCACATCCAATGATGGAGCTTCTTACCAAGTCAATGGTAAGATAGCAACATCTAAAGGAGGAGGAAAAGAACATTTAAGTCCTTTTGAGTAGGTAGGTTTCTCCTAGTTGCTCGCTTGCTCACAACAAAAACATTTTATACACCAATGTGATATCGTGGCAGAACCGACTGTTATTACTGGTTTGCATTTTGCGTTTTTTGTTCTCAAAATGTCGCGGTAAGCAAGAGTCGCCACCAACTTTTATTTTATCCAATCATGGAAAAGGAAAAAGAACAGAAAAAACCTTTTCTCGAGATATTTTGAGTACAAGGGGTAGATTATAAAAAGAGAAGGTGTTAGCACCCTTTCTATCCGTAGTTATCTACGGGCTCTTAGGTACTTGCTCATTTTTCAAATTGCTTGTGTGTGTTTGTCTTGAAAATGTTTTTACTTTGTGATAACACTTGTATCAGTCCTCAAGCATGTGACGAAGTTTGTTTTGAAAATTTGTTTTGAAAGGTGTTTGTGTGAAATTTTTTGTTTGTTTGAGCAAGTACTTAAGAGTTTTCTACCTACTCGAAAAAAGATTGTTTGTTCTATTTCCTTTAGACAACGCTATCCTACTATTAAGGAGTAGGTAGCACCGTCGTTGGAGTTGTAAGAGACATTAGAAAGGGACGAGTGCAATCACTAAAGAAATAGTTAGAAAACTTTAGTAATAACCCTAGAGTCTTAAGATCTTTTCGAGGCAACATTTTTGAGGCAACATTTTGATCTTTTAGACTGGAGGGCAACCACTAAAATCTCCTATGCTTAATGATTGTTTATTGAAGGAAAACGAAGTGAGGTAAACCCTAGGAGTGAATATGTGCATATGATTTGTTTCAGTTATTTAATCTTTGCACATTAGGTGATCTACCGTTTTAACTTTCTAGACATTCTTGCCATACAATCCTATTAGCCATGCATCTAGACAATTAAAGATTGCCGAAATTAAAAGTGCGAGGAAATAAAACCTAGCTATTACAAGGCTTCGGGGAGGGGGATTAATTACATAACCAAAAATAGGGGATTTAAATAGTAAATAAAAACCCTAAGTTAACTATTACAAACCTTGAACAGTTACAAAATAATGGACAAATAATTAACAAGCGCACGACAAATTAAATGCGAGGGCAATTGAAATAACCTAAAACCCTAATTTGAGAGAAAAAGATTTTTTTTTTTATTTGAGAAAATATTTAAATGCTAATTAATTAAACCTAATTTCTAATTGTTTTTAAATTATGAAAGAAATTATATTAACCTAATTTTCTAATTAACCAAATTAATTAAAGGAATAAATATTTATGAGAAAAAAATGATTTTTGATGTATTTTTTAAAGAAACTTAATTAAATTATGTTCAATCTAAAACCCTAATTTGAATTGTTTTTCATTATAAAAAGAAAATTAAATTGCCCTAAATTAATTAAACTAATTAATTCAAAAAATATTTATTAAGGAAAAGAGATCTTTTTGTGATTTTTGATTTGTTAATTTAATAAAAATAATTTTTGTATTGATTTAAAAAGGAAAATAATCAAAGAAAAGAAATTAAAGAAAATAATAAAAATAACCGAATGGGCATGTGTTATTAGCAATTCTGGGGGGTGGGAATCTGAATTTCCCAGCCCATTAAGCTCCAAGCCCAGTCAACCATGTTGGATCCTGTGCCAACGTTGACTTGAGGAGCACCATGGACCTTTAGGGGAGAAGCGTTAGATCTGGCCAGCAATGCATCTAGTGGATGGGCGTTGAGGTTGCATGGAAGGCGTGTGAGGGAGTGGAGTACTGGATCTGTTGCAATAAAAGGAAATAAATAAAACACTGGGAACTGGGATCGAACCCAGGTCCTCACGCCTTGTACCAATGCTACACTGCCAACTGAGCTATAGTTGTTAGTTGTTATTATAGTAACAAGAATATATAATATATAAAACAAATGCAATGACCCTGTAACAAAAAAAACGCGCGCACTGAATTCAAATGGACCAATGGGGTGATTACAAATCACCTTCTTCTACCTCCAGTCCGTCGTTTTAGATAAACAACCTATACCTACAGACGTTGTCTATTGCTAAAAACCTGTGTCATTCAAATATTTAGTACAAGCATGATAAATCCATTATGATGGTACCAACAACTCGTCTTGGCCTCACGAGCATCATGGTACTTGATTCATGGCCCAATTTTTCATGTACACAAAGACCCTAAAATTCATGTAGAAACCCTAACCATGGCAGATGCGTGTAAGGGTCCCAAAAATACAATTAAACCATGTGGTCAGCTTGCAAATATGATAATGATGACAAATATAGCAATTAAAGGTGCTATTGATGCGTAAATTGTAATAATCGAATTTGAGAAAGTTTGCAAACCGTGATGTTTCTAGGCAATGATTCTTGACGTTTTGAAGGCTGCAAATGATGTTGTTAGCTTCAGGAGATGGCCAGGAAGTGATTAGCAGCGTTGGAATGGTCTGAATTGATCTCTAAATGCAAAAACGATCCATCACTTTTTGCCACTTTTTTGGAATTTGGTTTTGTGTTTTCACGGCTGCTCAACCCTCTTTCTTGATCTGCAATTGTTGTATACATATAGTAGACTGAATTAGGTCAATAAAATTGTATCATATCTTTGAGAATTATGAAAATGTGATTTGATTTGATTCATGTATGATATCTTTCTAAAACAAGCTTAAATCCAATCTTTTCCAACCCTAACGAGTCTTGCACGAATTAATAATCATGCTAGCTGTACATGGACTCCAAATGTGCTCAAAAATCCAAAGATTTGATTTGTTTTCATTATTTTACCATTTAATTTGATTTACTTTGGTTTAAATGAATAAAAAAATCAAAATAAATGATAAAAGTAATAAAATAATAGGTGGAAAAGCTCAGGGGTCGTGGGTCCTATTAGAAACATGTTTCAAGCAAGAAAACATGGGCCCCTTTGGAAAAAATGCAAATTTGATCAATGTTGACTTTTGACAATTTTCAAAAAATTGTGAACTTTGACAATGCACAACTCTCTCAATTTTGACCCTAGAGAGGTGTTCTTGGACTTTTTAGAAATATTAGGATGTCCCCTAAGAAACCCTTTTGGTTTCATCTTAATTGGATCTTCCATGTTCATGTATGAAGCTTTAACCCAAAATGTGTTTTTGTTGACTTTTCAAAATGACCCATAATGTACAAATTCATATCTTTTTGTGGGTGCACATTTTGAACTTGTGAGCTGAATATGAATTGTAGGAAACTTCATCCTCTGTAAAATGAGCTTTGGATGGAAAATTTATGAAAAAGTATGAAGATGTTATGTTTGTTCAAGGTTGGGTTGACTTTTCCTGCAAAACCCTAATTTAGCAACTTTTGGGTTTTGATGAATTTGGAGCATTCCTTGAGGAATCATTATCAACCCTTGATAAAATGATGTAAGTCACTTTGATGTTGACCAAAAAACTTGAGGTTTGACTGTATGTGGGCCACAATTGACTTTTGACCTAATATAGTTGATTCTCAAGCATTTGAGCAGTTGACTGAGCAAACTTCTTTGTGCAAGGCGTGAAACTTGACATGGACGATCTTGGGAACGTATTAGGACCTTGGGAAGCATTTGATTCCTTTGTGGTTCACACATCTTGATGAAAAGGGAAACACTAATTTGAGGTATACTACCTTAGGAGAGAGTTTGTCTGGTCAACTCTTGGACTTCCTTGAGCAACTTGGGGACCTCGATTGACATTTGTTGAGTAAAATGGGAGGGAAAATTTAGGGATACAACAACTTCCCCTGTTCAATCCTCTTAAACCTGAGGATGTATATTGGCTAGCCTACCTTTCCTGATCTGAAGGTGGAAGATGATTGAACACTACAGTGCCCAGAAATTTGCACTCGCATGAAGTGGCACTTGATTTATGATATTGGGAATGGGCTTACAGATTCCATTTGGAGGTCGATAATGGAAGATTGCCGGAGATGGGCTTAAAGATGCCATCCTGGATGCGATGGAGAATTGTCGGAGATGGGCTTAAAGATGCCATCTAGAAAATGTGGATTTCTTGAGATATTCCTTTGACGAGAGTCCCTGTTGCTGTTGTTGAGGAGGAATATGCTGAGGAATGTTGGTATCTTCCTTGGGAGATATAGAATTTTAGGAGCTTCAATTGTCCGTTACTCTACTGGGGAATTAACTCCGGAGGTGAACTGCATATCTGGTCAGTGTACAGGCTGCACCGCGACTTACTTGGGAAATGTGAAACCAATCGGGTTTGATTAGGTCCAGGTCTTACAGTGTTGTGGACGGCTGTCTGGAGGTAAGAGAAAAGAAACCTGGATGGTAAGGTTATGAGAAGGAACCTGGATAGTAGGGTTACTTCGATATGAAAAGCCTGGATAGTAGGGCTGTGAGAAGGAACCTGGATAGTAGGGTTACTTCGATATGAAATCCTGGATAGTAGGGCTGTGAGAAGGAACCTGGATAGTAGGGTTACTTCGATATGAAAGCCTGGATAGTAGGGCTGTGAGAAGGAAACTGGATAGTAGGGTTACTTCGATATGAAAGCCTGGATAGTAGGGCTGTGAGAAGGAACCCGGATAGTAGGGTTACTTCGATATGAAAAGCCTGGATAGTAGGGCTGTGAGAAGGAACCTGGATAGTAGGGTTACTTCGATGTGAAAGCCTGGATAGTAGGGATGTGAGAAGGAACCTGGGTAGTAGGGTTACTTCAATATGAAAACTTGGATAGTAGGGCTTTGAGAAGGAACCTGGGTAGTAGGGTTATTTCGATGTGAAAAGCCTGGATAGTAGGGTTGTGGGAAGGAATCTGGGTAGTAGGGTTGTGAGAAGGAACCTAGGTAGTAGGGTTACTTCGATATGAAAATCCTGGATAGTAGGCATTTGGGAAAGAACCTGGGTAAGGCTGTTTCGTGAGGAGTTTGGGTAAAATTGCATCTGAACCAAGAAGGAACCTGGGTAAGGTTGCTTTGTGATAAGTTCGTGTAGAAATTCAAGAGGAACCTGGGTAAGGTTATAAGTTTGTGTAAAACTTCAAGATGAACCGGGGTAAGGTTATAAGTTTGTGTAAAACTTCAGGATGAACCGGGGTAAGGTTACTTTGGGATAAGTTCGTGTAAAACTTCAGGATGAGCCGGGGTAAGGTTATAAGTTTGTGTAAAACTTCAGGATGAACCGGGGTATGGTTATAATTTTGTGTAAAACTTCAGGATGAACCGGGGTAAGGTTATAAGTTTGTGTAAAACCTCAGGATGAACCGAGGTAACATTATAGGCTTGTGTAAAACTTCAGGATGAACCGGGGTAAGGTTATAAGTTTGTGTAAAACTTCAGGATAAACCGGGGTAAGGTTACTTTGATCTGATGATGTAGATTAGTTGGCCCGTTTGATTTCGGGAACTGAGTTTCCATTAGTTGTCTGTAGATGTGATCTGTATACCTGCTGGATTCATTGAAGCTAATCATCCTTTCCTTCAAAAGATATTAAGGTTAGTTGTATGTGATGCATGAAATGTAGGGTGAGATGATGTTCTCAAAATAAATGAGATTATGTTGTATATGATATGCATGTGTATGTCATGACGTATGTTCATGAAATGCTATCGGGGCATGCTCGTGTTTGGGAAAATAAATCCCTAACGTTCGCTGGAAATTGGCAAATATTCTGTCGGGAAGAGATGCTGGGGAATAACTCTGCGGGGACCAAATTTTGGGGGAAGAGATACTCTGTTTGGTAGACCTGCTGATCTGAAGGAACAAATTTAGCTGGGGATGAAATTTCGTTGTTGGAAGTGATGAGCTCTGTTGGAGAAATAAACTCTGCTTGAGGAATAAGATTTATTAACTCGCCTGCGATTACAAACCTCGGCTAGGGGTATTTATGCCCTGTTTCAGGGAAGCTGACATCAATGCCCTTGGATACTTTTACTCTGTGTGGAGTGCGTATACCAATAATCATGTTCCCAAGCCTGACTCTATCCCGATACATGCTGGGCAGAGGAACCGTCGGGTTTGGTACTTCTTGTTTTTTCCTGTTTCTGGAGTTACGAGTAATTTTCTTTTGTTTCTTATGTAAATCTTTATGAGCATCAATCATTTTCAAATGCATATATCAAAAATAAATCATTGGACGTTCTTGCAACATAAAACAGGAAAAGAAAATGAAACAAATTGGAGTTTTGTAAGAATGACTTGTATTGATTTTGAAATTGGCCTGTAATAGGCGTTTTGTACAAGGAGGCTGACGTCCTAGTAAGAGAACGCCGCCGAAATACAGAAATTATACAATTTGTGTAAAAGAAAGAAAAACAGCTATGTGAAACGACCCCATTGGGTTCCAACTCTGCTATTGCCTTTATATCTTCAAGCGTCTCATCACTTTGCTACTTGGCCGAAGGTTGATCAGATTGATTGGCGCCGTCCGAGCTTGATAGTCGATACTGAAGTCTGGTCGCAAGATGATCCAATGAGACATAGTGATACGCTTCAATCCCTAACTTTTTCCTGGACTGCCCTTTTGGGTTTTCAATCCATCGGGATACCCTTTTTTTCCCAAGCCTCCCTTTCGGGTTTTTGACTTACCGGGTGTACAGATTTTTTTGTTTTCATCCCTTACTTTTTCCCGAACCCTTTTGGTTGGCCGGGAAGCCCTTATTTTTTCCTAGGCTAGTCAACTTAGCGGGTCTTTAATTATGCGTAGTATCTTTTCACTATGTCTGCATTGACAGGGTGAGGAAGGTCATCACCATCCATGGTGGTTAGAATCATAGTTCCTCCCGAGAAAATGTTCTTAACCATAAATGACCCTTCGTACGTGGAATTCCATTTGCCCCTGGGATCACCTTGCGGAAGTATGATGCGTTTGATCACCAGATCCCCGACTTGATATTCTTGATGTCTGACTTTCTTGTTAAAAGCCTTGATCATTCGCTTTTGATATGTCTGACCATGGAAGATAGCAGTAAGTCTCTTTTCATCGATTAGATTTAACTGATCAAGTCGGATTTGGTTCCAGTCGTCTTCGTTCAAACTCGTATCCTTCATAATCCTGAGAGAAGGTATCTGGACTTCGATGGGTAGGACTGCCTCCATGCCATATACCAGAGAGTAGGGGGTTTCCCCTGTCGAAGTCCGTGCTGAGGTATGGTACTCATGAAGAGAAAATGGTAACATCTCATGCCAGTCTTTATATGTCACTGTCATCTTCTGTATAATCTTCTTGATGTTCTTGTTAGCGGCTTCAACAGCGCCATTCATCTTCGGCCGGTAAGGGGAAGAATTATGATGATGTATCTTGAACTGTTTACAAAGCTTGGTGATCATCGTGTTATTGAGATTCGTACCGTTGTCAGTGATAATTCTCTCTGGTACACCATATCGACAGATCAAATTGTGTCGGATAAACCGCGCCACGACATTCTTAGTTACTGTAGCAAAAGAGGCTGCCTCAACCCACTTTGTGAAATAATCAATGGCCACTAAGATGAAACAATGTCCATTAGACGCAGTAGGTCTGATATTGCCGATCATGTCGATGCCCCACATCCCAAAGGGCCAAGGAGCTGTCAAGACGTTCAGAGGAACTTGAGGTACATGCACCTTATCAGCATAGATTTGGCATTTATGACAAGTTCGAGAGTGCTGATAACAATCGACTTCCATAGTGGACCAGTATTATCCTGCCCGTAGGATCTTCTTAGCCATGGTATGTCCACTAGAATGGGTTTCTAAGGTGCCTTCATGTAAATCTGTCATGATCCTCTCTGCTTCGCTCTTGTCTACACACCGTAGTAATGTGGAGTCATGGTTGCGTTTATAGAGGATCCCATTATTGAGGAAGAACTTTGCAGCGAACCTTCTCAGAAACTTATTATCATTGACAGATGCCCCTTCAGGATACTCCTGAGCCTCGAGATACCTTTTGACTTCGTGAAACCAGGGTTTGTCTCCCACTTCCTTGGTATTGATCTCGCAGCAGTGTGCTGGTTCATCCAACCTCTCAATGGTAATTTGGAGAGCTTCATTGTCCCACCTAACTTTGAACATAGAAGACATGGTATCTAGCGCGTCCGCCAACTGGTTCTCTTCTCGTGGGAAATGTTCAAAGGTTACCTCCTTAAAGTGTGGGAGCAATGTCAGTACATACTCTTTGTAAGGAATGAGATTCGGGTGTTTCGTATCCCACTCGCCTTTGATCTGACTTATCACCAGAGCAGAATCCTCGAATACACTTAAGAATTTAATCCTCAGGTCAATAGCAGCTCGAAGACCCATGATGCACGCTTCATACTCTGCCATGTTGTTGGTGCAGTTGAAACATAATCGGGCAGTGAACGGAGTATGACAGCCCTTGGGAGATATGATTACAGCGCCAATGCCATTACCCAGCGCGTTCGAGGCTCCAACAAAATACATAGACCATCGGGATCCTTCCTCGGGTCCTTCATCCGGTCCAGGTTCTTTGTAGTCAGTCACCAACATGATATTCTCATATGGGAACTCAAAATTCATAGACTGGTAGTCATCCACGGCCTGATGAGCCAAATGATCAGCCAATACACTCCCTTTTATTGCTTTTTGGGTCGTATATTGTATGTCGTACTCGGTTAAGATCATTTGCCACCTTGTTATCCTTCCGGAGAGAGCGGGCTTCTCGAAAATATACTTGATCTATCCATCTTTGATATCAACAAAGTAGTGTGAGTCAGCATATACTGTCTCAGTCGGCGAGCAGCCCATGCCAAAGCGTAGAAAGTATTCTCGAGCAATGAGTATCATGTCTCACAGTCGGTAAACTTTTTGCTAAGGTAATAAACGAAATGCTCTTTTCGACCGGACTCGTCATGCTGCCCCAACACGCACCCCATTGAATTGTCTAGCACTGTCAAGTATAATATCAAAGGTCTTCCTTCAACTGGAGGCATCAGAATTGGCGGTTCTTGAAGGTATTCTTTGATTCTTTCGAAAGTAGTATGGCATTCATCATTCCACTTTACCACTTGATCTTTCTTCAGAAGCTTGAAGATTGGATCACAAGTAGCAGTCAGATGTGAAATGAACCTGGCAATATAATTCAGACGTCCCAAGAAACCTCTAACTTCCTTCTCTGTGCGGGGAACCGACATCTCTTGTATAGCTTTTACTTTGGAAGGGTATACCTGAATACCCTTGTCACTGACAATGAAACCCAGAAGCTTACCAGATCTTACCCCGAAGGTACACTTGTTCGGATTCAAACTCAGCTTGTATGTCTTCAATCTGTCAAACAATTTCTGGATATGATCAAGGTGCTCTTCCTTCGTTTGACACCTGGATATCATATCATCAACATAAACTTCGATCTCGTGGTGAATCATGTCATGGAACAAAGTGACCATAGCATGCTGATAAGTTTCCCCAGCATTATTTAACCCAAAAGGAATCACCTTGTAGCAGAAGGTGCCCCACTGCGTGACAAAGATTGTCATCTCCATGTCTTCAGGGGCCATCTTGATCTGGTTGTAGCCAGAGAAACCATCCATGAAGGAGAAGATTTTATGTTGCACGGTATTGTCGACCAGAACATCGATGTGAGGAAGTGGGAAGTCATCCTTGGGGCTTGCCCAGTTCAGATCTCTGTAATCAACACACATCCGTACTTTTCCATCCTTCTTAGATACCAGGACAATGTTGGCGACCCACTGCGGATAAGAAGTGACAACTAAGAATTCTGCATCGAACTGTTTCATGACCTCTGCCATGATTTTCTCTGACATTTCACGGTGCATACGATGAACCTTATGTTTAACGGGAGGACAATCTTCTTTAGTCGGCAGACGATGTACCACAATATCAGTGTCCAAACCAGGCATGTCTTCATAGGACCAGGCAAAGATTTCAACATAGTCGTGCAACATTTGTATCAACCTCTGTTTGACGCTCAGCTCTAGATTTGCACTTATTTTGACCTTTTTCCTATCTTCCTCAGTACCCAAGTTCACTGTCTCAATCGGCTCTTCATGGGGTAGTATGGCCCTCTCTTCCTGCTGTAGTAGTCTAGCAAGTTCTCCAGGCACCTCACAGTCATCCTCACCTTCATCCTCAGCTTGGTTGATCGGATTTTTAAAGTCATAACTAGAAATAGCAGAGCTATTATCAATGGGATCTACAATGGATATGGATCTGCATTATGATACGTGAGTGTGTGTAAGAGAAAAGCTGTTTTGGTCAAGTGAAAAACAGAAAAGAAAAACAGAGAGCACAAAATTTGTATGCAAGGAACGTCTAATGCTTTATTAATGATTATGAAATGACAAATAATAGCCCTCACAAGCAAATCCAAGGTGCCTCGGGCAAGGCACCTGGCCGTAAAGTTTCAAGTTGTTTATTATAAATCTTAAAACAAATAAGTCAATTACTGTGGAATAAAAGAAACAGGTATGAAGTCCCTAGCCGTCCAGTTATTCAGTCCACCGTTGGTTGTTGTGTAGATCCAGCTGTCTATGTCTGAGTCCTCTTCACTGTCTTCAACGACATTAATTCCCCGATTGCTGATGCGTAGGGGAGGTCCTCCAGCCCGAGTGCGCCTAACAGTCCTTTGAGCCCCTGTAGTAAAGCCCAAACCAAATTTATCAGTATTACGAGTGAAATCAGGGAGCTGACCCCAATTGGCAGACCCACCTTCTTCAATCACAACCCTAGCGTCCTTGAGAGAAGCCATCTTCAAAGGATGTTTGTTGCTAGCAGTTTCAGTCGATGCTAAGATCTGAGGGACCTCTTCAAAATTCTAACAAGGAGTTTCGATGAATTCCCCCTCCATCTCTACGTAGCGGAAGGAGTTGAGGTGACTCACCATATATTCTTCTTCACCCCGTACTGTGATGATATTTCCTTTCATTGGATACTTTAGCATTTGGTGGAGTGTGGAGGTGACTGCCCCAGCCTCATGGATCCAAGGACGACCCAACAAACAAGAATATGATGGCCTGATATCCATCACATAGAAGGTGGACCCAAAATTCTGAGAACCTACTTTGACAGGGATGTCCACCTCCCCGTGCACCATTCTCTTTGATCCGTCAAAAGACCTTACCACAATGTTACTAGGCTTTAGAGTTAAACCCTTGCAATCCAACCGGTCTAATGCCTTCTTCAGCAGAACATTCAGTGAAGACCCAATATCTACCAGCACATGAGCCATAGTGGTGCCCCTGCACTCAATCGAGACATGCAGAGCATCATTATGCTTCCTTCCTTTCGGTGTCAAATCCATATCTGAAAAACCCATACCATTATCAGCAGTCAGGCTGGCAATACAATCTTTGAATTGATCAGCTGAAGTCTCTTATGGCTCATGCGCAGTCTTGAGAAATTCAATCAAAGCCTTCGCATGGGCTTCATAACACAACATCATAGACAACATGGATATCTTTTATGGAGTCTGCCCCAGCTGCTCGACCATGTTGTAGTCGCTCTTCTTAATGACTTTCAATATTTCCTCCATTTCTTGCTTAGAGGCTTCTACAACAATTTTCTTAGGCGCCTCCATCCGGGCAGGCTCACCTATAATATCTTTGCTGCGGGTATCAGATGATTCACCGACTTTAGTAAGAACAGGAACAATAGTTGATCTACTAGCAGGAACAACAAATGTAATGACAATAGGCTTGTTAACAGTCTAAGGGGAAATCTCGGGAGAGAAGACCCTTCCACTTCGGGTGATTTTGGTGGTTCCAATAATGTTATCAATATCAGGATCAGCCTCTTCATCTTTCAGATCTTGTTTGATCCCATGATAGTACACATCGGCACCATAATGCCATGGGACAGCTTTGTCCAAGACATACGGGATAGGACCGGGAGTAGTGATTATCAACCGAGCAATTCTTGGAGCAGGTGTAATCCTAACAGGTCTTCTCGAGGAAACCTTGGAAGGATTTGCGGAAACGGTTATAATGGCAACGTCTTCAATTGGAACAACAGGAATCAAAGTTTTCTCAAACAGAATTTCTTTGCTATCTATCAGGCGTTAAACACCTAACTTCAGCAAACGACAACCAGAAGGTAGAAACGAACACATGTGGCAACCTTCACTACAACCCATAAATAAATCGGCCAACAAGAAATTCTTCTTGACAGTCATGAGAGGAGTAGATACTTCATCAACATAGGTAACAAACAAATCAATATCAATAGCATTAACTCCACGGTCGTGTTTAGGCATGGGAGAAGTTATGACATTTGGCTTCTCTGGAGCATCAAAATATATTTCCTTAGCTTCAATCAAGTCTTGTATTTTGTTTCTCAGAGCCCAGTAGTCATTTGTATCGTGGCCAGAACTCTCAGAATGATAGGCACACCGACCATTCGGATTATATTGGGGAGATGTAGTGTTTGGATTCTTAGGCGCCTCTCTCAAGGTTGCCAAGTTGGATCTCAGCAGATGAGGTAGAACTTCAGCCAATGTCATGTTGATGCAGGTAAATTCCCGATGTGGTCTTTCCAACCTTTGTTGATTGTTGCATTGTGGAGCAACTACGGGTCTAGGTGTCATCACGACAATTACTGTCTGACGTTGTCCAGCCCTGTTCTGACCCCTCGGGCTGTAGATGGCATTGGCTTCCTGTTTACCAGCAAAAGGCTTCTTTACTGAACTTGAAGAGGCATCCTTCTGTATTTTGCCACTTCGAATCCCAGCTTCTACTCTCTCTCCAGTTAAAATCAGCTCAGTGAAACCAGCTGACGAGCTGCCGATCAAATGATTGAAAAATGGACCAGATAGCGTCCCCAAAAACATATCAGCCAACTCCCTATCAAACAATGAGGGTTAAACTCTCTCAGCCAAGTCTCTCCATTTTTGTGCATAATCTTTAAAACCTTCACTTGCACCCATGGACATACTCTAGAGTTGAGTACGAGTGGGAGCAAGGTCGGCATTGTACTGATACTGCTTGTAGAAAGCAACAGCCAAATCTTCCCAGTTTCAGATATTTTCTCCCTCTAGCTGGTAGAACCATTCAAGTTGAGTCCATGACATACTATCTTGAAAGAAGTGAACCCACAGATTTTTATCAGCTTTGTGGGGCTGGATTTTCCTGACATAAGAGTGAGATGGAGCTTTGGGAAAGACACCCCATCATACTTGGAAAAAACTAGAGCTTTGAACTTCTGCGGGATGACCACTCCCGACACTAAACCCAATTCTTCAAAATCCAATCCAGGTATCCTCTGAACTTCCATGGCACTCATACAATCTTCCAATTATTTGTATCTACAGGAGGATATTGCTCATCATTATAATCAGTATCATTGTCAGAGACTCCAGGACTAGGTGTAACGCCCATAATTTAATTAATTATTTAATTAAATTATTTTTGGAATATTTTTGAAGATGTGTTATAATTAATTGGATTTATTTTATTGAGTGGAGAAATAATATTAGAGGTATAATATTATTATGTGGTGAAATAATATTAGAAGTGTAATATTATTTTATGTTGGCCTATTTTTTCAAGGAATAGAAGTAATAAGGGTGGTGTTGGTTTTAAGCCCAATAAGGAATGAATAGAATAGTAGGGTTATTTTATTATTGTTAGAAGAGAATAGAAAGAAAGAAGTGGTAGAAGAATAAGGATTGAGAAAGAACTTGCAAGCTCTTGGAAAAGTGGAAAAACGACAAGAACTAGAATTCAACCGGAAATTGTAGAGCGACCTTCAATCCAAGGTAAGGGAGGGGGTTCTGACTTTATAATTGGGTTTATGATGATTGGTATGTGGGGTTACAGGTGATTGTTGTCTTGTTCTTGAATTGAAAATATATGATTGTAGTGTGATGAGAATTGATGAATTTTGGATGAATAATGATGTCTTGATGTTGTTTAATTAATGTAGTGTTATAGGGTGATTATGGGTGATGAATTGTCATGATTATATTAAGTTTTAGGGCTTTAGTTTTGAATCCCATAGTGAGATGCAGGGAAGAAAAATGCAGAATTATGCAGGGAAGAAAGACGCAGAATTAGGCGTGAAGAATATCAGAAGTTGCTATTTTAGAACAATGAATTAATTAGGGATAGAGTTAGTCGTATTGTTCTTAGTTAGGTCGATATCAGGCTAAGAATTAAAATAGTTGGATTAGTAAGAAGTAGAAGTTCTTATGGTAGAAGTTGTGTTGGTTAGAAGTTGCGTTGGATTAGTAAGAAGTAGAAGTTCTGATGGTAGAAGTTGTGTTGGTTAGAAGTTGCATTGGATTAGTAAGAAGTAGAAGTTCTGATAGTAGAAACTGTGTTGGTTAAAAGTTATGTTGTCAGAAGTTGTGTTGTCAAAAGTTGCATTGTCAGAAGTTGTATTGGTCAAAAGTTGCATTGGTCAAAAGTTGTATTGGTCAGAAGTTGAGTTGGTCAGAAGTTGTGTTGCCAGAAGTTGTGTTGTTAGAAGTTGTGTTGGTCAGAAGCTGTGTTGGTTAGAAGTTATGTTGTCAGATGTTATGATGGTGGTTCATCTGATGTTATTGAAAGTGTTATATATCCACGATGAATGCAATGAATTTTTTAGAAGAATTTGTGACGTCCCGATTCTTTTGCATGATTGAAATTTTATAACTCTAATTTATTTATATAATTGCTTGGGGTAGAATTGGGGTGTTACAGAGTTGGTATCAGAGCAAAAGGTTGGTATGACCTTGTCGTTGAGTCGTAGTTGTCTAACAGTCGAGTATGGTTATTTGAGTTCTAATCGTTGTTTATGTTTTAGTGAGAAGTTGAGATGGCTGGAAGGAATGATGTTGCACTTGCTACTGCTTTAGAAGCAGTGGCTCATGCGATAAAAAATCAGCTGAATGCTGACGGGAATGCTGGATCTCGTAGCTTGGCGACTTTCCATAGAGAGAATCCACCTATGTTCAAGGGAAAGTATGATCCTGATGAAGCATTGGAGTGTTTGAAAGAGATTGAGAGAATCTTCTGTGTGATGGATTGCACTCCAGCGCAGAAGGTTCGTTATGGGACTTATATGCTAGCAGTCGAGGCTGATGACTGGTGGCTAGAAACTTGTTAGAAGTTGGAAGTTGCAGGTGAGAATGTCACTTGGGCTGCGTTCCGTAGAGAATTTTTGAGAAAGTACTTTCCTGAAGATGTCCGTGGCAAGAAGGAAATTGAGTTCCTTGAGCTGAAGCAAGGAATTATGTCAGTTGTTGAGTATGCTGCCAAGTTTGCTGAGTTGGCTAAGTTTTATCCGCATTACACTGAGGAAAATGCTGAGTTTTCGAAGTGTACTAATTTGAAAACGGGTTACGCCTGGAGATTAATAAAGCAGTTGGATATTAGAAAATCAGTGTCTTTGCTGATTTGGTTGATAGCTGCAGGATTTACGAAGAGGACAATAATGCTCATTACAAGACTATCAGTGAGAAGAGGGGTAAGCACCAACAAAATCGTGGTAAGCTTTATGATTCCCCATCTGGTAAAGGTAAACATAAAGTTGCTCAGAGATAGAGGACTAGTGAGGGAGATGCTCCTGCTGGTGTGGTTTGTTTTAAGTGTGGAAAGTCTGGGTAGAAGAGTAATGTGTGCACTGCTGAAGTAGAGAGGTGTTTTCGTTGTGGCAAGAACGGACATGTTGTATCTGAGTGTGAACACAAGGATGTGATTTGTTTCAACTATAGAGAAGAAGGGAACATTGGTAGTCAGTGTCTGAAACACAAGAGAGCTCAGTCTAGTGGAAAAGTGTTTGCTTTGGTAGAGGATCAGACAGCTGTTGAGGACTGACTTATTAGAGGTACATGTTTCATTAATAGTACTCCTTTAATTACTATTATTGATACTGGTGCTACGCATTGTTTTATTGTTGCTGGTTGTGTTGAAAGATTGGGTCTTGTGTTGTCTTCTTTGAATGGAGAAATGGTCGTCGATACTCCAGCCAAGGGGTCGGTGACTACTTCTTTGGTGTGTGTTAAGTGTCCCTTGTGGATCTTCGACAGATAATTTGTTGTTGATTTGGTTTATTTACCATTAATAGGTTTGGATGTGATTCTGGGTATGAACTGGTTAGAGCATAACAGTGTTCATATTAACTGTTATGACAAGTTGGTGAAGTTTTCTACTCCTGAAGAAGAGGAAGATGGTTTGTTATCTGTTAGACAGCTGAGGTAGTTGATGCAAGAGGAAGCACATATGTTCTCGTTGATGGCGTCGCTATCTGTAGAGACTCAAGCTATAATTGAGGAATTGCAGGTGGTGTGTGAATTTCCTAAATTTTTCCCGGACGAGATTCTTGATGTACCGCCAGAGAGGGAAGTTGAATTTGCAATTGATCTTATACCAAGTACCAGACCTGTGTCTATGGCTCCATACAGGATGTATGCATCTGAATTGTCAGAGTTAAAGAAGCAATTTGAAGAGTTACTTGAGAAGAAGTTTGTAAGACCAAGTGTGTCGCCGTGGGGTGCTCCAGTGTTGTTAGTAAAGAAGAAAGATGGAAGTATGAGGCTTTGTGTTGATTATATACAGTTGAATAAGGTGACGATTAAGAACAATTATCCGCTTCCAAGAATAGATGACTTGATGGACAAATTGGTGGATGCTCGTGTGTTTAGTAAGATTGATTTGAGTTTGGGTTACCATCAGATTAAAGTGAAGGATGAAGATATCCAGAAGACGGCTTTCAGGAAGCGTTATGGAAATTACGAGTATTTAGTGATGCCTTTCGGTGTTACTAATGCGCTGGGAGTATTCATGGAATATATGAATCGTATCTTTCACACTTATTTGGATCGGTTCGTATTGGTGTTCATTGATGATATTTTGATTTACTCTAAGTCAGAAGAAGAGCATGATGAACATTTAAGAGTAGTATTGCAGATTTTGAAAGAGAAGAAGTTGTATGAAAAGCTTTCCAAGTGTGAATTTTGGTTAAAAGAGGTTAGTTTTCTTGGTCATGTGATTTCAGGTAGTGGCATTGTTGTAGATCAATTGAAGGTTGATGTTGTGTTGCAATGGGAAACTCCGAGGTTAGCTACTGAGATCAGAAGCTTTTTGGGATTAGCTAGTTATTATAGAAGGTTTATCGAAGGGTTTTCTAAGTTGTCACTTCCATTGACTAAGTTGACTTGTAAAGATAGAGCGTTTGTGTGGGATGTTCAGTGCCAAGAAAGTTTTACAGAATTGAATAAGAGGTTGACGTCAGCTTTGATTTTGACGTTGCCTAATCCAGGAGAGCCTTTTGTGGTTTATTGTGATGCTTCTAAGATAGGTTTAGGAGGTGTGCTTATGTAGAATGGTAAGGTAGTTTCTTATGCGTCAAGGCAGTTAAGGACTCATGAGAAGAACTATCCTACGCATGATTTAGAGCTTGTTGCAGTTGTTTTTGCATTGAAGATTTGGAGGCATTATCTTTATGGTTTTAGATTTGAAGTGTTTAGTGACCATAAGAGCTTAAAGTATTTATTTGATCAGAAGGAGTTGAATATGAGGCAACGAAGATGGTTGGAATTGTTAAAGGATTATGATTTTGGTTTGACTTATCATCCAGGAAAAGCAAATGTGGTAGCTGATGTGTTGAGTCGAAATACTTTACATATGTCAGCAATGATGATTAAATAGTTGGAATTGATTGAGCAGTTCAGAGATATGAGCTTAGTTTGCGAGGTTACTCTGCAGAGTGTTATGTTGGGTATGTTGAACATTAATAACGAATTTTTTGACAGTATCAGAGAAGCTCAGAAGTTGGATGTGAAATTGGTAGATTTGATGGTTGGGATTGATCAGTCTGAGAATAATGATTTTAAGCTAGATGAGCACGGTGTGTTGAGATTTCGTGATCAGATTTGTATTCCTAATGATGCTGAGATGAAGAAAGTGATACTTGAAGAGAGCCATAGAATTAAGTTGAGTATTCATCCAGGAGCTACAAATATGTATCAAGATTTGAAAGGTTTGTTTTGGTGGCCTGGGATGAAGAGTGATGTGGCTCGGCTTATGTATGCATGTTTGACTTGTCAGAAGTCGAAAGTTGAACATCAGAAGCCTGCAGGATTGATGCAACTGTTGGAAGTTCCAGAATGGAAATGGGATAGCATTTCAATGGACTTCGTCACAGGATTGCCTAATACTTTAAGAGGACATGATTCGATTTGGGTGATTGTTGATAGGCTTACGAAGTCAGCTCATTTTATTCCTATTAAAATCATTTTTCCAGTGCCGAAGTTGGCTGAGATTTATATTAGTTTGATTGTGAAGCTGCATGGTGTTCCTTTGTGCATTGTGTCAGATAGAGATCCAAGATTTACTTCTGATTTTTGGAAGAGTTTGCAAGAAGTGTTGGGTTTTAAGTTGAGGTTGAGTTCAGCGTATCATCCTCAGACAGATGGTCAGACTGAACGGATGATTTAATTGTTGGAAGACTTATTGAGGGCATGTGTTCTTGAGCAGGGAGGTTCGTGGGATACTTATCTTCCATTTATAGAGTTGACGTATAATAACAATTACCATTATAGTATTGGGATGGCACCTTTTGAAGCGTTGTATGGTCGAAGATGTAGAACTCCGTTATGTTGGCATGAATCTGGAGAAAGTGTAGTACTTGGACCTGAACTTGTTCGTGAGACTATTGAGAATGTGAAGTTGATTCGAGAAAAGATGAAAGCTTCCCAAAGTAGACAGAAGAGTTATCATGACAAGCGAAGGAAGGATTTAGAATTTCAAGCTGGTGATCATGTGTTTTTGAGAGTTACACCTGTGACTAGTGTTGGGCGAGCATTGAAGTCTAAGAAGCTCACTTCTAGTTTTATTGGACCGTATAAGATTTCAGAGAGAGTGGGGAGTGTTGCTTATAGAGTGGCTTTACCGCCTAATCTTTCTAATTTGCATGATGTGTTTCATGTGTTGCAACTTCGGAAGTATATTTCAGATCCATCTCATGTGATTCATATGGATGATGTGCAAGTTGAGGATAATCTTACGGTGGAGACGATGCCTGTACGGATCGCGGATCATGAAATAAAGACTCTGAGAGGAAAAGAGATTGCCTTTGTTAAAGTGGTTTGGCTAGGAGCTGCTGGTGAAAGTATGAGTTGAGAATTTGAGAGCAAGATGCGAGACTCCTATCCTGAATTGTTTGATTGAGGTAAATTTTCGAGGACGAAAATATTCTAAGTGGGGGAGAGTTGTAACGCCCGTAATTTAATTAAATTATTTTTGGAATATTTGTGAAGATGTGTTATAATTAATTGGATTTATTTTATTACGTGGAGAAATAATATTAGAGTTATAATATTATCATGTGGTGAAATAATATTAGAAGTGTAATATTATTTGATGTGGGCCTATTTTCAAGGAATAGAAGTAATAAGGGGGGGGGTGTTGGTTTTAAGCCCAATAAGGAATGAATAGAATAATAGGGTTATTTTATTGTTGTTAGAAGATAATAGAAAGAAAGAAGCAGTAGAAGAATAAGGATTGAGAAAGAACGTGCAAGCTCTTGGAAAAGTGGAAAAATGACAAGAACGAGAATTCAACCGAAAATTGTAGAGCGACCTTCAATCCAAGGTAAGGGTGGGGTTCTGACTTTATAATTGGGTTTATGATGATTGGTATGTGGGGTTAGAGGTGATTTCTATCTTGTTCTTGAATTGAAAATATTTGATTGTTGTGTGATGAGAATTGATGAAATTTGGATGAATAATGATGTCTTGATGTTGTTTAATTGATGTAGTGTTATAGGGTGATTATGAGTGATGAATTGTAATGATTATATTAAGTTTTAGGGCTTTAGTTATGAATCCCGTAGTGAGATGCAGGGAAGAAAAACGCAGAATTATGCAGGGAAGAAAGACGCATAATTAGGCGTGAAGAATATCAAAAGTTATTATTTTAGAACAATGTATTAATTAGGGATAGAGTTAGTCGTACTATTCTTAGTTAGGTCGATATCAGGCTAAGAATTAAAATAGTTGGATTAGTAAGAAGTAGAAGTTCTGATTGTAGAAGATCTGTTGGTTAGAAGTTGCATTAGATTAGTAAGAAGTAGAAGTTCTGATGGTAGAAGCTGTGTTGGTTAGAAGTTGCGTTGGATTAGGAAGAAGTAGAAGTTCTAATAGTAGAAACTGTGTTGGTTAGAAGTTATGTTGTTAGAATTTGTGTTATCAGAAGTTGCATTGTCAGAAGTTGTATTGGTCAGAAGTTGCATTGGTCAGAAGTTGTATTAGTCAAAAGTTGAGTTGGTCAGAAGTTGTGTTGACAGAAGTTGTGTTGTTAGAAGTTGTGTTGGTCAGAAGTTGTGTTGGTTAGAAGTTGTGTTGTCCGATGTTAAGATGGTGGTTCATCCGATGTTATTGAAAGTGTTATATATCCATGATGAATGCAATGAATTTGTTATAAGAATTTGTGACATCCCGATTCGTTTGCATGATTGAAATTTTATAACTCTGATTTATTTATATAATTGTCTTGGGTAGAATTGGGGTGTTACACTAGGGTCCTTCTCTTCTTCTTGGTTCTCCCCTTCCTTAGATGAAGAGGTCAGGTCGACTTGTCGCTTCAACCGCTCTCCAAACGTTCGGCCCATGATCAGAATACCAGCAACCTTCTTCTTTTTCTTCTTCTCTTTCAGGATAAGGGGTTTCAGATCCTCCTGCCCTTTTTCCAGACTTATAAACATTTGTTGGAACTGGGCGTTCTGTGCTTGCAGGTCCTTAATGCTTTGTACGGAAGACATTTTTGTGTGAGATAAATAGCAAAGGAGATGAGAAACCTGTAATGGTACCTGTAATGATGTATATGATAATGGTATGCGCATGCAATGATTACAAAGACTTCGGGAAATTTAAATTTGCAAACCAAAATAAACAAAACTTTATTAGCTGAATTTGAAGCTCAAATGCCTTTTAGGAGTTACAATTAAAAATAAACAAATCCAAAACTATAAAAGACATCAAAATTCCCATGGATGCTTCCTCTTTGTGCCAAGATAGTCATTTAGTCCTCTTTCTTCATGCAGTTACTTTGTGAGCTCTAAAACTTTCCTCTCCTGAGCATGGAACTGGTCCTTGTAAGTGTCTCGCTCCTTCATCAACTGAATCCAAGACCTCTGTAATTCTCCAAGATCAGTGGGCATATAAGGATAGAGAACTGTGTAAGGAATACCCTCCTATATAATGGGTTCCACAATCACTGGCAAAATAGCCACATAGGGCATCATAAGCTGCTGGGCACGAGCTCGTACCCATTGTAGATAAGGTTCCATTGGAATGGAAGCCTTTGGCCCCAAAGCCCTGATGCCCGATCTGTTTTCCATGCCCCAAGCTTGTAGGAACCTCCAGCGATAATCTTGAATATCATCCTCATAGTTAAATACAATGCCCTCGATAAGAAATTCATGGGGACCATCCCTTCGAGCGTGACCAAATTGTCACAGAGCTAAACAAGGATTGTAGGTTATACCTCCTCTGATACCAAGCAGTGGTACATGAGGGTACTCTCTGTAGCGGGAAATAATAGCAATGCTTTCCATAGATCGAGTACACCAAAGAATATCCGTATGAGCGAGTGACATTATCCTTTGTGACCAACCCAGACCTTCTTCATTCTTCAGTATGGACTTAGGGAGGTGAGAAATAAACCACCTTGATAGCAATGGAGTGAAACACATAAGAATCCCTCTTCTCCTCATGGTACGAGTATGGAGAGTGTGCAAAACATCTCTGAGCAAAGTAGGTACCGGGTTGCGAGAGAGAAAGATCTTGATAACATTCACATATATGAATGAGTTTGGATTAGGGAAGAGAACTAAACCATAGATAAGAAGATCCAAGACCTCCTCAAAAGCCTAAAAATCCATATTATCCCAAAATAGCTGGGCTTTGTTTATCAGAAACTTAGCTAGAAAACCCTTGAGTCCGCTTCTCGTTTCCCAATTGGATACCACATCGGCCAATTTCAGATGTAAAGTTGAGGCAATGACTTCTGTCTTAGGAACTTCTTCTAGACCTGTGAAGGGTACTTGTTCAAGAATGGGTATATCCAATAGCTGAGAGAATTCTTCCAAGGTAGGCACCAACTGATAGTATGGAAAGGTGCAGCAGTGGTGCTTGGGATCAAAGAACTGAAAGAGTACACTCATCATCTTTTCATCAAAGTTTGAAGTAACCAGGTTGACAAGTTGACCATGTCTCTCAGTGAATGCATAAGTTTCAGAAACCCTTGATGCTAGCTCTTTGAGTTGGGAAGGTATCCTCACAAAGCTGATTCAGATAGTGTTTCTACGAACGGAAGCCATGATCTGCAAAACAGAACAAAGATAAATTCCCTTGGTCTTTGAAATGGTTAGTGCAATAAGAATGGATGCCATGTTACGATGCATGATGTCATGATAAACCACAGGTATAGCAAACACAGGTATAGCAAACACATTCAAGTCACACCAAGTCCTTAGGTTTATGGCTTGCATAAGGTTAAAGGTAGTACCCTCTTGAAGTTTAGTTGGTTCAAACCTGTCTTAAAAAGTAACCGGGTTCTAGAGATTCTCAATATCACTGACCATCCTTTATCGGGCATTATTTCAACTCTCAAGCTTTTCTTGCGGCCAAAATATCCCGAAAGTCTGATCTCAATGAGTGTAGCATCGAGTATCAACCAGTTCTCAGCTCTCCACTGAGGTCGGCTATCTCACTACTTTCTAATGGCCAAGTTTGTTCAACTAAGGTTCTAAGGTCCGTTAGTGCTTCATGACACCACGCGGTGGCCCCGTATTCTCCTCGTTTCACCGCGAAGGATACTGGTACCAAACAAAGTGCCACACCAACATAGCCATCACTTAAACCATATCGGTCTATGTCGTATAGTCTCCACGATCTATTGTTGTTTACCTAATGAGTGCCCCCAGATCCGGTGTAGGATCTATAGTAACCCAAGCAAAACCCTTTAAGAATAAATCAAACAAACAAGAAAGCAAATTTTTAACATGACCTAGATCCTAAGGTATACCCCACTTACTTATTTCCCCAACAGAGTCGCCAGTTTTGTGATACGGTTGTAGAACCGACTGTTATTACTGGTTTGCGTTTTGCGTTTTTTGTTTGCAAAATGCCGCGGTAAGCAAGAGTCGCCACCGACTTTTATTTAATCCAATCATGGAAAAGGAAAAAGAACAGAAAAAACCTTTTTTAAAGATATTTTGAGTACGGGGGGGGGGGGGGGGGGGAGATTATACAAAGGGAAGGTGTTAGCACCCTTTCTATCTGTAGTTATCTACGGGCTCTTAGGTACTTGCTCATTTTTCAAATTGCTTGTGTGTGTTTTTCTTGAAAATATTTTTACTTCGTGATAACCCTTGTATCAGTCCTCAAGGATGTAACGAAGTTTGTTTTGAAAATTTTTTTTGAAAGGTGTTTGTGTGAAAAAGTCTGTTTATTTGAGCAAGTACTTAAGAGTTTTCTACCTACTCGAAAAAAGATTGCTCATTCTATTTTCTTTAGACAATGTTATCCTACTATTAAGGAGTAGGTAGCACCGTCGTTGGAGTTGTAAGAGACATTCGAAAGGAACGAGTACAATCACTAAAGCAATAGTTAGAAAACTTTAGTAATAACCCTAGAGTCTTAAGATCTTTCCGAGGCAACATTTCCGAGGCAACTTTTCTGAGGAAACATTTTGATCTTTTAGACTGGAGGGCAACCACTAAAATCTCCTATGCTTAATGATTGTTTACCGAAGGCAACCGAAGTGAGGTAAACCCTAGGAGTGAATATGTGCATATGATTTGTTTCAGTTATTTAATCTTTGCACATTAGGTGATCTACCATTTTAATTTTCCAGACATTCTTGCCATACAATCCTATTAGCCATGCATCTATATAGTTAAAGATTGCGGAAATTAAAAGTGCCAGGAAATAAAACCTAACTATTACAAAGCTTTGGGGAGGGGGATTAATTACATAACCAAAAATCGGGGATTTAAACAGTAAATAAAAAGCCTAAGTTAACTATTACAAACCCTGAACAGTTACAAAATAATGGACAAATAATTAACAAGCACTCAAAAAATTAAATGCGAGGGCAATTGAAATAACCTAAAACCCTAATTTGAGAGAAAAAGATTTTTTTTTGGATTTTTATTTGAGAAAATTTTTAATTACTAATTAATTAAACCTAATTTCTAATTGTTTTTAAATTATGAAAGAAATTAAATTAACCTAAACCTAATTAATTAAAGGAATAAATATTTATGAGAAAAAAATGATTTTTGATGTATTTTTTAAAGAAAATTAATTAAATTATGTACAATCTAAAACCCTAATTCTAATTGTTTTTCATTATAAAAAGAAAATTAAATTGCCCTAAATTAATTAAACTAATTAATTCAAAAAAATATTTATTAATAAAAAGAGATCTTTTTGTGATTTTTGATTTGTTAATTTAATAAAAATAATTTTTGTATTGATTAAAAAAGGAAAATAATCAAAGAAAAGAAATTAAAGAAAATAATAAAAATAACCAAATGGGCCTGTGTTGTTAGCAATTCTGGGGGGTGGGAATCTAAATTTCCCAGCCCATTAATCTCCAAGCCCAGTCAACCACAATGGATCCTGTGCCAAAGTTGACTTGAGGAGCACCATGGACCTTCAGGGGAGAAGCGTTAGATCTGGCCAGAAGTGCATCTAGTGGATGGGCGTTGAGGTTGCATGGAAGGCGTGTGAGGGTGTGGAGTACTGGATCTGTTGCAAGAAAAGTAAATAAATAAAATGTTGGGACTTGGGATCGAACCCAGCTCCTCACGCCTTGTACCAATTCTACGCTGCCAACTGAGCTGTTGTTGTTAGTTGTTATTATAGTAACAAGAATATATAATATATAAAACAAATGCAATGACCCTGGAACAAAAAAAAACGCGCGCACTGAATTCAAACGGACCAATGGGGTGATGACAAATCACCTTCTTCTACCTCTAGTCTGTCATTTTAGATAAATAACCTATACCTACAGACGTTGTCTGTTGCTAAAAACCAGTGTCATTCAAATATTCAGTACAAGCATGATAAATCCATTGTGATGGTACCAATCAACTCGTCTTGGCCTCACGAGCATCATGGTACTTGATTCATGGCCCACTTTTTATTGTACACAAAGACCCAAAAATTCATGTAGAAACCCTAACCATGGCAGATGCGTGTAAGGGTCCCAAAAATACAATTAAACTATGTGGTCAGCTTGCAAACATGATGATGATCACAAATATAGCAATTAAAGGCGCTAATGATGCGTAAATTGTAATAATCGAATTTGAGAAAGTTTGAAAACCGTGATGTGTCTAGGAAATGATTTTTGACGTTTTAAAGGCGGCAAATGATGTTGTTGGCTTCAGGAGATGGCCAGGAAGTTATTAGCAGCGTTGGAATGGTCTGAATTGATCTCTAAATGCAAAAACGATCCAACACTTTTTGCCACTTTTTTGGAATTTGGTTTTGTGTTTTCACGATTGCTCTGTAAAATCAAGCATCTCAAATGAACTTTTGTTTTGATGAAGACAAACCATGATTGACAAAGAAGGCAAAGATTTATGATCAAGCTCAAAGCATCTATGGACAAAATCTTCAGTTTAAAGCTCTTAACAACTTTCAAGGTATAATGGTATTATTTACTTTGATCTTAAGATATAGATGCTCAATGGTGAATAAGAAATGTTTTATAAATCATTACTCAAGTTTTTCAAAGTTAAAATTCATTTTTTACTTGAGTGCAATCGATTTGCATATTAGTGCAATCGATTACATGCTTCAATTTTTCAGATCTTTTGCTTCTGTTTCTCAGTGCAATCGATTTACATTGCTTGTGCAATCGATTGCATACTTAAAATTTTGAAAACGTTTGCTTCTGTTTCTCAATGCAATCGATTTACATTGCTTGTGCAATGGATTGCACTCACTTATTTTTTGCTACTGACTTTACATGCAATCAATTGACATTGCTTGTGCAATCGATTGCACACATAAAACTTTTGAAAATATAGTTGTTGAAACCCCGTGCAATCGATTTACACAAAGGGTGCAATCGATTGTATGATGCACGTTTTTGAAAAACAGCAGCTTTGCTCATGCTTGTTCATAATACCTTTTCATTGAAACCTTTCACTCAATCTTGGCATTTGTTCATGATTCATTTTCAGAACTTTATGATGTTTCAAAAGGGTGCTATAAACATATAAATATTCATTTTCAAAATCATTTTAAACACCTCTTCCAAATATATTTTCTGAATTTTGAAAATACAAACTCAAGTTTTTCTTCACTTTCATACATAGGTTTTCTACACACTTTCATACATTATTAAACAGAAAACTTTGAGCAATTATATCTTGAGTCATTTTACAATATTATTATTGGAAGAGAAGATAATTCATTGTTAAATCACTCTAAGTGATCAATACTACTCAACTCACTCAAAATCAAATATTGATAATTACTTACTTATTTTTCCAAGATTGTTGGAAATAAGTTCAATTGTTTTTAAATCTTGTCTTTCCAGGATTGTTGGATACAAGTGTAGTCACTTTGAGAGGATTGTTCTCATAGTTGACATAGTGAAAATCCAAGAGGATTGTTTTTGGTCCAAGAGGATTGTTCTTGGTTTTTTGGTAGTTCTTGTTTAAGTTTGCCACAATAAGGAAATCTCTTTCATGTTGAAAGGGGACTGGAGTACTCTCGGACTGTGAGGGGAACCAGGATATATCGCCCGTGTCTATTTATTTTTATGCACTTTACGCTTTCCTAAACTCACCATTAACTAGAAAAATAATATCCATCATCACTAAAACTAGAATTTTTTAAAGTACCTAATTCACCCCCCCCCCCCCTCTTAGGCGCACTTCGTACTTAAAATTGGCATCAGAGCAGGTTATAATTAACCTGTTCCTAAAAGATCCAGAATGGCTTCCGCAAATCAAAATCCTGTTTTTAGAGATGGTGGTAGTAACAACAAGCCTCCTTTATTTTGTGGTGAATATTTCGACTTCTGGAAAATACGCATGAAGGAACATCTAGAAGCACAAGGAGAAGAAATATGGGATGCCGTCGAGAATGGTCCATTTATCCCTATAACGGTAATCAATGGTGTTGGCTCATCAAAGCCTAAAATTGCATGGGACGATGATGATAAGAATAAAGTTCTCTATGATAAAAAGGCAATAAACCTTCTTCAAGGTGCACTTAGCATGGATGAATTCTTCCGTGTCTCGACATGCAAGACAACAAAAGAAATATGGGATACCTTGGAACAAACTCATGAAGGAACTGTTGAAGTTAAAAGATCAAGACTAAATACCCTGAGTCAAGAATACGAATTATTTCGAATGCAACCCAGAGAAACCATTCTTGACCTACCAAAGAGATTTGTGCATTTGACAAATCATATAAGTGCTCTTGGTAAGACCTTGACGAATGATGAACTAAACCTAAAAGTACTTAGGTCCTTAACTAGGGAATGGCAACCAAAGGTAACAACAATTTCAGAAAAGAAAAGTCTCTCCTCCATGACATCTGCAACATTGTTTGGGAAACTTCAAGAATATGAAACGGAACATGGAAGACTTGAAAAACATGAAAATCAAGAGAAGAAATCCAAGAATATTGCTTTGAAGATGGATTCCAAGGAAGTTGAAAAGGAAGACAATTCAGAAGAAGATGAAAATTTCATGCTTCTTGTTAAAAGGCTTGGTAAGTTCTTTGGTAGAAATGACAAACCCTTTTCTCATTCAAAAGGAATGAAACAATTTAAGAAAAAGGAAGCTTCCACATCAACAAAAGAAGTCACATGTTATGAATGTGGTAAGCAAGGTCATATCAAGCCGGATTGTCCAAAACTCTCCAAGAAAGGTGGCTTCAAAAGCAAAAAGGGATTCAAGAACAAAAAGGCTTAAGTTGCATGGGAAGATAATGAGATAAGTTCCTCATCTGATTCCGATAGTGATGAAAGATCAAATCTAGAATTGATGGCCTCACACCATTCCGATCATGAAGACAATGAGGTATGCTTGAAGACCACATGCAATCTTTGGTATCTTGATAGTGGTTGTTCAAAGCATATGACAGGAGATATAAACCAATTTTCAAATCTAGTGCTAAAGGCCAAGGGTTTTGTCACTTATGGAGACAATAATAAGGGAAGAATCCTTGGCAAAGGAAATGTTGGTGCTCCACCTTTCACATCCATTGAAGATGTTCTTTATGTTGAAGGACTAAAGCACAATCTTCTTAGTATTAGCCAACTTTGTGACAAAGGCTTCAAGATCAAGTTCACCAAGGATGAATGCTTGATAGAAGACGAAGTCACTCATGAGGTTATAATTAAAGGAAAATACTCTATAATATATTCATGATTTCCCTTGATGATCCATCTTTGAAGGTTAAATGTCTCATGGTGAACAACGATGATTCATGGCTGTGGCACAAAAGAATTGCTCATATTCACATGGAACACTTGAATAAAATAATCAAGCATGATCTTGTCATTAGATTTCCTAAGAGAAATTTCGTCAAAGATAGACTCTGCGATGCTTGTCAAAAGGGGAAACAAACAAAATAAACTTTCAAATCTAATAATGTGGTGTCCACTACAAGGCCACTACAATTGTTACATATGGACTTATTTGGTCCATCAAGAACAAGGAGTTTCGGAGGTAATGTATATGCTTTGGTTATTGTTGACAATTTCTCTAGATATATTTGGACATTCTTTTTAGTGCAGAAAAGTGATGCATTCAAGGCGTTCAAGAAGTATGCTAAACAAATTCAGAATGAGAAGTCTCTAACAATTGCCTCCATAAGAAGCGATCATGGCAGAGAATTTCAAAATGCTCTATTTGAAGAATTCTATGGAGAACATGGAATATCTCACAACTTCTCGGCACCAAGGACTCCTCAACAAAATGGAGTGTTAGAAAGAAATAATAGGTCTCTTGTGGAACTTTCTAGAATAATGCTTAGCGATTCAAATCTTCCAAAACACTTTTGGGCGGATGCGGTGAGCACGACATGTTTTGTTAGCAATAGAGTTAACATAAGACCGATATTGAAGAAAACTCCATATGAACTCTTCAAAGGAAGGAAACCAAACATTGATTTCTTTCACATCTTCGGATGCAAATGCTTTGTCTTAAACAATGACAAAGATAACCTTGGTAAGTTTGATGAAAAATCCGCTGAAGGTATTTTTCTTGGCTACTCTCTTTCTAGTAAGGCATATAGAATCTACAACAAAAGAACTTTAACTATTGAAGAATCAATGCATGTATCTTTTGATGAAACTAACCCCTCCAAGGAGGATAATATTGTTTGTGATAATGATGATGATGAAATACTAGAAGATCCTCAAGAAAATTCTTCCAAAGATCAACCAATTCAACACGAAGAATCACCCAAACAAGATTCAAATATCAATGATCTACCAAAAGAATGGAGAACTCATAGAGATCATCCTATTGATAAAGTAATTGGTGATCTAAGTCAAGGTGTGACAACAAGATTAAATCTCAGAGATGCTTGCCTAAACATGGCGTTTATCTCTCAAATTGAACCTTCCAAAGTTGATGAAGCCTTAGGCGATGACCAATGGATTATCGTTATGCAAGAAGAATTGAATCAATTTGAAAGGAACTAAGTTTGGGAACTTGTCCCTAGGCCAAGCAACAAACACATTATTGGAACAAGGTGGGTGTTTAAAAACAAACTTGACGAGAATGGAATAATTGTTCGTAACAAAGCAAGGTTGGTAGCACAAGGCTACAATCAAGAAGAAGGAATAGATTTGGAAGAAACTTTCGATCCTGTCGCAAGGTTAGAAGCTATTCGTCTCTTACTTGCCTATGCTTGTTCATTAAATTTTCAGCTTTTCCAAATGGATGTCAAAAGCGCATTCCTGAGTGGATATATCACTGAAGAAGTCTACATTAAGAAACCCCCGGGGTTCGAAGATTTCAAGAATCCATCTCATGTATTTAAATTGAGAAAATATCTCTATGGATTGAAACAAGCACCAAGGGCATGGTATGATCGTTTAAGCAACTTCTTATGCGAAAAAGGTTTTAAAAAGGGCAAAGTTGACAAGACTCTGTTTATCAAGAAAATCAAAGATGACACTTTGCTAGCTCAAGTCTATGTTGATGATATCATTTTTGGTTCTTCAAATCAAGAAATGTGTGGATAATTTTCAACAATGATGCAAGGAGAATTTGAAATGTCCATGATGGGTAAAATTAACTATTTTCTTGGACTTCAAATTAAACAACTAAAAGATGGCATCTTCATCAACCAATCCAAATATTGAAAGAAACTCTTGAAAAGATATGACATGGATAACTGTAAGGCAATGTCTACACCAATCGGTTCTGGTTCATATGTTGATCAAGATGAATTAGGTGTTTCCATCGACATTACAAAGTATCGAGGTATGATTGGCTCCTTATTGTATTTGACGACAAGCCGTCCTGACATAATGTTTAGTGTTTGTCTTTGTGCTCGCTTTCAAGCTAATCCAAAGGAATCTTATCTCACGACGGTGAAGAGGATCATGAAGTATCTTAAAGGAATAACAAATGTCAGACTATGGTATCCTAAAGGTAGTGTTTGCAACTTAGTTGGTTATTCTGACGCGGATTATGCAGGTTGTAAAACAGATAGAAAAAGCACAAGTGGTACTTGTCACATCCTTGGTAATGCATTAGTATCATGGGCCTGCAAGAAACAAGCATGTGTTGCTCTTAGCACGGCCGAAGCTGAATATATTGCAGCAGGTAGTAGTTGCGCTCAAATATTGTGGCTCAAACAACAACTTTGTAACTACGGACTCGATCTAGGATGCATTCCTCTACGGTGAGACAATACAACTGCAATAAACATTACGAAGAATCACGTCATGAATTCAAGAACTAAAAACATAGACATACGACATCGTTTCCTCCGTGATCATTTACTTCAAGGAGATGTCAAGGTAACCTTTGTAGATACTCATAATCAGCTTGCCGATATCTTCACTAAACCTTTGGCAAGAGAACCGTTCTACAAGATTCGACGAGAGCTTGGCATACTTGACGAACATGACATATAAGGTGCCTTCTATCCTTGTTATGTTTTTATATATATGTTTTAAACATGCTATATGTGAATATATGTTAAGTGGTATTTAATTTTTTAAGAAATATTTGGTTTTGGTCATTTTTGTTGATGGAAACCGGTTGCACAAAGAATGTAAATCGATTGCTCACTGAGTATTTTGAATTCTGACCTTTCTGTTTCAAGTGCAAATCAATTGCACCATAAATGCAAATCTATTGCACTCTGTGTGTTTCAATTTTATTTTGGTTCTGTTTTATGTGCAAATCGATTGCACCTGTATGCAAATCGATTGCACCTACTATAACTTGCTTTTATGACCGAAAATTGTGTTGGTCAGAATTCCTCTCTCTCATATTCCCAAGCCAAATAAACTTTATTACAACCCACTCATTCCTATCTACTCAAATCATATCCAAATTTCAGCTCTCAAACACCTTTCTCTCTCAAAAAACCTAAAATCCTCAAAACCCTAAAATCCTTACCCATGGCTTCAAGACAAAAAAGAAAGGTGCCAGCTTTAGAAAAAGGGAAGAAAAAGGTTGATTCATCTTCTAATCCATTACTTTAATCTCTCACCGAAGAACAAGAAGCCAGATTCACAAAGGACTTTCAAAGGAAAATAGTGTCCAATCCCAAATATGGTATGCTATCATCCTTTCCTCAAGAATGCTTTTCTTTTCAAAATGATTTAGCTGCTTATGGTCTAGAACCATTAATTTCATCATTCGGTCCATATTATCCGAATTTCGTAAGAGTGTTTTTTAGCAATCTAACTCCATAAAAAGGCAAAATGGTGACATATATGCTTGGTACTCGTATCTCTCTAACTCGTGAGGTTGTTGGTGAGATTCTTCATATTCCTTACACTGGAAGTTCTCTATATGACCCTGAAATGAGATATGGGATGACTACTGGAAAAAGGATTTCTATTACAGCATTGGGAGGTTAAGTGAAGCTTAATTCCGTGCCAAATGCATTCGTGGTCTAGGCAGAGTAATTCCATCCAGAGACTCCTGGAGTGCAGGTAACTTCTATATAGACGATTGCCTATTTCATTACTTTATGGTTTATATCATGTTTCCAAGAGCTGGAAACCACTGCACTGTGACCGACCTAGAAATGCAGCTGATTTATGCAAGAAAGAAGGGGATAAGTGTTAACTGGGAAAGACTTATAATGGTGCATATGCTGAGAGTCGATGCAAAATCGAAATTTCTTCCATATGCTTATTTTGTTACTTTAATTATGGAGGAATTTGGAGTGGATTTTGCTGGGTTTGAAAAAGCGAATATGGATCCAAATCTGAATATGATTTCCATCAAGAATGTTGACTCCAGAATGGGCGTGCATTACAATCCAGAAACAAAAACGGTCACTTACATTGGTGAAGATGTTGTTGGTGATGAAGGGAACGATCACGAAGTCGAAGGCGGTGAAGTTGTGCCTCCTCCACCTACTGCTCCCTCTGGTCTAAGCAATCAAGAGCTTATGGATTACATGTCTCAACAATTTGCTTCCATGAACACCAACATCAACAACCAATGGAATGCGATCAATGATTCTACGACAACCCGGATTAATGACTTCTGCACAAATGTGAATCAACAATTTTCTTACCTTTACTCTCATATTCACATTCCACCATATGATCCAAATAATCCAGATGCACCTCCTCAACACTACACAGAACCCCCTCTTCAACAATAATTTCCGAATCTGGGCTCTTGGTGCTATAACCACCAGAACATGCATCACCCTTGAAGTTATGGCCAACTTTAGTTTCTGTTATGTCCTTGTCTTGTTATTCTATGTTTTGTTTTTTAAATTTCAGTGTAATTGTTAAACAATTTGTGTTGCTTGTTTAATTAAAGTTTTCTCGATATATTTCTTTATTACTGTTTGTTTTTTTCATCTTTCCCTTCTTTTTGATAATGTCAAAGGGGGAGAAAGATGTGGTAGTACTTTATGGTTGTATTTTTCCTTGTCTTAATTTTTTAAAGGTACTCTCCAACCAAGATGAACAAATACAAAGGATTCCAACCTTCTCATACATAGAGGGAGTTTTGCATCTTAGGGGGGAAAAGCTCTTTCTGGAAACTACAACGCATAAAACAAGATTCTTTGTCATCATTAAAAGGGGGAGAATGTAAAATCCAGCTTCTCAAATGAACTTTTGTTTTGATGAAGACAAACCATGATTGACAAAGAAGGCAACGATTTATGATCAAGCTCAAAGCATCTATGGACAAAATCTTCAGTTCAAAGTTCTTAACAACTTTCAAGGTATAATGGTATTATTTACTTTAATCTTAAGATATAGATGCTCAATGGTGAATAAGAAATGTTTTATAAATCACTACTCAAGTTTTTCAAAGTTAAAATTCATTTTTTACTTGAGTGCAATTGATTTTCATATTAGTGCAATCGATTGCATGCTTCAATTTTTCATATCTTTTGCTTTTGTTTCTCAGTGAAATCGATTTACATTGCTTGTGCAATCACTTGCATACTTAAAATTTTTAAAACATTTGCTTCCGTTTCTCAGTGCAATCGATTTACATTGCTTGTGCAATCGATTGCACTCACTTATTTTTTACTACTGACTTTACATGCAATCGATTGATATTGCTTGTGCAATCGATTGCACACTTAAAACTTTTGAAAATATAGATGTTGAAACCCCGTACAATCGATTTACACAAAGGGTGCAATCGATTGCATGCTGCACATTTTTGAAAAACAGCAGCTTTGCTCATGCCTGTTCATAATACCTTTTCATTGAAACCTTTCACTCAATCTTGGCATTTATTCATGATTCATTTTTAGAACTTTATGATGTTTCAAAAGGGTGCTATGAACATATAAATATTCATTTTCAAAATCATTTTCAACACCTCTTCCAAATATATTTTCTGAATTTTCAAAATACAAACTCAAGCTTTTCTTCACTTTCATACATATGTTTTCTGCACACTTTAATACATTATTAAACAGAAAACTTTGAGCAATTATATCTTGAGTCATTGTACAATATTATTATTAGAAGAGAAGATCATTCATTGTTAAATCACTCTAAGTGATCAATACTACTCAACTCACTCAAAATCAAATATTGATAGTTACTTATTTTTCCAGGATTGTTGGAAATAAGTTTAAGTGTTTTTAAATCTTGTCTTTCCAGGATTGTTTGATACAAGTGTAGTCACTTTGAGAGGATTGTTATCATAGTTGACATAGTGAAAATCCAAGAGGATTGTTCTTGGTCCAAGAGGATTGTTCTTGGTTTTTTGGTAGTTCTTGTTTAAGTTTGCCACAATAAGGAAATCTCTTTCATGTTGAAAGGGGACTGGATTACTCTCGGACTGTGAGGGGAACCAGGATATATCGCCTGTGTCTCTTTATTTTTATGCACTTTACGCTTTCCTAAACTCACCATTAACCAGAAAAATAATATCCATCACCACTAAAACCAGAATTTTTAAAGTACCTAATTCACCCCCCCCCCTCTTAGGCGCACTTCGTACTTACATGCTCAACCCTCTTTCTTGATCTTCAATTGTTGTATACATATAGTAGACTGAATTAGGTCAATAAAATTGTATCATATCTTTGAGAATTATGAAAATGTGATTTGATTTGATTCATGTATGATATCTTTCTAAAACAAGCTTCAATCCAATCTTTTCCAACCCTAATGAGTCTTGCATGAATTGATCATCATGCTAGCTGTACATGGACTCTAAATGTGCACAAAAATCCCAAGATTTGATTTGTTTTCATTATTTTACCATTTAATTTGGTTTATTTTGATTTAAATGAATAAAAAAATCAAAATAAATGATAAATGTAATAAAATAATAGGTGGAAAAGCTCAGGGGTCGTGGGTCCTATTAGAAACATGTTTCAAGCAAGAAAACATGACCCCTTTGGGAAAAAAATTCAAATTTGATCAATGTTGACTTTTGACAATTTTCCAAAAATTGCAAACTTTGACAATGCATAACTCTCTCAATTTTGACCCTAGAGAGGTGTTATTATTCTTTTTAGAAATCTTAGGATGTCCCCTAAGAAACCCTTTTAGTTTCATGTTAATTGGATCTTCCATGTTCATGTATGAAGCTTTGACCCAAAAGGTGTTTTTGTTGACTTTTCAAAATGACCCATAATGTAGAAATTCATATCTTTTTGTGGGTGCATATTTTGAACTTGTGAGATGAAGATGAATTGTAGGGAATTTCATCCTCTTAAAAATGAGGTTTGGATGGAAATTTTTTGATAAAGTATGAAGAAGTTATGCTAGGTCAAAGTTGGGTTGACTTTTCCTACAAAACCCTAATTTAGCTACTTTTGGGTTTTGATGAATTTGAAGCATTCCTTGAGGAATCATGATGAACCATTGATCAAATGATGGAAGTAACTTTGATGTTGACCAAAAAACTTGAGGTTTGACTGTATGTGGGGCACAATTGACTTTTGACCTAATACAGTTAATTCTCAAGCATTTGAGCAGTTGACTGAGCAAACTTCTTTATGCAAGGCATGATTCTTGACATTGATGATCTTGGGAACATATTAGGACCTTGGGAAGCATTTGAGTCCTTTGTGGTTCACACATCTTGATGAAAAGGGAAACCCTAATTTGAGGTATACTGCCTTAGGAGAGGGTTTGTCTGGTCAACTCTTGGACTTCCTTGAGCAACTTGGGGACCTCAATTGACATTTGTTGAGTAAAATGGGGAGGGGGGGGGGGGGAATTTTGGGATACAACAACCAACACTTTCATTTTGAAACATTTTCAAAATACAAATACTTTGTACACATTCTTATAGAAACGAGAGCCATTACAAAGCCACCTTTTCAAAATCACTTTCAAAAACACACTTCACAAACACTTCTTTGAATTATTTTCCAAACAACACTTTGTACGCATTCTTATAGAAACGAGAACCATTACAAATACGTTTTCAAAATACTTTCAAAACCCATACCACAAGCACATTTTCCAACAAAATCAAGTGATCTAGCAAGCAACTAAGAGCCCGTAGATAACTACGGATGGAAAGGGTGCTAATACCTTCCTTTTTCATAACCTACCCCCCGAACTCAAGAAATAATCTCGAAAGGTCTTTCCTGTTCTTTTCAACCTTTCCTTATTAGATAAAAGAAAAGTTGGTGATGACTCTTGCTATGCGCAACAATTGCGATAAAACGCAAAACCCCCAAGTCAGTTATCCTACCGTATTACAGAACTGGCGACTCTGCTGGGGACTATACTTAAAATTGGGGTTACCTTAGGGCTAGATTAACTTTACTTGCTTTCCTTGTTTGATTTGCTTGCTTTACATTATGGTTCCTTGTTTGGGCTTGTTTTGATCCTCTACCCAAATCTAGGACACCTTTTAGGTAAGTAGCAATATAATGTGGAAACTGTGCGGGGTATACCGACATGGTTGAAGCAATGGCTACGCTAGTGTGACACATTTGTTGGTACTGGTAGCCCTTGAGTAGTCAAGGAGAATACAGGGTCACTGTGTGGTGTCATGAAGCACTAACTGACCTTAGAACCTTAATTGAACAACTTATCCATTAGGAAGTAGTGGGATATCCGGCTTTGGTGCAGTCCGAAGTTGGTTGATACTCGATGCTACGCTCATTGAGATCGGAATTTCGTGATATTTTGGTCTCTATTAAAGAGGCTTGCGCTTAAACAATGTTCGATGAAGAAAGATCAGTGATATTGAGATCCCCTAGAATCCGATTACTATTACTAGGATAGGTTGAGCAAACTAAACTTCAATAGGGTACTTACCTACACGCTCCATGCAAGCCTAAACATAAGGATTTGTCTACTTTGTGTATATTTGACTATTTGTACATAAAAACTTGCTCACTTTTCATACTTGTACATAACATCATATCATAGCATTTTCAATAACCATTTCAAAGATATCAAGGGCCTTGGATGCAGAGTCACGTGGGATTGGACGTCTATCAAGGGGAAAGAGGATTTATTTTTCTCTAACCAAATGCTGTCAAGACCAAAGCACGGTAACTTGAGTCAAGGACTACGACCCACTTGACATGGTGAGCTTAATTCTCGTGGAAGGATATCCACTGATACAAAGTTCTCCAATCAAAGTTGTAAGTAACTTCTAACATCTTCTTGTGTTTACCCTGTGAGATCCTTGAAAACATGCATCCACGTATCATGCATCATACCATGACAGGTTTCTCCCATACAGGTCTCCTTATCTTCCTACTGTTTATTTCAGTAAGATGGATATGGAACAAACGGTGAAGGATCTCCAAGCAAAAAATGCCCAATTCCAAAAAATGTTCCTGGCTCTGGCTAAGGGGCAGGAAGATCTAAAAACACTCTTCACCAAAGAGAGCAAGAAGAAGACTAAGAAAAGGGTTGTCATCCTCAACATGGGAAGAAGGTTCAAGGGGCATGCTCAACTAGCTCAAAAAGAAGATGCTTCTTCTAAAGAAGAAGGCAGTCAGGAAGAGGAATCTAGAAGCATTAGGGCTAACATAGCTACTGATGACAAAGACTATTCTGAGGAGCAGTATTCACTGGCGGATTAAAAATACAAACAGCTTGAAGATAGACTAAAAGTTGTGGAGACCCAAGTTGTGCCTGGCTTGGACTTTGGAGACATGGGTTTGATTTTTGGGGTGGTCATCCCACCAAATTTAAAAATCCCTACCTTTTCCATGTATGATGGGGTCTCTTGTCCTAAGATGCATCTGAAGTCTTATATCCGCAAGATTCAACCATACACAACTGATCAGAAGCTATGGATCCATTTCTTCCAAGAGAGCTTAGCTGGGACGCAACTTGAGTGGTTCTATCAATTGGAGATTTCCCATATTCATACATGGGAAGATCTAACTGTTGCTTTTTACAAGCAGTACCAATATACGCTGATCTTGCACCAACTTGTGTGTAGTTGTAGAATATGACCATGCATTCCAACGAGGGCTTCAAAGAATACGCCCAAAAGTGGAGAGACCTGGCTGGTAGGGTGCAGCACCCATTAACTGACAGGGAGCTGATTGACATCTTCATGGGAACTTTGACAAGACCTTTCTTTAATCACCTAATCAGAAGCTACTCGGCCGAATTCATCGAGCTAGTCCTGACAGGCGAAATAGTAGAGGCTGGCATTAAGAGTGGTAAAATCTAATGGGGTGCATCTTCAAGTGCATGGAAACAACCTTTTAATTGGAAGAAAGAGTCCAATGTTGTGTACGGCCAAAAGAGTTATAACAAGATCCACCACGACCAACATGTAGGGGCAATCCTGATCTCCTGTCCTGCATCGCGATGGCAACAACAAAGGGGAAATCAGCGAAGGCCAAACGAGCCCAAAAGACAGTTTATCAACATCAACATGTCGTTGTCTCAAGCATTGCAACACTTGTTAAAGATGAATCGAATTACGTTGATAAGGCCTCATCCAAACCCAAAAACTTCTTCTCCTAACTATAATCCTGATGCAATATGTGCATATCATTCCGGAAGTCCTGGGCATGATGCTAACGATTGTTGGGCACTGAAATACAAGATTCAAAACATGATTGACTCCAACGAGATTGAATTTGATCTTCTGGAGACTCCCAACGTGATTACCGCTCCCATGCCAAATCATTGAGCGTTCCAGTTCATTTTGAATTTTCAATTGTAATTTTTGTTGTTGTTCAAACACTTATATATTATTGTCAAACTTTGTTTCATTAATGCATTGCATATGATTGTCTTGAATTCATCCATTTGTTTTCTCTATATTTAAGCTATGTTTTTTACTCTCTTTAAGACATTCAACTCTTTCTAAAAGTTACAAGCCTTTAGAGGGAGGATGACGAAAACAATGCCATAATCTCATACAATATGCTTTTGGACAGACCTTGTTAACGATGTACAAGATTTTCTTTTAATTCCTAAACGCATGAGTTATAAGGAGGATAATCCCTAGTCAACCCCCTTGAGCCTAAGAAGTAGGAGCTTTCTTTTTTACACAAATTGAAACCTTTAATCAAAACCTGGGGCAGGGTAGTCTCTCAGTTAGTTCAAATGCACGTTCAATCGCAAACTTTCACTTCGTATACAATGGATGGTGATGGTTCCCTTTCAAATAGGAAGTCATTATCTCTCAAAATAAAATCCCACTAAGTCAAAACCTATGAAGGAGACTTAAGAAAAATCGGGGCATCCCGCTGACTGTAATCTCAAAAACAAGAACAATCAAGCAAAATCAGGGATAATAAATCAAAAAGAGGTCACTAAAAATCCTCAACAACATGGAAAATATGGCAAAAATGACTGTCGTCCAACAAACTTAACTTGTCTGAACCATCACCAAGACATCATTTCAGACTCAATTGGAGTTCAAACGCACAATTAACTGAGTTTAGGACTAAAGAACATCACGAAGAATGGGCGGGTACAAATACACTTTGAGCCTTATCCTTTGTTTATTAAGCCGTGAACCAAGCCACGCTACAACCCTTCAAAAGTCCTAATTGAAGCATAGGTTAGTTCGAAAGCATAGTTTTACAAAAGGTATCCTGATTCCTATAAGGCTTACTCCAAATCCTGAGTTGAATTCATAATCTAACAAAAATTCTTTTATCTGCTAAAAGCGCATTTTCAAAACTTTAAGACAAGCATAAAATTTGCATTATTTGAATATCGTTGTTTGCATATGGTTAATTGTTTGACAGCGAAGAAATTCACACGATGAATATCCAGTAAACAAAAACTCTCTCAATGAACAAAATAACTTCAAGTGGGAAGACACTTCAAATAACAGATCTCATATAAGCAAGGGGGCATGACGTGTCACTATCAAACACATCTGGGGAAGTCCAGTCAAGATTCCAAGAAATCTCTTAAGAATTGCTGAATATACCAGGGGCAGGTCTGTATCTGAATAACTTGGGGTATTAAACGTGAATTCCAACAAAAGGTTACGTACAGTCAGGCAAACATTTCCTGGCAGTGCCACAAATACTTTCTACTAGGGGGAGTGACAAGTTTCCCATAAAGTCCTTTTCATAGGATGACCCTTAGTCAAGTCCCCATAAAGTTGGATCCAGACATCTCGCATCCAAAGTTTCAATCTCTCGAAAATCCTATCCCCAGCTGAGTTGGTTTTAAAAGAAGAAGCCTTGTGGATTTCTTCCTAAAGAATTCACCTTGCCAGCAGGTCATCACATATTCTCTTCAACAGGGTTTATTCCCCAAAAAAATGATACACTCCCCAACGAAATCATTTTTATTCAAACAATTTTCAGTTACTATAAAGCCTGGACACGACCAGATATCAGTTCAACTTCATTCTCCCTAGAAAGTTACTGTGAATCCTGGACACAACCAGATATCAGTTTAACTTCATCCTTTCAAGCAAGTTACTGTGAAGCATGGACCCAACTAGATACCAATTCAACATCATCCTTTCAAGAAAGTTACTGCAGAGCCTGGACCCGACCAGATATCAGTTCAACTTCGTCCTTTCAAGTAAGTTATTGCGAAGCCTGGAGTGCGACCAGATAACAATAAACTTCATCCGCCTCAGAAAGTTGCTGCGAAGCCTGGAATCCGACCAAATAACAGTTTAACTTCACTCTCGAAAGTCATTTTCTGCGAAGCCTGGAATGCAACCTGATAAAAGTTAATTTAATCTTCCTCAGTAAGTCACTGCGAAGCCTGGAATACGACCAGATAGTAGTCAACTTCATTATCCTCAAAAATTTGCTGCCAAGCCTGGATTTCAAATAGATAACAACTAACTTTCTATTCTCTCCAGTTAGGAATAACTCCCCAGTAGAGCAACGAGCAGCTAAGATTCCTAAACTATTTTCCCCAAGCAGAAATCAACACCCTCCATAGTGTTTTCTCCTCAAACAAAAAAACAGGAATCCCCAGCAGAAACATCCTAAGAAAAGATCTAGAGAAGTGTGTAATACGGTGGCAGAACTGACTGTTAATACTGTTTTTGCATTTGCATTCGCAAATGTCGCGATAAGAAAGAGTCGCCATCGTCTTTTATTTTATCCAACAAAGGAAAAGAAAAAAATAACAGAAAAAACTTTTTTCGAGATGTTTGAGTACGGGGGGTAGATTATAGAAAGGGAAGGTGTTAGCACCCTTTCTATCCATGGTTTTCCATGGGCTCTTAGGTACTTGCTCATTTTTAAATTGCTTTTGTGTGTGTTTTTAAAAGCTTTGAAAATGCCTTAGTGCGACGTTTTTAAAAACTTTGTTTGAAAAATGTTTGAAAGTGTAAGTGTGAAAAATTGATTATTTTGAGCAAGTACTTAAAAGTTTCTACCTACTCGAAAAAGACTGTTCGTTTTCTTATTTCCTTTAGACAGCGTTATCCTACTATTAAGGAGTAGGTAGCTCCATTGTTGGAGTTTAAGGGACAATAGAATGGGACGATTACAGTCACTTAAGGCAACAGGTCAAGATCTCTTAGTAATTGTCCTAAAGTTCTAAGATCGCATTTTGTTTTCCAGAGGCAACCTTCGAAAGGGACTTGTGATCTCTGAATTAGAGGACACTCGCTAAGAATTCTCACGTTCGAGAATAGTGACCATATTTCCGAGGCAACCATAGTGGGAGATACCCTAGGGGTGAGCAGGGGCAAGTGTTTGATTTCAGTTTGTTTATCTTTTCACAGTTAGGGTGTTCTACTGTTTTAAACATTCGATTTATCTTTCCATTCAATCTTATGATCATTCATCTAACAGTTAATAGTAGCGAAAAAATAAAATATGAGAATCTAAAACCTAGCTATTACAAGACTTTAGGGAGGGGGTTATATAACCAAACTTGGGGGGAAAACGGTAAACAAAAGTAGTAATAAATCTAACTTAAAAGCTATTACAAACTCGGAACAGATACAATAATTGGAATAAATAAATAAATAAATGTGCGCGAGAATAAATTAAATATCCTAAAGAATCTACTTAAATAAAGAAAATATTTTTGATTTTTGATTGAGAAAACTAAATATTTGTGAATTAAACCTATTTTTTCTAATTATATTTACTTAATGAAAACAAATCAATTCAATATCATTAAATTAATTAATTTCCAAAAAAACTAATTTTAATAAAAAAAACCTAATTCTATATTTTTTGTGATTTTATTGATTTTATGATTTAATATTAAAAAATGATTTTTAAAACTATAAAACAAATAATGCAAAATAATGAAATAAATAAGAAAAACAAGAATGGGCCTGATGCTGGAAGTGATTTTGGGGGTGCATGGCTGAATTTTGCAAAGCCCGGAATAGGTGGCCCATCTGCCTTATGCGTGATTCAGTGAGGCTCTCATCTAGGAGTTCACCATACGTTGCTTTTGCTGGACACTTAGATTTGGTTTACATGATGATCTAAGGACTGGATCTGTGAGCGCATGGTGGATGCTTGGCTAGGAGATGCGTTGGATCTGTAAGAAATTATCAAGAAAAATACAAAAGCATACGCCTGGGATTGAACCCAGGACGTTTTCCTCACATATTCATTCCTTGACCATCTGCGTTGGGCTGCTTATTTGTTAATATAATAAATAAAAAACAACATAAAGTAAATAAAGTAGCATGCCCAGAAAAGCGCGCGAAATTCAAATGGGCCAATGGTATGCTGCCACCTCTTGTCTTCTTCCCAGAGTTGTGGTCTTTGGTATCAGACTTTTACCTACGGACAAACATGTCGCTAAAGGCTATAGTGACAATTTTTGTCCGTAGCTACATCCTTGCAATATTAAAAACGTAATACAAGCAAGATAAATTAAAACTACAGTGAGGGATCAATCATAAATTTCCCCCTGAATGTTATGGTACCCATAATCTGGTCCAATTTTCCCTAGAGAAGGAAACCCCAAATTCGAGCTTATGAACCCTAGCCATAGCAAGAAGCTATTCCCGAGCTTAAACTTTAATCAATACAATTAAAAACATTACAAATGTGATAGCAAGCATGGATATATGATCAAAACAGATTCATGATGGACAAATCATTGGAAATGAGTTTGAAAAAAAAACACAAATCGTGATTGTTAGAGAGCATGATTCTTGACGTTTCAGGCTTTGGGAATTCTTGCAATGGCTTCAAAGAATGTTCAGGAGTGTTGTTGTGTCCTTAGAATGCTCTGAGTTGGCCTCTAGAGGAATATAAGGTATGAACTTCCTTGGCTAAAATTTGGAATTTGTTCTTACTGTATGAAGCAGATGCGCAGCCTCTTGGTCCTCGTTAGGGTTTATAATGCTTGGATATATGTACTGAATAAATCTAGGGTAGCATAATTGGAAAGAATCACAATATGTAATGGTTATTAATTTTGATTCAAATCTTTCCACATTTGGAAATTTCCTCTTGTTTTCAATCTTGCACGTTTTTCCTTGGCTATTGACAGCTTGCATGATCTATTGTTCAATGCAAAAAAAATCTCATTCCATTGATTTTATTTATTTTGATTTAATTTGATTTAATTTGAATTTTAAATAAATAAAATCAAAATAAATTATGTAAATAAATAAATGGGGCAAGGAGGGTCCCATGGGTCGTGGACCATGCTAGGGATAAGATTAAATCTTGAAAAAGATGGGACCATGTGAAAAAAATGCAATTTTGAGCATTGTTGACTTTCTGCAAATTTCCAAACATGGCCAACTTTGACAATGCATGTCTCTCTCAATTTTGACCCTAAGAGGATGTTCTTGGACTTTTTAGAAATCTTAGGATGTCCCCTAATCAACCCTTTTGGTTTCATATCCATTGGATCTTCCATGTTCATGTAAGAAGCTTTGACCCAACAGGTGTTTTTGTTGACCTTTTGGAAGGACCTATAATGTCTGAGCTTGTATCTTTCCAATGGTGCATTTATTGGACTTTAGGGATGAAGAGAAGTTGTAGGGAACTGGGTTCTCTTTAAAATGAGCCTTGGATGAAATTTTTTTGATAACGTATGAAAAAGTTATGCCTGATCAAAGTTTGGTTGACTTTTCCTATAGGAACCCTAATTTAGCAACTTTTGAGTTTTGATGAATTAGGAGAATTCCTTGAGGAATCATGATCAACCCTTGATTAAATGATGGATATCACTTCAAAATGTTGATGTTGACCAAAAATCTTAAAGTTTGACTGTATGTGGATCACAGTTGACTTTTGACCTAGTATAGTTGATTTTCAGGCATTTAAGCAGTTGACTGAGCAAACTTCTTGTGCAAGGCATGAAACTTGGCATAGATAGTCTTGGGACATATTAGGACCATGGAAATCATTTGAGGCCTTTGAAGCTCATACATATTGATGAAAAGGGAAACCCTAGTTGGAGGTTCATTGCATTAGGAAGAGAACATGTCTGGTCATTTCTTGGGCATCCTTGGGCAATTGAGAACCCATAAGGGTATGTCTTGTGTGAAAATGGGAGGGAAAATTTTGGGGTACAACAGTTGCCCCTGTTCAATCTTCTTAAACCTGAGGATGTAGATTGGTTGGTCTGCCTTTCGTGATCTGAAGGTGGAAGATGATTGAACACTAGAGTGCCCATAAATTTGCACTCGCATGAGGTGAATGTCGATCGATAATATCGGGAATGGGCTTACAGATGCCATTTGGAAGGAGACGGAGAATCTTTGGATATGGGCTTAACGATGCCATCCAAGGAATATGACGAAGAGTCGTCGAAGATGGGCTTAAAGATGCCATCCAAGGAGTATGACAGAGAGTCGTCTAAGATGGGCTTAAAGATGTCATCCAAAATAGATGTTGACTTCATAAGAAATCTCTTTGTGAGGGTTCCTGCTTCTGCTGTCTGAGGAGGAGTCATCTGGGAAATGTTTTTCAGGGGAATATAGTCTAGGAGCCTCAGTTGTCCATTACTCTACTGGGGAGTCATCTCTTGACTGAAGAGATTGAAGTGAACTCTATATGATCAGGATCTAGGCTTTGCAGTGACTTGCTGAGGATGATAAGGCTGATTTCTATATGGTTGTATTTCAGGCTTGATAGTGACTTACTGGGGAAATGAGATTAAACTGTTATCTAGTCGTGTCCAGGCTTTAGTGATAAGAAGAAATTAAGTTGTTATCTGGACGGGTCCAGGCTTTAACTTGAATATGAGGTGTACCATTATCTGGTCGTATCCAAGTTTCGGTGATTTGAAGAAATTAAGTTGTTATCTGGTCTGGTTCAGGCTTTAACTTGAATATAAGGTGTACCGTTATCTGGTCGAATCCAGGCTTCATAGTAACTGACAGAGTAAACTACTATCTGGTCGGAATCCAAGCTTCATAGTGCTTTATACTTTTATCTGGTCAAAATCCAGGCTTCATAGTGTTTGAAGAAGTGAACTACAATCTGGTCGGATTCCAGGATTTGCATCATCTTATATTGTTATATGGTCGAAATCCAGGCTTCACAGTGTCTTAAATTGTTGATTGAATACTATTTGGTCGAGTTCTAGGATTCATAGTAACTGACAGGGTAAACTGCTATCTGATCAGATCCTAGGCTTCGCAACGCTTTATATTATTATCTGGTCGAAATCCAAGCTTCAGTGTCTGAAGAAGTGAACTACTATCTGGTCGAGTTCCAGGCTTCACAGCACCTTATACTGTTATCGAGTCGAAATCCAGGCTTCACAATGTCTTAAATTGTTGATTGACTATTATTCGGTCGAGTTCTAGCCTTCATAGTAATTGACAGAGTAAACTGCTATTTGGTCAGATTCCAGGCTTCGCATCGCGTTATACTGTTATCTAGTCGAAATCCAGGCTTCACAGTGTCTGAAGAAGTGAACTACTACCTAGTTAGATTCCAAGCTTCGCAACACCTTATATTGTTATATAGTCGAAGTCCAGGCTTCACGGTGTCTTAAATTGTTGATAGACTACTATCTGGTCGAGTTTTGGGCTTTATAGTAACTGACAGGGTAAACGTCTATCTATTTAGATTCCAGGCTCCACAGCGCTTTATACTATTATCTGGTCAAAATCCAGGCTTCAGTGTCTGAAGAAGTGAACTACTATCTAGTCGGATTCCAGGCTTCGCAGCACCTTATACTGTTATCTGGTCGAAATCCAGGCTTCACAGTGTCTTAAATTGTTGATTGACTACTATTCGGTCGAGTTCCGGTCTTCATAGTAACTGACAGGGTAAACTGCTACCTGGTCGGATTCCAGGCTCTGTAGTGCTTTATATTGTTATCTGGTCGAAATCCAGGCTTCATAGTGTCTGAAGAAGTGAACTACTATTTGGTCGGATTCTAGGCTTCGCAACAACTTATATTGTTATCGGGTTGAAATCCAGGCTTCACATTGTCTTAAATTGTTGATTAGCTATGGTCGAGTTCCGAGCTTCATAGTAACTGACAGAGTAAACTACTATCTGGTCAGATTCCAGGCTTTATAGTTTCTTCAACTGGAATGGAAATCAGAGAGATCTTAGTGTTGATTTGACTGAACCAGATAAGGTCTTGGATTAACTTTGACTGGAATGGAAATCATAGAAATCTTAGTGTCGATCTGAATGAACAAGAGAAAGTCTTGGAAGGGTATCTTTCTGAGGAGAATACTGAAATATCCCTTCATTACCCGTAGCTTTTGAGAAGACTACAAAGTCGCATAAGTAGTCAATTGTGTTTGTTGATTTGATCTTTCCCTGAAAGGTAAAGAGTTAGTCGTATGCAATGTCATGATGTATGAAATGCATTGTGATGATGTTCTCAAAATAAATGAGATTATATTGTATGCAATATGTATGCGCATGCCATGATGTATGAATATGGGATGCTATTGTGGTATTTCTTAGTCGGGGAAATTAAATATCGGACTACTACTGAAGAGTATTGGGAAGTTGAAATCTTCATTTCCGCTGGGGATGGTGAATAAAGATGACTATGTTACGAATTTACTCCTTTCTGTTTGAGAATTGATTCTGCTTGAGAATAACTCTGTGGAGGGAGATGCTTGTTGGAAGATTCTGCTGATGTAGAGAAATAAACTCTGTTGGGGAATGAGCTTCTGCAGTTTACGAAATAAACTCTACCCGGGAGGAGGTTTTTTGAACCGTTAAAACTGGGCTGGGGAAAACAGACTATAGCTCTCTGAAGGAACTTTGCTGGAGAAAGTAATTCCTACTTGGGGAAGAAGAGACAAAAACTTTGGTTTTTTTTACTCTGTGGGGAACATAGAAGTCACTAGGACGTATTCTAAGGATACGACGATGACTTTGCATCAGGACGTTTCTGCCCCTGTGCCTGCTGGAAATTTTATGGATGGAGTGTAAGAATGACATCCGCCTTTGGATCGTAGCTGCAGTGTACTTGAAACATGTGTTGAATAAGGGTCAGAATGACATCCGTCTCTGGATCGTATTTGCACTGTACTTGAAACATGTGTTGAATGAGTGTCAGAATGACATCCGTCTCTGGATCATATCTGCACTTTACTTGAATAGAATCTGGAGTAGGGGTCAGGATGACATTCATCTTTGGATCGTACCTGAACCGTTTCTAGTTGAGAATCTGGAGTAAGTGTCAGGATGACATCCATTCTTGGATCATACCTGAACCTTTTCTATATGATGATCTTGAATAAGTGTCAGGATGACATCTGTCCTTGGATCGTACGTGAACCGTACTAGGATAGAATCTGGAGTAGGTGTCAGGATGACATCCGTTTTTGGATCGTACCTGAACCGTTTCTAGATGATAATTTTCTTTATTCAGAATGTTTCCGTTGGGAAATCCTGAGAAGCTTGGCGACTTTATTGGGGAATTTTCGTTAGAGCAGTAATTTGGAGATTTTGCTCTGCCGAGGGTATGATAACACCTGACATCAATAGGATGCATGCTAAGAACATTACAGTGACCTTGTAGTAGAATGCCCATGTCTTGATACCTGTTGTAGAAAATATCAACCGGGGATTTTGTAGATGGTTTGACTGTTATCCCAACACTTGGAGTCCTTGGTGAATGCAGATCAGGGTAATAAACCTTCTACTGATTAGACAAGTGACAAGATGATGGTACGTAGTCGTACGCTTTAATCCCTAGCTTTTTCTTGGACTATCTTTTCAGATTTTCAGTCCACCGGGATACCCTTTTTTGCCCAAGCCTCTTTTTCAGGTTTTCGACTTGTCGGATGTACAATTTTTTTGTTTTTATCCCTAATTTTTTCCTAGGCCAGTCAACCTAGCGGGTCTTTGTTCATGTGTAGTACTTTCCGACTATGTCCATGTTCACCGGGTACGGAGAATTGTCACTGTCCATAGTAGTAAGTGTTGTCACACTGCCAGAAGGTGTTTGTTTGATCATACATGATTCGTTGCTAAAATTCATGCCCAATGCCCCAAGTGATTCAGATGGAGATCCGCCCCTGGCTATTCGGCATCTTTGAGAGATTACTTGAATCTTGACTTGACTTCCCCAGGTGATGGACAATGGTCATGCCGTGCCCCTTGGTTGGAAGTGTTTTTCCACTTGAGGTGATCCTTTTCATTGAGAAGGTTTTTGTTCACTAGATATTTGTCATGCTAATTTCTCTGTTGCTGAACAAATAGTCATATGCAAACAATGGTATTTTAAGAATGCAAAGTGTATGTCTGTCTTGAAGTTTGAAAATTCATTTTTTAGTAAAACAAACAAATTTTGTAAAAGTGTGATGTCAACTCAGGATTTATAGCAAGTCTTACAGGAGTCAGGATACCTTTTGTAACAGTATGCTCTCGAACTAACCCATGCTTCAGCTATGACTTTTAAGGGTTATAACGTTGTTTGGTTCACAGTTTAAGAAACAAAGGATAAAGGCTCAAAATTTATTTGTACCCACCCTCTCTTCGTGATGTTCTTCAGTCCTATGCTCAGTTAATTGTGCATTTTGAATCCCAATTGAGTCTGGCATCTTGTCCTTGATGTTTCGATGATGGTTCGGATACTGAAAGTTTATTTTGAAGAGGAAGTCATTTTTGTAATCTTCTTTTTATCGAGGATTTGTAGTAACCTTTTTTTTGGTTTTCGTCATCCCTTATTTTGCCTGAACTATTTCTTTTGCGATTACAGTCAGCGGGATGCCCCATTTTTTTCCTTAAGTCTCCTTCATAGGTTTTGACTTAACGGGATTTTATTTTGAAAAATAATGACTGCCTGCTTTGATGATCATGCGAAACCATCACTGTCTTTTGATTTGGAAGGACGTCTTCGATGCCATTCATTGTGTACAAAGCGGAAGATTACGACTGAATACGCGTCTGAATTGACTGAGAAACTACCCTGCCCCAGGTTATGATTAATGGTTTTAATTTGCGTGAAAAGAAAAACTCTTACTTCTTTGGCTTAAAGGGGTTGACTAGGGATTATCTTCCTTATAACTCCACTGTTTGGGATTTGAAACAACGCATGTACATCGTCAGCAAGGTATGTTCAAAAGCACACTGTATGGATTGTGGTATCGTTTTCATCATCCTCCCTCTAAAGGCTTAGAGCTTTTTGATCAAGAGTTGAATATCACAAAAAGGAAGTAAAACATAATTTAAGTATAGTGACAACGAATGAAATAATTCAAGATAAACATATGCAATGCATCGATGAAATTACAAAGTTTGACATAAATAAGTGTTCGAACAAATCAAAAGACAATTACAACTTGAAAATTATAATGAACGAAAAGCCTTCTTGTCAGAACTTGTCACTTTAGATGATGTGCCTTTGAGGAATGGCAGAAGAATTCTAGTTTACCATCTTATGTGAATTCTAGCGCTTCTTCGTCAATCAGGTCTTGAATTTTATTTCTCAATGTCCAACAGCTGTTGGTGTCATGTCCAGGACTGTTGGAGTGGTACGCACATCTTGAATTTGTATTATACCTTGGGGAGGTTGTGTTGGGATTTTGAGGAGGGTCCTTTAACGTAACCAGCTTGGCCTCCAACATGTGTTGCAATGCTTGAGCCAATGACATGTTGATTTCGGTAAAGCGTCTTTCAGATGTATTCCACTAACGTTGATTTCCCTATTGTTGTTAGTGAGGTCGTGGTTGGGCTTGTGACGTAGCAATAATTTGGAAAGGTCTACTCTCCAAGCCAACTTTTTGTCCTATCAAGGGTTGATGAATCACTTGACACCTAACCTCGACTGTTTGTTTCATACGGTTGCATCCGTCATGATGAAGCTTGTTAATAATGGTCCTCGACTCTTCTTGTCCCCGGGATAGGCTTTTGATAAGATCCATCTTCCCTAACATTTGGATTCTCATTGCTTCCATCTCAACCTGAAGCTGTTCAACCTGGTCATCCTTGTTGTTATCAGGACGTTTCTTGGTCAGATTCCGAGCGAGGAGTGCTTTCAATTCTTCCTGCCCCTTGGATAGGTTTAGGAACATTCCCGTGAACTGAGCCTCTTGAATTTGAAGATCTCTATTGTCTTGTTGGAGAGCCATTGCTGTAATAAACAGTGATAACATGAGAGAGTTGTACAGGAGCCTACCTATTATGCGATGACATGTATGATATGAAAATGTTTTCAAGGATCTCGCGGAGAAAACAAGAAAAATGTTAGGTGTTGGACTTTACATCTTTGATTGAAGCACTTTGTATCGTTGAAGGTCCTTCTACGAGATTCAAGCTCACCATATCGAGTGGGGCATAGCCCCTGACTCAAGTTGTTGAGTTTTGATCTTCTGACGGCATTGGCTAGAGGAAAACAAATCCCCTTGACCCTTGCTAGACGTCTGATTTATCATAACCTGCATCACAAACCCTTGAGATCCTCAAAATGGTTAAGGAAATGTTGTGGCATGATGTTATGATGTGTATGCTATGCGTTAAGCAAAAGTGTAAGGTGATGAAAACAAGTGAACCCTGCAAGAAATCCAAGTTATTGGATAATGACTGTAAACAAATCCTACAAGGAAATCATGTTGTCAGATAATAAAACTCTGCAAGTAGTTCAACTTGAAAGCAAACAAGTCATACAAACAGCCTTAGATTTAGGTTTGCATGGGTTTTAAGGTGATACCCTCTTGAAGTTGGATTAGTTCAACATGTCCTAAATATAGTAATCGGGTTCTAAGGGATCGCAATATCACTGATCTTTCCCCAAAATTTCATTCCAATAGACAATTGACTTGCCACCAAACAAAACTCAAGAGTCAAACCTCAATGAGTGTAGCATCAAGTATCAACCGACTTTAGGTTTACACCAAAGACGGTTATCTCACTACGTCCTAAAAAGCCAAGTTGGTCAATTAAGGTGCTAAGGTCAGTTGACACTTTATGATACCACGCTGCGGCCCCGTATTCTCCTTAATTACTCAAGGGCTACTGGTACACACCAAAGTATCACATCAACATAGCTACTACTTTAACCGTGTCGGTATACCCTGCACAACTCCCTCACAGTTTATTGTTACTTACCTAAAAGGAATTCCTCTATACGGGTTTATGATCCAAAAAACCCAAACAAATACCCTTAAAAGTAAATCAAATAAGACAAGCCAAAGAAGCAATTAAAATGACCTACATCCTAAGGTAAACCACACTTTATAAATCATGTTCCCCAGCAGAGTCGCAAGTTCTGTAATATGGTGGCAGAACTGACTGTTAATATTGGTTTTGCATTTGTATTTGCAAATGTCGCGGTAAGAAAGAGTCGCCACCACCTTTTATTTTATCCAACAAAGGAAAATTAAAAAAGAACAGAAATAACCTTTTTTGAGATGTTTCTGAGTACGGGGGGTAGATTATAGAAGAGGAATGTGTTAGCACCCTTTCTATCCATGGTTTTATATGGGCTCTTAGGTACTTGCTCATTTTTAAATTGCTTTTGTGTGTGTTTTGAAAAGCTTTGAAAATGCCTTAGTGCGGTGTTTCACTTTATGGTAACCCTTGTATCAGTCCTCAAGAGTGTGATAAAGTGTTTTTGAAAACTTTGTTTAAAAAATGTTTGAAAGTGTAAGTGTGAAAAATGATTATTTTGAGCAAGTACTTAAAAGTTTCTACCTACTCGAAAAAGACTGTTTGTTTTCTTATTTCCTTTAGACAGCGTTATCCTACTATTAAGGAGTAGATAGCTCCATCGTTGGAGTTTAAGGGACAATTGAAAGGAACGATTACCGTCACTTAAGGCAACAGGGCAAGATCTCTTAGTAACTGTCCTAAAATTCTAAGATCGCATTTTGTTTTACCGAGGCAACCTTCGAAAGGGACTTGCAATCTATGAATTAGAGGACAATCACAAAGAATTCTCACGTTTGAGAATAGTGACCATATTTTTGAAGCAACCGAAGTGGGAGATACCCTAGGGGTGAGCATGTGCAAGTGTTTGATTTCAGTTTGTTTATCTTTGCACAGTTAGGGTGTTCTACTATTTTAAACATTCGATTTATCTTTCCATTCAATCCTATGATTATTCATCTAACAGTTAATAGTAGCAAAAAATAAAATGCGAGAATCGTAAACCTAGCTATTACAAGGCTTTGGGGAGGGGGTTATATAACCAAACTTGGGGGAAAAGCGGTAAATAAAAGCAGTAATAAACCTAAGTTAAAAGCTATTACAAACTCGAAATAGATACAATAATTGGAATAAATAAATAAATAGATGTGCGCGAGAATAAATTAAATATCCTAAAGAATCTACTTAAATAAAGAAAATATTTTTGATTTTTTATTGAGAAAACTAAATATTTGTGAATTAAACCTATTTTTTTCTAATTAACTTTGCTTAATGAAAACAAATCAATTCAATATCATTAAATTAATTAATTTCCATAAAAACTAATTTTAATTTTAAAAAAAAAAACCTAATTCTATATTTTGTGATTTTATTGATTTTATGATTTAATATTAAAAAATGATTTTTAAAACTATAAAACAAATAACACAAAATAATGAAATAAATAAGAAAAACAAGAATGAGCCTGATGCTGGAAGTGATTTTGGGGGTGCATGGATAAATTTGGCAAAGCCCGGAATAGCTGGCCCATCTGCCTTTCGCGTGATTCAGTGAGGCTCTCATCTGGGAGGTCACCATGCGCTGCTTTTGCTGGACACTTGGATCTGGGTCACGTGATGATCTAAGGGCTGGATCTGTGAGCGCATGGTGGATGATTGGCTAGAAGATGCGTTGGATCTGTAAGAAATTATCAAGAAAAATACAAAAGCATACGCTGAGGATCGAACCCAGGACGTTTGCCTCACATACTCATTCCTTGACCATCTGCGCTAGCCTGCTTATTTGTTAATATAATAAACAAAAAAAATAAAGTAAATAAAGTATCATTCCCAGAAAAATGCGTGAAACTCAAACGGGCCAGTGGTATGCTGCGACCTCTTGTCTTCTTCCCAGAGTTGTGGTCTTTGGTATCATACTTTTACCTACGGATAAAATTGTCACTAAAGGCTATAGTGACAATTTTTGTCCGTAGCTACATCCCTGCAATATTAAAAACATAATACCAACAAGGTAAATTAAAACTACAGCCAGGTATCAATAAGAAATTTTCCCCTGAATGCTATGGTACCCATAATCTGGTCCAATTTTCCCTAGAGAAGGAAACCCCAAATTTGAGCTTATGAACCCTAGCCATGGCAAGAAGCTATTATTGCGCTTAAACTTTAATCAAACTAATAATAAAAAATTGCAAATGTGATAGCAAGCATGGATATATGATCAAATCAGATTCATCATGGACAAATCATTAGAAACAAGTTTGGAAAATAAACACAAACTGTGACTGTTAGAGAGCATGGTTCTTGAGGTTTCAGGCTTTGGGAATGCTTGCAATGGCTTCAGAGAATGTTCAGGAGTGCTGTTGTGCCCTTAGAATGCTCTGAATTAGCCTCTAGAGGAATATAAGGTCTGCACTTTCTTGGCCAAAATTTGGAATTTGTTCTTACTGTATGAAGCAAATGCGCAACTTCTTGGTCCTTGTTAGGGTTTACAATGCTTGTGCATATATACTGAATCAATCTAGGGTAGCATAATTGGAAAGAATCACAAGATGTAATGGTTAAAATATTTCCACATTTGGAGATTTCCTCTTGTTTTCAATCTTGCATGTATTTCATTGGCTATAGACAGCTTGCATGATCTATAATTCAATCCCAAAACAATTCTCATTCCATTGATTTTATTTATTTTTATTTTATTTTATTTTATTTGAATTTTAAATAAATAAAATCAAAATAAATTAGGTAAATAAATAAATGAGGAAAGGAGTGTCCCATGGGTCATGGACCATGCTAGGGATAAGATTCAATCTTGAAAAAGATGGGCCCATGTGAAAAAAATGCAATTTTGAGCATTGTTGACTTTCTGCAAATTTCCAAAAATGGCCAACTTTGACAATGCAGATCTCTGTTAATTTTGACCCTAAGAGGGTGTTCTTAGACTTTTTATAAAGCTTAGGGTGTCCTATAAATAATCTTTTTGGTTTCATCTCCATTGGATCTTCCATGTTCATGTAAGGAGCTTTGACCCAAAAGGTGTTTTTGTTGACCTTTTGGAAGGACCTATAATGTCTGAGCCTCTATTTTTCCAATGGTGCATTTGTTGTACTTGATGGATGAAGAGAAGTTATGGGGAATTGGATTCTCTTCAAAATTAGCCTTGGATGAGAAATTTCTGATAAAGTATGAGAAAGTTATGCCTAGTCAAAGTTTGGTTGACTTTTCCTATAGGAACCCTAATTTAGCAACTTTTGAGTTTTGATGAATTAGGAGCATTCCTTGAGGAATCATGATCAACCTTTTATCAAATGATGGATATCACTTCAAAATGTTTATGTTTACCAAAAATCTTGAAGTTTGACTGTATGTGGGTCACAGTTGACTTTTGACCTAGTATAGTTGATTTTCAGGCATTTGAGCAGTTGACTGAGCAAACTTCTTGTGCAAGGCATGAAACATGACATGGATAGTCTTGGGGAAATATTAGGACCATGGAAATCATTTGAGGCCTTTGAAGCTCATACATCTTGGTGAAAAGTGAAACCCTAGTTGGAGGTTCGTTGCCTTAGGAAGAGAACTTGTTTGGTCATTTCTTGGGCATCCTTGGGCAATTGAGAACCTCTAGGGGTATGTCTTGTGTGAAAATGGGAGGGAAAATTTCGGGGTACAACAAGGCGAATACTTTTCATCCCCAATGGCATCTCGGGACTTAGCCTCCCAAAACTCCCTAACATTTGTCAAGGATCTATTTTCCAAGATAAAATTACATTCCAACAACATTTCATACATGATAAATGCATACAACATAATCTCATTTATTTTGAGAACATCATTACGCCATGCATTTTATACATCATGACATTGCATACAACTGACACTTTACCTTTTAAGGAAATATCAAACAACAGATGACTATCGTCAACAATTTTCAACAATTCAATATTAATGCCTGTAACAAGACAGGACAACTATCTGTAGACGACTGATTGTAGATCAATACCTGAAACCAGCCAAGAAAGCTATCTACATGAGCAGATTAAAGATTAATACCTGGAAAAAAACCAGGGCAACTATCTACACGACTAGCTGAAGCAGCCTTCCCTAAGTTCCTTCTCATTTTCGGACGAAATTTTACACGGACTCGTCCTGAAGCAACCCTACCCAGGTTCCTTCTCTTAAATTCCAGATGAAGTTTAACACAGACTCATCAAGAAGCAACCCTACCTAGGTTCCTTCTCATACCCGAACAAAGTTTTTCACGGACTCGTTCTGAAGCAACCCTACCCAGGTTCCTTCTCTACATTTCCATATGCAGTTTTACACAGACTCATTATCAAGCAACCCTACCCAGGTTCCTTCTCTACATTTTCAGATGTAGTTTTACACGGACTCATCATGAAGCAACCCTACCCAGGTTCCTTCTCATTTCCAGATGTATTTTTACACGGACTTATCATGAAGCAACCCTACCCAGGTTCCTTCTTATTTCCAGATACAGTTTCACACGGACTCATCATCAAGAAACCCTACCAAGGTTCTTTCTCTACATTTCCAGGTGTAGTTTCACACAAGCTCATCATCAAGCAACCCTACCCAGGTTCCTTCTCAGATGCAGTTTTACACGGACTCGTCCTAAAGCATCCCTACACAGGCCCATCAAAAATTAAAGAATATCCAAGACCTCTGTTGGTTCAGTTTAAATCGATCAATGGTTTATCCTGATTACTTTCCGTTAGACACTTTCTCTGGTTCAGATAAATCGCTCCAAGATTTATTCTGATTCTTTTCCAGTTGAGGTCGAATTTAGACTCAGTGTAATTTCTGTCAATAATGACTTTTAGGTGGAATCTATAAGCCCATCTCCGATAAATTTCCATCATTTCTCCAAATGGAATCTTTAAGCCCATTCCATATTCAATCAACCACCACATCATCGAGTGCAAATTTTTGGGCACTCTAGTGTTCAATCGTCTTCCACCTTCAAGTCACAAATGGCGGGCTCGCCAATCTAACTCTTCAGGTTTAAGAAGATTGAACAGGGGCAGCTGTTGTACCCCAAAATTTTCCCTCTCATTCCTCAAGGCATTTTCTCACAAGGATTTTCAAAAGTTCATGTTTGCACAAAGTAAAATTGGGACCTCAATCATCAAATTAAAGAGGAACAAGTATGCTTCGATCCATAAGCTTCGATGGAGCATTTGGCTCCTTCGAGCAAGCGTTGGTTCACAAGTTTCGGTGGAGCATTTAGCCTGTCGATGCAAGCTTGGTTTGCATCCTTCAATTGGACATTATTGCTTTCTTCGAGCTATCTTGATTTACATCCTTCATTTGGGCATTTGTCCTATTCAAACAAGCTTTGGTCCAAAAGCTTCATTTGGATTTCTATATGCCTGCGTTGATTCACAAAGCATGTGGCTTCCTGCAGGTTTTTTTGATTCATTGAAATGGCCCATGCATGCAACTTTCGATTCAGAGAGAAAGAGCCTCCTAAATTTTTGTATCACAAAGCAGTTGCCTCCTGAATGCAACCTTTGATTCAGAGAGAAAATGCCTCCTAAATGTTTGTCTCACAAAGAAGTTGCCTTCCTGCATTCAACTTTCAATTCAGAGAGCAAGGGCCTCCTGAATGTTTGTCTCACAAAGCAGTTGCCTTCTACATGCTGGATTCGAATCAATCTCTAGGCTTGTTTCAAATCCAGTTTCACGTAACCATAGAATCCTCCTACAAGCTTGCATGCACAAGGCAGGGGTTTCTCTTACGCTAGCACCCACAAAGCAATGATTCCATTTAAGTTTGCTTCAAATACACCTACATGCTGGCTTTGGATCCACCTTAAGGTTTGCTTCGAATCACCTTCATATCACCTTTGAATCCATCTGCAAACCCTTCAATATGCCTAGCTTCTGCACTATGGCACATAATATGGTGGCCCATTCAAAGGACTTGCCATGGTTGAACATTTAGTTTTGCCTGCTTTTGAGTTTGGTCAAAGGTTTGGACCTAAGTGGTAAAAGCAGAAGGACTCAAAATGGAATATTCAGCTGAAGAGGGCCCATTCGAAGTATAAATGTCTAGCCCATTCAAAGAATACATGTTTGGTCCATTCGAAGGACACATAACTGGTGGGAACGAATGTTGTTTTAGTCTGGTCGAAAGTTGTTGAAGGATGGAGGATTTGATTCAAAGGATCAAGTTGAACATTAGACCCATAGGCTAGGCTACGTGTTTCTGCTTTTCAGGCCTTAAACCTATGGCTCACTCTATATTTAATTGTTTATACAGTTAAGTTAGGTTTTTACCCATTTGTTGTCCAAGACAACTTGCCCTTAATAGTATAATACTACTTTTAGAAAAGTCTTTCTTGAGCCTTGCGCCTGTTTTCCTTCTGCATAAAGCAATCCATCTAAACCATTAATCTTGCTATCTCATCTTGGGATCATGACACAAGTGGACATTTGCTTTTTAGATAAACCTTATTTTATTATTTTTACTCCCAAACTTCCAAAAACCTTTCTCTATAAATAGAGAGATCCTTTGCAAATATCAGGAGGCCGGTTTTTCTTGTTGGGCGAGAGGAACGAATCTTCAAATTTCTCAAACACCATAAAGTTCTCAAACACTTAAACACTTGTGAAAACACAAACCCAGAATCCAAATACTTGTCTCTTTGGAATCTGAAACATCCTTACATCTTGCTATACTTCGAATCCAGCAAGAAATACATTTCACTAGTTTTTCTCTTTCGAATCTAGTGTTGAAGACCTAACCCCTAGTCCTCCCTTCGAATCCTGAAGCATTCAAGGTAACCACTTCAAGGTCTAGCACACGCTCCAGCCTCCAGTAAGGTAAGTCATTCTTAACCTTGGACCCTTCGTTTCCATCACAGCATATAAATAAAATTCCTTTTCGTTTCAAACATATACATAACATTTATTCCCCTTTTGTTTACACCCTGATAGTTTATTTTTATTGCCTTTCCTTTTGATTTTGATTCTTTGGTTTCTTGAAAATGTTCTAAGAACTAACATGGCCTTAAGGCAGTGCTAGCATGGCCTTAGGCCATGTTCCTATTTAACATCTCAAACGAAGGAAACAGGAAACAGGAAGTAGTGAACGAAGCCTTTGGCTTCTACACTAACCTCCAGGTCAAACGAAAGAGGCAGCCAGAAGGCACACCATACTGATTCCAGGCCCATTCGAAAGGCTCATTATGCTGGCCTCCAGGCCCCAGTCGAAAGGCGAGCCTCACGGAATTCAACCCCCAGTTGAAGGAGGCAGAAAGGAAGATTGCATCTCACACTGATTCCAGGCCCATTCGAAAGGCTCAACATGCTGGCCTCCTGGCCCCAATCGAAAGTCATGCCTTCACCCTTTTCAGGGCAAATCTAATAGAGCCAGAAAGTGCAGAATTGAAGGGTTTTCTTCCTAAATTGAAAAGAACCTTTTTATTGCTTTTACTTTATTCTTTCCTTTATATTTTTATGCAATTCAATATGGTTGTAATAGTTTAGGATTTTACCTTTCTGCATTTTATTACTTTTATATGATTGCTAGTAAAATAGGGTATGTATGGCAAGATAAAAAAAACAAGTAGACAACCCCCAATCAAAGACTAAATGCATGAAAATCAAACACACTATTCACACATAAACCGTTAGGGTAATCCCACTTGTTTCCTCGAAAAAAATAGTCATGTCCCTCGAATATGGGCGTTTTAGCAAAGACCCTCGATAAAAGATCGTAGTCCCTCGATGACCATTAATGTTGCCTTCGATAAACAATCTAGTCCCTAAACGACATTGCTAAAACGTCCCATAGGTTGCCTTCTATGACTATACAAATGTCCCACGCCCATCCATTCACACCCAACGATGGAGCTTCTTACCAAGTCAATGGTAAGATAGAAACATCAAAAGGAGGAGGAAAAGAATATTTAAGACCATTTGAGTAGGTAGGTTGCTCCTACTTGCTCGCTTGCTCACAACAAAAACATTTTATACACTAACACTTCCATTTTGAAACATTTTCAAAATATAAACACTTTGTACGCGTTCTTATAGAAACGAGATCCATTACAAAGACACCTTTTCAAAATCACTTTCAAAAACACACTTCACAAACACTTCTTTGAACTATTTTCCAAACAACACTTTTTACGCGTTCTTATAGAAACGAGAACCATTACAAAGACGTTTTCAAAATACTTTTAAAACCCACACCATAAGCACATTTTAAAACAAAAGCAAGTGGCCTAGCAAGAAACTAAGAGCCCGTAGATAAATACAGATGAAAAGTGTGTTAATACCTTCCCTTTTCATAACCTACCCCCGGAACTCAAGAAATAATCTCGAAAGGTCTTTCCTGTTCTTTTCAACCTTTCCTTATTGGATAAAAGAAAAGTCGGTGGAGACTCTTGCTATCCGCAACAATTGCGATAAAACGCAAAACACCCAAGTCAGTTATCCCACCGTGTTACATCTGGTATTTGAAAATTTTGGAAAAAAACTTAGTGGTCAAAAGCTACCTGACTCAGTGGTTCCTCTTATAATAGATTTTGAGCCTCTTTTGACCACATCTGCCAGTCTGTTTTAGAGAAACGAAAGTTTACTGACCTTATTTGACAGAAAATTGTGAGCTCTGCAAAATAATGGGATCTTAGGTCAAAGAAAAAGATGAATGCTATGGAGGCCAAGATCCAAAAAGATCAAGATCAACTAGCTTCATATAGGGGACATATTTCAGTTATCGAAGCACAATTTATGCAAAACATGTGATGACTGCTCTTCAACTGGATTCGAAAATTAAATACTTGAAATCTAAGGATTCCTGACTTGATGAAAATATTTCTCTTTTAAAAAGGAACGCATTGACGCCCTCAAGACAAATTTAGTTTAAATTTCTACTAGTCACTTTGTTTTTTACTAAGTAATATGTAATGACGTTGCCATTTTGGCACTTTTTAAATACCATGTCAGATTATTTTTTCGTTATTTTAATTGTTCATTATATTATTCAAATATTTTGTAGCATAGGCATGTACCTCTTTAGTTACTTCCAATTTATACTTAGGTTTCTACACTCTGAATTAGTCTCTTCGATCTTGTAGGAGTTGCTGGAAAATGCCTAAGTAATACGAAAAGGGTCTTCCCAGTTAGGTGACCATTTCCCCAAAATCCTATCTTTTTTGTCCATTGGAAAGATCAGTTTCCAAACCAAATTTCCATATAGAAAGTGTTTAGATTTTACCTTCTTATTGTAGACTTTAGCCACCCTTTCCTTTTGCCTTATGAGCATTTTTAATGCATCCATTCTTTCTTCGTCCAAATTAACTAACTCATCCAACATCATATTCCAAAAGTTTTCAGAAGGTATTTTGTTTTGCCTCTAAATCCTTGTTGATTGCAAGTAAATATCAGCAGGAAAAATTGTGTCATGCCCTAATGTGATTCAGAGAGGGGTAGCGTTGGTTGCTTACATGGGGGAAGTTCAACAAGCCCACAAAGCCTGATCTAGCATTTTGTGCCAATTCCTAGGCTTTTGACCTACATGTTTTTTTGATCAAACTGGTAATTATTTTTTGGGATACTTCAACTTTTCCATTTTCCTAAGTTTAGTAAATCATGGAGGTAAGAAGTTTGATTCCAACCTCTGAAGTAAATTTGACAATATTTCTACCGGTGAATACAAAACCTTGGTTCGTGGTTAGAGTTCCAGGCAATCCAAACCTTGAAATGATATGACTCTGTATAAATCCTATCACATCACCTTGGTATATGTTTTCTAATGTTATTCCATCGACCCATTTTGTAAAGTAATTAATACCCATTAGAATATACATATGGCCTTTAGAGGATGTAGATTGAATTTATCCAATTAGGTCTATTTCCAAACTTCTGAATGGCCAAGGCTTCACGACTGAATGTAGCTCACTAGCAGGGACATGTTTAATCCAATAATGTTTTTTACAATCCTGCCATCCTTTGGAAAATTCTATGTAATTTTTTAACATGGTTGGCCAATATACACCTTGTCGGAATAAAACCTACTTCCTTTTGTGACCTGCTTGATGGGCGTCACAAGATCCACTGTGGAGTATTTTTAAATAACTCATCACCCATGATGATATAACTTAATGCCCTATATTTTATCTTTCAATTTGTTTCCCCTGTAGGATTTTTTAAGTATTCCACAATAGTTTTTCTCCAGTCATCATTTGATTGGTTGTTGGTGGCGAGGACTTCATAGTTCCGGGATTCCATATACTTAATCACTATAAGTTCTTCTGCCCCCAAGGATTTTGATGTTAATAATTTTAGAGGAGGAATGTTTGTCGAGATTAATTTTGTTCTAACTTCGATTAGTTCTTCCAACTTTTCTTTGTAAACCTTGTAGCCTTTAGCAACTTGGGATACACCATTCGCTTCTTGATTCTTTATTCTAGGCACATATCTGATTTCGATAGACTTACAATTTTCTAAATACGACCATGCTATATCAAAGTATAACATCATGTTTTCTTCGAGATACTTGAAATCTTTGGTTAACTGTTTTAACACTAACTCTAAATCGCCTTTGATTACAACCCTTTTTGCCTTCAAGTCAAGTAAAATTTGATGACCAACTATTAAGGCTTCATATTCAGCCTCATTGTTGGAGAAATGGCCCTCAATTCTGAACTTAAATATGGTTGGGATTCCTTTTGGTGAGATTATTAAAATCCAAATTCCAGATCCTTCTTTATGGCTTAAACCATTGAAATATAGGCTCCAAGGTAATAAGTCTGTGTAATTTTGGGGTATTTAGACAACTGCGTGATCGACTATAAAGTCGGCCACAATATATTCTCTTATGGCCTTAAGATGGGCATAGGTTAAGGAATATGCTTGATGATGTCTAAATGTGAATAGACATAAATATTGATCGACTTTATATAATGCTTCAATTTAGTATATGAAGAGTACAAACACAAACATAGTTTTTCTATTTCACTATACCTAGTATCTACATCATTCAGGACTCTGGTGAGGTAAAAACTGGCTCTTTCGACGCCATTTTCGTCCTCTTAGGCCAACATGCTACCCATTGTTAATTTCGACGCAGAGATGTGCGACTTCATTGCCTTCCCTTTTACAGGAGGAATTAGAATTGTAGGTTTTTTCAAATAGGCCTTTATGTCATCGAATGCCTTTTGATGTTTTGATTCCCATTTAAATCTTGTTTCGCCCTTCAGTCGAAGTAGTGGAGAAAAAGCTTTCGTATCATCAATTAGGTTGGAAACAAATTCCTTAGGAAGTTGATTTTTCCTAATAAGGACTGTAACTGCTTTTTGGTCGAGGGGGGCCTCGTTTCCAATATTTCCTTAGTCTTGTTTTGATTTATCTCAATTCCTTTCTTATGGACTACAAATCCAAGGAAATTTCCTACATTATCAAAAAAAGGACACTTCAAAGGGTTCATTTTTAATCCATACTCTCCCATACTTTCGAATGATCATCGAATATGGTCAATGTGGCCATATTTTGATGAAGATTTGACAATAATGCCATCAATATGGACCTGGATAAAGGTCTATATAAAGTCATGGAAAATTATATTCATTGCTCTTTGATATGTTGTGCTAACATTTTTTAGCCCGAAAAGCATCACTTCCAATGATTTTAGGCTTTGATTAAGGCTTGGGATTTCATTATAGTCCCATACAAAGCAGTCTTTGTAATCTTTCAACAACTATATGACCTTTGTTTTTAGGCTTGGATCCATATTAGTGTTGATGTAAGTAGGCCTCTTGATTGATCCATCCCCAATGTCTACTTCTTCAAGAGGATCCTGAGGTTGGATTTTCTCTGTTAAAAGCATTGGGTCCTTTCCAAAGCCAAAAGGTTCATCATCGTAGATGTAGTTGAGCCTCTGGTAGAGAGTGTGGTCAAAAACCTCATTCAAATTAGCTTCACTAGCTATTTCAAGGTGTAACTTGGCCTCTTGGGCCATTTTTTCTTGATTGTCGGCTATGTAAGTCGTAACTCAAGTACATGCATCCTACTCAACCGCATCACTAGCCTATTTGGCCAATTCTTCTTTTAACTTTCCTTCTTGAGCCATCTTTCTTTGATTTTCGGCCACATAGGCCGTAATTCTGGTCCAAGCATTTTTCTTAGAAATAGTAGGCGTTGCCGTCCCACCAGTATATCGGGGTTACTTCACCTTCTTCCGATGGTTACTCTCCCCAAATTTCATTTTCCATACAAAGCCATCAGTTAGGGGAAGTTTCAATGAGTGAAATACATTTTCCTAGGGATTGAATCCCATATCAGTTGGTGGGCCTTGCACTATGTGTTCCATGTTCTTTTCAAAGTTCTTTCTACTAACATGATTTACCTCCGCCATGTAATAGCTTTGGTCTTCTTCCATATTTTCAATGATGTCGTCGTGTCACCATATTGATATTCTTTATTGGAGGGATGAAGGGACTACACAAATGCAATGTATCCATTCCCTACCCAATAATAGATTATTATTGGCTTTGGAAAGAATGACCATTGATCCATTGTCAAACACATGTCAAAAACGAGTAAAAGAATTGTAGTTTAGGGAAGCGACACACGATGTGTATCGCAAGGACTCTTGATTATCTTAACCAACCGATTGAAATAATTGGGGGGTTTGTTTTCGATAATGCTATTGATTAATAGAAACAGATTACGAATATGATAAACAAACTGATCTACTATTTTGATTTTCCAACTTATCATAGATTAATATAATTTCCACTCCCTAAGCAGATTCTAACCCATTATCGAATACAACATCAATCAGTAAATGTAATTGACACTATGCAATTTACCCTCCTATTTTTTTTGAATTAAGAAAACAAAATAAAGATTTGCATGAATTAACATAAAAGTTATGATAAATCGTGATGAAGATTAGAGAAAGTGAATCAATCGAAAGTAATCAATACATATTCTATAGAGCTTGAATAAAGCATACAAAACATATAGTAGAATATTAAAAGGGAAAGGAAATTTGATTGAAAATTATAGAACCTCAATGTATCGGTGAAAACTGAATACAACAGATTAACTGTGTGAAATTTAGTTCTACATAAAATTCATGTAGCAACCTCCAATTTTCGTGAATGCAGAATAGCTCACCTAAGGCTGTGAAAACTAATTTAATAAAATAAAGGAAATTGTGCCCTAATAGTAACCGACTCATAAAACATTTAAAAAAACTGACCCAAAACTAATTATTTTTCAAGTCTGAACTCTGAACTAGAATTTAACTTTAACATGAAACTTGTAGCTTATTGATCAATGGTTTTTACATCTTTATTTACCGTTGATTTTATTCATGTTTTCTTTATATTGTCAAGTGTTCCATTTCAGTCTTCTACATTTTACGCGTTAGTTGTGTGTTTTACTGTTTTTAGGCTCACTGGAATAAATCGGGAAAACACATTGCGAAAAAGTGAAAAACTCAGAGTTTCAGAGGAAGTGCAAAAATCATGCTACAGGGGGCCTGACACGGGTGGTTGTGTCGCCTGACACGGCCGTGTCCGGATGGAAAGCATGCAGAAGCTGGAAGCTAAGGGGGTTACATGGGCGACCGTGTCATCTGACATGGGTCGTGTCAGCATGCCTTAAACTTGAAAAAGAAAATAACATTCCAGAACACCAACACGGATGGCCGTGTTGCCTGACACGTGCCATGTTGGCTATTGATGCTGATTTTTACTATTTTCTTGATTTTTCGCTATTTGAGACACGAAAGTAATCAATACTTATTCTATAGAGTATGATTAAAGCATAAACGACATATAGTACAATATTGAAAGGGAAAGGAAATTTTATTGAAAATTATAGAACCTCATAGTATCCACAGAAACTGAATACAACATACCGACCATGTGAAGTTTAGTTCTACATAAAATTCATATAGCAACCTATAATTTTCGTGATTGCAGAATAGCTCACCTAAGGCTCTGAAAAATATTTTAACAAAATAAAGGAAATTGTTCCTTAATAGTAACCGACCCATAAAACATTAAAAAAAACCGGCCCAAAACTAATTATTTTTCAAGTCTGGACTCCGAACTAGAATTTGACTTTAACATTAAACTTGTAGCTTATTGATCAGTATTTTTTACATCTTTATTTACCGTTGATTTTGGTCATATTTTATTTATATTGTCAAGTGTTTCATTTCATTCTTCTACATTTTATACGTTAGTTGTGTGTTTTACTCTTTTTAGGCTCACAGGATTAAATCGGGAGAAATCAATGCGAAAAAGTTAAAAACTCAGAGTTTTAGAGGAAGTGCAAAAATCATGTTACAGGGGGGCTTGCACGAGAGGCTGCATCTCTTGACACGGGTCGTGTCAGGATGGAAAGCATGCAGAAGCTGGAAGACAGGGGGCTGACACGGGCGACCGCATCACTTGACACAGACCGTGTTAGCATGCCTGGGACTTGAAAAAGAAAATAGCATTCCAAAATTCTAACACTGGCGTATGTGTTGCCTGACATGAGCCGTGTTGGCTACACTTATTTTTACTATTTTCCTGATTTTTCACTATTTGTAACTCGAAGGGGCGTTTTGGGTATTTTTGACCGAGACAAATGAATTGTTTACTATTTATCCTAATGTCATCAATAAATTCCAAGTTGCATTTGTTCCTGGCCAAAACATCCACAATCATATCATGTTATCCTATGAGCTCCTAAAGGGCTATGAGAGGAATGGGGGAACTCCGATATGTATGATACAAATTGACCTTCGAAAGGTCTATGATATGGTCAATTAGAAGTCTTTGGAGAACATTATGATGTAAATTGTTACTCCTAGCTGCTTCTAGAATTGGATAATGACTATGGTAACCATTGTTTCCTATAACTTCAGTTGTAATAGAGAGTCATCTGATTCTATGCAGGCTAGAAGATGAATTAGGCAAGTAAATCCCATCTCTCCATTACTTTTAGTGCTAATGGTGGAGTATATGAGTAGATGTTTAGTAAAGATGCAACAGGATGTCAACTACAATTATCATGCAAAGTGTGAAAAATGGCATTGACCATTTTAACTTTTGCTGATGATGTGTTGCTTTTTTTCAGAGGTGATGAGATCTCTGTTAAAATGATATTGGATTCCTTCAACTATTTGTCTGCCTCCACTGGTCTTATTGTAAACCCCAATAAATGTAGAATTTATTTTGGGGGGGTTGATATTGAGACAAGGAAGATTATTAAAAGGACCGCCACTTTCGAAGAAGGAAAGTTGCCTGTTAAATATCTGGGAGTCTCGTTATCTAGCAAAAAACTTAGAATTCATCATTATATGCCCCTTGTTGGTCACGTAGTAGGAAGACTTAGGCATTGGTATACAAAGCTCCTTATTTATGCAGGAAGGATACAACTTGTCAAGAGCATATCCTGTTATATTACTCAATATTGGATGCAGTGTCTCTGCATCCCAAAGGTTGTCATTAAGAAAATTGAATCTTATTGCAGGTCTTTTATCTAGACTGGTAATGCTGAGATAAGTAGGAAGAGTCGTGTGGCCTGGGCCAAGGTTTGTATCCCTATAAATCAAGGTTGTTTGAGTATTATCAATCTTACTTTGTGGAATTAAGTGGTTATGATAAAGTGCTTATGGAACATAAGCAAGAAAAGTGATAATGTTTGGGTTAAATGGGTGAATGTGTATTATATGAAAGGGAAGGATGTTATGGAAACTGAAGTTGGTGTTGATTGGTCTTGGGTAATGAAGTACATGATGAAGCAGAAACAATACATTAGCCAGGTGCAGAGGCAATGAGACACTATGATTAACAAGGGGAAGTTCTCCATAAAAGAAATCTATGATGAGCTGATTAATGATGGCAGTAGAGTAAATTGGATGAAGGTGATCAGAGGAAACATTATCAGGCCTCAAGCTAACATTACTTTATGGCTTTTTTTCCGGGAAAAATTGGCCACTAAGGAGAGGTTGAAAAAATTCAATTTAATCAATGATAGTGCGTGTAGCCTGTGTGCCTCCGAAGAGGAATCTATCAGACACTTGTTCTTTGGGTGTAAACACGCTAAAGATATCTGGAAAGACATTATGAATTGGATAAGTATTCACCACACACCTAATAACTGGCAGGATAAAAGCAATTGGATTATTGAGCATACTAAAGGAAAGGGATGGAGAGCAGCTATGTTCAAGCTTTCCTTAGTTGAGATTGTGCATGCTATATGGCTCCATATAAATAATGTTATTTTTGGAAAATATTATAGTAATAATATTGTTGAGAAAATTATAGAAATCATTGTATATAAGGTTTAGTGTAATAGTAATATTAGGAAGCAGCTTTCTAAGATGAGGCTATACTCTATTTGTCTTTTTGGGTTGGTCAGATCCGAGCGATCACCCTGTGTGCTTTATCTGCTTTTTGAATTAATATATTTTTCCCTTTGATTCAAAAAAATATTAGGGGACCTTTTGGCACATGAAGAATTTATAGGATTGAATATTGAAGCTTATGCAATTGATGGAGAACAAAGACTTTTCATGAGCAGAAGCAATTGAATATCAAATTTCACCACAAGTTGTAATGTCTATCTTTATTGCATTCGAAATTCTTTTGAACAATATGAGTAGCTAAACCCCCCAATGCTAGGGGATGTCTCTATTTTGCAATTGTAATGGTTTCGAATTCTTGATCTTAATACAATAATTTCTTTTCAATTTAATTGTTCAATGTTTTAACACTTTCCCTATCGGACAAATAGGGATTGATTCATGGTTAATATTTAGGGTTGGACCGCCAGTGTTTAGGTTTTGTACAATTAAACTATAGTAGATATCCACTAGGACTAGGGATACTCTGCAGTTACCATAAAAATCTTGATAAAATAAATATTTGGTTTCATCATAATTATCTAGGGACCTAGGTATTAGGATGAATGTCCAAATATTTCCCACCTAAGGACTTAGAGGGAAAAAAACTAAAGATCTGGTAATTGAAGGTTATGAACTTGTTGAGAAAATCAAGAGACGAGGTTATTATAGGGAAAATCACACACCTTACCCTAACATGTTGCTCATGCTTGTGAAAAAGCAAAATTTTACACCCTTCTTATTTTCATTATTGTTAAGGATTAAATTCCAAACCAAACCCAACTTTTACTTTTTGTTTAATTGAATAGCAATTCAACTCAATATTTCTACATAGTCCTTGAGATCGGCATTCAGAGAATTTCTCCATTATTACTGCATAGGAAAAATAGTACACTTGCTATTTTTTTGATCACTTATCTTCTCAACTTTTCAACGCATATTAGAATGCGTCAAATGGTATTTCGAAGCTCAAGTTATAACAAGTACAACGAGAAGGCATCTAATAACTATTTAAGCTAAAAATAGACACTTATTTAGAAAATAAGAAGAACTCAACTTGACTTTCAAAAATCAATTAAAACCAAATAAAATGATGTGAGAAGTTAAATAAAAGTCTTAGCATAATTTAAAAGATAGTGTATTAAAATGCACTGATCAACCATGAATATGGTTGGTTAAACTATAGTTTTGACAACCAAATCCACATGGATTTCCCCTAGTGAATGGCCAGTCTTTCCTTCATAATTGGAAAGTACCATGTTATGAGGCCTTAAGTCTATGTCTAACTTACCTATCTTCTTTAACAAGGATTGTGGTATCAAGTTAGCTATTGCGTCACTATCAACTAGCACTTTGTTGACACAACAGTTGCCAAACTTTACTCTAATGAAAAAAGGTTTCAAATGGATTTTCATTCCTATATCTGGTTTTTCAAAGATGGCATTCTACTCTTTAACACAATCGTCATTAACCACATAGTAACAAACTAGCTTGTGGTTGGCCTAATTTTCTGGAAAATATTCCTGTTATGCGTCAGTTACCTAAATCATCGCGTCATATTCGATAAGTACTACCGACACTATGTTAAACATGAACTCATAATCGTCCTATGACTCTGAGGAGTTTTCTACAGCCATCTCCTAATCTTCAGCTTCAATATCTTCTTTCTCAATTGGAGAAGTTAGATTTATCATCTCCTTCACTGGCCTTTTAACCTTTTCAACCTTAGATTTGATAGGCGATGGTTGGGGAAATACTATTTCTTTCATTGGCTTTTTGAAAAATTTGTTGTATGGTTATAGTTTCTGGTTTCTACTGGAACCCGACACTTCTCTAAATTCTTTCTTTTGGTATTGATATATTCACCATTGTTTTCGAGTCATTGGGTTCTTCCCCTTGTAATTTTAATTGTAACCATGTTTCTTGGTGACCTGAGGATTGTTTAGCTCCAACACTTCTCCATTCTTTTGGTTATTGTTTCTTCATTTTTAGGGGTGTACTCACTCCCCAACTAACGCCTTAAATGAAGGTGTGTGGGTCTTACTTCAACTTCTTTTGTTACTTGCGGGCACATTTTGTGTCCTATAAGGGACACCTCTTTTATTGAAAGCATAACTTCGACTCAAATTGGACTATTTTCCCCCTTGGGAGGTTGGGTATTAGTTTTTTCAAGGCCTTCAGTAGCCTTTTTGTCGAACATAGTGTTGCATCTAGGGCATAGCATAACTTTATAGTCTTTGAATTTGCACCTATTAATTGAAGGTACCAGCGGAAAATCATCGAGAAAAAATCAATGAAGTCACCATCGAGTATTTATTTATCCCACAGGAAGGAAAAGGAAAATCATCTAATAAAAACCTGATAAGGGAGATGTCACGATCTTACGAACGAGAGATCGGATACGGGAGTCAATTATGCAAGGGGAAGGTATTAGCACCCCTCACGTTCGTGGTACTCCACGGGATCCACTCTTGTTGTTATAATCTAAAGGGTGTGTATATCTAAATTCTAATCAAGCTAAAGGTAAATGCATGTATGCAAAGTGTATATACAAAGAAAAAGGTTTTATTAGTTGTGCCTTCCGTGGTTGTGAATCTATGTGCCTACGTACCCTCTCTGTGCACTGAGAGATCAAGACACTCGCAGATCATCTAAATTTTTTTTGATGTGTTGTATGTTTTTTTATGAATAATACCAATTTCGCATTCTACCGCAACTTGACCTTTGGAGACTCACGCATTGTGGTATAAAGGACTTAACATGTTCTTATATGGAAAAGGTTTTCAAAGAAAAGAGGCCCGAAGGCAAAAAAGTTTGGATTGGTTAGTCTTTTTTATACTAAGAAAAGATTTAAGTATGGTTAGAATATTTTATGAATTTTCCAAATAAAAAGAATTTTAGTTTTAGTTATGCAAAATGGGAATGGAAAAAATCTAAAGGGGACTAACCTATTTCTATCCCTAGTGTTATCATACAATTATGGCCCTAAAGTTTGGATAACAAAGGGAAATCTCTACCTAAGTTAGCATGCATGAATTACAATCCTAATGTCTAACTTGCATCGGAAACGAAACAAGCGAATCTTAAGGGAGCATGAAAATATTCAAAACATAAAGAAACATGCACACAAGTGCGATCACATAAAGTCGAAACCAAAACAAACAAACAAACAAACAAAGCTTGAGTAGTATCCACTCACTCAAGTAGCACACACCAAATCGAGGTAGCATGGCACCAAAATAAGATAAGGAGAGGGATACCAAACCATGATATTATATCATCGAGGTAGGACAAATAAAGTGGGGTACCTAACTGTTGTACCCCAAAATTTTCCCTCCCATATTTCTCAATACATGTCAAGTGAGGTCCTTAAATTGCTCAAGGAAGTCCAAGGGTTGATCAGACAAACTCTCTCCTAAGGCAGTCTACCTCAAATTAGGGTTTCATTTTGCATCAATATGCTTGAGTCCAAAGGATCCCAAATTCTCAACATTGTCCTAATATGTCCTCAAGATCATCCATGCCAAGTTTCAAGCCTTGTAGAGGAAGTTTGCTCAGTCAATTGCTCAAAGGCCTGAAAATCAATTGTATAGGTCAAAAGTCAATTGTGGCCCACATACAGTCAAACTTCAAGATTTTTGGTCAACATACTCAATTTGAAGTATCATTCATCATTTGATCAAGGTTTGATCATGATTCATCAAGGATTGCTCACAATTCCTCAAAACCCAAAAGTTGCTAAATTAGGGTTTTACAAGAAAAGTCAACTTAACCTTGACCAAGCATAACTTTTTCATACATTATCAAAAATGACCCATCCAAAGATCATTTTTAAAAGGATGAAATTCCCTACAATTCATATTCAGCTCCCAAGTTCAAAATATGCACTCACAAAAAGATATGAATTTGGACATTATAGGTCATTTTGAAAAGTCAACAAAAACACCTTTTGGGTCAAAGCTCCATACATGAAATGGAAGACTAAATTGAAATGATACTAAAAAGGTTTCTTATAGGACATCCTAAGCTTTCTAAAAAGTCAAAGAACACCTCTCTAGGGTCAAAATCGAGAGAGTTATGCATTGGCCAAGTTGACCTTTTTTGCAAAATTGCTAAAAGGCAAATATGCTCAAATTTGCATTTTTTGCTAAATGGGCCCAACCTTTTATGCTTGCATCTCATTCCTAACATATTCCACGACCTATGGGACCCTCCATGCTTTATTTATTCATTTATTTAATTTATTTTGATTTTTATTCATTTAAAATTCAAATAAAATCAAATAAATCCTAATAAATCATAATCTACCAAGTAGCAAAGTGATGAGACGTTTGAAGATATAAGGGAAATAGCAGAGTTGAAACCCAATGGGATTGTTTCACATAGCTGTTTTTCTTTCTTTTACACAAATTGTAATTTCTATCTTTTGGCGGCGTTCTCTTACTAGAGCGTTAGCCTCTTCGTACAAAATGCCTATTACAGGTCAACTTCAAAAAATCAATACAATTCATTTTTACAAGAAATTTCAAATTGTTTTTCTTTTTCTGTTTTGTTTTGCAAGAACGTACAATGATTCATTTTTGATATATGCATTTGGAAATAATTGCTGCTCATAAAATATTTACATAAAAAACAAAAGACAATTACTCGTAATTCCAGGAACAGGGACAAACAAGAAGTGTCCAAACCTTACAGTTACTCTGCCCATCAGGTACAGGGATAGAGCCAACTGGAGAACATGAGAAGTGGTACATACACTCCCCATAGAGTAAGAAGTATCCAAAGACAGTGGTGTTAGCTTTCCCGAACAAGACACAACTCTCCCCAGCCGAGGTTCACAATCGCGAGTGAGTCGGAAAAATTTTCCCCAAGCAGAGTTTGTTTAACACCAGCAACAAAAATTCATCCCTAGCTGAGTTATTTCTTCAAGTTGGCAGATCTATCAACAGAGTATCTCCTCTCCAACAGAGTTATTCCCCACATAGTTATCCTCAGACAGAGTCTCGTCTGGCTAAATATTTACCAGCCAAGGGGAAAATCCCCAGCACGGTCATCTTTGTTCACCATCCCCAATAGAGGTGGAGGAACTATGGTTTTCATAGCAATCAGGGATTTATTTTCCCAGATTCAGATTATCACGTCAGCATTTCATGTTCATACATCATGACATATGCATACATCACATATAACATAGTCTCATTTATTTTGAGAACGTCAGCATGCAATGCATCTCATGCATCACATATAACATAGTCTCATTTATTTTGAGAACTTCAGCATACAATGCATCACATGCATCACATATAACTAACCCTGTATTTCTTTCAGGAAAGACATTATTATCAACAATTTCCAGAAAGTCCATGATCAACACTCAAAGCTAAACAGAGTAATCATCGGCAACAAATGCGACCTCATCCAGGTTCCTTCTCACAACCCTACTATCCAGGATTTCATATCGAAGTAACCCTACTATCCAGGTTCCTTCTCACAGCCCTACTACCCAGGCTTTCATATCGAAGTAACCCTACTATCCAGGTTCCTTCTCACAGCCCTACTACCCAGGCTTTCATATTGAAGTAACCCTACTATCCAGGTTCCTTCTCACAGCCCTACTATCCAGGCTTTCATATCGAAGTAACCCTACTATCCAAGTTCCTTCTCACAGTCCTAATACCCAGGCTTTCATATCGAAGTAACCCTACTATCCAGGTTCCTTCTTACAGCCCTACTATCCAGGCTTTCATATCGAAGTAACCCTACTATCCAGGTTCCTTCTCACAACCCTACTATCTAGGCTTTCATATCGAAGTAACCCTACTACCCAGGCTTTTATATCGAAGTAACCCTACTATCCAGGTTCCTTCTCCTAACCTTACTATTCGGGTTCGACCTCCATTATCCCCAGACAACAGTCCACAACACTGTATGACCGGGACCCAATCAAACACAATTGATTTCACATTTCCCCAATAAGTCGCGGTGCAGCATGTACCCTAACCAAACACACAATTTATTTTCATTTCCCAAACCGGAATTATTCCCCAGTAGAGTAACGGACAACTGAAGCTCCTAAAACTCTATTTTTCTCACGATAGAGACCATCATTCCCCAGCGAAGTCCTCCTCAACAGCGGGTATATGGGTTCTCGCAAAGAAATCTCTTATATGACCGACGCTTCCTCGGATGGCATCTTTAAGCCCATCTACAACAATTCTCTAGCAACTTACAAATGGCATCTATAAGCCCATTCCTGATATCACAAATCAAATATCACTTCATGCGAGTGCCAATTTCTGGGCACTCTAGTGTTCAATCATCTTCCACCTTCAGATCACGAAAGGCGGACGAGCCAATCTACATCCTTAGGCTTAAGAAGATTGAACAGGGGCAGCTGTTGTACCCCAAAATTTGCCCTCCCATATTTCTCAATACATGTCAAGTGAGGTCCTCAAAATGCTCAAGGAAGTCCAAGGGTTGACTAGACAAACTCTCTCCTGAGGTAGTCTACCTCAAATTAGGGTATCATTTTGCATCAAGATGCTTGAGTCCAAAGGATCCCAAATGCTCACCATTGTCCTAATATGTCCTCAAGATCATCCATGACAAGTTTCAAGCCTTGCAGAGGATGTTTGCTCAGTCAATTGCTCAAAGGTCTGAAAATCAATTGTGCTAGATCAAAAGTCAATTGTGGCCCACATACAGTCAAACTTCAAGATTTTTGGTCAACATCCTCATTTTGAAGTATCATTCATCATTTTATCAAGGTTTGATCATGATTCATCAAGGATTGCTCACAATTCATAAAAAACCAAAAGTTGCTAAATTAGGGTTTTGTAGGAAAAGTCAACTCAACTTTGACCAAGCATAACTTTCTCATATTTTATCAGACATGACCCATCCAAAGCTCATTTTGAAAAGGATGAAATTACCTACAATTCATATTCATCTCCCAAGTTCAAAATATGCACTCACAAAAAGATATGAATTTGGACATTATAGGTCATTTTGAAAAGTCAACAAAAACACCTTTTGGGTCAAAGCTCCATAAATGAACATGGAAGACTCAATTGAGATGAGACAAAAAAGGTTGCTTAGAGGACATCCTAAGCTTTCTAAAAAGTCAAAGAACATCTCTCTAGGGTCAAAATTGAGAGAGTTATGCATTGGCCAAGTTGACCTTTTTTACAAAATTGCCAAAAGTCAAATATGCTCAAATTTGCATTCTTTGCTAAATTGGCCCAAACTTTTTTGCTTGCATCTCATTCCTAACATAGTCCACGACCTATGGGACCCTCCATGATTTATTTATTCATTTATTTAATTTATTTTGATTTTTATTCATTTAAAATTCAAATAAAATCAAATAAATCCTAATAAATCATATATTGTGTTTTAGGGATGATTTTTGTATTACAAGAAGATCTTATATACTGTCAATGGAGAATCAACTCGTGCAAGGCTAAATTGGTTGTAAAAAGATTGGATTTGAGAAAAATTGGAAAGAAATCATATGCCATATAAGACTAAATCAAATCTTCATGATGGGCAAGATTGAGGTCGTTTTTGTTGACCTAATAGGTTGTATTACATATATAGAAGCAAGCCAAGTCATGAGAGAGGGGAGAGCAGTCGTGCAGAGGTAAAACAAAACTCAAAAAATTTCAAGAAAAGTGGTGATCCAATTTCCATATTAGAGACCAAATCGTGCCATTCTCACATTGCCAATTGATTGCTGGACGTCCCAGGAATATATTCCAATCAATTTCAAGCCTTTTCACGCCTAGAATTGTAAGTTACAGGTATCACGATTTACTTCCAAACTCATTTTCATTTTCATCAATTTATACGCCATTTGCACGTTTTGACTGCATATTCTTGTTCCTTAACATGTTTGCAAGCTAATCATCATATTCGTTTATGTTTTTGGTGATTGTATGACAAACTGCCATGGCTAGGGTTTCGTGTTGAGTTTTAGGGCTTTGCAGGATAGGTGAAATTGGATGTTGATTCTGGTACCATGAGACTCGTGAGGATGAGACGAGTTGGTTAGTACCAGCCATGGTCATTTATATTGCTTGTGGAGAGTTTTTGAAAAACACAGTTATGTAGCTACAGCAAGTCAACCGTAGGTAAAGGTGTTGTTACCTAAAACAACTGTTGGGAGGAAGAAGATGGATGTGTGGCATTCACTGATTGGTTTATTTAAATTTCAGCGTGTTTTTCCATTAACCATGCTTTTTTCATATATTAGATTTTGTTTTCATTATATATTCAAACAAGCCAAATAGCTCAGTTGGCAAGCGTGCAGGGGAAAAGTGCAAAGGGCCTGGGTTCGATTCCCAGGTCCCAACCTTTATTCATGTTATTTTTCAACAGGAAATCTAGCGCTTTGCAAATCAAGAGGCCCACCATGTACCATCAGGATTTGGCCATTCAACTCACTAGCGCTCCAGATCAACGTGCTACCCTTGGAGGACCACCATACGCCCCAGGTCAACGTATGCATTGGATCAAGGAAAGTCAACGGTGTGAGGGTTAACAATATCTATATGCTTCACTTAAGAGAAGTTTCCTTGAATAATGCCTAATGTCTTGATACCATGAGTGAAGACTCTTGACTATGACATATACGTTTGGCACATGTAAACTTTGATCTAATTAATAAAATAGTTGCAAAAGATTCAGTACTTGGTAATCCTAAAATGAAGTTTTCAAAAGATCACCAATGTGATGCGTGTCAAAAGGATAAGCAAACAAGAGTCTCTTTTAAATCTAAAAATGTTGTTTCAACATTGAGACCTCTTGAGCTCCTTCACATAGATTTGGTTGGACCCTCACAGGCCAAAAGCATAGGTGATAATTACTATGGATTTGTGATTGTACATAGAAGATTACTCAATATTTTGTTGGACTATTTTCTTACATAGCAAAGATTAAACATTCTCGACTTTCACACGTTTTGCCAAGTTATCTCAAAATAAATTGAATTCTAAAATAGTTGTCATTCAAAGCGATCATGGAGGTGACTTTGAAAATCACCTCTTTAAAGAATATTGTGATAAATTTGGTATTGAACATAATTTTTTCATATCCTATAACTCCACAACAAAATGGTGTTATGGAGCATAAAAGTCGTGTTTTAGTAGAGTTGGCAAGACCAATGCTCAATGATTGTATTCTGCAAAAATATTTTTGGACCGATGCTATTAGCACAACAATTTATGTCTTGAGTAGGATACTTATTCATCCTATACTTGACAAAACTCCTTATGAACTTTTAAAAGGTAGAAAACCAAATTTATCGCATCTTCATGTATTTGGATGTAAATGTTTTATTTTAAATAATGGAAAAGATAATCTTGGGAAATTTGACACGAAAGCCGATGAAGGTATATTTCTTGGATACTAACAATCTAGTAAAGCATATAGAGTTTATAACAAAACATTACTTATTGTTGAAGAATCGGTTCATGTTACTTTTGATGAGACTTGCCCAAATAGTGTTGGGAAAGGTATTTCTTTTCGTAATGTAGCTTCATCTATGGAAGACATACTCAAAGACACCGATAAAGGAGTTGATCAACCTAAAATAGTGGAAATTGAGAAGAAGGAAGATTACAACCAAGAAAAGAATGGTGATGAAGGTTAATAATAAGATAATGGTCTTCCATTAGAGTGGAGAACCTCCAAGGATCATCCAATTGACAACATTGTCGGTGACATCACAAAAGGGGTAACAACACACTCTAAGATAAGTAATTTTTGTTATCACCGCACGTACGTATCACAAGTTGAACCTAAAAATGCTAAGGATGCCTTACTTAATGAGAATTGGTTTATGGTCATGCAAGAATAATTGAATCAATTTTAAATAAATGACGTTTGGGACCTTTTCCCCCATCCAAAAAATCATCAAGTTATAGGCACACAGTGGGTATTTAGGAACAAACTTGATGAACAAGGTGTGATAATAAGGAATAAAGCCCATTATGTGGCTCAAGGGATATGGTTGTTTGACTCGAGGGTATACGCCTTTTATTAGCATATGCATGCTCTAAGAACTTCAAATTATATCAAATGTATGTTAAGAGTGTGTTCCTTAACGGATACATAAATGAAGAAGTGTATGTTTGACCATCTCTCGATTTTGAAAATTATGAGTTTCCTAATCATGTTTTTAAGCTAAAACGTGCTTTATATGGTCTTAAATAAACCCCAAGGGCATAGTATAACTGACTTAGCAAGTTCTTTCTTGATCAAGGATACTCTAGAGGGAAGGTAGATACTACACTCTTTATTAAACGTCAAAGAAAGCATATTTTACTTGTTCAAATTTATGTTGATAATATCATTTTTGGATCAACTGACATGCATCTTGTCAAGAAGTTCTTTAAGCTTATACAAGGATGGTTTGAAATTATTTTAATGGGGGAGTTTAATTACTTTCTCAAACTTCAAATTAAGCAACTCAATAAAGGAATAATTGTATTTCAAACCAAGTATTGTCTCAAATTATTGAAAAGATTCGGAATGGACGGTGATCTGGTAATTGAGTATTTTGAACTTGTTATTGCTAATTTATTATTCTGCTTATTTTATTTATTGCTAAGTGATAAATTCTGAACAAAACCCCCAATTTAAGCTCTTGTTTAATTAAACCACACATTGAACTCGATATTGTCGTGCAGTCCTTAAGATCGACATTCAGGGAATTTCCATGTTATCATTACAGAGGCAAAATAGTACACTTGCTATTTTTCTGAACAAGTTTTTGGCGTCGTTGCCGGGGACTGCCAAAATATTGAGTTTAATTTGAGTTCAATCAAAATTTTGTTTCCCTACGACTAAAATTTTATTTTCTGTTATTTTAATATTTTTACTATTACTGATTTTTTTCTAATCTTTGTATGTGAGGAAAGTCCTCAGTTGAATTTCCTTTTGATGCAGAGATCAAAAGAACTTTTCACGCAAGGCATGAACAAGCTCGATTAGCAAGACTGGCCTTCGACGAATAACATTTAGTTCATACAGAGACATAGTCGTAATAAAAAGAGGAAATACCAATAGGGGAAAATCCACCAGCACCTGAGAGGCTACTTGGTGACTATGGTGGTACAAATGCACCGACTGGTAGACTGACAATTATAAACCAACCGGTGACTGTGCCAAAATTTCAATTACATTCGAGCACAATCACTCAACTTGAGAGTAGATCTTTCACCGAAAAGGTCAAGTAAGATTCTAATAAACACTTGCAGAGGTTCCTCACCATGAATACTACTTTGAAACAAGGGACACTCTGAAGAAGCAAAGAAATTAAGAATGTTTCTGTTCACGCTTTCTGAAGATGTTGAAGATTGGTTTTACTCATTACCTGTTGGGAGTATTACTACTTGGGAAGAGATAGAGAAAATATTTATTGATGAATACTTTCCTTCTTCTGTTTATATTCAAAAAAGATATGATATCGTGAGTTTTAAGTAGAAAGAAAGAGAGTCGTTAGGTGATGCTTATAAGAGGTTCAAGAGGTTGTTGGTAGCTTATCCCACCACAATATGGATCAAACGGAACAAATGCAAATGTTTGTAAATGGTCTCAGAATGAAGATTTTAACCTTCGTATCTCCGGATAGAAGACACTTAAATAAGGGAGTTTTTATATCCCAATTTCCCCCCCTAATATCTCTCATCATTTCAATATCAACACAATCACATTAAGATCACACACTAGGGTTTGGTTCTTCTTCCTATCTTTAGGTTTGCTCATGTGGGATCACCAAGCACTTTGGTTTGTATGTTTTGTACATGTATATCTTGTGTTAATTAACTTTTATCTAAAAAATACAATGTATGTATGTTTTCTCTATGGATGTTGGCATTATAGGCAATGGCACAACACATTTCATCAAGATGGTTTATATGTTCATGAGTTTATTTCCATGCCTTCCTCAACAAGCTTCATTGAGATTTAAACTTCATCTTTGAGTGTGCTTTAAGACAATGTCATGGCAAGGCCTACTATGATACATCATGCTTCAATTTTCCAAATGAAGTAAAAAAAATATGCAAGATTGATTCAAGAAGTTTGATCTAATTGGACAAGTTCTTGATTCCTTGACCACGAGTGCATAACTCCATAAATTCTCAATATTTGGAAGTTATTATTCTTTACATGGGTTCATATTATAATTTACAACAACCTCTCTTCACATGACAAAAGCAATTGTGAAAGAAAGACTGTCAAAAGTTGAAAGGGTTTCCAAGTCATTTTGATGCTTTAAGAGCTAGGGTTTTGAACTTATAAGGGTTATATATTGTTCATCTTTTGATATTTTTTTTAGTGATTCTAAAGACACATTTCTCTTTAAAGGGTTATTAACAAATAACTTCAATAGTTTCAAGCAAATTTTGTATGTAAGATCACTAATGATTGAGAAAGATTACAAGTCCTCTAGATAGGCCATCAAATTCTTTTATGTGACTTCAAAGAATCATAACTTGGTCAATTTTTATCGTCTCGAGCTCATTATTTTTTCACAATTATCTTAAGGATGATAAATTTAACTCTCTTTTTGGTTCTAAGCTTGTAAATATTGAAAGAATATTTTTGAGCTCAAAACATTATAGGTCATCTCATGGATTTCCACAAATTTCACAAGATCATAACTTGTTCAATATTTGGTATTTTTTAGTGATATAAGTTTCTCAATACTCTTTATAAAGTTTACTTTAATCTAGAATTAATGATCAAAGCTTAATTTTGAAGGAAGACCTTGTTTGGAATCAAAATATTATAGGTTTTTTTTGAAGAAGAAACTTAGAATTTTTCTAAGTACAAAAGTCAGTGCATTTTTGTTGATTTTGACTAAGCATAACTTTCAGCTCAAGCATCCAAATGAAGTCTTTCTTGGAACATAGTGAAGAGTCTCACATGATCTTTCCAATGCATCAAGAATCAACTCGTAAGGCTTCCTAAATTGCACACACCATGAGTTCAAAGTCAACTACTTGAAACTGAATTTTTCTCCAAAGTCAGAATTTGAAATCCATAATTTGCCTTTTAATCACCAGTTTTGCATGCATTTATGATTTAAACATGATTAACAAACTTTCTCAGTCTTGTTTAAAATTCAAAAAGCAGGAATTGGATGAGTTTCAGGTGAATTAGAGTCACATTTTTTCATCTTTCGGACTCCACTAATTTTCCCTTCAAACATCACTATTTCTTCCAATTCTTTTCACCATTCACTCTCTTATAAATACAGGGACATATTGCGCTCATTTCCTCAAGCTTGGATAGCCAAAAACACTCTGCCAAGATCCCATAGAAACTCTTGAGCTTGATTTCTATTTTTTCATTTCCTCAGGTTAATTCACAAAAACTTCCATTCAGTTAGCTTCCTTGACATTCATTAAAGCTAAACAGATCCTTAGCAAGAAGAATTATGCATAAAATCAAGTTACAGAAGTCCAATTTCAAAGTAATTTTCTGCTACTTCATTCAGGTAGAATTCTCCACCAAATTGAACCAAGTAAATCCCTATTCTACTCTATTCATCCTTCTGATTCTCATACTTCTTACGATTTTCATTTTCATTAAGAATTGAGAGAGATACTTGAAAATTTCGTGCTCGCTATTTTTTCTGCTTCTTTTCAAATAGAGCCTTGCTCAGTATATATAAATTTTGCGCGAGGGTACCATTAGAATCGTCTTGAAGATACAAATCTAATGGTACTGGTCTAGTTTGCTAATTTTACAGTTTGTGGAACTCCAATCTAGGGCGTCTGGAGGTTGAAGACAACCTACATGTCGTGCTTCAACCAATGATAGCGTGACATGCAATTTTTTTGAATTTTATCCAGTGTACTTGCCTTATCATTCGCGTGTTTTGAGAATCATTGGATCTGATTACTTTCATTAGTCAGACTTCATCCAACGTGCCACATTTTTAGTTACTTTTAATTATTAAAAAATAATTTGGTGTGATTTCCTAAGATGACCATATTGTGCAAACCATGTCAGATCCCTTAGATCTGATTACTAACACTTTTGACATTAATCTAATGGTCCACAATTTTTTGGCTTTATTTTTATTTTTAGATTATTTATATTTAATTGTTTTGAACTTCAAAAAATCATAGAAAATTCATTTCTAACTCAAAAATTATGAAAAAATTCACAAAAATATTTTCAAATATTATCTTTCTGATTTTTTTTTCACAATTTCTTTTTCATATTTGATATTTTTTTTATGATTTTTCTTTTGTTTAGACTTGTTTTTAATTGTTTAAAAATACTCTTTGATATTTTTAAATTATGAAAAAACTCATAAAAATCACTTTCTGTATTTCTGACATTCTGGAATTTTTCTCGAATTTTATTTTGATTTTTACTATTTTTAATAATTTTTCACTTACTTGAGTGATTTTAAATAATTTAAAAATACTTTTCCGTTTTAAAAGATTACCAAAATTTTAGTAAAAATACTTGAAATCATCTCTGGCTTTTCTATGTTTTCTTTTAATTTTTATATGATACATTAAATATAGTTTGTTATTTTGCCTTTTATTTTCACTTAAAAAACAATTTAAAAATCATTTTTCTTATTTTATTTTGCTTATTAAATGCAATTTTATTTTTGAATATATTCTGGCTGAGCTTGAACTATGTGATTTTTAATCATGAGCTTCATTAACATCATTGAATCTTGGGTGTTGAGTTTAACTTCACCAAAATGGATGAATGATTTTAATGATAGTTTGATTAAGTTCTTTGATTCAAATATCTTTTCTCCATTTTATTTCTTTTTTGACTTTTTCTTGTGCTATAAGTTTCATGAGTGTGGTTTTTACCATATCTAAAGACTTATTTAGTACATACATTGCTATTGACTGACCTCAAAATAGATGCGACTTCTACATAAGTCCACTTACGATTGCTTACTATAGCGCTAAATTTTGTCCTGATTCAAGAAATGATCATTCGTGGCCGAAACCTATATTTGAAAGCCCAAGTATGTTTAATTTGAAACCTTTTATCCAATAACCTTGAGGTTCATTGTTAGGAGGATTTGGTCTTATCAATCCTCTAATGAACCATCATAAACGTTGGTCTAAGTGAATCATGTAAACATCATTGATCATATGCTGTCGCCTCAAGAACTTGAAATGAATGATATACTTGACAAAAAGCAAAAAAGACTTATTGTCGAGAAGCTTTGATTTTATCAATCTTCTAATGAGTTTTCAAATACAAGTTTCAAGATGGTCATTCATCTAACCTCTAATCTCTAATTCACTAACAATTGACTTTTACTTTGTGCTTTTATTTTATGCTTTTACTTTATGCTTTTACTTTTACGCACCATTTATTTTATCATTTTACACTTCATGTTATTTTCATCTTTGCTCGCTTAAGCATTTATCTTTATTTCATTTTTGTTTTGCTCACTTGAGCTTTCATTTTCTTTTTGAAGATACTTAATAACCAACTTGAATGTTAAAAAACTTTAAGGTTACTGGGACTATTTGGTTACTATCCTTGGCATTTTGAGTTGTGTACTTCTCGGACATAGGATTAGAATCCTTTGATACTCTTAAGACCTTGTGGCTCTGATTGTTATTTTTTCCGGAGTTCTTGGGGTTTACCCTAAGACATTGGGTTGATTTTCCTTGTGTGTAGGTTATTCTGATTATATGCTTTATCTGTGATTGGGAATTCCTCTGTGTACAGCTGTTACTCTGCCCAATTTTCGTGAAGACTTAATGCATCTGAAGCTTGGTATTCTCAAGAGGTTTAGTATCTTTGCTTGCTTGGTTTCAATCCAAAGGATGGGAATTCTATATTAACTCTTTATGTTAAGTGTTGGCTTCTTATTAGTTAGACGGTTCTTTTCCATTACTTTTACCTTATGCTTTAGGATAGTCCCTTCAACTCCTCCCATCTTCTTTAATTTCAAAAATCTTCTCCCTTCTTTTCAAAACTTTTCTTGTTTTCTAACTTGAACTACTTTCACAATAAACCCTAGCTTTTACCTTATGGGTTTAGGTCCATGCATTTTAAAAAATATGTTCTTAATCAAACTTTACTCAACTTAATCATACTTTAACATTTTTTGTAAGAAGACTAAAAGTTAATCAATCTCATTCAAACCATTTTTTCCACTTTGGCTCTTTACTTTAAATTTGTCTCAAAAGATTAGACTCTTACCAATCCTTGTAGTGATGCGAGTTACTATACTTCAACATTATATAGTGAAGTGAGATATTTTCCACTTGGATATTGAGTGAGGATTTGTTGACTTTAAAATATAAGCTATATCCTCCACTTTGAGATGATGCAAATTCTCCTTTCTCATAATCATGGGTAGTAAGTATGTTTTCCACTCGGATATGACAATGATGTCTCATCTCTTAAAATTAACCAACATACTTGTGTTTTAAAATTTTTAAAGGTGAACTACGAGTACCCTGATCCCCTATTGCACGAAAGATGGTATGTAGGCACTAAAGGTTCACAATCGCGGCGGGTGCAAAATTGTAAAAAAAATACTTCTTTTCTCACTGCCACCATCTATTTTTTTATACAACACATATAGCCAAAATACACAAATTTTCAAAGAGGTTCCTACGGAGTACCGTAGATGTTTAGGGTGCTAATACCTTTCCTTTGCATAACCAACCCCCATACCTAGATTATCTCCCCCTCTTTTTTGGGTTATTCTCCCTTTTCTCATTCCTTTGGAAATAATAAAGCGTTGTGGCGATTTTTATTTGATCTGTGTGAGTCAAGTCAATCCAGTGGCTTAGTCTCAACATTTTTACCACCACACTGGTGAAGCCAACTGAAGAAAAAATTAAAAAGGATGATAAAATGGTGATTAAGCTGCCATACCCCTGTCGAGTAACAAAGAAGGACCCAAAAGAGAAATACTTTGAGAAATTTGTCATAGTGTTCAAAAAGTTATAGATTAACATGCCTTTCTTTGAAGCTCTCGAGAAAATGCACATGTACCAAATATTCATGAAGGAGGCACTGTATAAAAAGAAACCAATAAAATATGGAACGATATTCGGTGATGAGAAATTATGTGCAATCATGCCTGGGAGAAGAATACCTATCAAGCAGAAGAATCCTAGATCAGTTGCAATGCCGTGCACCATAAAAGACGGAACATTCAAGAGGGTTCTAATTGATTCCAGTTCTAGTGTGAGTGTAATGCCATTATCGATCTTCAAAAAGCTTGGTATTGAAAAGATAAGCGAGAGTGGGACAAAATTAAAATTTTATGATCACACCATCAAGCAATCATATGGGATAGCAAAGGATGTATTGGTGGAAATTGACAATTTTGTCTTTCCAATTGACTTCCATATCATGGACATTCCTGAAGATGAGGAGACTCCTATCATTCTTCGGTGACCATTTTTGCTGACTAGTCGATGCAATATTAGACAGATAATCTGACGTTAAAATCATTTGATGAGGAGATAAGCTTGAAGGTGATGGAAATTAAGAGGCAGAGTGTAGGTGGAATTAATCAATCTTCTGTGGTATGATCAAACTAGAAGGAGAATGCAAAATTTCAAAACCACTCCTAGAAAAACTCTCAGACATAAGTTGTCAGGTGGCATTATCTCCTGGTTTTATTAAAATTCCCATGTTCATTCAAGAAGTTAAGAAGAGAAAGAACAAGGAGATGAAAGTTGGAAGTGAATCGAAGCACAAAGTGGTACATACTTTTGAGCTAGATGAGTTCTTGGTTGTAAAAAAGATAAGCAACAAGGTGTGGAAGAGGAAGTACCGCCCATAATAAAGGGGAATGAATCTTCGAGCCATGCGACATTAAATGAAGCGCTTTGTGGTAGGCAACACACACTTTTATTGACTTAGTGTTTTCTTCTTGTTGTTTTGTTTTGTTTTCAGGTAATAAAAAGGTGGAAGCTAAGAGGCAACAGTTGGTGTTGCATTACCCTATGTGAGTCATCCTTCTCGATCTTCTTCAGAAAAATTGAGGCCAGTGTTTAGTTCATGTTTGGGGGGATTTTTTGTCTTCCGTTTTGCAGATTATTTGGTTGTTTTATAGTATTTTCTTTGTAAAACCACATGTTAAGTCTTCCCAAATTTTGACCAAAAATTTTGCTTTGTTTTGCGCAAGAGATCTAATTTCAAAGAGATCGGGAATAGTATATAGAGACAAATCGATGATTGTTTGAGGGTACGAAGTTCAGAATAATGTGACAGTGATATGAGTCTAACGTGTAGATTTGTACCATAGTGCTTATATCCTGAGAAGTACTCCTTGAGTAGTTTATCTTTATAGTCTGGCATAATCTAGATACACATGCATGTATGATTGGTTGAAAAATAAATAATCTTGGCACCATATTATGAAAAGGCGGTAAAAGGAAAATGGCCCGCTAAGTTGGGTAGCCCTCACCCGGTTATTCAGCCCAAAGGGGGTTGATCCCCAAACATTGTCCAAATAAGGACAATATAAAAACTGCAAAGTTCATCGCAACTTTAAGTGTCTATCAGGTTTCTTGAAAGCAAGTGCACAGTCTAATCGTGTAGTTTTAAAAGATATTGAACCCACCGAGACTGATAATCAAACTAATGTAACTGTTAAAATCTAAGGCTAATGATTTATCTTGGGTTTGAGGAAAGCTGGAAATAAATTCAAATTTTAATAAAAATATTCAATAACGGGACACCAATATGTAACTCATCAAACTTTGGGGATTCGATGAAACATTGGCATATATAAAAAGATATCAGAATACTTATCAGTAGAAAATATTGATTTAAAATACTTTATCTCACATTGTCGTGCTATTGACTCTGCCTATACTCTTAAACCAGAATGCTTTGTTGTCCCTCACTCATTTGAATTAAATGTAATTTTTGGAAATCAATAAGTTCAAATTAATCCTAAATCGTTATCATTGTGTTTAGGATTAATGCATAGATTCTACTATCAGGTCAAAATCTCAAACTGTCGCTTTATTGACCCTAACCTTTACTAGCTTTTTACTCTCGATCAAAAACGATTTTAGTTTAAGAATTAAAAACTATCACCAGAAAAATATTTTATAAAGATTGGCGCCAATTATTATCGAATCTCGTCTAGACGATGGTTCTTAAATACCGGTATCAAACAATTTAGCCAGACATGGTCTTAAACATAAACATGTTATCGCAATCATTAATCATGGAATAAAACATGATTTCAGCATAAACAATAATTATCTTAAATTAAGTTTGAACATAATGGGACAAAAATGCAACAATGATATCAAAATAATCATAAACACCTAGAAAGCAATTAAATAGAACCTGATATAAAATAAATAATATTGTGAACGACAACTGCTTCATAACTACTCCTAATTATGTCGGCAAGATTACTTATCCAGAATACAGAATGAAAATTTCAGAATACCTAGAACTAAGTTATGATAGTCCCACGATGGGGAAGAGCTATCACTACTACAGGTGAGTTTTTCTGCCTAAAATTATTCTCTGAAAATAATACTAATAACTCCGCACCCCCAAACTAAATATGCGCTCTTTAATTTATACTCAACTCCTGACGTAAAAATCTCAAACAAATTAGTAACACTTGGATAGTTAGGTTGAAAGAAGATCCCATAATATATGGAGGACGTGAAGGGCATGAAGACTGGGTGGAAGGAGAAAATATAGGAGAGCATGGCTTCGTGGCAGGCACCACATATAGATTGGTGTGCACCACTCCCTTTGTAGTGGCAGGCGCCTCATGTTATGGTGGTGGGTGATACTCCCTTTGTAGTGGCAGGCACCATAAAGGACATGGCAGGCGCCATGTTGGTGAAAACACTCATGGGCCTTGTTTTTGTAAATGGACCTTTCCTTGTATTTTCTTTATTTTTAATTCATTTCTTTTCCTTTTTTACTCAAATCTCTTTCGTGGCCAATTTTTGCTTAAGGTACCTGAAATATGACAATAATACTCGCATAACAAGACATAAATAGAAGAAAATGAAACTAAAATCCATGCTAGTCAAATCAAATATACGATATAATTTTGTGTTATCAAATTTCCCCATACTTGAACCTTTGCTTGTCCTCAAGCAAATAACCAATGTGGTAATCACACTAAGCACGAGTTTGAAACAATACACGACAAAACTAAAATCATATGTGCTTGTGAGGATTTTGTTAGAAAGATAGGTACTAAATGTCAACACTAAGGATATTGTAATGACACGAAATTACAAAATGCGATCTAAAACTCCCACCTTATGCAAACCAATCTGAATCATTAAAATATAACTTGACCTATTTCTTTTTTTTCGTTTTACCCACTTTCATTCAGGCGCAATCACATTAAGCCCTTTATTTTTACAAGCACATAGTAGGAGAATCGGTTACTGATTTTGATCCTTTATCCATGGGTTCTGGTACATAAGTTTGGTAACCCCTTTTATTTACCCAATCACAGTTACGGGGAGATCGGACCGTAGTCCGCCCTACCAAGTTTAGCATCAGATACCTCTTAACCAACTGACAACGGTTTATTTTATTATATTTTTGTAGGTTCCACAACCGCTGGATTAAGTGACCGGGTGAGGGCCACCTAACTTAATAGGTGCATTCCAAATTTTGAATTTATTATGGCGTATAATTTTTAGAATCTTTGGGATCATTCACTTATATTCATTGACTCCCTAGATAGTTTGTGTTTAAGATGATGCTTACTTATAATATAAACTACTATGGGCTAATTTAGAACTCAAACTTAAGGTCTCGGCATAATAGGTACTCAAATTGATCTTGCATACTTAGGGGGTTTAGGGTGTCAAAATGGTAGCAATTTTATTGAATCTTTTCCCAAGTCTTTCTAACATGTCCTAAAGTCAAAAACAACATATATACTCTTAGAGCATCGTGTCATGCATCAAAATTTAATTTTTGTTATGGCTCAAGAAACTGGGAGAATCAAATAAATAATGGAAACCACACATAAAGACTTAGCATCACATGAATTTGACTCGATTAACGCTAAGCAAAGGAAATAAACATAATAATGAAATCTACTTAGAAAACAATAAATAAAAAGGATAAATTACCTCCCCCACACTTAATTTGAACATTGTCCCCAATGTTTCGAAATAAGGTGAAAAAGGATGAGCAAACATGAAATGAGGCTAATGCATGCCTCCATTACCCCCTCGTTGGATGAATGTTGTCGTTGGTGATGACTCCTGCTGCAGTATGGATGTTCGGAGAGCTGAAGCTGTTGAATTTGGGTAGCTAGTGATGCATTGGAATCTTGCAGCTGGCGGAGGCTAAGTGCCATGTGTGCTTGGTTTTCTTGTAGTTGGGTGAAGGATCTTGTTGTATGAGCTAGATATGTGTGAATGTAATCCATCATATTTTGTTGTTTCTTATGCAAAACAACCCATCACACTCTTCCTCACGCGATATCTGCTCTCTCATCACATCTTTAGTAAAAAATAGTCGCCAGAAGAGGTACCATTGCATAGAAGTTAGAAGAATCAGGTGTTGTGTGTGTATGTGTAACATTAGCATGAGAGGGAGGGGTTGGGTATTCATTGGAGATCCCCTCTCTTGTCGGGCGTACTCGTTATCAGTGTCCCTACCAGCAGCTACATTCTCAGGAATGTGCGTGGGGACTGGGTTAGGCACTGGGTCATCAATATAGCAAAAGTTATTGTGATTGTGCACATCTGTGCGGTTTGGTTCTGGGGGGGTGATACTCGGAAAAACATTATAATACGGTTGGAGAACTAAATTTTTTGGTTTTATCCAAAATGTGCGGATATCTAGAGTCACCACCGACTTTTCTTTTATCCAATATTTAGGAAAGGTGAAAAGAACCGGAAAGAACTTGATATATTTTGAGTTTGGAGGGTAGGTTATGAAAAGGGAAGGTGTTCGCACCCTTTTCATCCGTATTTATTTACAGGCTCTTAGTTGCTTAGCTTACTTTTTAAAAACTTGCTTTGTGTGTGTGATTTGAAAATATTTTGAAAAGCTAATGTAAGGCAGACTTTGTAATAATTCTTTATGTGTGTGATGTGTAAAAATGTTTTTTAGAAAAAAGTTGTGAGCACGCGATTAAGAGTTCCTTACCCACTTAAGGTCATTCTTATTATTTTCCTTCTCCTTTAGAGATAGTACTATTTGTACCATTAGTTGGTAGGTAGCCTCATCTACTGGATGTGAAGGGACAGACATAGGGTCATCGAATGGTCATTGAAGGCAACATGTAAGGATACTTTAGCAATTTGTATCAGAGGGACTAGATTATTTTCATAGGCATCTTCGAAGGGTCATCGAGGGACTATGATCTTTATTCGAAAGGGACAATGATGGTTTGATCGAGGGTCTTTTGCTAAAGTATCCCAACTTTCGAGGGACATGACCAAGTATCGTAAGGCAACAAGAGAGGATAACCTAGAGGTGCAAGTGTGAAGAGTGTTCATTTTCAGTTATTATCTTGAGATTAGGGTTTTCTATGTTTAGTTATTAGTCTTGCCATACAAACCCTAGTGTGATACGGTGTCAGAACCGACTGTTTAATACTGGTTTGCGTTTTTTGTTCGCAAATGTTGTGATAAGCAAGAGTCGCCACCAACTTTTCTTTTATCCAACAAAGGAAAGGGTGATAAGAACAGAAAAAAACCTTTTTTGAGATTTTCTGAGTAAGGGGGGTAGATTATGGAAATGGAAGGTGTTAGCACCCTTTCCATCCGTGGTTTTCCACGGGCTCTTAGGTAATTGCTCATTTTTTGAAAACTGGTTTCGTGTTTGTGTGTTTTGAAAGACTTTGTTTGCTTTATGATAACTCTTGTATCAGTCCTCAAGAGTGTGATAAAGCATTTTTTTTAAAAGAAGTTTTGAAAGTGTGTAAGTGTAAAAAGATTCAGATTTTGAGAAAGTACTTAAGAGTCATCTACCTACTCGAAAAAGGGTGTTCTTTTCCTTCTACCCTTTAAATAGTGTTATCCTACTATTAGTGAGTAGGTAGCCCTATCGTCAGATGTTGAGGGACTATCGAAAGGGACGTTATGGTCATTAAGGCAACTGGGTAAGAAATCTTAGTAACTATCCTAAATCTCTAAGATCACTTTTTTAACCGAGACAACAGTCGAGAGGGTCATGGAGGGACTAGTGATCTGTTATACTCCAGGTCAGTCACTAAGGATTCTCACGTTTCGAGAATTATGACCGTATTCGAAGGAAACCAAAGTGGGAGATACCGTAGGAATGAGCATGTGCAAGTGTGCTTGATTCTGTTCATTTATCTTGCTTATTTAGGCTTATCTATGTTCAATTAATTGTTATCTTTCCATACAATCCTATTAGCATACATCTAAGCAGTTTATCGTACGGAAAGTAAATTGCGGAAAAATAAAGTTCCTAACTATTACAGGGCCATGGGGCAGTTACATAATTATAGACATGAATTTAAATCTAATTTAATTATTACAAACCAAGAATAATTACATAATTGGAAAATAATACGGCAAAAATAATAAATACGCGAAGCGTCTAAATCCTAAAGCGTGCATAAGTTAAAAGAAAAGTATTTTTTATTGTTTTTTTATTTGGAAAAAAAGTTAAATGATGAAAAAGTAATTAATTGGACAAATTATGAATTAAAAAAATTTAAATCTGAATAAAAAATATTTTTTGATATTTTTTTAAGAAAAAGATTTGAAATTTAAACCTAGATTCTAATTGATTTTTTTTAAAGAAACCAATCAAAATAATTAAGTCAAATTAATTTACAAAATTAATTTTAATAAAAATACCTAAATCCTATTTTTTGTGATTTTACTTATTTTATGATTAAATAATAAAAATTGATTTTTGAAATTTATTAAAATAATAAAGAATTTAAATTAGAAAAAATAGTAAAAAGAAAAAGAAGAATGAGCCTGATATTGAAGCATTTTGGGGGGGTGCAAAATTGAATTTGCAAAGCCCAGATCAGCGAGCCCAATTGTCCTTTGCACGTGATGTGGTGTTGCTGCCTCTTGGAGGTCCATGGTGGGGACTTCTTGTTGGGAGCATTTGATCTGGCGCCATGCATATTTGATGGCATGAATTGATGGTGCAAGGTGTACGCGTGAGCAAGTAGGCGCATTGGATCTGAAAGAAACATGTGAGAAAACATAAAATGTTGGACCTAGGACCCGAACCCAGGTCCTTCCCCTTCCAGCGCGCTTTATTTACCGTCTAAGCCAATGTATTCATTTGTTATGTAAATAACAACAAAACAATATAACCCAAAAATAAAGGATCAAAGTTTATTTAAGAAAAACACGCGCTGCATTCAAATGGCCCAACCAGATCACTCACTCCATCATCTTCTTCATTTATCTGTCGTTTTAGCCCAGCACCTTTTACCTACGGACAAATCCGTCACTAAAGCACCTACAAATCTCTAAAATCCACAACAGGAAATATAAATTCAATTCAAATACATGAATCAATTTGGTTTGATTCCCTGAGCATGATGGTATCCATTGTTAGGTCCAATTTTGCATGTATCTTAAAACCCTAAAACGAAGTTTAAAACCCTAACAATGGAAGTTTGTCATATATGTATCAAAACTGGAAATTAAGTATTCAAATACTTTCTAAATGCTCATACAAACAGTAATGCATAATCAAAACCTATTTATAATACATGTATGGTCAAAATCGAATTTAGAAAAATATGTGCAAACCGTGATGATGTATGTGGTGATTCTGGATGCTTTGATGCGTGAGAATGATGTTGTTAGCTTCAGAACATCCCCAGGAATGGATTGCAAACATCAAAGCTCCTTGAAACCTTCTGCAAATATCAATTCGATTGTCACTTTTTTGTCAAAAATTTGGAATTCTTATGTGTATTCTATGCGACAAAACATCCTCTTTTAGTCGGGCAATGTTGTACATATATATGAGAATGCATTAGGTTAAAAAAATTGGATATAATCTTGAATATTTGTGAAAGGAAGATTTGATTTGCAATTTGGATTTTTTGTTTCTAAACTTGGCCAAAACATTATTTTTTTTCTTCCAATCAACCCTTTCACGAAATCTTGACTTGATCATCTGATTCTAGACCTATGATATGATCCTAAAACAAATCTTTGGATTTTATTTCATTATTTCACTATTTTATTTGATTTATTTTCATTTAAATGAATAAAAATTCAAATAAACAAAAAAAATCTCATAAAATAAAATAATGGATTTAAATATCCTAAATAAGTTCATGGATATGCTTGGGATCCAAAACCAACGCCCATTAGTCCAAAGGATTCAATTTGCTCACATTAACTTTTGTGCATTTTCATAAAATTAGTCAACTTTAGCAATGCATATCTTTCTCAATTTTAACCTTATGAGGGTGTTCTTGGACTTTTTAGAGATCTTAGGATGTCCTCTAAACAACCCTTTTGGTTTCTCTCAATTGGATCTTCCATGTTCATGTAAGGAGCTTTGACCTAAAAGGTGTTTTTGTTGACCTTTTGAAAGGACCTATAATGTATGAACTTGTATCTTTTGATTAAGGCATTTATTTAACTTGAGGGATAAAGATAAGTTATAGGGAATTTGATTCTTTATAAAATTATACTTGGAGGAAAAATTTCTGATAAAGTATAAGAAAGTTATGCCTGGTCAAAGTTTGGTTGACTTTTCCTATAGAAACCCTAATTTGCCAATTTTGACTTTTGATGAGTTAGGAGCATTTCTTGAGGAATTATGATCAATTCTTGATCAAATGATGGATATTACTTCAAAATGTTGATGTTGACCAAAAATCTTGAAGTTTGACTCTACTTGGGCCACAGTTGACTTTTGACCTAGTACAGTTGATTTCTAGGTATTTGAGCAGTTGACTGAGCAAACTTATTGCTCAAGGCATGAAATTTGGCATGGATGATCTTCAGGACATATTAAGACAATGGAGAAAATTTGGGATCCTTTAGACTCATACATCTTGCTTGAAATTGAAACCCTATTTTGAGGTTTATTGACTTGGGAGGAGAATTTGTTTGGTCAATTCTTGGTCATCCTTGAGCAATTGAGGACCTCTAGAGGCACGTCTTGAGTGAAAATGGGAGGGGAAATTTTGGGGTACAACAGCTTCCTCTGTTCAATCTTCTTAAACCTGAGGATGTAGATTGGCTGGTCTGCCTTTCGTGATCTGAAGGTGGAAGATGATTGAACACTATAGTGCCTAGAAATTTGCACTCGTCTGATATGATACTTGACTGTGTAGGTAATATAGGGAATTGGCTTACAAATGCCATTTGGAGAAGGTGACGGGATATCGTCAGAGATGGGCTTGAAGATTCCATCTGGAACAATGTTGATTTCATGAGATATTCCTTTGCGGGACTTCCTATGCCTGTTATTGAGGAGGACTCCACTGAGGAACATTGGTCTCCGCTTGGGAAATAGAGTTTAGGAGCTTCGGTTATCCATTACTCTACTGGGGAGTCATCTCTTGATTGAAGAGACAGAACTGAACTGCTATCTGGTCAGGATCCAGGCTTCACAGTGACTTGCTGAGGATAATAAGGTCGACTGCTATCCGGTCGTATTCGCAGCGACTTACTGGGGGAATGAGATTAAACTGTTATTTGGTCGTGCTATAGGATTTACAGTTTCTTTAACTGGAATATAAATCAGAAAATCTTAGTGTTGATTTAACTGAACCAGAGAAAGGTCTTTACTTAACTTTGACTGGAATGGAAATCAGAAGAATCTTAGGATCGATTCAACTAAACCAGACAAAAGTCTTGGGTCATCTTCAACTGGAATAGGAATCAGAGAGGTCTTAGTGGCGACCTGACTGAACCAGAGAAGGTCTTTAATTAACTTTGGCTGGAACGGAAATCAGAAAAAACTTAGGATCGATTCAACTGAACCAGACAAAAGTCTTGGGTCAATCTTCAACTGGAATAGGAATCAGAGAGATCTTAGTGGCGATTTGACTGAACTAGAGAAGGTCTTTAATTAACTTTGATTGGAACGGAAATCAGAAGAATCTTAGGATCGATTCAACTGAACCAGACAAAAGTCTTGGATCAATCTTCAACTGGAATAGGAATCAGAGAGATCTTAGTGGTGATCTGACTGAACCAGAGAAGGTCTTTAATTAAATTTAACTGGAATGGAAATCAGAAGAATCTTAGGGTCGATTCAACTGAACCAGACAAAAGTCTTGGAATATCTTCAACTGGAATAGGAATCAGAGAGATCTTAGTGGTGATCTGAATGAACCAGAGAAGGTCTTCTGAGAACGTTGTTCTGAGGAAGATGCTGAAATAGCCTGTAGCTTTTGAGAAAACTACTAGGTCGCATAGGTAGCCAATGGTGTTTATTGATTTGATATTTTCCCTGAAAAAGGCAAAGAGTTAGTCATATGCAATGTCATGATATATGAAAGGCATTGTGGTGATGTTCTCAAAATAAATGATATTGTGTTGTATGCAATGTGTACGTGCATGTCATAATGTATGAATATGGAATGCTATTGTGATGTTTCTTGGTCTAGGAAAGTAAATCCCGAACTGGTGCTGAAGAGTATAAGGAGGTTGAATCCTTTGTTTCCGCTGGGGATGATGAATGGATATAATTTGCCGGGGATTTCCTCTTCCTGTTTGAGGATGTTCTGCCGGGGATTGACTCTGCTTGTGAATAACTCTATGGACGGAGATGCTTTATTGGAAGATTTTTCCGTTGTAGAAAAATAAACTCTGTTGGGGAATGAACTTCCGTAGTTAGAGAAATAAACTCTACCCGGGAGGAGGTTTTATAACTGTTGGAATTTATAAAACTCGACTGGGGAACACAGCTCGCAGTTGGAGAAGGAATTTTGCTGGAGGAGATAATTCCTACTTGGGGAAGAAGAGATCGAAAATTTGGTTGTTTCTACTCTATGGGGAACATAGACGTCACGGGGTCACATGTAATGGCGACTTCGTCTCAAAATTGTCTATGCCCCTATACCTGCTGAAAGGAGTAACTGTCGGGACTAAAATGGTTTATTAGACTTTGACATGTTCCTTAAAGTCATGAGCAACTATCTTTCTGTTTCTTATGCAAATATTTGGGAATAGTAATCATATTCAAATGCATATGTCAAGAATAAGTCATTGGATGTCTTTGCGAAACAAAACAGAAAAATAAAAACAAACAGTCTTGTACTTTCAAAGAAATGATTTGTATTGACTTTTTTGAAGTTTATTGATCAGTGCATTTTAATGTACATCCTTCCACGATTGTACTAATGCATTTCTTTAGTTTATTGTGTTTATTTTTATGTTTTAATATGTTTTGCTAATTTATTTTATTTTTGCATTTAATTAATTTTCGTATTTTATTTTCAGCAACTGTAGCTTTCGCGGAAAAATTCATAACTTGAGCTACGGGAATTGGTTTGAGGCGTTCTAATATTGGTTAGAAAGATAAGAAAAAGACCTACAACTTTCTAGTTGTGGCCAGATGCTGATTCGGGCTGTAGCAAGGTTGAAAAAGTCGTTGAAGTTGCAACATTTTATATTTAAGTTTGGGTCATTTGTTTTGGGCCTGAATTTTGTATCTGACCCAGTTGGGTTGTTTCTTTTTAGTTTTTACCTAGATGATAAAGTAATTTTGGGGATCCCATTCACTGTTCACGAAAAAGAGAAAGCTTTGTACGAATCAATGGAGAATTAAAACCTTTCTGACGGATTTACTGTACTCAGGTTCCAACTTTGAGATTGTTATAGCATTTGCAATTTAATTTCGATTTCTTTCAACTATGTTATGAGATTGTTGTTTGCTTAATTCGATTTTCATATAACATTGTTGATTTAATTTGATTGATAAATGTTCCCAAATTTTAATCGTGATTGACTTTGCTTAATTGTTAATTTGCGTCACTTTTAACCGTATGCTTAATCCGGCCATAGAAACATGTATCTCATAGTGTCAATCACGCTTGTTAATTGATATTGTAATCAAATAGGATAGAAACTTCGCTTAGGAGATTGTAATGTTAGCAGTCGATGATAGGTACAAACCGAGGCAGTGAATCCGTTTGTTATAATCACTCATATCAAAAACAGCTTATTTTATAATCACTTTTCATAATCAGCTTATTTTCCTATAATCGAACCAAACCCCCCCTTTAATTTGATTTCAGTAGTTAATAATATTTCAAGAATCCTTGAGAACGATATTCGAGCTATTTGTCGCTATATTACCGTTTTACAAAATACTCGTTTTGATCCGCGCGCGACAGTGGATCAAATTGGCGTCGTTGCCGGGGATTCTTGATACTATTAACTAATTTTTGAGTCTTAGGTTTAGTGTTATCGTGTCTAGGTCCTAGTTTCCTTTCGGTTTAAGCCAATTTGCGTTTTGAGTCAAAATATTGAAAAAAATCGGTTTTTTTGAAAATTGAGTTCGATTTGAAATCTGCTCCGACCAGTTTATGCCAAAAAAATCACTGATCATTTGTCCCATACTACAAAGTAGTTATGGTTCCTTGGTCTCAATTTCCCAAATTCATCATTTTCCTATTTTTTATGATTTATTTACTGTTTTCATAGAGTCGAAAAAAATCAAAAAAATCATCAAAATTTTATTTTTCGTCCATTAGAAGAATTTCGTGTTCAGTTTATTTTTTTGAAAAAAATTTAATCGTTTTCCTTCTTTGTGTTTGTTTTTGCTTTTAGGGACATTGTTGGTATTTTGGACTTTGTTACCATTGTTGCGTATTAGTCCTGGCTACTAGGTCCTACTGTCCCGAGCTTGTTGCTTTTGATCCTGAGGTAGAAAGAACATTGCACAGACAACGTAGGAGAGTTCAAGTTAACACTAGTCCACCACCCACAATTGAGTTTGAGTTTGAGTCTGATTCTAATTACTTGCACTATCTGTTTGATTCTGATTCTGAAGTTGTCATTGATATGGCTGACCAAAGAACCTTAAGGCAATTGGCTGCCCCTGATGTAAATTATAATGGCATGTGTATTGATTATGATGATGTTGCTGCTCCTTTTTAATTAAAATCGGGTTTAATACACTTGTTGCCCAAGTTTAGTGGTCTTGCAGGTGAGGATCCGCACAAACATTTGAAAGAGTTTCAGGTTATATGCTCTACACCATCGAAGCCTGAAGGTATCACTGAAGATCACATCAAACTTCAAGCTTTTCCTTTTTCATTGCAGGGTGCAGCAAAGGATTGGTTGTACTACCTCGAGCCAAATTCAATTGCAAGCTGGAATGCGCTGAAAAAGGTGTTTTTGGAGCGATATTTTCCTGCCTCTAGAGCTGCCTCAATAAGAAAGGAAATTTGCGGTCTCAGACAAGGTAATGAGTCACTCACTGAGTATTGGGAGAGGTTCAAGCACTTGGTATCCAGTTGTCCTCAACATCAGATCACCGAGCAATTACTCATCCAGTACTTTTATGAGGGGTGGATATCGATGGACCGAAACATTCTTGATGCCGCTAGTGGTGGAGCACTTGTTGATAAAACTCCAACTGCTTCCAAAGCTCTAATAGAGAATATGTCTCTTAATTCTCATCAATTTATCACTAGAGACAATTCTGCACAAAGAAAATGAGTGAATCAAATTCAAGCTTCTTCTTCCAACAAAGCTTTAGAGACAAGAATTGATGAGCTCACAGCATTAGTCAAACAACTAGCAGTAGCAAAAACTCAAACATCAACTCTGCGTGGTATTTGTACTTCCCCTGAGCACCCAAATGATACATGTCCCATTCTGAGAGATGAATCTATCACTGAGCTGCCCCAAGCTTATGCAGCCAACCTTTACAACCAAAACAGGTAAAATAACATCCCTGACCTGTCCACCAACAAATATCATCTGAATTGGAGGAATCATCCCAACCTTCGATATGGAAATCCACAAACCAGCCAACAACAGAACCCACCTCAACCGGATGCCACTGCACCTTCTGGACCATCCCTAGAGGATCTTGTTAAACAAATGGCTGTCAACAACCTTCAGTTCCAACAAAGGACCGATTCTAGCATTCAGATCTTGAACACGCAAATTGGACAGCTTGTTACTCAAATAAATAACATGCAAGCCCAAGGTTCGAACCAACTTCCAGCCCAAATGGTTGTCAATCCGAACGGTCCAAATGCCAATGTAAGTGAAATTTCTTTGCGATCTGGTAAGGTTACAGGATCATCCCCTGAGGTAACATCTGAACCTTCTCTTTCTTTTCCTCCTTCTCCATCTTCTGTCCCTTCTTCTGTTGTTATGAATGAAACTGAAAAAAAATAAAGAAAGAGAGTATGTTCCACTATTCCCCTTCCCACATAGAGTTTCGAAAAATAAAAAAGTTGATGAGGGGGACAACGAGATTTTAGATGTATTTAGAAAGGTTGTTGTGAATATTCCTCTTCTTGATGTGATTAAGCAGGTACCAAAGTATGCGAAGTTTCTGAAAGACTTATGTACAAACAAGAGGCGGATGAAAGGGAGTGAGCGAGTAAACTTGGGACGGAATATTTGTGCATTTATTCATCCCAATCCTTCATCCTAAAAGGTTGTAGGCGAGCAAAATGTTTTAGCCCTCACTACTCAGTTGTTGCCATAAAAGCAGAAGGATCCAAGAACATTTGTTATCCCTTGTACCATTGGGGATAAGCAATTTGATAATTGTAGGCTTGATTTAGGAGCGGGCATTAATGTGATGCCCACTTCTATTTATAATAACCTTTGTCTTGGTCCTTTACAGCATACAGGTATAATCATTCAGTTGGCGAACAGGAGTAACGCCCGCCCCGCCGGTGTAGTCGAAGTTGTCCTTGTTCAAGTTAATGATTTGGTTTTTCCTGCAGATTTTTACATTCTGGACATGTAAGGAGAAACAATGTCCAGCAAAGCTCCCATCATTTTAGGCAGACCATTCATGAAAACGGCAAAAACAAAGATTGATGTTGACGATGGAACCATGTCCATGGAATTTGGTGACATTATCGTAAAATTTAACATTTTTGATGCCATGAAACATCCATTGGAGGAGCATTCCGTTTCTCATATTAAATTAATCTATGATTTGGTGGATGAAACTTGTTCTGAATTGTTTTCATTAGATTTTCCATCTTTATCTGCATTTGATGATGTTTATTCGTGTTCTGATTATACTGACACTAACATATGTGTTGTATGTGCTGAGATTGATGTTGCCTTGCAGGCTGATATGTTTTCTACAGGTGATGTTGCTGTCAATGAAGTTAATTATGCAGCGGAAGCTCTTGACATCCCGACTGCCCCAATCACTCCATCCATTGAGCAGCCCCCATCCTTAGAGCTGAAACAACTCCTGGATAATTGGAAATACGCTTATTTGGAGAGTGATGAAAAATTACCTGTCATTATTTCTTCTAACCTTGATTTCGAACAGGAAAATAAGCTTTTGCAGGTTCTGAAGAAACACAAGAAGGCAATCGGATGGACATTAGCCGACCTCCCTGGTATTAGTCCATCGATGTGCATGCACAGGATTTTACTTGAGGATGGAGCAAAAACAGTAAGGCAGCCCCAAAGGAGGCTTAATCCTTTGATTCTTGATGTTGTTAAGAAAGAGGTAACCAAACTCTTGCAAGCAGGTATCATTTATCCTATCTCTGACAGTAAATGGGTAAGTCCATTGCAGGTTGTGCCTAAGAAGTCTGGACTCACAGTGGTGAAAAATGAGAAGAATGAACTTGTTCCCACTAGATTTCAGAACAGTTGGAGAGTTTGTATTGATTACAGGAGATTGAACCAAGCGACTAGAAAGGATCACTTTCCTTTGTCGTTCATTGACCAAATGCTTGAACGGCTAGTTGGTAAATCACATTACTATTTTGTTGATGGTTTTTCAGGTTACTTTCAGATCCATATTGCACCGGAAGATCAAGAGAAGACCACTTTCACTTGTCCCTTCGGTACTTTTGCTTACAGGAGGATGCCCTTTGGTCTTTGCAACGCTCCTGGCACTTTCCAGCGATGCATGATTAGTATTTTCTCTAAATTTATCGAAAATTGCATGGAAGTGTTTATGGATGATTTCACTGTTTATGGTTCTTCTTTTGATGCATGTTTGAATAGTTTGAACTTAGTTTTGCAGAGATGCATCGAGACTGACCTTGTTTTAAATTATGAAAAATGCCATTTTATGGTTGAGCAGGGAATTGTTCTTGGTCACATAATTTCTGAAAAAGGAATTTATGTTGACCCTGCTAAGATTGATGTTATTTCCACATTGTCTTACCCTTCTTGCGTTCGCGAGATTCTTTCTTTTCTTGGTCATGCAGGTTTTTACAGGCGTTTCATCAAGGATTTCAGCAAGATAGCTCTTCTTCTCTCAAACTTGTTGAATAATGACATCACTTTCAGCTTTGATGACAAATGCAAACAAGTGTTTGACTTCTTGAAGAAAGCATTGACCTCCGCTCCCATCATCCAGCCTCCTGACTGGACCCTCCCTTTTGAGATCATGTGTGATGCCTCTAATTATGCTGTTGGGATTATCCTTGCACAAAGATTTGGCAAGGTTGCCCATGTTATTTACTATGCTTCTAGGACTTTAGATTCTGCACAGTCAAATTACACTACCACTGAAAAAGAACTTCTAGCTATTGTTTTTGCTCTTGATAAATTCAGATCATATTTGCTAGGTTCCAAGGTTGTTGTTTTTACTGACCATGCAGCTTTGAAGTACTTGTTGAAGAAGCCAGATGCAAAACCGAGATTGATTCGATGGATGTTGTTGCTCCAAGAGTTTAATGTAGAGATTAAAGACAAAAGTGGAGCTGAGAACTTAGTAGCTGATCACTTGAGTAGAATAGAGCAAGATGAAGATCCTTTTCCCATCCAGGATGACTTTCCTGATGAGCAACTTTTACTTTTGCATGGTATTACTCCTTGGTTTATTGATATTGTTAATTATCTTGTTGTTGGTGTTTTTCCTACAGGTGCATCCAGGTCACAGATTCACAAACTCAAGAGTGATTCCAAATATTATGTTTGGGATGATCCATATCTTTGGAAGTTAGGTAGTGATCAAGTAATTAGGAGATGTGTCCCTGACTATGAGATTGAATCTATTTTGAATTTTGCTCATTCATCTTAAGTCGGGGGACACTTTGGCCCTCAAAGGACTGCAAGGAAGGTCCTAGACTCAGGTTTCTTTTGGCCCACTATTTTTAAGGACGCTTTTGAGACTTTCCTCACTTGTAAAGAGTGCCAGATAGCAGGTACAAACATTACTCGAAAGAGTGAAATGCCTCAGCAACCGATGCTTTTCTGTGAAGTATTTGATGTATGGGGAATCGACTTCATGGGTCCCTTCCCTGTATCATTTGGTTTTCTATATATTTTACTTGCTGTTGATTATGTTTCAAAGTGGGTGGAAGCTATCCCCACTAGGACTAATGATTCTAGAGTTGTTGCATACTTTGTCAGGTCTAATATATTTTGCAGGTTTGGAATCCCGCGAGCTATCATAAGTGACCAAGGCACTCATTTATATAACGGAACCATGGAAGCTTTGCTCTGAAAGTATGGAGTTGTGCACAGGGTCTCTACTGCATATCACCCAAAAACAAATGGGCAAGCTGAAATCTCAAACAGAGAGATCAAACAGGTTTTAGAGAAAATGGTGCAACCAAACAGGAAGGACTGGAGCCGTCGTCTAGAAGATGCACTTTGGGCTCAAAGAACAGCTTTCAAGACACCCATTGGGATGTCTCCTTATCGACTTTTTTTTGGTAAGGCATGTCATCTTCCTGTAGAGATAGAACACCGTGCTTACTGGGCGGTGAAAAGTTATAATTTGGAGATGCAACAAGCAGGTATTGAAAGAAAACTCCAATTACAACAGCTTGAAGAGCTTAGACTAGAGGCTTATGAGAGCTCTAGGATTTATAAAGAAAAAACTAAGCACTTCCATGATAAGATGATTTCTAGAAAGGAATTCTCTGTAGGGCAACAGGTTTTATTGTATAATTCTCGCCTTAAGCTTATGGTTGGGAAACTTCAATCCAAATGGATTGGTCCTTTTGTTGTCACTAATGTTTTTCCTCATGGTGCAGTAGAAATTAAAAGTACAAGTACTGACAATGTTTTCAAGGTCAATGGGCAGCGCCTAAAGCTTTTTCATCAAAGTGCAGTACCTGAAGATGTGAGCATAGATGAGCTTTCTTTGGAAGCGCCTAACTACACTGCAACTTGATCAGGGAGTTCTTATTCCTTTCTCTCAACTTTAATAATTACGTCCTTTCATTAAGGACAATGCTTGTTTTAAATGTGGGGGAGGGAATCATTTTGTTTCTTTGCTTTTATTTTAATTTCAGTTGTTTTTGTTAAAAAATTAAATAAAATGCATCTATTTGAAAGTTTTGGGTTGCAGACTAATTTGAGGTTATGTTTGTGGAGACTTGGGAAAAGCTCACAAGATCAGTATCGTCTTAACACTGTCTCCTGCATATGGAAATTGATTTGAATTCTTATTATGTATTAGCCTTGAATTCTCACTCTCTAATAGCTCTTGAGTAGTTTATTTCAGCATTCAGCACCATCTCACACACTCTACGCAAGGAAGCCGATGAATATAAGTGAGTGTTCCGGAAAAAAAAGTGTTTTAAAAAGAAAAAGAAAAAAAGGAATGCACCTTCTAAGTTTGGTGACCCTCACCCGATCACTTAACCCAACGATCGTAGTGCCTACAAAAAACTTTTCGAGAATAAGACTCGTTGTTAGTTGGTTCAGCGGTTTCTGGTGCTGAACTTGGTAGGACGGATTACGGTCCGATCCCCCACAACTACAACTGAGTAAGCAAAGGGTTATGCCATGTAAGTACCAGAACCCCGTGCAAAAAAGGATCAGAGTCACTAACCGGTCGCTTTGCTATGAGTGTGTGGAGATAACGGGCTTAATGTGATTGCGCCTGAATGAAAAAGAGCAAAAAGGAGGATGAGTAAGTTAGGCTTTTACATAATAATATGATTCATATTGGTTTGTATATTCAGGAGGCAAGACTAGTGTTCCTACGATATCCTTAGTGTACGAGACTAGTACCTGTCGATGCAATCTTGACCGAAGATGAATTTGTAGCCTAGGATGAGTAATTGATGATGCTTTTGCGTTTCTTTTGATTGCATTTTGCTCGGAGTGCAAAAGTTCAAGTATGGGGGAATTTGATCAGTGCATTTTGATGCATATCCTTCCACGATTGTACTAATGCATTTCTTTAGTTTATTGTGTTTATTTTTATATTTTAATATGTTTTGCTAATTTATTTTATTTTTGCATTTAATTAATTTTCGTATTTTATTTTCAGCAACTGTAGCTTTCACGGAAAAATTCATAACTGGAGCTACGGGAATCAGATTGATGCGTTCTAATATTGGTTGGAAAGCTAAGAAAAAGACCTGCAACTTTCTAGTTGTGGCCAGATGCTGATTAGGGCTGTAGAAAGGTTGAAAAAGTCGTTGAAGTTGCATCATTTTATATTTAAGTTTGGATCATTTGTTTTGGGCCTGAGTTTTGTATCCGACCCAGTTGGGTTGTTTCTTTTTAGTTTTTACCTAGATGCTACAGTAATTTTGGGGATCCCATTCACTGTTCACGAAAAAGAGAAAGCTTTGTACGAATCAATGGAGAACTAAAACCTTTCTGACGGATTTTCTGTACTCAGGTTCCAACTTTGAGATTGTTATAGCATTTGCAATTTAATTTTGATTCCTTTCAACTATGTTATGAGATTGTTGTTTGCTTAATTCGATTTTCATATAACATTTTTGATTTAATTTGATTGATAAATGTTCCCAAATTTTAATCGCGATTGACTTTGCTTAATTGTTAATTTGCGTCACTTTTAACCGTATGCTTAATCCGGCCATAGAAACATGTATCTCATTGTGTCAATCGCGCTTGTTAATTGATACTGTAATCAAATAGGATAGAAAATTCGCTTAGGAGATTGTAATGTTAGCAGTCGATGATAGGTACGAACTGAGGCAGTGAATCCGTTTGTTATAATCACTCATATCAAAAACAACTTATTTTATAATCACTTTTCATAATCAGCTTATTTGCCTAAAATCGAACCAAACCCCCCCTTTAATTCGATTTCAGTTAGTTAATAATATTTCAAGAATCCTTGAGAACGATATTCGAGCCATTTGTCGCTATATTACCGTTTTACAAAATACTCGTTTTGATCCGCGCGCGACAGCGAATCATTTACCTATAACAGGCATTTTGTACAAAGAGGATGACGTTCTAGTAGGAGAACTCCGCTGTGAGAGTGAAAAATATACAAAAAAGTGTACAAAGAGAAGAAAACAACTATGTGTAATAATCCATTAGGTTTTAATTCTTCTATATTGCCCTTATGTCTTCGAGCATATCATCACTTTGCTACTTGTCTGAAGCTGACTGAATTGATCGGTACTGTTTGAGCTTGATAGTTGTTACTGAAGTATGATCGCAAGGTGATCCAATAGGGCATAGTGATACACTTCAAATCCCTAAATTTTGCCTGGACCGCCCTTTCGGGTTTTCAGTCCATTGGGATACTCTTTTTTGCCCAAGCCTCCTTTTCAGGTTTTCGACTTGCCGGGTCTACAGATTTTTTTGTTTTTATCCCTAATTTTTGCCCGAACCCTTTTGGTTCGTCAAGATGCCCTTAATTTTTCCTAGGCCCGTCAACCTAGCGGTTCTTTATTTACGCGTAGTATCTTTTCACTATGTCTGCATTAACAGGATGAGGAAGGTCGTCATCATCCATGGTGGTCAGAATCATGGCTCCACCAGAAAATATGCTTTTGATCACCAATGGCCCTTTGTACGTGGGAGTCCATTTTCCATTGGGATCACCTTGTGGAAGTATGATGTGCTTGATCACTAGATCACCCACTTTATATACTTGACGTCTCACCTTTTTATTGAATGCCTTGATCGTCCGTTTTTGATACATTTGACCATGATAGACAACATTAAGCCTTTTCTCATCAATCAGATTCAGTTGATCAAGTCGAGTCTGGATCCAATCGTCTTCGTTCAAGCCCGCATCCTTCATGATCCTCAGAGAAGGGATCTGGACCTCAATAGGTAGGACGGCCTCCATACCATATACCAGAGAATAAGGTGTTGCCCCTATTGACGTTCGTGCTGAGGTGCGATAACCATGAAGAGCAAATGGTAACATCTCATGCTAGTATTTGTATGTCACTGTCATCTTCTGTATGATTTCTTTAATGTTCTTGTTAGCAGCCTCCACAGTGCCATTCATCTTCGGCCAGTAAGGGGAAGAATTATGATGTGGATCTTGAATTGCTTACAGAGTTCAGTGATCATTGTATTATTGAGATTTGTACCGTTGTCAGTAATGATTCTCTCTGGCACACCATACCGAAAAATCTGGTTATGCTTGATAAACCACGCCACAACATTCTTGGTAACAGTAGCAAAAGAGGCAGTCTCAACCCACTTCGTGAAGTAATCAATGAAGACTAAGATGAAGTGGTGCCTATTGGAAGCGGTTGGTATAATCTCTTCGATCATGTCAATACCCCACATTGCAAAGGGTCAAGGAGCCGTCAAGACATTCAAGGGAACCGGAGGTACATGTACTTTATTAGCATAGATCTGGCATTTGTGACAAGTTCGGGAATGCTGATAGTAGTCCGCTTCCATAGTGGGCCAATAGTATCCTGCCCGTAGGATCTTTTTAGCCATGGTATGTCCACTAGAGTGGGTGCTGAAGGTACATTCGTATAAATCTACCATAATCCTCTCTGCTTCACTCTTATTTACGCACATAAGTAAATTAGAGGCATGGTTGCGCTTGTAGAGGATTCCATTACTAAGGAAAAACTTTACGGCGAACCTTCTCAGAAACTTCTTATCATTCACAGATACCCCCTTAGGATATTCTTGAGCCTTGAGATACCTCTTCACTTCATGGAACCAAGGTTTGTCTGCTACTTCTTCAGTGTCAATCTCATACCAGTATGCTGGTTCATCCAACCTCTAAATAGTGATCTGAGGAGCCTCGTTGTCCCACTTGACCTTGAACATAGACGACATGGTAGCTAGCGCATCTACTAACTGATTCTCTTCTCATGGAAAATGTTCAAAGGTTACCTCTTCAAAGTGTGGAAGCAACGTTAGCACATGTTCTTTATAAGGGATGAGGTTCGGGTGCTTCGTGTCCCACTCTCCTTTGATTTGACTTATAACCAAGGCTGAATCCCCGAAAATGCTCAAGAATTTGATCCTCAGGTCAATAGAAGCTTTGAGACCCATGATGCATGCTTCGTACTCCGCCATATTGTTGGTACAATTGAAACATAGTCTGGCAGTGAAAGGAGTATGACAGTCCTCAGGAGATATAATTACAGCACCAATGCCATTGCTGAGTGCGTTTGAGGCTCCATCAAAAACCATAGTCCATCGGGATCCTTCCTCATGTCCTTCATCCGGTCTAAGTTCTTTATAGTCAGTTACTAGCATAATATCCTCGTCCGGGAACTCAAAATTCATGGACTGATAGTCCTCCACAGCTTCATGATTCAAATGATCAGCTAGTACACTTCCCTTAATTGCTTTCCGGGTTGTGTATTAGATATCGTATTCGGTCAGGATCATTTTCCATCTTGCTATTCTTCCAGAGAGAGTGGGCTTCTCGAAGATGTACTAGATCGGATGCATCTTAGATATCAACAAATTAGTGTGTGCAAACATATACTGTCTCAGTCGGAGAGAAGCCCATGCCAAAGCGGAGAAAATTTTCTCGAGTAGTGAGTATCTTGTTTCACAGTCGGTAAAATTTTTGCTAAGGTAGTATATCGAATGCTCGTTTCGACCGAACTCGTCATGCTTCCCCATCACACACCCTATTGAATTATCTAGCACTGTTAAGTACATTATCAAAGATCTTCCGTTAATTGGAGGCATCTGAATTGGAGGTTCTTAAAGGTATTCCTTGATTCTCTCGAAGGCAGTCTGGCATTCATCATTCCACTTTAACACTTGATCTTTCTTCAGGAGTTTGAAGATTGGCTTACAAGTAGCAGTTAAATGGGAAATGAATCTGGAATTGTAATTTAGGCATCCCAAGAAACCTCTAACCTCCTTCTCAGTGCGAGGAGCTGGCATCTCTTATATAGCCTTCACGTTTGCAGGATCTACCTGAATGCCCTTGTCATTGACAATGATACCTAGAAGTTTACCAGACCTTACCCCGAAGGTGCACTTGTTCGGATTTAACCTCAGCTTGTACGTCTTCAATCAATCAAACAGTTTTTGTAGATGATCAAGGTGTTCTTCCTCGGTTTGAGACCTGGCTATCATGTCATTAACATAGACCTCTATCTCATGGTGAATCATGTCATGAAACAAGGCTACCATGGCTCGCCGATAGTTTGCCCTAACATTCTTTAATCCAAACGGCATCACTTTGTAACAGAAAGTCCCCCATTGCGTAACGAAGTTTGTCTTCTCCATGTCTATGGGTGCCATCTTGATATGATTGTAACTAGATAAACCATCTGTTGTACCCCAAAATTTGCCCTCCCATTTCTCATTGATTTCTCACCACAAAGCCCTTGAAGCTCAAGATCCAGTTAGGGTTTCATCTGCTCAAGACTTCTCCTTGCACTGTTGACCCAAATTAGGGTTTGTGTTTGCACAAAGATGTTTTGACCTAAAATGCCTAAGATGACTTTCATGCTTCATATTGGACTCCCAAGTTTATCCATACCAAGTTTCAAGCCTTGATTCCAAGTTTTACCCAGTCAATTGGACAGTTGACCTAGAAATCAACTGTATTGGGGAAAAAGTCAACTGTGGCCAATTGACAGTCAAACCTCATGAAAATTGACCCACATCAACATTATAAACTCCTATGAACCATTTGATCAAGTTTGGATCACAATTCCACAAGAAATTTGATCAGATCACCAAAAGGGAAAAATGGTCATTTTTAGGGTTTTGACTGCACAAAGGCAATTTTTGACTGTTTGACCTAGCCAATGGCAAACCAAGCTCACATATGGACTCAAGGACCCCATGGAATTATCTTTACATGCTCAACAAACTCAAAAGATCCCAAGTACACAAGATTGACAGTTGAATTTCCCAATCAATTGATCAATTTTGACTATATACTGAAAAGTCAAACTTTGACTTTTTGGTCAAAATCAAGAGTCAAGATTCATTTTTCATCAAAACATGCCAAATCATGAAACTTGTTCATCAAGAAATCACAAAATGCAAATTAGGGTTAGAAATGAGAATTTTTCATAACTTAGAATTTTTCTAAGTTATGAAAAACCCTAATTTTTTCCCAACTTTGCCCCACTTTCTCACCAAGATTCATTTGGATTCAAACAAAAGTCAAAACATGAAAGTTGTAGCTTGTTGCATAATATACAACTTTGATTCACAAAGTTTTCCCAAATGAGGCTTGTATCTCAAGTTACAAATTTTTGAATAAGGGCACTAAACCATTCTTAACTTAGTGAAATTTTAACCTATTTTGACAAGGTTTTCTACCCAACTTCAAGGCCATTTTCCATACACTTCCACTTGGAATTTCAATTTTCATTTCAAAGATGGATTGTAGTACACATTCCAAGCTTTCCAAAATGTCCAAGAACTTCTCAAACAACCTCATAACTTGAGAGAATCGAATTTCACAATATAGCAAAAACTCACTTTTGATTAGGCCAAGTTACATGTTCATAACACTATGCATTTTCAAAACTCAGCATGCCACTTGATTACAGGCCTTTTATCTCAATTACACTCATAAATTTAATGCCAAACCTTTGTGCCAAGACCATGTTTTGTGTGTTCAAGCATTGCCTAGAAGATTAATCCATTTATAGATAAAGCATTTCTTCCATTTTTGCAAAAGGTAACTTTATGTCCAATTGAAAATCCAAGAAGTACAGTTAAGATCTCTTTGGCACAAGTTTAGGGATTAATCACACTGATCAAGACGGAGTTATGCAGCATATTATGAGGGCCTCTAGCTGCCTAAACACCAACTTGACCTTTTTTGCTTAAGTGCTAAGAAACATTGCATAACTTGTACCAACTCTCATATCAGCTTACAAACACTTAAGCAAACTTGTAAAACACATCCAGGACATCACAACCAAGCTAGCACACGACCCTAACATCCCTCATACACTCCCAATCTCAGAATCACCTTCAAACTGCAAAAACAGGGCCAGGCCTGCAGTTTGAGTGCCATCTCCCATTTCTCTCAAGCTTTCTTGCCCAAACCAGTTCACACACATTCCCTAGCATCTATGCAAGCTAACCAAGACCTGAAACACGATCTGTAATTCCTCTAACAAGTTCCACCATTTTCACTTTTTCATTTTGCAGTTGAAGTTCTACAGCTCAATTCAAGGTGCCTCAAGGCAAAGTAAATATTGGAACAGCATCACCACACCTCAAGGAAGCTATACCAACCATTATCTTGCACTGAAAGCTCCCACATTGCCAGATAGAACTTCAACTGAACAGGTATTTTGGTGAACTTCTATCTCTCTTATTAGGCATCATTAGCTCTAAGCTTGTGAATAAGCAATGTTTTACTCATGCCACTGAACCTGTACATGCTTTTACTTTTCATTTCTTTTGCTTGAGCTGTGAGAATTTAAGGTTTGAAAATGGCAGAAAACTTAGGTCAGGATTTAGGATTGTTAAAATTCTCTCTCATTTCTGAGAGTTAGGAGATGTTCTTTATATATTTGGAATCGTGGTTTCATGCTTAACATTCTTTGTATTGAAAGTTTGTGCAAAAGATCAAAGAATCAGGATGTTTGAACTGGAAGAAACAGGCGCGCGTTTTGGACAGTTTTTTTTCTGAAGGTTGAAGAAGAAGCCACATGGGCTGGGCCTGTGTGGTCTTTTCTTTTCACACCCTATTTCCATTTTCATACCCCCCAAGCCCATTTTATGTATTTTTATGATTTTTTGATTTTTTTCTTTTTCATTCTGACTCATTTATTTTTTCTTATCATATTAAAAACATAAAAAAAAATATTTTTGCATCATTTTTATATTTTTTAGACATTTATTAGATTATATTGATATTTGTATACAAATAAATAAATAACATATGATTTAGAATAAATAGAGAAAATAATGTAAACACATTTTATTTTTATTTTTATTTTGTTTTATCTTCTTGAAATATTTTTATATAAAACATACTTTTTTTCATAAATATTAATTATTATTATTTTTATATATATAATATGTATTTAGTAAATAATAAGGATATATATATATACATATATTAATACACTTAGGATAAAATACCAAAAATATACCTCTTTTTATTTTTATTAATATTTAACACTAAAAATACATTTTTATAAATATACTATATTTTATTTTATTTTTGTATGTAAATAGTAAATATTATATATATTACCTAATTAATACCCTTTTGATTAAAATTAGGGTTTTGCCCTAAAATATGAAAATACTCCAAAAAATAATACCTTTTTATTTCTCTTTTTATTTTACATAAATAATACTTTTTTTTCATACACATAAAAATTCTTTTTACATTTTGCATATTTATTTCATTTCCATTTAATTATGCAATTATTTGTATTGTAAATATTCAAAGAAAATGATGTAATAGCTAGATTTAATTGCTTGTCTAAATATACCCCATTTGAAACATTGTACCCCCCTCCCCATATTATTGTGTTGTAATAGTGTAGGAATTTAAATTTCGCACTTTAATGCTTTCTAAACATACCATGCTAGAATTAGGGTTTGTATGCGAATAAAATGAACAATATAGTTTGACCCAATCTCAAGATAAACAAGCATGAAAATGGACAACACATCTCACACTTGCACACCTAGGGTATTCCACTTTGTTGCCTTCAAATAATTGGGCCATATTGTATGTTAGGTTTCTTTGGGTAAAACAAACAATCAAATGATCATAAGTCCCTCGATGACGCTTCCAAAAAGTTGCCTAAAATGATCAAATCCCTTTCAAAGAAAAAATTGCCCAAAGACATTTAACACTATTGCAATTATGGTCTAAACGATGACCCGCACCTGTCCCTTTCACCTCCTAATACAAGATTGTCCACCAAATGCAATGGTGGAACAAAATTGTCAAAAGGTTTAAAACATAACAAAAATCTTTGAGAAAACTTTAGGGTAGATAACTCTTAAGTACTTGTCAATTTGCAAAGAAAACACTTGCCTAATTTCAAACCACACTTCACAAACACTTTCAAAACAAACTTTCAAAAAAACCTTGAAACATCTTTTCAAAAGACAAAACAACTTTTGTAAAACATTCGAGTAAAGAATTGTTACAAGGGTAGCCTATACAAGGCATCTTTTCAAAAACATTTTCAAAACCACACACCAAGCACCATTTCAAACAATTGAAAACCAAGGCAAGTTGATCTAAGCAAGTACCTAAGAGCCCATGGATAACCATGGATAGAAAGGGTGCTAATACCTTCCCTTTCTATAATCTACTCCCCGAACCCAAGAAAAATCTCAAATGTTTTTGCCGTGCTTTTTAAACCTTTCCTTAGGATAAAATAAAAAGTCGGTGGCGACTCTTGCTCAACCGAAACATTTGCGAAAACAAACGCAAAACCATAGTCAGTTCTCCCACCGTATCACAGAACTGGCGACTCTGCTGGGGACTATTTTAAAAGTGGAGTAACCTTAGGGCTTAGATCACCCTCTTGCATGACTAATTGTTTGAATTGATTGCTTTATATCTTGGCTCTATTGTTTGGGTTTACAATCCTATACCCGGATTTTGGGAAACATTCATAGATAGCAATACGTTGTGGAAACTGTGCGGGGTATACCGACACGGTCGAAGCAATAGCTATATTAGTGCGACATATTTGTGAGTACCGGTAACCCTTGAGTTCAATCAAGGAGAGTACGGGGCCGCTGAGTGATGTCACTAAGCACTAATGACCTAGAACCTTACTTGACCATCTTGGCCTTTTATTAGGGGTAGTGAGATGACCGGCTTTGGTGCAGTCCGAAGTTGGTAGATACTCGATACTACACTCATTGAGGGTTGTTTTCTTGGAATATTTTGGTTGCTAGTTAAGTGGCTAAACCAAAACAATGAACAATGAAAACAATCCAGTGATATTGAGCTCCTTAGAACCCGGTTACTATTTATAGGACAGGTTTTTAAGCCAACTACACTCAAGAGGGTACTTACCTATGAAAACCCATGCAAGCCTGAAACTAGGGTTTGGTGTGATTTGCTTGTACATATGTTTTGTGCATACGTCATAAACGTCATAAACATCATAAACATCATAAAGCATCATATGCATTCACTAACCATTTCAAGGATTTGGATCTTCATCTTTGTTCCTGTTTTGTAGGTTATGGAAGTTCCTCGCAGAAATACCATTCAAGTCAACCTTGTGAGAATCTCTCCTCAACTCAAGGAGCTCACCTCAAGAATTCCGGAAAATTCATCCTTCAGTGAAAGACATGGTAGACTGCTCAGCCTAGTCAGCACCAACATTGAAGAAGACATGATGAAAGTGCTATTCCAGTTCTTTGACCCTCTTCACCACTGTTTCACTTTCCCTTATTATCAGTTGGTACCCACTTTGGAGGAGTTTTCTCAACTCCTGAGAATTCCTATCCTTAATCAACTACCCTTCAACGGTACGGAAAAGTAACCAAAGATGGAAGATGTTGCTCGAGCATTACATCTACAACATCAAGGGGCATTGGGAAACCAGAAGCGACGTCAAGGGATTCTTAGCAAAATTCTTGTTTGAGAAGGCACAAGAATGTTAGAATTCATTGGACCTACAAGCTTTTGAAGAGATTGTGGCGCTCCTTATCTATGGGTTGGTCTTGTTCCCAAATCCTGACCAATTGGTAGATGTCAACGCCGTCAAAATCTTCTTGTCCAGAAATCCAATACCAACATTGCTTGGGGACATCCTTCACTCATTTTACACACGAACAATGAGAAAGAGGGGTGTTCTCATGTGCTATACTCCTCTCCTAGCAAGGTGGTTTATTTCGCACCTTCCACAATCCGTCTTATAGAATGACCAAGGTTCAAGGTGGTCCCAACGGTTGATGACTCTTACTCACTCTGATGTACATTGGTGTTCTCGGTCCAGAGAAAATGTCATCATCGTAGATCGTTGTGGAGAGTTTCCTAATGTTCCTTTATTTGGAATCAGGGGAGGTATCACCTACAACCCTTGCCTAGCCTTGAGGCAATTTGGATATGCACGGAGGGATGGCCCTCATGACATGTTGATTCCTGACCTAGTTTTTGACTTCGACAACGATGCGCAAGGACTTCGCCAAAGATTCATCAGAGCTTGGGGAAAACTCAACAAGGTTGATAGCAAGACTCTGGGACACAAGAATTCCATCCCTCTTGAGCCCTATCTCAAGTGGGTACGAGCCCGAGCCCAAAGTCTAATGATGCCTTATCCTCATGTACTCCCAGTGATTAAAGAGCCCGTCAATGAAGGAGAGGTTCCCTACACCATCCTACATCCAGACATGCCTACATCGTGGGAGGAAATGCAGAAAAGTTGGATTCAGCTCAAGGAGGAACGGAATACTTTTGAAGCTAGCTTCTACGCCAGTGAGAAGAAGGTTCTAGAGCTTACCCGCCGACTCCACGAGCAAGAGGCCCTCAACACCTACATCGCACCAAAGAGGATGCGCAATGTCTTTTTGCCTTAAGAAGTTATTTTGTAATATTTGGCCCATGGGGCATTTATGTACTAACAAATTTCTTCTTATTAATATGACGTGCGTTCTTCTTTGTCTGAAACAATTTTGAATGTTCTAAATCCTTGAATGCATTGCATACATAAGCATACCATTCATCATGTGCATAAGCAGGTCTCACTCCAGGTTTCCTTATCTGTCTGCTGTTTATTTCAGTAGGATGGATCTCGAGCAAATAGTCAAAGACCTACAGGCTCAGAATGCACAGTTCCAGCAACTCCTGATGACCTTGGCTAAGGGTCAGGAGGATATCAAGACTCAATTGGGGAATAAGGACCCAGTGAAAAAGAAGAAAAAGAGGATTGGGGTGGCTACTTTGGGGAGAAGATTTGACGGAGAATCTCGGAGAGTGCTTGAATTTCCTCCTACTTCTGATGAAGGGACCAGTAAAAGAGATGGAGCTGCGGTGCCTTTCGAGTCTGATGCGGAAGAAGAAGAGGTTGAAGAGGATGAAGATTATTCTGACCAGCAATACCCTCCAGTTGATGATAAATACAAAGGGCTAGAAGGCAGATTGGCCGCCATGGAGCTACAAAGAGTACCGGGTTTGGACTTTGAAGACTTGGGCTTGGTTGTCGGGATTGTGATTCCCCCAAAATTCAAAGTGCCAGTGTTTGTGAGGTATGATGGGCTGTCTTGCCCCAAAATGCATCTCAGGTCCTACGTGAGAAAGATTCAACCCTATACGGCAGATAAAAACCTCTGGATTCATTTCTTTCAAGACAGCCTTTCGGGAGCTCAGTTGGAGTGGTTTTATCAGCTAGAAGGAACCAGTGTCAGAAATTGGGAAGATTTGGCCACCGCTTTCTACAAACAATACCAGTATAATTCTGATCTTGCTCCTACTCGTACCCAACTTCAGGGTATGTCACTAGGAACAAGCGAGGGATTCAAAGAATATGCACAAAAATGGAGGGATTTGGCTGGCAGGGTGCAGCCCCCCTTAACCGACCGTGAACTCGTTGATATGTTTCTTGGGACCCTATCTGGGCCATTTTTCAATCATCTAATTGGTAACTCTTCCACGGGGTTTACCGATTTGATCTTAACAGGCGAGAGAATAGAAGCCGGCATCAAGTCAGGAAAGATTCAGAAGGGTGTTGCTGCAAGTGTTGAGAAGAAGCCTTTTAAGAAAGAAACAGCTATGGTATATTCCCAGAGAAGAGCAGGGAAGACGGAGCGTCGGCCAACTGTGGGGGCCGTAATGATTCAAAACACTCCAAGTGAGCAGCCTCGCTATAACCAGTCCAGACCAAATCAGCAACGGGTGGAACGGCCACAACGGCAGTTCACCCGTATTAATATGACTCCAGCGCAAGTGCTTCCCCATCTATTGAAGTTGAATCTCGCCACCATCAAGGAGGCGCCAAAGAATGTGAATACGTCCTCTCCGCATTATCATGCTAATGCTAAATGCGCCTACCATTCAGACAGTGTTGGACACGACACCAATGATTGTTGGGCACTCAAGCATAAAATCCAAGACCTGATAGAGGCCAAGGAGGTGGAGTTTGACGCTCCGGAGAAGCCTAATGTGATATCGGCACCCATGCCGAAGCACGGTCGAAATGTCAACGCCATTGAAGAAGATTTGTACGTTGCTGATGTCAGCGATCTGACTACTCCATTGCTAACCATTAAGTTGAATCTGTTGAGGGCCGGGATCTTCCCGGGATGTAAAGAAGACTGCTATTGTTGTTACTCTCTGCCGTTTGATTGTCCGTTACTGAAGAAAGGCATCCAAGGCCTTATGGATAGTCGAAAAATTTTGTTTGAAAAAGTTTCTGTTGTTCCAGTTCATACTGAAGATGTCTCAATCATAACCATTCACGCCAATCTTTCCAAGGCCGTCAAAAAGCCTGTTAAGATTACACCAGCTACGAAATCTGTTCCTTTGAAGATAACAATGCCAGGGCCTGTTCCCTATGTTTCTGAGAAGTCGATACCTTGGAACTATGGCGGTGACATCTACTACCATGGTATCAAACAAATCGAAGTAATTGAAGAGAGTTCGGATGATGAAGAAGCCAGCATTAGTAACATCGCGGGCACTAGCAAAATCACCAGGAGCGGGAGAATATTTTCTCCAGAGATTGCCCCTCCAAGAGCAGTCTTTGGACCCTCATCAGCTGACAAGGTCGTCCCTGCACCAATAAAACTTTCTGCTAGAACTCCTTTGATTGAAGACGTTGTTGTTCCTAGTGCTGTCTCTCCTACCGCTGTTAACAAAGGTAAGGGAATCCAAGATGAGCCCGTCAGGACGAGGGCTTAACCCTTGGTTATCCCGGAAACCTCCAAGAAGGAAATGGATGAGATTTTGAGGATAATCAAAAGAAGTGATTACGATGTAGTAGAACAGCTGGGGCAAACCCCCTCCAAGATCTCCATGCTGGCACTGCTACTTTGCTCAGAAGCGCACGCTAAAGCTCTGATAAAATTCCTGAAGGCAGCCCATGTGCCCCAGGAAACCTCTGCGGATCAATTTCAAAATTGCGTGGCTAGCCTGACTGCGGACAATGGATTAGGTTTTTCTGATGCCGACCTAACCCCTAAAGGTAGCAATCACAAAGATGCTTTGCACATTTCAGTCGAGTGTCGAGGAACTACTCTCGCACACGTCTTGGTCGACACTGGTTCGTCGCTGAATGTTTTACCTAAGAAGGCCTTGGACCGACTAGATTGTGAAGGGTTGGAATTGAAGCCGAGTGATATTATTGTCAGAGCTTTCGATGGTTCGAAGAGAATGGTCCATGGAGAGGTTGAAATTCCCATCAAGATAGGCACTGAGGTGTTTAAATCCACTTTCTATGTGATGGACACCCGTCAGTCATACTCTTGCTTGCTGGGTAGGCCTTGGATACACCATGCTGGGGCAGTCACCTCCTCCTTACATCAAATGTTGAAGTATCCTGTCAAGGGAAAGATCATTACTGTCCATGGCGAAGAAGAGTACGTGATTAGCCACTTAAATTCTTTCCGGTATGTGGAGGTTGAAGGAGAGTTCATTGAGACACCGTTTCAACATTTTGAAGAAGTCCTTCCTGAAATAGCAGTAGCAAAGTTGGCAGCTGAGACACCAAGACAGATGGCCAGGATGGCATCTCTGGAGGACGCAAGGGCCGCAATAAAAGAAGGGAAGAATTCAGCGTGGGGACAGTTACCTGACATTCCACATAAGACATAAAAATTTGGATTAGGGTTCACAGCCGCTGGCCAGAAAGCTATGCGCCGTGCGAAGATTGAAAGGGCGCCAGTCAAGATTTCTCCCTACGGAATCAACGCTTTGGAAGATGAGGACGAGGAGAGCAACATTGAAGAGTGGATTTATCCAACTATCAAAGGAGGGTTGAGCAACTGGGAGGCAAAAGACTTTGTCCCCATCACTTTTATTCATCAGTAATTTATCTGTTAAACATTTCCTATTTGGTCTGTAATATTACTTTCAAACAATCCGTACACTATCTTTTCACCTCCTGCCTTGCCCGGGGCATGTAGGTCCACTTGTAAGGGTTTTGATTATTTCTCATATCCATATGCCATGTTTAATGATTCATTGGACGTTTTTCATTTGATAAACTGCTTATGTTCATTTTCTTTCCTTTTGCATTTTTTAAGGATGGCTATCCCTTACACACACCCACACTCACCAATGCAGGTACCCATCCACTCCGGATTCCATGGGTGACTATTCTGCTATATCTTTCAATAACTCTGAAGATCTGGTCAATCTAGCCGAGTATGAAGATGACGAAGGTTGTGAAGTACCAGGGGAACTAGCCATACTTCTGCAACAGGAGGAAAGGGCCATCCTACCGCATGAAGAGCCATTAGAAACTGTCAACTTGGGGACCGAGGAAGACCGGAGGGAGGTGCAAGTGGGTGCCAATTTGAAACCGAATATCAAGGAAAGCCTGATACAGTTGTTGAATGAGTATGTTGAAATATTCGCTTGGTCTTATGAAGACATGCCGGGTTTAGATACGGACATCGTGGTTCACCGTCTCCCCACAAGAGAAGACTGTCCACCGATCAAGCAAAAAGTTCGCCGAATGAGGCCTGACATGTCTGAAAAGATCAAAGCAGAAGTAATGAAGCAATTCGATGCTGGCTTTTTGGCTGTTACATCATATCCTCAATGGGTCGTTAACATTGTGCCAGTACCTAAGAAAGATGGCAAAGTCAGGATGTGTGTGGACTACCGGGATTTGAATAGGGTCAGCCCCAAAGATGATTTCCCGCTACCTCACATTGACATTTTAATCAACAATACAGCTCAGCACAAAGTGTTTTCCTTCATGGATGGATTCTCGGGCTACAATCAAATCAAAATGGCCCCCGAGGACATGGAGAAAACTACTTTCGTCACACAGTGGGGCACTTTCTGTTACAAGGTGATTCCGTTCGGGCTAAAGAACGCAGAGGCAACTTATCAACGCGCCATGGTAACTTTATTTCATGATATGATACATCATGAGATTGAAGTTTACGTAGACAATATGATAGCTCGGTCACAAACAGAGGAAGATCACCTTGAACATCTAGAGAAGCTGTTTGCCAGATTAAAAGAATACAAGCTCAGGCTGAATCCAAGTAAATGCACTTTTGGAGTTAGGTCTGGTAAACTCCTGGGATTCATTGTAAGCAACAAAGGCATTGAAGTCGATCCCGCAAAAGTAAAAGCAATACAAGATATGCCTGCTCCCCGTACTGAGAAGGAAGTTAGAGGATTCTTGGGGCGCTTAAACTATATTGCCAGATTCATCTCACATCTGACTTCTACCTGTGAACCAATTTTCAAACTCTTGAAAAAAGATCAGGTAGTCGAGTGGAACGACGATTGTCAAGCTGCTTTTGATAGAATCAAGGAGTATTTGCTAGAACCTCCTATTCTGATGCCACCCGTCGAAGGAAGACCATTGATCATGTATTTGACCGTCTTGGATAACTCAATGGGGTGTGTTTTGGGCCAGCATGACGAGTCTGGTCGAAAAGAGCATGCTATTTATTACCTTAGCAAAAAGTTTACCGACTGTGAGACTCGCTACTCACTGCTCGAGAAAACTTGTTGCGCTTTGGTATGGGCTACTCGCCGACTAAGACAGTATATGTTGACTCATACTACCTTGTTGATTTCCAAAATGGATCCTATCAAGTATATATTCGAAAAGCCCGCTTTATCTGGAAGGATAGCTAGATGGCAAATGATCTTAACTGAGTATGACATCCAGTACACCACCCAAAAATCTATAAAAGGGAGTGTACTAGCTGACCATCTGGCTCATCAGGCTATCGAAGATTATCAACCCATGAGATTTGATTTCCCAGACGAGGACATCATGAACTTGGACAACATTGAAGGTAATGGACCGTATGACAGACCCGAAAAGGGATCCCGATGGACCCTGTACTTTGATGGTGCTTCAAACGCACTTGGAAACGGTATCGGCGCGATACTCATTTCTCCGGAAGGTTGTCACACACCTTTCACGGCCCGACTTTGCTTCAGCTGCACAAACAACATGGCTGAGTATGAAGCTTGTATCTTTGGTCTCAAGGCTGCTATAGACTTGGGGATCAAATCTTTGATCGTATTCGGGGACTCGGCTTTGGTTATCAGTCAAATCAAAGGAGAGTGGGATACCAAGCATCCTAATCTTATCCCATACAAAGAACATGTCCTGACATTGTTGCCTCATTTCGAGCAAATTACCTTCGAGCATTTCCCGCGAGAAGAGAATCAGCTAGCAGATTCTCTAGCCACAATGTCCTCCATGTTTAAACTCAACTGGGATAACGAGGCTCCTCAAATCACCATCGAGCGAATGGATGAACCTGCGCATTGTCACGAGATTAATACCGAAGAAGTAGTGGAAAAACCCTGGTTCCATGAAATCAAGAAGTATCTCGAGACCAGAGATTATCCTGAAGGAGCTTCTGTAAATGACAAGAAGATCTTAAGGAAATTCGCTGCTAAGTTCTTCCTGAGCAACGGCATCCTTTACAAACGAAGCCATGATTGTGTATTACTCCGATGCGTAGATAAAGCTGAAGCAGAGTTGATCATGATTGATATACACAGCGGCACATTTGGCACTCACTTGAGCGGGCATACAATGGCTAAGAAGATCCTGAAGGCAGGCTATTACTGGTCTACCATGGAGGCTGACTGCCATCAACATTCCCGTACTTGCCACAAGTGTCAAATCTATGCTGACAAAGTTCATATCCCTCCGGTCCCTCTCAATGTCCTAACTGCTCCGTGGCCCTTTGCAATGTGGGGCATTGATATGATTGGAGAGATCAAGCCCACGGCTTCCAACGGACATCGCTTCATCCTGGTTGCCATTGACTATTTCACCAAATGGGTCGAAGCAGCTTCCTTCGCCTCTGTTACTAAAAATGTGGTTGCCCGCTTTATCAAGCAAAATCTCATATGTCGGTATGGTGTTCCAGACAGGATCATCACAGACAACGGTACAAATCTGAATAACACGATGATCACTGCATTGTGCGAACAGTTCAAGATTTATCATCACAATTCATCTCCCTATCGGCCGAAGATGAACGGTGCTGTTGAAGCTGCGAACAAAAACATTAAGAAGATCATTCAGAAAATGACAGTCACTTACAAAGACTGGCATGAGATGTTACCGTTTGCTCTACATGGATACCGTACGACGACACGTACTTCAACTGGGGCAACCCCGTTTTCTTTGGTTTATGGCATGGAAGCTGTTTTGCCTATGGAAGTCCAGATCCCCTCTCTAAGGATTATGAAGGATGCAGGTTTGAATGAAGATGATTGGATACAGACCCGACTTGATCAACTCAATCTGATCGACGAAAAGCGACTTGCTGCTATATGCCATGGTCAGGCGTATCAAAAACGAATGATCAAGGCCTTCAATAAGAAAGTCAGACGGCAAGTATATCAAGTCGGAGATCTCGTAATCAAGCGGATTATCTTACCGCAAAGTGATCCCAGGGGCAAATGGACTCCTACATATGAAGGACCATTTGTGATCAAGAGCATATTTTCTGGTGGTGCAATGATTCAGACCACCATGGACGGCGACGATTTGCCGCACCCTGCGAACGCAGACATAGTCAAAAGATACTACGCATAAAATAACCCGGCAAGTTGAAAACCCGAAAGGGCGACTTGGGCAAAAGTGGGTATCCCGGTGAACCGAAAAACCGAAAGGGCGGTTCAGGCAAAAGTTAGGGATAAAAAATATAAAAAATCTGTACACCCGGCAAGTTGAAAACTCGAAAGGGCGGCTTGGGCAAAAAGGGGTTTCCCGGTGGATCGAAAACCCGAAAGGGCGATTCCGGAAAAAGTTAGGGAATTAAAGCGTATGACTATGTCTCGTCGGATCACTTCAAGGACAATCTCTTCATCAACCGGTTCCAGGCTTCTGATCAATCCAGTCATCGTCAAGCGAAGCATTGAATGGACAGATATTTAGAGTTGTGAAAGCTATAGCGGAATGGAATCCCATGGAATTATTTCACATAGCCATCCTTATTGACAGATTGGCGGTGTTCAGGTTGCTCTGGTCTCCGGGAGCTATATACAGCACTAGCCTCCTTTTTGAAGGGTTTCTTTTCAGTACTGGAGGAGGCAACCTTTTGTATCTTCCCCAATTTTATACCGGCCTCGATCCTTTCACCAGTCAGGATCAGATCAGTAAACCCAGCAGAGGAATTACCAATGAGATGATTGAAAAATGGACCAGATAGGGTCCCTAAAAACATATCTACCAGCTCCCGGTCCGTCAATGGTGGCTGCACCCTGCCAGCCAGGTCTCTCCATTTCTGGGCGTACTCCTTAAAACCTTCACCCGACCCTAGCGACATACCCTGGAGCTGGGTACGCGTAGGAGCGAGGTCGGAATTATATTGATACTGCTTGTAAAAAGCAGTGGCCAGATCCTCCCAGTTACGAATGCTGGTTCCATCCAGCTGATAGAACCATTCGAGGTGAGTCCCTGAAAGACTCTCCTGGAAGAAGTGGATCCAAAGGTTCTTGTCTGCTGTGTAAGGCTGGATATTCCTTACATAAGAACGGAGGTGCATCTTGGGATAGGAAGCCCCGTCATACTTCACAAAGGCAGGTGCCTTGAACTTGTGTGGGATCACCACTCCAGTAGATAACCCCAAGTCTCCGAGATCCAGTCCAGGCACCCGCTGAACTTCCATAGCCTTTAATCTGTCCTCCAGCTGCTTGTACCGGTCTTCAGCAGGAGGGTATTGTTCGTCGTTGAAGTCTGTTTCAGTATCAGAGCCCACAGGAGTAGGGACCTCCCTTTCTTGGTGACTACCTTCCCCCACAGATGGAGTAGTCCTTTCAGCCTCAACCTGTAAGGTGTTCCCGAGTCTGCGCCCAGTGTTAAATAGCACAGTCCTCCTCTTCTTCTTAGTCTTCTTCAGAAGCATGGTCTTCAACTCTTGTTGACCCTGAGCCAAGCCCTTGATCAGCTCCTGAAATTGGGCGTTCTGCGCCTGAAGAGCCTTGATAGATGCCTCGGTTGATGATTCAGGGTTCATGATGCTGAAATAAACAGCGAAGAACAGTAAACAACCTGAAAAGAAGAGTACCTGTGATGCACATGATGAATGATATGTGTTTATGCAATGCATTCAAGAGTTCGAAAATTCAAATTTGTTGTAGACCAAAAGGAACACACGTTATTATTAAGAAAATCATTGTTTAATACATCAAAGCCTCATGGGCAAAAGTACAAAAAATCAAATCAATCCCAAAATATGCTGCGCATCCTCTTTGGAGCTATGTAAGTGTTGAGGTTCCTCTCCTCATGCAACAGGCGGGTGAGCTCCAAGACTTTCTTTTCACTGGCACGCAGACTAGTCTCAAGAGAATTCCGCTCTTCCTTAAGCTGGATCCAGCTCTTCTGCATCTCTTCCCAGGATGTGGGCATATCAGGGTGCTGAATAACGTGAGACACTTCTCCTTCCAAGGCAGGCTCTTTGATTACTGGAAGCATGTGAGGATAAGGCATTACTAACTTCTGAGAGCGGGCTCGTACCCACTTGAGGTAAGGCTCCAAAGGGATGGAGTTCCTGTGCCCCAGTGTCTTGCTGTCTATCCTACTAGGTATCCTCCAGGCTCTGATAAATCTCTGGCGAAGTCCTTGAGTATCGTTGTCGAAGTCAAAAACTATGTCAGGAATTAACATGTCATGAGGACCATCCCTCCGAGCATAACCAAATTGTCTCCAAGCCAGGCATGGACTATAAGTAATACCCCCTCTGATTCCAAGTAAAGGAACATTAGGATACTCCCCGCAACGATCAATGATAGTGACATCTTCTCTGGACCTAGGGCACCAATGTATATCTGCATGTGTAAGAGTCATCAACCGTTGTGACCATCTCAAACCCCGCTCGTTCTTCAGGACTGATTGTGGAAGGTGCGAAATAAACCACCTTCCCAGGAGAGGAGTGCAACACATAAGGACACCTCTTTTTCTCATGGTTCGAGTGTAACATGAGTGAAGGATGTCCCCCAGCAACGTAGGTATAGGATTCCTGGACATAAAGATCTGGACAGCACTGATATCAATGAGCTGATCTGGGTTAGGGAACAACACCAAACCATAAACAAGGAGGGCCACAACCTCTTCAAAAGCTTGCAAGTCAAGGGAGTTCCAACATTCATAGGCCTTTTCAAACAGAAACCTGGCTAAGAACCCTTTAATACCACTTCTGACTTCCCAATGTCCCTTGAGGTCAGATGACTGTAGGTGCAAGGCTTTAGCAATCTCTTCAAGCTTAGGTTCCTTTTTTGTACCGTTGAAGGGTAGCTAATCAAGGATAGGGATCTTCAGGAGCCGGGAGAACTCCTCCAATGTAGGTACTAACTGATAATCCAAGAAGGTAAAACAGTGATGCAGAGGGTCAAAGAACTGGAACAAGACCTTTATCATATCTTCCTCAATGTTGGTGTTGACCAAGCTGATGAGGCTTCCATGCCTTTCACTGAATGAAGAGTTCTCGGGAATCCTGGATATAAGCTCCTTAAGCTGAGGAGGTACCCTTACAAGACTGATTTGAATTGTCTTTCTACGAACAGTTTCCATGTCCTACAAAACAAGAACAAATATGAAAATTCGAACCCCTGAAATGGTTAGTTAATGCATATGATGCTGGATGATGTCATGATGCTATGATTAAACACACCACAGATATGTACAAAGACAAACATGTAAGGCACACAAGGCACACAAGATAAGCCCTTAAGGTTTAAGGCCAGCATGGGGTCTGGGTAGTACCCTCTTGAAGTTGGTGAGTTCAACCTGTCCTAATCAAAGTAACCGGGTTCTAAGGTTCCCAATATCACGGGATTGCTTTCATTGTTCATCGTTTCGATTTAGCCACTGAACTGGCGACCGAAATATTCCAGGAAAGCAACCCTCAATTGAGTTTAGTATCGAGTATCAACCAACCTCGGACTGCACCAAAGTCAGTTATCTCACTACCCTAAAGAGGCCAAGATAGTTCAATTAAGGTTCCTAAGGTCTGTTGATGCTTCACGACACCACGCGGAGGCCCCGTACTCTCCTTGACTGAACTCAAGGGTTACCGGTACACACCAAAGTGCCACATCAACGTAGCAGACTGCTTCAACCATGTCGGTATACCCCGCACAGTTCCCTCACAGCCTTGTTGCTACTTTCTAAGAAAGGTATCCCCATATCCGGGTTAGGATCTATAGCACTCCCAAGCAACCCACAATAATAAAGCAAGCAAAGAAGACAATTGAAAACATAGTTATGACCTAGCCCTAAGGTATACCTCACTTTAAGTTTAAGTCCCCAGCAGAGTCGCCAGTTCTGTGATCGGTGGATCTGGAACTGACTGTTTAAAGCTGGTTCGCGAAATGTCGCGGAAGCAAGAGTCTCCACCGTCTTTTATTTTCTCCAAATGGAAAGGACAAAAGCACAGAAAAATTCCTTAAAGAGATTGCTCTCGGTTCGGGAGGTAGATTATAGAAAGGGAAGGTGTTAGCACCCTTTCTATCCATGGTTATCCATGGGCTCTTAGATACTTGCTCAATGTGTTTTCAAAATTGTTTGTTTGCTTTTCAATGTGGGTTTTAAAAAGTTTCTTTGAAAAATCTCAGTTCGACTCGTACGTCAGAGTGTTTGAAAAGTTTGTTTCGAAAGCTTTTGAAAATGTGTTGGTGTGAAAAGTATTTTGATTTGCTTGAAATTAGAGCAAGTATCCTTGAGAACCTACCTACCCTAAGGAATTCGTCTGTGTAAATGTCCTTTAAAGTAATGCCATCCCACCATTGAGAGGTAGGTAGCACCACCGTTGGAGGTATTCGGGTCAATTCGAGTTTGTAGGGACATGGTGATCACCGGAGCAATGGGAAGACACCTTAGAAGCTACCCTCATGCCAGGTTCCCGGATCATGAGGACTTACTAAGACATCCTCTACTCGACGATCACCTTTCGAGGGCAAGGCAACAGTGAGGCGTACCCTAGGGGTGGTGTGTGCGAATTGTGTGTCGTTTTCATTTGTATTTGTCTTGTCATGTTTATTGGTCTACGCTTGATTTTATTTTATCCATTCATTCTTGCATGCTTTGTTTAACAGTTAAAAGTTGCGAGGAAAAGTAAATCTAAAGCTATTACAAATGGCGCGGGTCCACATCGCCAAAATTAAACCGGACCCGATTTAACGGAAAGTAAATAAAGCAAAATAAAGTGCAAAAAGTAAGTGTTACAACGCTTTGGGAGAGATACATGATTATTAAAATGACATAAAAGAAATATGCGAAATTAAACAATTAAAAATATGGGCGTTGGACCCTTTTTTTGCAAAATTAAAATTAATAAGGAATTAAAATTAAAATTAAATGTTTTTTTGGTATTTTTGTGTTTTTTAAGATTTAATGGAAAAAAAAGAGAATTAATCAAAATTAAAATTGAATGTAAACCCTAATTCTAATGGCTTTTAAACTTATTATGAAAAATATTGAATTTTTAACTAATTTAAACCTAAGTTAATTTACATGCATTTTTTAATTTATGAAAATAAATAAAATAAATATTATTGTTGTAACAAAGGAAATTAAAAGGAATAAAATTAACAATTAAACCTAAATTCTATATTGTTGGATTTTTAGTTATTAAAAAGAATTAAAATTAAAACCTATTTAATACTAAATTTATTTACAAGCAATTGTTTACAAGAAAATATGAACATTAAATATTTTATTATGTTTTTATCTTTTTTTTTCTGATTTTTTTAGGCATTTTTTTATATATTGTAAAAATAATGAATTAAATTAAAGCAATAAAACAAATGAAATAATAATTAAAATATAAAAAAAAAACTTGCAAACCAGGGGGGTGGAGGTCCCCAATATGGAGGTGTTCTTATGAGGAATCTGGCCCAACAAGCAGTGGCCTTTTTTGACTTTTGCATGACACGTACACGCATGTTGACTCATCCTCATGATACCCATCAATTCTCAGCCTTTGATCTGATCCCATTAAGCACGTGGCTGGCTTGATATGGTGAGTGTATGGTGATCCCCAAAGTTATGCCTGCACCAATTCCTGGAGTTTAAGTTGATGTTTTGGATTGCAATGTGATCAGGAGGACTTGAGGAAGCTATTGGAAAAACTTTTATGCCTTGAATCGCCCTCCAACAATGAATTCAGTTTTTGAGTTTTATGGCAATTTTTCAAGTTTTCAAATTGGTCTCTAGCGCAGCCTTCAGTGTGTGGGCATTAGGTTTTGACTCAGCACTTATGAGGGAAGGGAATTAGGTCATTAGCTGGCCTTGATCCATGCCCATGAGAGAATTAGTCTTAGGTCTTTCACCATTAACAAACTTTCCCTTTTTTAAGCAAAACCAAGACTTGGTGTACAACATAACCCTAGCATGAGTTTGTGAGCTGGCACATGATATATGGAAGCTATTCAAATTCAAATGACACTATTCCATTGATTTTTAAATTTTATTTGAATTATTAAAGATTTAAAATGAATTAAATTAATAAAAATTAAATAAAATAGAAAAATCAATGTTTGATCTTGAAATTAATCATGGGACACGTGTGTGGCATGACAAGGCTGAATCAAGTGGAAGAAAGTGGGCCCTTTTGTCAAAAATTGAAGTTTCAAGGATAGTTGACTTTTGCCATTTCACAAAAATTTCCCAACTTCTACAAGGCATAACTTGCTCAATTTTTAAGCTTTTCTCATGTTCTTGGACATTTTGGAAAGGTCTTTGAGTCCTTTAACCAATGCCTTTGGTCCCATGTCATTTTGATTTTCCAATCTCAAGTTATGGCCTTTGACTTAAAGTCCCTTTTTGTTGACTTTTGAAAATGACCTATAATGTTGAAATTGATAACTTTTTGTGAGAGCATTTCTTGGACTTGAAGTATGAAGATGAGTTGTAGGAAATGTCTTTCTCTTAAAAATGAGCTTTGGATGGAATTTTTCTGATAATCCATGTGAAAGTTATGCCCTGGTCAATTTCAGTTGACTTTTTCAGCTGTCCAAATAAGGAAACTTTTGCATCTTGATGATTTTCTGAGCCAAATTTTGAGAATCATGATCAAGCATTGATAAAATGATGTTTGTGGCTTCAAAATGATATGTTGACCAAAAATTTGAACTTTTGACTGTCAAATGACCATTTGCCCCTACAGTTGACTGTAGTGCAATTTAGGGTTTTGACTGTGCAATTTTGAGCTGAATGCCTTGAAACTTGATATGAGGATGCTTGACCATGTTTGTAAGCATATGAGACTTGATTGAGCCTTTGAACACTTCCTTTTCTTGATCAGACTCAAAACCCTAATTTTGACTGTTTAGGAGGCCCTTGCACTATGCAACCCTTGGGGAATTTTGTGACTTGGCTTGGCAATTTCTTGAAGAATATGGGAGGGCAAATTTTGGGGTACAACACCATGATAGTAACTCACAAACTTTTGAGTAGTAAGAAGAGGAAATGTAGAAATGAATGATGGAATGGAAAATGTTTGTGAGTGGTAATTTAATGTGGTAGTTAAAAAGGGGTTGAATGGAATAATTTGAAATAATGGTAAATAAGTGGGTGTAATAAGTGTGATAACGTGGGGAGGTGGTTATAAATGTAGTGCACTATTTTGGTCAAAGAAAGAAGAAAGTGTGTCTAGGAAGGGAAGTTGTAGGGTGGACGTGGCTGGCATGCAAGGGAGGAGGAATATGGCGGGGGCCACTATATGAGTGTGGCGGGCACCATGGACAACGTGACACGCGCCACAAAGTAAATGGTGGCAGATGGCAAAGGGAGTGTGGCGGTCGCCACACTTGGTGAGGGCAGGCATTAGTGGCGGGTGACAGGGAGCATTAAAGGTGCTTACACTTTTATATTTCCAAGGGTTTGCATGCATTTTCATTGGACCAAATATTTTTGACAGTCTTAATTAATTGAAATGCGGAAAATAAGATAGAATGCAGAAAATTAGATATAATTAATTGACAGAAATTAACGAAAAAATTAAATATTGAGATAAGGGAAATGAACTACAGACTTAAATAGTTGCTGGATAAAATGAAAACAATAGAAACTCCTAAATTAGAAGTAAAAAGAATTCCTAATAGAAAGCAGTAAAAATCCTAAAATTAAAGTTAGTCCTTCCCCATATTCAACAAGACACTGTCCTTATTGTTTAAACTGCAGAGATGAGAAAAATGGTAATACGAAGAATAAGCCAGGATGGATGTCAGTGGGGCGGTAATTTCTCTTAAGAGAGTGAAGCTCCTGATACAGATGGTCAAACTCCTCGTTTGTGACGTCCATAAGTCGATAGAAATCCTGGCGAAGAGTAGTGGCCTTGACACGAAGAGTGGTAAACTCGGTTCAGAGAGCATCAATGGCCGCAACATTGTCAACCAGAGGTGGTGCAATGAACGAAGAGGCAACAAAAGGGGTGGTAGGTTTTAGGGATTTATAATAATGGTAAAATGGAGGGGTCTCAGGGTTGGGGTCAGTCTATTCTTGTCCTTCTAAATCATAAATCTAGTTATCTTTGTCGTGCATACTAGTTTTCTCAATATTGGGAAATGTGAAATGATGAACATGTCATGGTGTACTAGCAGTTGAAAATCTTTAGGACCAAGGTAATAGCCTCCTAAATGGTTTAGGCATGAAAGTGGGGTTCTTAAGGCTAAAGCAGTGGCAATCATGAAACAAGACCACCGATCAGGATGGGGCCATGAGTAGCTTGTGTAATATTACGTAAGTTAGCAAGCATGAAGGTTGCACCATTTACGGGTCTAGACTTGAAAACACATAACATAATGAAAAGGTCATCCCTAGACACTAAGGTATCATTTTTCAGGTTTTCCAAAAAAGGTAAAGGCCAAGATCACGTGGAAGTAGCGGATAATAGGGTTATGGATTCGGGTGGAATGCATTTGATTTGGAACATGATTATGTTGGCAAAAAATTTGACTCCAAAAATAGTTGATTTTGTTCTCCATAAATAAATCCTCCTGCACCTCTGTGAAAGCATCTGGTCCACTAGGAAAACCTAACAGTTCTGAAATCTTATGAGTGGTCATTTGATAGGTAAACCCAAATAGTCTAAAAGAAATCCTTCCTCTATTTAATCTCATTCCCAGATTAGGATCATAAGTGAGTGAGCTTAGGAATTCTAAAGTCAGCTTATGGTAAGTGGGGAATTTCTTCCTAATAAAATCTTCCATCCTATTTGATTAATTATATAGTGTATGATTTCCTCAACACCTAGAGAAGTCATGGTAGGTGAAACAACCGGCTGAAAATCACCAAACAATGAAGTCGCCATCAAACGTCTTTTATCCCATATGGAGGGAAAGGTAAACATCGAGAAAACCTGAGAAGGGAGAAGTCACGGTCTTACGACTGAGAGATCGGGTAAGGGAGTCTATTACGTGAGGGGAAGGTATTAACACCCCACACACCCGTAGTACTATAAGGTATCCACTCTTGTTGTCTATCTTATGGGTGTGTTTAAAATATGCTTACTATTTACTACTGAGAAATAATGCATGCAAAAGGAATGAGAAAAGAATGTAGGGAAAATAAAGTCGTACTTGCTCGGGCCCTACCCCAATGCCTACATATGCTTTTTGTGGAATCAAAGCTACCGTAGTTCGGCTCACATGTTTTTGTTTGTTTATGTTTTTTATGGATAATGTTAATTCCGCCTTCTGCCACAGCTCGACCTTTGGAGACTTATGCGTTGGCACAGAAGTAAATTAATCATGTCCTTACTGAAAATGGTTTAGAGAAAAGATGCTTGGACGCATAAAAAGGTTTGAGTTGGTTTGTATTTTGTTACCTTAAAAAGGGTTTAAGTGTGATTAGCATGTTTTATGATTTGCTAAGAAAAAAAGATTTGATTTTAGAATGCATATGCAAAAAGGGAAGAAAAGAGTCTAAGGAAGACTAGCCTATTCCTAGTCCTAATGTTATCATACAATGGCAGCCCTACGTCAAGGATGAAAGGGGAAATTTCTATCTAATGTTAGCATGCATGGTTTGCAACGTACGGTCTAACTTGCATCCGAATGGAGCAAGCACGTCCTAAGGGAACATGGTATGTACAAGGATAAAGCAAACAAGCTTGAAGAAGAACACACATAAAAGAGTAAAGAAAAAAAGAGAAATGTTTTAGCCAAGGGGAGTGTATCACCCGAGACAAACAAGCGGGAGTGAGATGTAAAACAAAAAGGTGATGTCCAAAGCGACTGAACACATAACCAAGATATAGGAGATCGAGGTAGGAGACAGGAGGCAATATGAACAATCACGGAGTATCAGCATCGGCCAATACGAACTCCTGACAAAGCATGGGGGTTCGATTGCGGAACCCCTCCCCACTTGACGACACTATACACTAGAGTAGGCACAACTCCGTAGCATCGTGGTGCGTCACGAGCTAAGGATGACACCGACGAAATTGCGGGGGTTGATTGTGAACCCTCCCTGCTCACCTCCTTTTGAGTACTTTAACCTGTACATATGCGGGCACAAATATAAACATGCCTGCAGAATACCTACTCAAAGGTAGGGTTTTAAACAACCACAAATAGAAAACGAAATGCTCACAATGCGGAGTTGCCCTAAACAGGTCTTTAAATAAACTATAGGGGTTCCTGACATGATCAACAACGGAGACACCTGTCATGTATCTCTATCCTACTTCTCATGGCATCAGAAAGCAGTAAAGCCCTACTTCTCATGATCTCTAGAAAAGCGGTAAAGAAATGCGATAAAGTGCAGAGAAGTACAAAGGTAGTGGCAGCAACTACCACAAGCAAGCAAATCGTTAAAAGCGTACGAGAGAACTGAAGAAGCAAGGAGTACATGTCGAGCAAGCTTCACCAAGAAACAAACAAAGTTAGAAATAATATCCAACTAATACATTTGTATTTCCCAGCACCTGCACCAAAATACAATTATACAAGATACGGGGCACAAACTACGGCATGTGTGTCGATCGCAAAATCGGACCACAAATCGAAAGTCCAAACAAGTTTTCTAATCAAATAATCTAGAAATAATTACATGATCGGAAACTATCCAATGTACCTTGCACAATCAACACACATGTTAAAAATAAAAAGGAAAATTGAAGTATAAAAGAGTGGAAAGAAGTTTGGAGCAAACAATTGTCAAAGAAAAGCCAAATAAGAAAAAAAAAAGCAATGTTGGCAGTTTAAGTTGACTCAAAGATGGGATGAGTCGAGTCAAAAAAATGAGTTGACTCAAAGGGTCAGCGCGACACTTCCTGCAAGTGGCTGGAATTGTTTTTTTTTCAGTTTGCGTCGACTCAAAAAAGGTATGCATCGACTCAACTGGTATTTTTCTCAGTTTGCATTGACGGCTGGGTCGGCGCAACACTTCCCACAGGTGACCAGAACTGTTTGCATCGACTCAAAAAGGTTATGCACCGACTAAACTTCAGGATTTGTTCAATTAAAACTTTGAAGCAACATAACTTTTGCATCGAGTGTCCGTTTCGCGCATGGTTTGAATCGTTGGAAAGCTTGAAAATCATAGAATATCCACGGCACAAAACGGAAACCAAAACAACAAAAATTATGCAACAAAATCTCCTTGATCATTGCATGATTGAAGTATGAACTCATAATCCATTTTTTATGAGTTTCAACGTGTTTCGACATGTTTTTATCGGATTAGAAAACCGAATTCACGCCAATTATGCAATCATCCTAGCACAGAGGATTTATGTGCATTCAAAAATTGGTGATCTCATGCCTTAAGGCCAAGATGTCATGGCTAGAGCATTGTGTCGAGCACATAATCTACAAAAGATTGCACATGGATTTTGATTCGTAAAGCAAGGCTCTAGTCTATGTCAAATCACATGAAAATTCAGATTTCTCATCAATTCTCAAAGGCAACAATGTTAAAAAACATGAATAAGCACTTTTCTTGAGAATCAATTAATTGTAAAAGTGATTATTAATCATCCAATTCCGGATCTAAGCATTTTCATCAATTAGTTTACAATTCCACCACTAGATTCACAATCACAATTCAATTCTCTATTCAAAACTCACTTCAATTATCAATTCTAGAAAAGTGCTTATTTCAAGAATCAATTATGCAAAAGGGCTTAAATTAAGAAAACCAACCTTGAAATCGAAGAGGAGGTTGAGGAGAAGAGATCGCAACAATTGGATTTGAGATCGGAGAAGAATTGATCTTCTTTGGCCTTTGGATCTTGAAGAATTTGTTGGAAAAATTGTTGGTGTTCTTGATGATAATGAGAGAAAGTAGCTTTTTGATCCTTGAGCAAGATGAGAGAAAGTTTTTAAGTGTTTTTGAGAATTGGTAAATTATGACAGTCCCCTTGAAAATTGGAGTGAATAAGAATATATAGTGTGCCCTTTTTTGAATGAATGAGCCTCCAATAAACATGAGCAAATGTGCAAATTTTCAGTTCATCAGAGTCTGACACCTTAAGGTCAAATACGTAGGTCCCTCGATGCGACTTTCGAAGTTGAAATGTGAAACTAAAATGTAGCCAAAGTCGAGGACAACACCGTGTCCGAAGATGGGCTCAATCGGATAAATGGTGACTTAGTTATGATTTTTTGAAGTTTCGTCTCAGATGAAAATATTTCTCGGTTCAGGATTTTCAAATACGTTGCGCGTGTTTTGGACAAAAAAACGAAGGCCTTCGGGATACCGTTTGCATTGGAAATCTGAAAGAAAAATTTATCCAACTCAATTTATGAACCAATTCCACTAGAAGCAACTCAATACGATAAGAATCGACCAAGTTATGATTTTCTAAAGATGAAGCAGGTGAACATTTGTCACAATTTTCTTGTGCGAACATATTTGATAAATTCATATATTGGAAGAATCTCTGAGTAGAACTGGCATCCGGCCGTGAGATACAAAATGTATAAAATCAATACGGAATTTTGGCCACCGGAACAGGCTTAAAACAATGAACGGTCTTTGAGTTATGAATTTTCTAGTGCGCAAAAACTGCACTTTCAACACCTTTTTCTTTGTATTTTTCACCATATAACATTCCAAAAGAAACGCGTATTCGGAGACTTTCCTTTGAAAATTAGCTTTTGGTCCGAACCCAAAAATTGAAGAGGGCATCAGGACAGTTTCAAAACCTCAAGAATTAACCCAAAACACCATTCCAAACTGGAGATGCGAATTTTATAACTCAGATAAATCAAAACACTGTTTCCAATTCGCACTGTTTTAAATTCACCGAAAACACCCAAATCTACCACAACTAAAAAATGCTTTGAAAAATTATGAGAGCTCTATTGTGTTGATCAAATACCTTGATCCCATGCCAAATTATTTAATTAATGATACATGATGTGTTAAATAACCTAATGGAGGGTATGCAGATGGAATGAGAAGGGCAAAGTGCAGTGACCAGATAAAAATGAAAGGGTAGGAAAAATTTGGGGTATTACAGTAGGGCCATTGGCAAATTTTGTCAGTGTAGTCTCTCTCTAAAAAAGAATCTCATAACATCTCTGCTAGGCCTCGCTTCCAAAAATGACAACCATATTATCTATGTTATCCATCTCTAATGTTAGTTAAGAAGTTAATAGCTTGAAAGGAGATATTAAGAATGTTAGTATTGATCGTAACAATTAAACCGCAAAACATTCGGGGGAAAAAGAGAAGAAACAGAAACATTAAAATATATAAAAATTAAAAAGTCAGAAATTGTGGGTTACCTCCCACACAATGCTTCGTTTAATGTTGTAAGCTCGACAAAGCTTTAACAAAAACTAATTTTGTGAATGAACATGCAACTCTTTAAGATTCAGACTAGTATAATAGTCTTTGTCGTTGGTGCAATGATAATGTTTCAAACACTGCTCATTCATTATAAATGGTTCAGTAGATTTATCCTTGATTTCTATCGTGCCATTTTGAAAAACATTGGTAATTTCAAAGGGGCCAGACCACCTAGAGTGGAGTTTACCCGGAAAGAGTCGAAGTCGAGAGTTGAATATAAGAACTAAGTACCCTTATTTAAACTCTCGTCTTACTATGAAATTATAATGCCATTTATTCGTTCTTTCCTTGTAAATTTTTGCATTCTCATAAGCATCTAGTCGTAATTCCTCGAGTTCATAAATATCTAACACTCGTTTTTCACCTGCCGCTGCATAGTCCATATTTAGGGCCTTAATGGCCCAATAAGCTTTATGCTCTAATTCAACTTGTAGATGGCATGACTTACCATAGATTAATTTAAATGGTGTTGTTCCTATGGGAGTCTTATAAGCTATTCTATATGCCCATAGCGCCTCGTGTAGCTTACAGAACCAGTCTTTCCTATATGTAGCAATTGTCTTCTCTAAAATTCATTTAATCTCCCTATTAGAGATTTCCACTTTACCACTTGTTTGTGGGTGGTAAGTTGTTGCTATGCGGTATCTGACTCCATACTTAAGTAATAAGTTTTCAAATATTTTGGAGATAAAATGAGACCAACCATCACTAATGATAAGTCTCGGTACACCAAATCTAGGGAAGATTTGATTCTTGAGAAGATTAAATACTACTCGTGCGTCATTTGTAGGGGAAGCACCAACTTCGATCCATTTTGAACGTAGTCAACTGCTACGATTATAAAATTATTTCCAAAGGACGATAGGAAGGGCCCCATAAAGTCAATACCCCACACATCAAAAACTTCTACTTCTAGGATATTATTCAATGGCATTTGTTTCACCTAGCAATGTTACAAGTGCATTGACAACAGTCGTAGTTTATGATTGTGGCGTGTACATCCTTCCATAAGCTAGGCCAATAGAGGTCGGATTATAGGATTTTCGCACAGGTTTTAGACGTGCTTGCATGCCCTCCATAAGGCGCAACATGGCAGTGAGTTATAATACTTTCTATCTCCTCCTCGGGAATGCAACAACGAAAAATTCCATCAGTGCCTCTCTTGAAGAGAATGGATTCATCCCAGTAATATTGTTTAAGGTCATAGAAAAATTTATTCTTTTGTTGGTAGGTTAACTCGGGTGGAAAAACACTAGGTACTAAGTAGTTTATGTAATCAGCATACCAAGGTATATTGGAATGAGCCAAGGTGGCTTCCACTAATTCATTAGTTTAAAAATAGGGGTTTTCTATATTTAAAGGATAATCATATTGTATTTTGTTAGTTTCTAATTGGGCAATAAGTTTATCGTATTGGAAGTCATTATTGATAGGCACTTGTTCAGATTTTAGATTTTCAAGTCTATAGAGGCGATATGCCACAACATTTTCAGTTCCTTTTTTATCTTTGATTTCTAAGTCAAATTCTTGTAATAACCGAATCCACCTCAATAGTCTAGGCTTAGTATCTTTTTTAGTTAATAAGTATCTAATAGTGGCATGGTCGGTATAGATGATTATTTTAACTCCTACTAAGTAGGAACAAAATTTGCCTAGTGCGAACACTATGACTAAAAGTTCATTTTCGATTGTGGCATAATTCATTTGTGTTACGTCTAGAGTTATACTCGCATAATATATGACATGAAGTTTTTTTATCTTTTTGTTGTCCTAGGACAGCACCTACAGCAGAATCACTCGCGTCACACATTATTTCAAATGGTTCACTCCAATCTAAAGGTTGCATAATGGGCGCTAAGATTAATGCGTGTTTAAGTGTTTGAAATGATTCTAAACATTTATCATCAAAGATGAATTTAACATCTTTCATTAATAGCTCAGTTAGTGGTTTAGTTATTTTAGAGAAATCTTTAATGAAACGTCAATAGAAATCGGCGTGGCCTAAAAAGCTTCTTATTTCTCTAACAGTTTTGGGAGGTTGAAGGTTTTCTATGACTTCTGTTTTTTATTTATCAACTTCAATCCCCTTGTCGAACACTATGTGCCCAAGTACAATTCCTTTTCAGACCATGAAACGGCATTTTTCCCAGTTTAGCACTAGATTAACACTTACACATCTTTCAAGTAACATTTCGAGGTTTGATAGGCATCCTTTAAAGCTATACCCACTGACAGATAAATCATCCATAAAAACTTGTATTATAATGTCTAGAAAATCAATGAAGATTGACATCATGCATCTCTGAAATGTTGCAGGAGCATTACATAGTCTGAATGACATTCGCCGGTAGGAAAATGTACCATAAGGACAGGTGAAGGTAGTCTTTTCTTGGTCATCAGGATGAACAGGGATTTGGAAAAATCCTGAATACCTATCTAAATAGCATCAATGGGAGTGTTTAGCCAAACATTTAATCATTTGATCAATAAATGGTAAAGGAAAATGATCCTTACGAGTGGCTTTGTTTAACTTCCTATAGTCGATGCATATTCTTTATCCCGTTTGAGTACGTTTTACTACAGATTCTCCTTTTTCATTATTGACAACTATAACACCTCCCTTATTTGGTAGGAATTCATACCTTAGATCTTTGGGTGGTGTTTTAAGTTCTACATTTGGTTTCTTTGGGCAAGGAATAAGGTTAGGAGTTAGTGCGAGACATTCTCTCAAATTTCATCTACGTGTGGTTCACGCTAATTATAGTCTTCAAATATAAGGGATGCTGAAATCTTTAGTACTTAAGTATAATTAGTTTTTTGCATCCCTATTTCTTTAACAAATTTGTCAATGACATCTAATAAATAACATGAATTATCTATAGCCGGTGCTTTAAAGAATTGTGAGAGGATAAATTCAACCTTTTCTTCGCCAACCTCAAAAGTTAGTTTTCCCCTTTTTACATATATATTGGCTCTGGAAGTGCCTAGGAATAGTCTTCCTAATACAATAGGGATGTTGGAATCCTTATTAATGTCCATAATTATTAAATCAGTAGTGTTGTACCCCAAAATTTTCCCTCTCATTTTACTCAAAAACATACTCATTGAAGTCCTCAACTTGCTCAAGGATGCCCAAGAATTAACCAGACAAATGCTCTCCTAAGACAATGAACCTCAAACTAGGGTTTCCGTTTTCATCAAGAGGGGTGAACTCCAAAGGTATCAAATCTTTTCCATGGTCTTAATATGTTCTCAAGACCATCTATGTCAAGTTTCATGCCTTGCACAAGAAGTTTGCTCAATCAACTGCTCAAATGCCTAAAAATCAACTGAACTAGGTCAAAAGTCAACTGTGGCTCACATACAGTCAAACTTCAAGATTTTTGGTCAACATCAACATTTTGAAGTAACATCCATCATTTGATCAAGGGTTGATCATGATCCCTCAAGAAATTCCCTAAATTCATAAAAACTCAAAAGTTGCTAAATTGGGGTTTCTATAGGAAAAGTCAACCAAACTTTGACCAGGAATAAATTTCTCATATTTTGTCATAAATTTCCCATCCAAGGCTCATTTTTAAGAGGATTCAATTCCCTACAACTCATATTCATCCCTCAAGTTCAAGAAATGCACTCATGAAGAGATATAAATTCAGACATTATAGGTCATTTCAAAAAGTCAACAAAAACACCTTTTGGGTCAAAGCTTCTTACATGAACATGAAAGATCCAATTGAGATGAAACAAAAAAGGTTGTTAAGAGAACATCCTAAGATTTCTAAAAAGTCAAAGAACACCTGTGATCGGTGGATCTGGAACTGACTGTTTAACGCTGGTTCGCGAAATGTCGCGGAAGCAAGAGTCGCCACCGTCTTTTATTTTCTCCAAATGGAAAGGACAAAAGCACAGAAAAATTCCTTATAGAGATTGCTCTCGGTTCGGGAGGTAGATTATAGAAAGGGAAGGTGTTAGCACCCTTTCTATCCATGGTTATCCATGGGCTCTTAGATACTTGCTCATTGTGTTTTCAAAAGTGTTTGCTTTTCAACTGTGGGTTTTTAAAAAAAAGTTTCTTTGAAAATTCCAATTCGACTCTTGTGTCAGAGTGTTTGAAAAATTGCTTTGAAAGCTTTTGAAAAGTGTCGGTGTGAAAAGATTTTTGTTTGTTTTTGAAGAGAGCAAGTATCTACGAGAACCTACCTACCCTAAGGAATTTGTCTGTGTAAATGTCCTTTAAAGTAGTGCTATCCCACCATTGAGAGGTAGGTAGCACCACCATTGGAGGTGTTCGGGTCAATTCGAGGTTCGGGACATGGTGATCACCAGAGCAATGGGAAGACACCTTAGAAGCTACCCTCATGCCAGGTTCCCGGATCATGAGGACTTACTAAGACATCCTCTACTCGACGATCACCTTTCGAGGCAAGGCAACAGTGAGGCGTACCCTAGGGGTGGTGTGTGATTTGTGTGTCGTTTTCATTTGCGTTTATCTTGTCATGTTCATTGTGATCTACGCTTGATTTTATTTAAGGCCATACATTCTTTCATGCTTTTTAACAGTTAAAAGTTTTGCGGGAAAAGTAAATCTAAGCTATTACAAATGGCGCGGGTCCACATCGCCAAAATTAAACCGGACCCGATTTGACGGAAAAATAAAGAAAATAAAAGAAATAAAAGTGCGAGAAGTTCAAGCTACACGGCTTTGGGAGAGATACATAATGAATTAAGCGAAATAAAATAAATACGCGAAATAAAATTAAGAACATGGGCGTTGGACCCTTTTGCAAAATATTAAATTACAAGAATTAATTAATTAGAATTAATGAGGACTAAAAAATTAAAAATTAAAAAGGAAAGTTTTTGGTATTTTTGTGTTTTTTAAGATTTAATGGAAAAGAATTAATTAAAACTAAAAATTGGATGTAAACCCTAATTCTAATTGTTTTTTAAACTTATTAAAAATGTTGAAGTTTTTAACCTAATTTAACCTAAGTTATTTATGTATAATTAATTATGAAAATAATAAATAAATAAGTATCATGATAAAAAAGAAAAATTAAAAGGAATGAAAATCTTAATTAAACCTAATTCTACTTTTTTGTATTTTTGTTATGAAAAGAATTTAAATCAAACCTAATTTATACTAATATTTAATTGTACAATTATTTACAAGAACATATTAAAATAGAATATTTATTATATTTTTTGGTCTTTTCTGATTTTTAGGAAGTTTTTGTATTTTTGTAAAAAAATAATTAATTAAATTAATAAAGGAAATAAAATCATAATTGAAAATAAAAAATAAAAAAAATATAGAGAAGCAAACCAGGGGGGGTTCAGGCCCCAATTGTGAGGTGTTGGCCTTAGAATTCTGGCCCAATTAAGCATGGCCTTCTTTGACTTTTTGCTAGCATGCTTCAGTGTTGACTGGAGTTTAGGGTGTACTTCCAATCTGTGCCCTTGGTTTGATCTCCAGGGGGACATGTCACGCTTGATGGTGAGGGACTATGGTGGTTGTCCACATAAGCGCTGCATAGGAGTTGGAATTGAAAAATAGCATGAAATATTATACAGACCTGGGACTCGAACCCAGGTCTTGCACCTCACCAGCCAACACCTGGACCACTACGCCATTTGGTGCGTTGTTAATATATAATAACAATTAAACAATATAAAAGAAAAGCAAAGTTAGTGGGAGTCAACGCGCCAATTTTTTAAACCAACGAATCACTTGATGCCACGATTCCATCTTCTTCGTCGTCCATGTAAACTAAAACATTGGGCAACGGTTTTCAGAGCGTGGTTTTAGAGGGCTTTTGGAAAAATAGCGATTAAGCCTCAGGGCTCTATAAATTGAGCGCGAACATTCATTCTTCTTCGTCCAAGCTTGCTGATTTGAATGGTCATGGTTTCGTGGGCTAATTTTTCCCCATTGCAAAAGCCCCAAATTAAAGCTCTGTAAACCCTAAAAAATAACCATGGCGATTTCTCGTATAGCTTATAAAAACACAATTAACTCATCCAGTTAGCTTCAGAACACATTACTCAATCAAAATGCATAGTTAAAATGCCATGAAAACGTTTGAATCTGGAAATACGAATTTGAAAAATATAAGGGAAAAATGAGTTTCTGTATACCAATTCAACGCGTTGGGATTGATGTTCTTGATTGCAATACGTTCTATGTTACCTAAGGAAGCTAATGGGATCAGTATTATGCCTTGAATCCACCTGAAACAATGATTTCAGAATTGCCTTTTTTTGATAGTTTTTCAAGTTTGTAATGTATTCTTGAGCGCAGCTTTTTGTGTCCTGTGATTAGGGTTAGACTCAGTACTTATGAGGGAAGGGAATTAAGTCATTAGCTGGCCTTGATCCATGCCCATGAGAGAACTAGTCTTAGGTTTTTCACCATTAACAAACTTTCCCTTTTTTAAGCAAAACCAAGACTTGGTGTACAACCTAACCCTAGCATGAGTTTGTGAGCTGGCACATGATATATGGAAGCTATTCCAATTCAAATGACACTATTCCATTGATTTTTAAATTTTATTTGAATTTTTAAAGATTTAAAATGAATTAAATTAATAAAAAATTAAATAAAATAGAAAAATCAATGTTTGATCTTGAAATTAATCATGGGACACGTGTGTGGCATGACAAGGCTGAATCAAGTGGAAGAAAGTGGGCCCTTTTGTCAAAAATTGAAGTTTCAAGGATAGTTGACTTTTGCCATTTCACAAAAATTTCCCAACGTCTACAAGGCATAACTTGCTCAATTTTTAAGCTTTTCTCATGTTCTTGGACATTTTGGAAAGGTCTTTGAGTCCTTTAACCAATGCCTTTGGTCCCATGTCATTTGGATTTTCCAATCTCAAGTTATGGCCTTTGACTTAAAGTCCCTTTTTGTTGACTTTTAAAAATGACCTATAATGTTGAAATTGATAACTTTTTGTGAGAGCATTTCTTGGACTTTAAGTATGAAGATGAGTTGTAGGAAATGTCTTTCTCTTCAAAATGAGCTTTGGATGGAATTTTTCTGATAATCCATGTGAAAGTTATGCCCTGGTCAATTTCAGTTGACTTTTTCAGCTGTCCAAATAAGGAAACTTTTGCATCTTGATGATTTTCTGAGCCAAATTTTGAGAATCATGATCAAGCATTGATAAAATGATGTTTGTGGCTTCAAAATGATATGTTGACCAAAAATTTGAACTTTTGACTGTCAAATGACCATTTTGCCCCTACAGTTGACTGTAGTGCAATTTAGGGTTTTGACTGTGCAATTTTGAGCTGAATGCCTTGAAACTTGATATGAGGATGCTTGACCATGTTTGTAAGCATATGAGACTTGATTGGGCCTTTGAACACTTCCTTTTCTTGATCAGACTCAAAACCCTAATTTTGACTGTTTAGGAGGCCCTTGCACTGTGCAACCCTTGGGGAATTTTGTGACTTGGCTTGGCAATTTCTTGAAGAATATGGGAGGGCAAATTTTGGGGTACAACAGTTGCCCCTGTTAAATCTTCTTAGACCTGAGGATGCAGATTGGCGGACGTGCCTTTCGTAATCCGAGGGTAGAAGATGATTGGACACTAGAGTGTCCAGAAATTTGCGCTCACATAGTGGCAGTGATGGTGGAATGGGCTTATAGATGCCATCTGGATGTTGATCGCGTAGGAGCTTCCTTAGCGAGAACCTGCATACCTGCAAAGAAAAAATGAGTACCTGACACGTTGCAGGAGCTGATTTTAGATGCTTGGTATAGATGTGTCCTGACTGGTTACAGGAGCTGAGTCTGGAGCTTCAAACGGTGATGAATGAACCAGGGATGGTTACTGTCTTAGCATGCATGGTAAGAGAACCTTGGGCGACTTTAACTTCAACAACGCTCGCTGAGAAAAACCTTGGGTGACTTTAACTTCAACAACGCTCGTTGAGAAAAAATCTTGGGTGACTTTAACTTCAACAACGCTCGTTGAGAAAAAAATCTTGGGTGTCTTCTACTGGGATAAGAATCAGGGAGATCTTAGGGTCGATCTGACTGAACCAGAGAGGCCTTGAAATGTCTTCAACTGGATAAGCATCAGGGAGATCTTAGGGTCGATCTGACTGAACCAGAGAAGGCCTTTGACTGGATAAGCATCAGGAAAATCTTAGGGTCGATTTAACTGAACCGGACAAGGTCTTGAAATCTTCAACTGGATAAGCATCAGGGAGATCTTAGGGTCGATCTGACTGAACCAGAGAAGGCCTTTGACTGGATAAGCATCAGGAAAATCTTAGGGTCGATTTAACTGAACCGGACAAGGTCTTGAAATATCTTCAACTGGATAAGCATCAGGGAGATCTTAGGGTCGATCTGACTGAACCAGAGAAGGCCTCGGAATATAGCTAAGAATTTAACTGGATCTTTCCTGAAAGGTAAAGGTCGGTCATGTGCAATGCATGATATGGATCAAGCAATGATGTTCTCAATATAAATGAGACTTGTATGATATGATGTGTCTAAGCATGTTATAATGATGTATGTGATGTTTTATGTTTGTTTTTGTCTAGGAAAGTGAATCCTTGACGGGTGCCGGGAAGTCGTATCCTGGGCTGATGTCGAAGAATAGATTTTGCTTCCGCTGGGGATGATAACTGCAAGAATGCCGGTAGGAGAAGATGACTCCGTTGCGGAATAAACTTGGCAAATGGAGGATTCTGCGGGGAGAAAAGATACTCTAGCGACCGTGCTGGGAAGCAATACTCTGTGGGGAGAGAAATGCTTTGCTGAGTGTTGATAATAGTTTGCTGGGGATAGGAAGACTTTGTCGACGACATTCTTTCCGTGGCTTTTGGCTGAGGATAACCCAGTTATATCCTGTTAAGGAAATAACTCTTTTAAATCAAGCCGGACGACGCGTTCGTGCTCTGCGAAGGATAAGCTTCCAGAATTTACTGGGGATAAGCTTACTGCTTGGGGGGATATGAATTCCAACTTTCCTGGGGAAACTAATTGGACTCTCCTGGGGAGTTTTGACATGCTGGGGAAGTGATTCCTTTGAAAGTTGATGTATGCCGCCGGGGAACAATCTTTAGACCAAGACTGCCGGGGATGCTTGTTAAGAATATATGCTGCTGGGGAATGTTGAGATCTGCGGGAGGACACCCAACTTCCTTAAAGTTGATAACTGTTTTGCTTGAGGAGAGTATACTGCTTGCTGTCTCACTCTCTGGGGAATTTAAGATGCCTGGTTATGTTCTTTAGCTGAACCTACCTTGGTACTTTGGAGGGTAGAACAATTAGATTGCCTAGACAACTCCTTATTGCCCCTGTTTCTAATATCACCTGTAATTAATTCTTTGTTTCGTATGCAAATATTTATGAGCTAGCAAATTATTGTCAATGCATATATCACAAATTGAACCTTGGACGTTCTTCGCAAAACAAAACAGAAAAGGAAAAAACAAAAGGCACATTTTAACTGAAAAGTATATTTGTATTGATTTTTGAATGGCCTGAAAATAGGCGTTTTGTGTACAAGAGGCTGACGTCCTAATAAGAGAACGCCACCGAGCAAAAAGGGTTTATACAAACTTTGTACAAAAGAAAATAAAACAGCTGTGTGAAATATATGAATGACCCACTGGGTTTCAACTCTTCTATTGCCTTTATAACTCCGAGTGTCTCATCACTTGATGACCTTGGTTGAAGGTGAAGCTGACTGATCGATGCCGTCTGATCTTGATGTAGATACCGGATTCTGGATGCAAAGTGATCAATGAGACATAGCATTACGCTTTTATCCCTAATTTTTGCCTGGACCGCCCTTTCGGGTTTTCAGTCCACCGGGATATCCATTTTTGCCCAAGCCGCTCTTTCAGGTTTTCGACTTGCCGGGTGTACAGATTTTTTCCATTTTCATCCCTTCATTTTGCCCGAACCCTTTTGGTTCGACAGGAAGCCCTAATTTTTGCCTAGGCATGTCAGCCTAGCGGGTCTTTTTTTTTCATGCGTAATATTTTTTTACTATGTCTGCATTGGCGGGGTGAGGAAGGTCGTCACCATCCATATTGGTTAATATCATTGCTCCTCCTGAGAACACATGCTTAACCACAAATGGCCCTTCGTACGTAGGGGTCCATTTGCCCCTTGGATCACTCTGAGGAAGGATGATTCGCTTGATTACCAGATCCCCGACTCGATATTCTTGTGGTCTGACCTTTTTGTTAAATGCCCTGATCATCCGTTTCTGATACGTCTGACCATGACAGATAGCAGCAAGTCTCTTTTCATCAATAAGGTTGAGCTGATCAAGTCGTGTCTGGATCCAATCATCTTCGTTCAGATTTGCATCCTTCATTATCCGGAGAGAGGGTATTTGCACTTCGATTGGCAAGACTGCCTCCATACCATAAACCAAAGAGAAAGGAGTTGCCCCGGTTGACGTCCTAGCTGAGGTACGGTACCCATGTAGAGCGAACGGTAACATCTCGTGCCAATCTTTATAAGTTACTGTCATCTTCTGCATGATCTTCTTGATGTTCTTATTTGCTGCTTCTACAGCCCCATTCATCTTCGGTCTGTAAGGAGAAGAATTGTGGTGCTGTATTTTGAACTGTTCGCAAAGCTCAGCGATCATCTTATTGTTCAGATTGGTACCGTTGTCTGTAATAATTCTCTCAGGGACGCCGTACCGACAGATCAGGTTATGCTGAATGAACCGTGCTACAACAGTCTTGGTTACCGTAGCATAGGATGCTGCCTCAACCCACTTCGTGAAGTAATCAATTGCCACTAGGATGAAGCGATGTCCATTAGATGTCGTAGGTTTAATCTCGCCGATCATGTCTATGCCCCACATTGCAAACGGCCAAGGCGCAGTCAGAACATTCAGGGGGACCGGAGGAACATGCACCTTGTCTGCATAAATCTGGCACTTGTGGCATGTCCTGGAATGTTGGTAACAGTCAGCTTCCATTGTGGACCAATAGTATCCTGCCCGTAGGATTTTCTTAGCCATAGTGTGTCCACTGGAATGTGTACCAAAGGTCCCTTCATGTAGCTCTTCCATGATTCTTTCTGCTTCAGTTTTATCCACACAACGCAGTAAGGTTGAATCATGGTTTCGCTTGTACAAGATGTTGTTGCTAAGGAAGAATTTGGCTGCGAATCTTCTCAGGAATTTCTTATCGTTGATAGATGCACCTTCAGGGTATTCCTGAGTTTCCAGATATCTCTTCACTTCGTGGTACCAAGGCTTCTCAGTCACCAATTCAGTTTCGAGATCACAACAGTATGCCGGCTCGTCCAGTTTCCAGATGATGATCCGGGGAGCCTCATTATCCCATTTAACCTTGAACATTGAAGACATTGTAGCTAACGCGTCCGCCAACTGATTCTCTTCTCTTGGAAAGTGCTCAAATGTTATCTCTGTGAAGTGGGGGATCAGGGTCAACACACATTCTCTGTAAGGAATCAAGTTTGGATGTTTCGTATCCCACTCTCCTTTGATCTGATTGATCACAAGAGCGGAATCTCCGAAGACACTCAGAAATTTGATCCTCAGGTCGATCGCAGCTTGAAGACCCATGATACACGCCTTATACTCCACCATGTTGTTGGTACAGTTGAAACACAGCCGGGCGGTGAGTGGAGTATGAGTACCTCGTGGAGATATGATGATGGCGCCAATACCATTTCCCAAAGCGTTGGATGCTCCGTCAAAATGCATAGACCATCGGGATCCTGGTTCAGGTCCTTCATCCGGTCCAGGTACTTCACAGTCAGTTACTATCATAATGCTTTCATCCGGAAACTCGAAGTTCATTGATTGGTAGTCATCTACAGCTTGATGTGCTAAGTGGTCTGCCAATACACTTCCCTTGATGGCTTTTTGGGTCGTGTACTGAATGTCGTATTCCGTCAAGATCATCTGCCATCTTGCAATTCTCCCAGACAGAGCAGGCTTTTCAAATATGTATTTTATAGGATCCATTTTTGAGATCAACAAGGTAGTGTGAGTCAGCATATACTGTCTCAGCCGGCGAGCAGCCCATACCAAAGCGCAGCAAGTTTTCTCAAGCAGTGAGTATCGGGTCTCACAGTCGGTAAACTTTTTGCTAAGGTAATAAATGGCATGCTCTTTTCGGCCAGACTCGTCATGCTGCCCCAGCACACACCCCATTGAATTATCAAGCACTGTCAGGTAAAGTATCAAAGGTCTCCCTTCAACTGGTGGCATAAGGATGGGTGGTTCTTGGAGATATTCTTTGATTCTGTCAAAAGCAGCCTGACATTCATCATTCCAACGTACTACCTGATCTTTCTTCAGCAGCTTGAAGATTGGTTCACAGGTAGCAGTTAGGTGTGAGATGAACCGAGCAATGTAATTCAGACGTCCTAGAAAGCCTCTGACTTCCTTCTCTGTCTTAGGAACTGGCATCTCTTGAATGGCTTTGACCTTAGCAGGGTCCACTTGAATTCCCTTGTCACTTACCACGAAGCCTAGCAACTTTCCAGATCTTACCCCGAAGGTGCACTTGTTCGGGTTTAACCTCAGCTTGTACAGTTTCAAACGGTCAAACAGTTTCTGCAGATGATCAAGGTGTTCTTCCTCAGTCTGGGACCTAGCGATCATGTCGTCAACATACACTTCTATCTCATGATGGATCATGTCATGAAATAAAGCAACCATGGCACGTTGGTAGGTTGCCCCAGCATTCTTTAGTCCAAAAGGCATGACTTTGTAGCAGAAGGTGCCCCACTGAGTAACAAATGTAGTCTTTTCCATGTCTTCAGGAGCCATCTTGATCTGATTGTAGCCTGAAAAACCATCCATAAAAGAGAACACTTTATGCTGAGCTGTATTATCAACAAGGACATCAATGTGAGGTAGAGGGAAGTCATCCTTGGGGCTGGCCCTGTTCAGATCCCTGTAATCGACACACATTCTGACCTTGCCGTCCTTCTTAGGTACCGGCACCACATTAGCAACCCACTGAGGGTAAGAAGTCACTGCAAGAAACCCGGCATCAAACTGCTTCATAACCTCGGCTTTAATCTTCTCAGACATCTCTGGACGCATACGGCGGACCTTTTGCTTAACCGGAGGGCAATCTTCTTTAGTTGGTAAGTGATGGACCACAATGTCGGTATCTAATCCAGGCATATCTTCGTAGGACCAGGCAAAGATCTCCATATAGTCATGCAGCATCTGAGTCAACCGTTGCTTCACGCTGAGCTCTAGGTTGGCACCAATCTTTACCCCTTTCTTGTCTTCTTCAGTACCCAAGTTTATTATTTCCACTGGCTCTTCATGGGGTTGAATTGCCCTCTCTTCCTGTTGTAACAGTCTTGCAAGTTCACCAGGCACTTCGCAATCATCTTCACCTTCGTCTTCGGCTAAGTTGATCGGATTTTCGAAGTCATAACTGGCAGTAGCAGAGTCGTTACCAGTGAGATCCAGAGTGGATTGAAACCTGTATGAGTGAGTGTGTGTGTAAATACAGCTGTTTTGCAATATGTAAAGAAAGGAAAGAAAAGGAGCGCAAAATTTGAAATGTGAAAAACGTCCAATGCTTTTATTTATGATATATGACAGTGACAAACAAAAGCCCTCATAAACAAAACCACGGTGCCCCGGGTAAGACACCGGGCCATATAGTTTCAAATTATTGTTTATTACAAATCCAAAACAAAGAAGTTCATTACTGGGGAACAAAAGTTATGGGTGTAAAGTCTTTAGCAGTCCAATTGGTCAATCCATCGTCGGTCGTCGGGTAGATCCAGCTATCGAACTCTGACTCTTCCACTTCGTCTTCCTCTCCAATAGAATTCACTTCTGAGTGGGTGATGAGCACAGGAGGTCTTCCAATTCTCGCCTTGCGCACTGCTTTCTGAGCTTCTGTGGTGAAACCCAGCCCAAACTTGTTAATCTTAGGAGTAAGATCAGGGAGCTTGCCCCAGTTTGCACATTCACCTCTTTCGATCACAGCCCGAGCGTCCTTTAAGGAGGCCATCTTCAAAGGAGAAACCTCTTCATCCACTGCTTCTGCTGCTGCCAAAGTTTGTGGCACTTCCTCAAAATGTTGAAAGGGGGTTTCAATGAACTCCCCATCCATTTCCACGTATCTGAAGGAGTTGAGGTGGCTGACCATGTACTCCTCTTCCCCTTGCACCGTTACGATCTTCCCCCTGACCGGGTACTTGAGCTTCTGATGCAACGTGGAGGTCACAGCTCCAGCCTTGTGGATCCACGGGCGACCCAGCAAACAAGAATAGGACGGATGGATGTCCATCACATAGAATTTTGAATCAAATACCTGTGACCCAACCCTGATTGGGATGTCCACCTCACCATGTACCATTCTTTTGGACCCGTCAAAGGCCCGGACAACAATGTTACTTGGTTTGAGCTCTAGACCCTCACAATCCAGCCTATCCAGAGCCTTCTTGGGCAGCACGTTTAATGAAGAACCTGTGTCAACCAGCACATGAGCAAGAGTAGTGCCCCTGCATTCAATGGAGACATGCAGGGCGTCATTATGGTTCTTCCCCTTTGCTGTCAGATCGGCATCAGAGAAACCCAGGCCATTATCAGCGGTTAGGTTGGCCACACAGTCGGTGAACTGGTCAGCAGACGTCTCTTGGGGTACGTGGGCTGTCTTTAAGAAAGCAATCAGAGCCTTGGCGTGAGCCTCTGAACACAGCAGCAGTGACAACATGGAGATTTTAGAGGGGGTGTGCCCCAGCTGTTCTACAACGTTGAAATCACTTTTCTTTATTATCTTGAGGATTTCTTCCATTTCCTGCCTGGAAGCCTCAACAATGGTCTTCGGTGCCTCCGTCCTGGCAGGCACATCAGTAGCAATCCCCTTGCCCCGAGTATCAGATGACTCGGTAGCAGGGGTGGATACTTGGTTAGGGGGAGAAACAGGCACCCTGGCAGGTGTGAAGACCAAAGGCCTATGAATTACCGGAGGAGCAATGTCTGGCGAGAACAGTCTTCCACTACGAGTGACCTTAGCAGGCCCAGTGATGTTGGAGACACCAGCATCGATGTTGAACTCTTGTTTCACACCCAGAACATAAACATCCGCCCCATAGTGCCATGGGACAGCCTTATCAGATTTGTAGGGGATAGGCCCCGGAACAGTAATGGTGATGGGAGCAATCTTGTGAACCGGCAAAATTTGGACAGGCTTCTTTGAAGGAGCCTTGGAAGGGTTGTTGAAGATGGTAACGATCGACACTTCTTCAACAGGAGCAGCAGGAACAACAGTCTTTCTGAACAAAATCTCTCTACTATCCATCAGGTGTTGGACGCCTGACTTCAGCAGAGAACAACCAGCAGGGAAAGCAACACATAGAGGGCAACCTTCGCTACATCCCGGAAATAAACCGGTTAGCAACAGATTCCTCTTGACCGTCAGCAGTGGAGTAGCAACATCATCCACCGAAGCTACATACAAATCCTCCTCAACAGCATTCACTCCATGCTGGGGCATGGGAGCGGTTACAACATTCGGCCTCTCGGGCGCCTCAAACTGTATTTCCTTTGCATCAATGAGGTCTTGAACCTTATTCTTTAGGGCCCAACAGTCATCTGTGTTATGCCCCGGGCTATCAGAGTGGTAAGCACAACGAACATTTGGATTAAACTTGGGGGATGCAGTATTGGGAAACTTTGGAGCCTCCCTGACAGTCACTAAATTGGTGGATAGCAACTGTGGCAGGATCTGTGATAAGGTCATGCTTAACCGGGTAAACTCTCTCCGGGGTCTTTCAAACTTTTGAGGATTAGTTGGCCGAGGAGCGGCAGCAGGTTTGGCAATCATTACCGCACTGACAGATTGGCGGCGTTCAGGTTGCTCTGGTCTCCAGGAGCTATATACAGCACTAGCCTCCTTTTTGAAGGGTTTCTTTTCAGCGCTGGAGGAGGCAACCTTCTGTATCTTCCCCGATTTTATACCGGCCTCGATCCTTTCACCAGTCAGGATCAGATCAGTAAACCCAGCAGAGGAATTACCAATGAGATGATTGAAAAATGGACCAGATAGGGTCCCCAAAAACATATCTACCAGCTCCCGGTCCATCAATGGTGGCTGCACCCTGCCAGCCAGGTCTCTCCATTTCTGGGCGTACTCCTTAAAACCTTCACCCGACCCTAGCGACATACCCTGGAGCTGGGTACGCGTAGGAGAGAGGTCGGAATTATATTGATACTGCTTGTAAAAAGCAGTGGCCAGATCCTCCCAGTTACGAATGCTGATTCCATCCAGCTGATAGAACCATTCGAGGTGAGTCCCTGAAAGACTCTCCTGGAAGAAGTGGATCCAAAGGTTCTTGTCTGCTGTGTAAGGCTGGATCTTCCTTACATAAGAACGGAGGTGCATCTTGGGACAGGAAGCCCCGTCATACTTCACAAAGGCAGGTGCCTTGAACTTGTGTGGGATCACCACCCCAGTAGATAACCCCAAGTCTCCGAGATCCAGTCCAGGCACCCGCTGAACTTCCATAGCCTTTAATCTGTCCTCCAGCTGCTTGTACCGGTCTTCAGCAGGAGGGTATTGTTCGTCGTTTGAAGTCTGTTTCAGTATCAGAGCCCACAGGAGTAGGGACCTCCCTTTCTTGGTGACTACCTTCCCCCACAGATGGAGTAGTCCTTTCAGCCTCAACCTGTAAGGTGTTCCCGAGTCTGTGCCCAGTGTTAAATAGCACAGTCCTTCTCTTCTTCTTAGTCTTCTTCAAAAGCATGGTATTCAACTCTTGTTGACCCTGAGCCAAACCCTTGATCAGCTCCTGAAATTGGGCGTTCTGCGCCTGAAGAGCCTTGATAGATGCCTCGGTTGATGATTCAGGGTTCATGATGCTGAAATAAACAGCGAAGAACAGTAAACAACCTGAAAAGAAGAGTACCTGTGATGCACATGATGAATGATATGTGTTTATGCAATGCATTCAAGAGTTCGAAAATTCAAATTTGTTGTAGACCAAAAGGAACACACGTTATTATTAAGAAAATCATTGTTTAATACATCAAATCCTTATGGGAAAAAGTACAAAAAAATCAAATCAATCCCAAAATATGTTGCGCATCCTCTTTGGAGCTATGTAAGTGTTGAGGTTCCTCTCCTCATGCAACAGGCGGGTGAGCTCCAAGACCTTCTTTTCATTGGCACGCAGACTAGTCTCAAGAGAATTCCGCTCTTCCTTAAGCTGGATCCAGCTCTTCTGCATCTCTTCCCAGGATGTGGGCATATCAGGGTGCTGAATAACGTGAGACACTTCTCCTTCCAAGGCAGGCTCTTTGATTACTGGAAGCATGTGAGGATAAGGCATTACTAACTTCTGAGAGCGGGCTCGTACCCACTTGAGGTAAGGCTCCAAAGGGATGGAGTTCCTGTGCCCCAGTGTCTTGCTGTCTATCCTACTAGGCATCCTCCAGGCTCTGATAAATCTCTGGCGAAGTCCTTGAGTATCGTTGTCGAAGTCAAAAACTATGTCAGGAATTAACATGTCATGAGGACCATCCCTCCGAGCATAACCAAATTGTCTCCAAGCCAGGCATGGGCTATAAGTAATACCCCCTCTGATTCCAAGTAAAGGAACATTAGGATACTCCCCGCAATGATCAATGATAGTGACATCTTCTCTGGACCTAGGGCACCAATGTATATCTGCATGTGTAAGAGTCATCAACCGTTGTGACCATCTCAAACCCCGCTCATTCTTCAGGACTGATTGTGGAAGGTGCGAAATAAACCACCTTCCCAGGAGAGGAGTGCAACACATAAGGACACCTCTTTTTCTCATGGTTCGAGTGTAACATGAGTGAAGGATGTCCCCCAGCAATGTAGGTATAGGATTCCTGGACATAAAAATCTGGACAGCACTGATATCAATAAGATGATCTGGGTTAGGAAACAACACCAAACCATAGACAAGGAGGGCTACCACTTCTTCAAAAGCTTGCAAGTCAAGGGAATTCCAACATTCAAGGGCCTTTTCAAACAGGAACCTGGCTAAGAACCCTTTGATACCACTTCTAACTTCCCAATGTCCCTTGAGGTCAGATGACTGTAGGTGCAAGGCTTTAGCAATCTCTTCAAGCTTAGGTTCCTTTTCTGTACCGTTGAAGGGTAGCTGATCAAGGATAGGGATCTTCAGGAGCCGGGAGAACTCCTCCAATGTAGGTACCAACTGATAGTCCAAGAAGGTGAAACAGTGATGCAGAGGGTCAAAGAATTGGAACAAGACCTTAATCATATCTTCCTCAATGTTGGTGTTGACCAAGCTGATGAGGCTTCCATGCCTTTCACTGAATGAAGAGTTCTCGGGAATCCTGGATATAAGTTCCTTAAGCTGAGGAGGGATCCTTACAAGACTGACTTGAATGGTCTTTCTACGAACAGTTTCCATGTCCTACAAAACAAGAACAAAGATGAAAATTCGAACCCCTGAAATGGTTAGTCAATGCATATGATGCTGGATGATGGCATGATGCTATGATTAAACACACCACAGATATGTACAAAGACAAACATGTAAGGCACACAAGGCACACAAGACAAGCCCTTAAGGTTTAAGGCCAGCATGGGGTCTGGGTAGTACCCTCTTGAAGTTGGTGAGTTCAACCTGTCCTAATCAAAGTAACCGGGTTCTAAGGTTCCCAATATCACGGGATTGCTTTCATTGTTCATCGTTTCGATTTAGCCACTGAACTGGCGACCGAAATATTCCAGGAAAGCAACCCTCAATTGAGTGTAGTATCGAGTATCAACCAACCTCGGACTGCACCAAAGTCAGTTATCTCACTACCCTAAAGAGGCCAAGATGGTTCAATTAAGGTTCCTAAGGTCTGTTGATGCTTCATGACACCACATGGAGGCCCCGTACTCTCCTTGACTGAACTCAAGGGTTACCGGTACACACCAAAGTGCCACATCAACGTAGCAGACTGCTTCAACCATGTCGATATACCCCGCACAGTTCCCTCACAGCCTTGTTGCTACTTTCTAAGAAGGTATCCTCCAGATCCGGGTTAGGATCTATAGAACTCCCAAGCAACCCACAATTTTAAAGCACACAAGGAAAACAATTGAAAACACAGTTATAACTAGCCCTAAGGTACACCTCACTTTAAGTTTAGTCCCCAGCAGAGTCGCCAGTTCTGTGATCGGTGGATCTGGAACTGACTGTTTAACGCTGGTTCGCGAAATATCGCGGAAGCAAGAGTCGCCACCGTCTTTTATTTTCTCCAAATGGAAAGGACAAAAGCACAGAAAAATTCCTTATAGAGATTGCTCTCGGTTCGGGAGGTAGATTATAGAAAGGGAAGGTGTTAGCACCCTTTATATCCATGGTTATCCATGGGCTCTTAGATACTTGCTCATTGTGTTTTCAAAAGTGTTTGCTTTTCAACTGTGGGTTTTTAAAAAAAAGTTTCTTTGAAAATTCCAATTCGACTCTTGTGTCAGAGTGTTTGAAAAATTGCTTTGAAAGCTTTTGAAAAGTGTCGGTGTGAAAAGATTTTTGTTTGTTTTTGAAGAGAGCAAGTATCTACGAGAACCTACCTACCCTAAGGAATTCGTCTGTGTAAATGTCCTTTAAAGTAGTGCTATCCCACCATTGAGAGGTAGGTAGCACCACCATTGGAGGTGTTCGGGTCAATTCGAGGTTCGGGACATGGTGATCACCAGAGCAATGGGAAGACACCTTAGAAGCTACCCTCATGCCAGGTTCCCGGATCATGAGGACTTACTAAGACATCCTCTACTCGACGATCACCTTTCGAGGCAAGGCAACAGTGAGGCGTACCCTAGGGGTGGTGTGTGATTTGTGTGTCGTTTTCATTTGCGTTTATCTTGTCATGTTCATTGTGATCTACACTTGATTTTATTTAAGGCCATACATTCTTTCATGCTTTTTAACAGTTAAAAGTTTTGCGGGAAAAGTAAATCTAAGCTATTACAAATGGCGCGGGTCCACATCGCCAAAATTAAACCGGACCCGATTTGACGGAAAAATAAAGAAAATAAAAGAAATAAAAGTGCGAGAAGTTCAAGCTACACGGCTTTGGGAGAGATACATAATGAATTAAGCGAAATAAAATAAATACGCGAAATAAAATTAAGAACATGGGCGTTGGACCCTTTTGCAAAATATTAAATTACAAGAATTAATTAATTAGAATTAATGAGGACTAAAAAATTAAAAATTAAAAAGGAAAGTTTTTGGTATTTTTGTGTTTTTTAAGATTTAATGGAAAAGAATTAATTAAAACTAAAAATTGGATGTAAACCCTAATTCTAATTGTTTTTTAAACTTATTAAAAATGTTGAAGTTTTTAACCTAATTTAACCTAAGTTATTTATGTATAATTAATTATGAAAATAATAAATAAATAAGTATCATGATAAAAAAGAAAAATTAAAAGGAATGAAAATCTTAATTAAACCTAATTCTACTTTTTTGTATTTTTGTTATGAAAAGAATTTAAATCAAACCTAATTTATACTAATATTTAATTGTACAATTATTTACAAGAACATATTAAAATAGAATATTTATTATATTTTTTGGTCTTTTCTGATTTTTAGGAAGTTTTTGTATTTTTGTAAAAAAATAATTAATTAAATTAATAAAGGAAATAAAATCATAATTGAAAATAAAAAATAAAAAAAATATAGAGAAGCAAACCAGGGGGGGTTCAGGCCCCAATTGTGAGGTGTTGGCCTTAGAATTCTGGCCCAATTAAGCATGGCCTTCTTTGACTTTTTGCTAGCATGCTTCAGTGTTGACTGGAGTTTAGGGTGTACTTCCAATCTGTGCCCTTGGTTTGATCTCCAGGGGGACATGTCACGCTTGATGGTGAGGGACTATGGTGGTTGTCCACATAAGCGCTGCATAGGAGTTGGAATTGAAAAATAGCATGAAATATTATACAGACCTGGGACACGAACCCAGGTCTTGCACCTCACCAGCCAACACCTGGACCACTACGCCATTTGGTGCGTTGTTAATATATAATAACAATTAAACAATATAAAAGAAAAGCAAAGTTAGTGGGAGTCAACGCGCCAATTTTTTAAACCAACAAATCACTTGATGCCACGATTCCATCTTCTTCGTCGTCCCTGTAAACTAAAACATTGGGCAACGGTTTTCAGAGCGTGGTTTTAGAGGGCTTTTGGAAAAATAGCGATTAAGCCTCAGGGCTCTATAAATTGAGCGCGAACATTCATTCTTCTTCGTCCAAGCTTGCTGATTTGAATGGTCATGGTTTCGTGGGCTAATTTTTCCCCATTGCAAAAGCCCTAAATTAAAGCTCTGTAAACCCTAAAAAATAACCATGGCGATTTCTCGTATAGCTTATAAAAACACAATTAACTCATCCAGTTAGCTTCAGAACACATTACTCAATCAAAATGCATAGTTAAAATGCCATGAAAACGTTTGAATCTGGAAATACGAATTTGAAAAATATAAGGGAAAAATGAGTTTCTGTATACCAATTCAACGCGTTGGGATTGATGTTCTTGATTGCAATACGTTCTATGTTACCTAAGGAAGCTAATGGGATCAGTATTATGCCTTGAATCCACCTGAAACAATGATTTCAGAATTGCCTTTTTTTGATAGTTTTTCAAGTTTGTAATGTATTCTTGAGCGCAGCTTTTTGTGTCCTGTGATTAGGGTTAGACTCAGTACTTATGAGGGAAGGGAATTAAGTCATTAGCTGGCCTTGATCCATGCCCATGAGAGAACTAGTCTTAGGTTTTTCACCATTACCAAACTTTCCCTTTTTTAAGCAAAACCAAGACTTGGTGTACAACCTAACCCTAGCATGAGTTTGTGAGCTGGCACATGATATATGGAAGCTATTCCAATTCAAATGACACTATTCCATTGATTTTTAAATTTTATTTGAATTTTTAAAGATTTAAAATGAATTAAATTAATAAAAAATTAAATAAAATAGAAAAATCAATGTTTGATCTTGAAATTAATCATGGGACACGTGTGTGGCATGACAAGGCTGAATCAAGTGGAAGAAAGTGGGCCCTTTTGTCAAAAATTGAAGTTTCAAGGATAGTTGACTTTTGCCATTTCACAAAAATTTCCCAACTTCTACAAGGCATAACTTGCTCAATTTTTAAGCTTTTCTCATGTTCTTGGACATTTTGGAAAGGTCTTTGAGTCCTTTAACCAATGCCTTTGGTCCCATGTCATTTTGATTTTCCAATCCCAAGTTATGGCCTTTGACTTAAAGTCCCTTTTTGTTGACTTTTGAAAATGACCTATAATGTTGAAATTGATAACTTTTTGTGAGAGCATTTCTTGGACTTGAAGTATGAAGATGAGTTGTAGGAAATGTCTTTCTCTTCAAAATGAGCTTTGGATGGAATTTTTCTGATAATCCATGTGAAAGTTATGCCCTGGTCAATTTCAGTTGACTTTTTCAACTGTCCAAATAAGGAAACTTTTGCATCTTGATGATTTTCTGAGCCAAATTTTGAGAATCATGATCAAGCATTGATCAAATGATGTTTGTGGATTCAAAATGATATGTTGACCAAAAATTTGAACTTTTGACTGTCAAATGACCATTTTGCCCCTACAGTTGACTGTAGTGCAATTTAGGGTTTTGACTGTGCAATTTTGAGCTGAATGCCTTGAAACTTGATATGAGGATGCTTGACCATGTTTGTAAGCATATGAGACTTGATTGGGCCTTTGAACACTTCCTTTTCTTGATCAGACTCAAAACCCTAATTTTGACTGTTTAGGAGGCCCTTGCACTGTGCAACCCTTGGGGAATTTTGTGACTTGGCTTGGCAATTTCTTGAAGAATATGGGAGGGCAAATTTTGGGGTACAACAACACCATCTTAGGGTTAAAATTGAGGGAGATATGTATTGTCAAAGTTGACTAATTTTTGTAAATGTGCATGAAGTCAACATTGATCAAAATGACTTTATTTTTTCTAAATGGGCCCATGTTTTCTTGTTTGAAACTTGTTCCTAAGATGGCCCACGACCCCTGATCTTATCCAACTATTATTTTATTTTTTTTATTTTTATTTTTTATCCTTTTAAATCAAAATAAATCAATGTAAATAGTAGAATAATCAAATAAAATCAAAGATTTGATTTAATGAGCATATTATGAGTCCATGAACAGCTAGCAAATCATAAAATTCGTGCAAGAGCCAATTGATTGGAAAAGATCTTAATTTGGTCTATTTTGGAAACAAATCATACAAGACAAAGAATGAAATCAAATCTTCATAATTTGCAAAGATATGATTACTTTTTATTGACCTAATTCATTCCAATATAAGGACATAACATTCTCAAGGCAAAAAACAGGGTTTGGGGTCGTGAAAACAAAGGAAGAAGTGTCAATTTTTTGTGGAAAAAGTGCAGGCCGATTTTGATTCTATAGGTCGTTTCAAGCAATTCCAAGGCCAGCAGTCCATTTTTGGACATTTTCTGAAGTCATTCCAATCATCCTCAAGCCTTAAAACCTTCAGAAATCACGCCTCGCAGTGCCACAGTTTGCATCTTTTTTCAAGATTCGTTTTTAATGATTTATCCATCATAAACATGTTTTGATCATATATCCATGTGTGTTATCATATTTGCAATGTTTTTGATTGGTTTGATTGAAGTTTAAGTGCAGGAATGGCACGATGCCGTTGTTAGGGTTTTGAGGTCCCAAATTGGGAATTCTATATAAAGGCAAAATTGGATAAAATTAGGGGTACTATCATGGTCAGGAGAAGATTTGCAATTGATTCATGCCTTTGGTTTGAATTTATTCTGCTTGTGCTGCGTTATTTTGCAGGTTTTTACTTACGAACAAAATTCGTCACTACAACCTATAGTGACAGAAAACTGTTGTAGGTAAAACTTCCCCATCTAAAACGACGGATCCCTGAAGAAGGTGATGGCGTGGTGCTCACTGATTCGTCCATTCAAACCATTGGGGACCCACAGCGTGCACGTTTTTGACATGTGGCAGTAGATCTTTATTTGCCTTATATTTATTTTGTATTATTTTGTTAACAATTAACACGCTTGGTTCAGTTGGTAAGGAAGGGCATGATAAGGCTTTAGTCCAAAAGGGGGTGGGTTCGATCCAGCCCTTTTGCAAAGTTAATTTTCACTAATTTGTGTCTATAGATCCAATGCTCCAGGTCCCTGCGCGCTCCTCATGCACTTCCATCACCATACCACAAGATCTCATCATATCCAGATCTAACACTCAACACATACAGACCATGGTGAACCCTCAAACGTGGCCAGCACTGGATCCAATCGCCTGATTGGGCCAAAGGATTTGGGCTCAATGAAATTCAACTTCACACCCTCTAATCTGCTTTCACCACAGGCCCAATTACTTTCTTTCTTTATTTTCTTTTGTTTTATTTGATTAATTTCTTTTTACAAAACAACAAAAAAAATCAATTTTTTTATTTAATCATAAAATCAAGAAAACCACAAAAATGTAGAATTAGGTTTTTTTATTAAAATTAATTTTTTTTGGAAAATAATTAATTTAATGATATTGACTTGATTGTTTTCGTAATTAAAATTAATTAGACAAATTAGGTTTAATTCACAAATATTTAATTTTCTCAATAAAATACCAAAAAATATTTTTCTTTAATTAATTAGATTTAGGTTAAGATTTCAAATATTTTTCCCAATAATAAAATACAAAAAAATATTTTCTCTTTAATTGATTAGATTTTTAGAATTTAAACTTTGATTCCCGTACTTAATTCTCGCGCGCAATATTTTATTTTCCACTTATTGTATTTGCTTCGGCTTTGTAATAGTTTTTAATTAGGGCTTACCGCATATTATTTACTGTTTAATCCCCGGTTTTTGGTTATGTAAACCCCTCCCCGAGGCCTTGTAGTAGCGTATGACTCTTTTATTTTCTCGCTTTTATTTTATATGCTTGTATATAATTGTTAGCAACCTAGGTTTGTATGCTTAATCAATTAAATAGATCATTTAATTACAAGATAAATATCTGAAAACAAACATTGTTGCACACTTGCACCCTTAGGGCATGCCTCACTTGGTTGCCTCGGAAAACAATGGTCATGTCCCTCGAACGTATGGATATCTTAGCAAATACCCTCGTTATAAAAGTCATCATAAAAGATCATCGTCCCTTACTGTCCCTCGAGTTGCCTACGAGAAATGATCTGGTCCTTCGATGTTGCCTACGAATATATGATGATAGTCCCTTCGAACTGCTAAGGTATCTTTACATGTTGCCTTAAATGACCATTACGTCCCTTTCGAATGTCCCTCGAAACTCCAACGATGGAGCTACCTACTCCTTAATAGTAGGATAGCGCTGTCTAAAGGAAACGAGAAAATGAACAAACTTTTTCGAGTAGGTGGAAAATCTTAAGTACTTGCTCAAAACAATAAAAACTCTTTCCCACAAACACTTTTCAGAAACAGTTTTCAAAACAACTTCGTCACACTCTTGAGGACCGATACAAGGGTTATCGCGAAGTAAACAAAAAATTTTCAAAACAAGCACACACAAGAAAATTTAGAAAATGAGAAAGTACCTAAGAGCCCGTGGAAAACCACAGATAGAAAGGGTGTTAACACCTTCCCTTTCTATAATTTACCCCCCGTACTCATAAACATCTCAAAAAAAGGTTCTTTCTGTTATTTTTCCTTTTCCTTTGTTGGATGAAATAAAAGTCGGTGGCGACTCTTGCTTACCGCAACATTTGCGAATACAAAACACAAATTAGTATAACAGTCGATTCTGCCACAGTATTACAAGTAGGAATATAAAATTGTCTTATACGTACTATAATGTTTTCCAGCATACCTAAAGGAAATTTCACTGAATGATCAGCTAGTTGCACATACATTCTTGTCAGTATCAATTTTCCCTTATTGAGCCTTTCGCAAATTGATAAGGGCATTAGGCTAATATTGGCTCCTAAATCGCGTAGAGCTTTGTCTATGACAAACTTTCCGATTACACAAGGTATAGAAAAACTACCTGGGTCTTTTAGATTGGGAGGTATGTTATTTTATATTATAGTGCTACAATCTACAGTAAGCATAACAATTTCATTATCCTCGAGCTTTTTCTTATTGGATAAGATCTCTTTAATGAACTCCGCATAAGAGGGAATTTGTGTGATAACTTCTGTGAAAGGTAAAGGGATATTTAATTGTTTTAGAAGTTCAACGAATTTCTTAAATTTCCCTACACTTTTAGACTCAGCAAACCTTTGAGGATATTGTATAGGTGGTGTGTATGGTGACAAAGGCACATAAGGTTTTATTTCCCTTTGGCCTCTTCTCTTTTTATCTTCCTTCTCATTTTCTTTTGGTTCGTCTTGCTTTTCAGTTTCTTTACCAGGATTTTGATACACAATTGGATTTTTTATTCTCGGATCAGTTGGTCTATCTAATTTTGTCCCACTCTGAAGTATTATAGCATTAGCATGACCTTTTGGAGTTGGTTGTGGTTGTCCAGGGAAAGTGCAATCTAAAGCAGCGGAAGACGCTTGCTATTAAGCCACTTGAGAGATTTGTGTTTCTAGCATTTTGTTGTGAGTGGCTAGGGCGCCAACCTTGTTTGATAGTTGCTTAAGTTGTTCGCTAGTGTGTATGTTCTTATTTAGAAAATCTTTGTTTTGTTGAGCTTGAGTGACTACGAAATTTTCTATCATGATTTCAAGGTTGGATTTTCTAGGAACATTTAGAACAATTGGGATGACTTTTTGATATCATGGTGGTGTAGCTGGAGCTTGGCTAGGTGCATATAATGCATTGTTGTTTTTGTATGAAACGTTTGGATGGTTCTTATAACCAGGGCTATAGGTAGGACCATAAGTGTTCTCTTGAGCATAATTCACTTGATCAACTGGTACTTCTGTCAAAAGTGGACATTTGGGGGCAGCATGCCCATGAAGTCCGCATAAATTGCAATTTGGAGCTTCTGCAGCCACGGTGGCTGCGGGAGTTGTGGTCAAGTTCTCTATCTTTTGAGTACGAGCTTATACCTTGGCGTTAACTTGGTCTAAGCTACTAACTTCATACATACCGCCTTTCGTTTAAGGTTGTTTCATAACAGTTCTATCGCTTCCCCATTGGTAATGATTTTGAGCCATACTTTTGATAAGCTGATAAGCATCTTAGTAAGGTTTATCTATCAGTGACCCGCCGGCAGCAGTGTCTATGGTTAATCTTGTGTTGTACAAGATACCATTGTAAAAGGTATGAATAATCAGCCATTCTTCTAGACTGTGATGTGGACTAAGTCTCAACATGTCTTTGTATCTTTCCTATGCTTTGAAAAGAGATTCGTTTACCTTTTGTTTAAAGTCATTGATGTTAGCTCTTAGCATAAATGTCTCACTTGGTGAAAAATATCGTGCCAAAAAAACTTTCTTTAACTCGTCCCAGGTGGTAACAAAGTTGGATGGTAGAGACTGGAGCCAAGCTCTAGCTCTATCTCTTAAAGAGAAAGGGAAAAGACGTAGTCTTATTGCTTTGGGGATGATACCATTTTCTTTTACTGTGTCTACATACTGCACAAACACTAACAAATGTAAGCTCAGGTCATTCGTAGGACTTCCTGAAAACTGATTTTATTAGACAACTTGTAGCAACGGAGATTTTAACTCGAAATCATTTCGGTCGATAGCGGGGGCATCAATTCTATTGTGAGGTTCCTCCTGTGACGGGTTAGCATAGTCCTCGAGAGGATGATTTTAGGGTCCTTCAACCATTCTTGGCTCTGGTTCAGGAAGATTTATGTTTGGAAGATTAAATTCGAGAAGATTGTACTTAATACAGTAATCTTGGATTCAGTGTCTTATACTAACAAAATGCTCGATCTCGTCGATTGGTTGCTCTAACTCCTCACCTTGAGAGTGAGTTCTTCACATACAATCAACAAATTAAAAATTAAAATATTGTTTCCTCAGTCTATACCGCGTAATAATGGAATCACAATATTGACTAAATTAGTCCCCAACAACGACGCCAAAAACTTGATCGCGACTTTAAGAGTCTATCGGGTTTACTGACTGCAAGTGCATAGTCTAATTGTGTAGTTTTAAAATATATTGAACCTACATGGACTGATAATCAAAATAATGTTATCTAATGTTACAATGTAAATCTAAGGCCGATGATTTATCTTGGGTTTGAGGAAAACGGGAAATAAATTCAAATTTTAATAAAAATATTCAATAATGGGAAACCGGTATTTGACTCATCAAACTTCGGGGATTCGATAAAATGTTGGCATATATAAAAAGATATCAGAATACTTTTCAATAGAAAATATTGATTTAAAAGACTTTATCTCACACTATCGTGCTATTGACTCTGACTATACTCTTAAACCAGAATGCTTTGATGACGCTCACTCATTTGAATTAAATGTAATTTTTGGAAATCAATAAGTTCTAATTAATCCTAAAGTGTTGTCGCTTTGTTTAGGATTAATGCCTAGATTCTACTATCTATTTAAAATATCAAAATGTCGCTCTATTGACCCTAACCTTTACTAGCTTTTTACTCTCGTACAAAAACTATTTTAATTTAAGAATTAGAAATTGCAACCATAAAAAAAAGTTTATGAATATTGGCACCAATTATTACTGAATCCTATCCGGACGATGGTTCTTACATACCGGTATGAAACAATTTCTCCAGACATGGTTTTAAACATAAACATGCCATCACAATCATTAATCGTGGAATAAAACATAATTTCAATAGAAACAATAATTGTCTTAAATTAAGTTTGAACAGATTGGGACAGCAGTGCAACAATGATATCAAAACAATAATAAACACATAGAAAGCAATTAAATAGAGCCTGATATAAAATAAATAATATTGTGAATGACAACTGCTTCAAAACTTCTCCTAATTATGCCTACAAGATTGCTTATAAAAAATACAGAATGAAAATTTCAGAATACCTAGAACTAAGTTATGATAGTGCCTCGATGTGGAAGAGTTATCACTATTACAGGTGAATTTTTCTGCCTAAAATTATTCTCTGTGGAAATAATAGTAAAAACTCCAGACCCCCAAACTGAAGACGAGCTCTCCAATTTATACTCAACTCCTGGCGTAAAAAACTCCAACAAATCTTTAACACTAGGATATTTAGATTGAACAAAGATCTCATAATGTATGGAGGACGTGACAGGCGTGAACACTGAGTGGAAGGAGAAACTATAGGAGAGCATGGCTTCGTGGCAGGCGCTACATATGGAGTGGTGGGCGCCACTCCCTTTGTAGTGGTAGGCGCCACATGTTGTGGTGGTGGGCACCAATCCCTTTGTAGTTGCAAGCACCATGAAGGACGTGACAGGCCCCACGTAGGTGAAAACACTCTTGGGCCTTATTCTTGTAAAGTGGCCTTCCCTTATATTTTCTTTATTATTACTTCATTTATTTTCCTTTTTTACTCAAATCTCTTCCGTGGCCAATTTTTTCTTGACGTACTTGAAATAGGACAATGATATCGGCATAACAAGATATAAATAGAAGAAAACGAAACTAAAATCCATGCTAGTCAAGTCAAATATATGATATAATTCTGCGTTATCAAAAGTTTTAAAAATTCATCGATAATTAAAAGTAGAATAGCTGCTTATTTGGTGCCTAAACAAAAAAATTATTGATTAGTCTTGCACATGTGATGATCATCATAATTCTCATTTCCTTAATTTGATTGTCCGAATGAAAAAGCAGGAAAATCGAAAAAGACTTAAGTACAAAGCATAGTTAGAGAGGTATCCGAAGAGCAAACTCAGGTTGAAAAGGTTCTTACAAAAAATCTTCGCATCATGTGAAAAATGAATAAACTACCTCTTGATCAATGTGAATAGACGTCTCACGTATGAGTACCAGTATGTTGTGAAATTCATGAGCTCTTATGATTGTCGCTTGAGCTCAAGCAACGATTTAAGTTTGGAGGAGTTTGATCAACGGTTTTTACACTGTTATTTACCGTTGATTTTAGTTATCTTTTATTTCTATTGTCAAGAATTTTACTTCTTGTTTCCATATTTTATGTGTTGGTTGGGTAATTTATTATTTTTAGGATCAGAGAAATAAATCGGGACATATCATTGCGAAAAAGTGCAAAACTATGAGTTTTAGAGGAAGTGGAAAAATCATGTTACAGAAGGCCTGACACGGCCACCCGTGTCACCAGACATGGGCCGTGTCAGCATGCTTGAGACTTGATAAAAGAAAATAAAATACCAGATGGCCACACACGGGCGGCCGTGTCACCTAACACAGACTGTGTTGGCCAGTGATGCCGATATTACTTGTTTTCTTGATTTTTCACTATGTGTGGCCTGCAAGGGTGTTTTGGGTATTTCTAATCGACCTTAGCGAATTTTCACTATTTAGACGAGTTTTCAAGATGGATTAGGGGACTTTTTGCAAGTGGAGAAAGAAATTGACGATGGAAGATTGAAGCCTATGAAATTGTTGAAGAAGGAAGACTTTTTATGAGCGGAAGCAATTGAAGATCAACATTCTTTATCATTTTGTAATGTCTAATTTTTATTTTGAAATTATTTTGAACAATATGAGTAGCTAAAGCCCCCAATGATATGGGGTGTCCCTAATTTGATTTTGTAACGACTTTGAGTTCCTAATTTCAGTAATACTTTTGTTTTCATATTTAATTCAATTGTACAAGGTTTTTATTGCTTTATTTATTGGGCCAACAAAGATTGATTAATGGTTAACAATCAGTTGGACCATGATTATTAAGGTTTTTATACGATTAGACTATAGTAAATATCACTTAGGACTAGGGATACCCTATAGTTACTGGATAATTCTTGATAAAACCATTGCTTGATTTCAGCATAATTCTCTAAGGACTTAGGATTTATGATGAGTCTTCAAAGGTTTTTCCACTAAGGACTTAGGGGAAAATAAACTAAAGATCTGGCAATTGAGTATTATGAACTTGTTGAAGAAATCAGGATTCATGATTATTACAGTGCAAATCATACACTTTACCCTAGCATGTTTCTCATATATGTGAAAAATTCAATTTATTATTCTGCTTATTTTACTTATTGTTAAGTGATAAATTCCAAACAAAACCCCCAATTTAAGCTTTTGTTTAATTGAACCACACATTAAACTCGATATTGACGCACAGTCCTTGAGATCGATATTCAGGGAATTTCCATATTATTACTACAGAGGCAAAATAGTACACTTGCTGTTTTTCCGAACAAACAGTGCAAAGAAAATTGACACACATATGGAAAAAAATGGTAATTTGGATAAAGATGAAAATGGTAAGGATGTTAAGGTCAAGAAGTATAGAGGCATGATTGGATCTCTTATATATCTTACGGCATCTAGGCCTGATATTATGTTTAGCGTTTGTATATGTGCACAATATATATTGGCTCGTAAGGAATCACACTTAAAAGCGGTTAAGCGTATTCTTAGATACCTTATTGATGCCTCTAAGTTTAGGCTTTGGTATTCTAAGAGAAACAATTGTAGCTTGGTTGGTTACTCTGATTCCGATTTTTCTGATTACAAATCGGATAGGAAAAGTACTAGTGGAACTTGTCACATGTTTTCAAAATCCTTGGTTAGTTGGTATAGCAAAAAGAAAGTTTTCCTTGCTTTATTAACGGCTGAGGCGGAATACGTGGATGTTGGTAGTTATTGTGCCCAAATCTTGTGTTTAAAGCAACAATTACTTGATTTTGACATTAAACTTTCACGTATTCCTATCATGTGCGACAACACTAGTGTCATCAATCTAACCAAGAACCTGGTACTATATTCTCGCACTAAACATATTGAGATATGTCACTATTTCTTTCGCAATCATGTTGAAAAAGGGGATGTTGCATTCGAGTATGTTGATAGTTAAAATCAACTTGCAGATATTGTCACTAAACCTTTTGCGACCAAACTGTTCTTCAACATATGTGTGGAATTTGGGATCATTGCATCTCCAATGTTGCTTAAATTTACTTTGTTGCTTGCAATTTATATTCTTGTTACTCTAACTCTTTGTTTGAGTGTTTTATATCACGTGAGTGCAATTTCCGCTCCATTAAGAGTGAGGTAACATACTTCAATTTCTCCTTAAAAGTAAGACCTTTCTAAATGCATATTATTTATTGGTTAAAAATGCTTGATATATTCTCAAATGATGAAAACCATGAATGTTCATTTCCAAATTATTTAATTAATAACCATTATGTGTTTTTCAATGTATATGCTTATAATGACTTTATGTATTAATTCTTTCACATTTATATAAGTTTATTCTTGTTGTGCAAGCATGTGTGCCTTTTTAAGTTTATTTATCACATTCATGCTTGAATTATTTGTATGCGTGTTATTTGCAATATGAGTTTCATGTTGTACTTGATCACATGTTATGACAAACATCTTCATTTTGGTTTTAGTAGTGACATGTTCTTGTCTCTATGCTAGACACATGCGTGTGCGACATCAAGATTTCCATTATGATGTGTTACATAATCGTGACACTGTAAAAGCAACTTGAAAAGCTTGCTCTTTCACTGCATTCTTTATTTATCCTGCATCGCATTACATATGTTGTAATATTGTTTGCTGGTTATTTATCAAGTTCACATCATTACATACTTCTCACGATTGGGGATATGTGGATATGTGATTGTTTCTCTTCTATGCAAAGACGCCTTTGAATGATATAATAGTAGTTGTATTGGGTCATCATACTTCTCACGATTTGCTATCTTAATTTTTGATGTTGTCAAAGGGGGGGGGGGGGGGGGGGGGAAGCATATGTGAGATGAAGCTGGGAATCACAAAGTCAGGGGGAGCCTTTGATGACTACATGAATTGCATCATCGCAAGTTTTGTCATCATCAAAAAAGGGGAGTATGTGAGTACAACTTCACCATTAGATGTTTTGTATGATGTTAAAACTAGGAAAACTCAGCATTTCTGTATATTGGACGGTATCTCTATGTCTTGTGCCACTCCTTTGCATTAGGGGTCTTAGAAACCATTAAAAAATATTTTGAAATTGACCAAAGTCTTGAAAAATAAGTTTCTGCATAAAATTTTATTGCATGTGTCATCACATAAAAATTTCAGGTCGACACATGCATCTATATAGGCCGACACATACTAAAGCTTTTAAGAAATTGCAGAAATTCTTATTTTATGTGTCGACACATACAAATTTTAGTTCGACACATGTGCTGCTTTGTTAAAGCTTAAAGTTATTATCTAGCTTCAGTAAAAACATCCATCATTTCAGGTCGACACATACAGTTGAAATTTGTCTTAGGTGTTGACGCATATGATTTTTAGGTTGACACATACTGTTTGAATGAGTCAATTTTTCAATTCTTTTTAATTATGAAAATCTCATTTTTTCATCTAAACTTTCCCAACTATAAATACATCATTCGTACATCATCCCGACTTGATGATATCATAAAAATTTCTTGTAGTTGCTCTTCACCTTCAACCTCTAACCTATGCATACACACTAACAAATCACACATAATAATCTTTTGTTGGGGTCCAATCTAGACGAGGTTTAATAACGTCCAATTAGGTTCTTGTGTAGTCAAGAACATTAAGTTGATATTTGTAGGGGTCTTCATTCAAAAAAACCGCGGGTGTGTCCTCTAAGATTATTGATTGATTTGGGGGTTTTCGTGCAAGACTTTCAAGAGAGGATTGTGGCCTAGTGAAATCTTTTGGAGATAAAGAACGCAAAGGAAGTAGCGCAAAAACGGAGAATCAAATTGAAGTCCTGTGTTGCAATAGGTACAATTGATCGTGCATGAAAGTTTTGGAGATAAAGAATGCAAAGGAGTAGCAATATCGACAAGTCAATTGAGATCTATTGTGTCTTGGTATTTCTTAAGATCAAAAGAAGGGAAGGATTAAATCAACAACAGAAGGTTAGGGTTTGCAAGATTGCTCTTGGAACACTTCTCTTGTATCAAATTTTGCATAGTAAAAATTATCCTAATTCCAAATTAGAATTAAGCGCAGACGTACTCACACGTGAGGACGAAAGTGGGGAACTATGTAGACAAATCTCCGTGTCTCATTTTCTTATCATTTTACTTACTTTAATTTTCATCAATCAATTTGTCTAATAACATTGAGTAATCAATCAACTTGTAGGAATTTTCTGTGACTGTTTTTGTTTTGAATTGTGTGTTTATTTGCTTATAATCACTTTTAATTATAAGTGTCTTTTTTCAACACAACTCAAAAGAAAATTCTGAAAATTCGGTTGCACATCAAGTGTTCGACAAATTGTTTGTTTGTTATTTTGATTGATACCATTTGAAATAGTATTGCTAGTAACTTGCTATAATATATTAATATCTTGTTACTTGATTAAAGTATTTAAATTCAATATTATAGTATTCATTCCATAATCATTTTTATATTTGTGTATCCGACTTCCAATAACTTGGTTCGTATAGACGACACTTTTTGAATACCTTCTGTGTGTACTCTTTTCTAATCAATTTTTAAAAATATAATTTTTATATAAATTTTTAGCTTGATTATCTATTCATCTCCCTTATAGATAAGACGTCGTCGTCTAGCAAAAAATGTTTCATTGATATAAATTTTTGGGTATATATGCAAACAAATATTTACCCTTTTATCTATTAGTTTTGTTTAGTCACTATAAGTAAGATTTTTGTGCTTGCTTTTCTTTGTGAATGATAATTATTTTATTATTTATTTAGAAATATTTAAAAAAATTATATATTGATATATAAGAAAACGGTTATATAGGATTTAAAAATAGTACTAGAAGATGAAAAACAATAATAAGTCAAAAAAAGAACCTTAAACAAGCAAAGCCCTATAAAAAGTAAAATAGGTAGAAGACCAGGCAAAACCTCCGGCAACAGATTGCTGAAAATCCAAGGAGAAAATACCAAAAAAGTCTCTTAACAGAAATTACCGTTCGAAACATGACACATGTGTATATATACATCAAAACGTGTATTGAAATTTTTGTAACTTCTCCTATTGCATGTGACATATATTTCCAAACTAAGATGCTAGCATACTAGACAATAGTTTTATTGCTATTAATAAAATAGACGTTCTCAACATTTAAACCTTGAGGTCATTTAATTTGTTGCTTTGGAATCATCGTCTTTAAATTCTTGAACCATTTTGACAAATTATATTTATCAACTTGTCGTGCCTACTTTGGAAAATATTGTAAGTAAAAATTCATTTAAATGAAGTAAAAGTGGATACCCTAACCCAATATTAAGAAAAAGATATGGTTAACATGTTGCAAAAAACCTAACAGGTTACATCACATGTGTGAAAATTGCAACCCACAATTATGACCCATTCTTTTTAAAAAATTTATTCTCACGTCATTTATGCAATTTTTTTTTTTGTAAAATCCTGTAAAAAAGAACAAAGATTTTTATTTTATTTTAAAGTAAACCAACTAAACTACAATTATTTTGTTGAGAATAATAACCATGAGTAGTGTGGAGAAGTTTTAAGGGGAAAGTCTCACATTGATTTGAAACGTGGATACTTAAATATTTGTAAGTGAGAAAACTCACACACATATCATTTTAAGGTTTTGGGTAATACATATTTGTTAGAGACACACCACATACTGAGCCAAAACCTTAAGGTGATAGGTGTTTGGATTCTCCCACTTATAAATATTCAAGTCTCCACATTTTTAATCAATGTGGGACTTCTCATACACTACTCACCCCTGTTATTCTTAATATTATCTCTCAAGTGTGAGTCTATCCACAATGTCCCTCTTAAGCGGATGCTTTTTCATCCACATACACTTGTATTGTCGTTGACACTTTTCAACGGGCCACCTCCAATTCATACTCGCCCAAAATCTTAAGGTGATAGGTGTGTGAGTTCACACACTTATAAATACTCAAGTCTCCACATTTCTAACCAATGTGAGACTTTCCCATATTACTCACTCATGTTATTCTTAACACTCACTCTAAAGTGTGAGCATATCCACAGTACCCCCTTAAGCGGATGCTCTTTCATCCACATACACTTGTACCTCAGTTGACACTTTTCAACAGGCTAGCTCTTACCCAGTAGGAAGTTTCGAGACTAGTGAGTCGATTCCTTTATTCGAACCAGGATCTAATACCAAATGTTAGAACTTGGAATCACTTGGTTGGTGAAAATGAAGGTTTAAATATGGAGAGAGAGAGAGAGAGAGAGAGAGAGAGAGAGAGAGAGAGAGAGAGAGAGAGAATGGGATAGAGTAATTGAGGATGAGTTTCTCTAAATTCAAATAAATAATACATTTCAGCATAGTTTAGTTTCTCCATATTTCCTTCCCTTTCTAACTGTTTGCAAGTTGTAACAAATGGGAAAATGTAATAACTTCAGCTTCTTCCTTATATTAGAAAATGATAAGAACATACATAATAATGATTAGGCCAACATCGAATTTAGTTAATCAATTCTTCTAATAACATGTGTAAAGTTTGAGCTAGAACAAAAACAAGATTAGGGTTTTAGGCTACAAGCCCACAACCAAAGAGAAATGTAGGAAACATATGTCGTGAAAAATTGAGTCAAAACCTGAAATCGTAGTTTACATGGAATATGTATGAACAAAAAAAGAGGATACCTATGAAGAATAAAATGGGTTACTTGAAGGTGTTGCAGCCGAAAATCGTATACAACAATAGAGATAGAGACGAACGAAACAATACATAACTAGATAGTGTTGGTGGGTTCACCATCATGGGAGTCAGATAGATGCTGATGATGGCGGATGAAGGAATGTTAATGAATGGGCGTCTAAACTAGGGTTTGAATTGGATTGAAAGTGAAGGCTTGGGCTACCATTTGTCTTTCACGTGAATGATCGATCACCACTTTCATCATATTTTTGTTACTTGTCAAGTATTTTGCATCGTCTTGTGTCGTATTTTGCTTTTCTTTAAATAATTTAATATTTCTTAAGTTTTTCTGCATTTTATGTTTTCGTAAGTTTATTTCAAGTTATTTCCTATTTTATGCTTCGATTGATTGTTGCTACTGTTTTAGGTGCAGGTGAAAGATCCAAGAGACTCAGGACGAGAAGAGTCAATAAATCGGAAGTCTTAAAGAAGTTTTCAGCAAGTTACAGCAAGTCTGACACAACCACCCGTGTCACCTGACACGGGTCATGTCAGGCAGAGGAATGAATCAAAGGAAAAAAAACCAGATTCTCAACACAGGCGCCCGTGTCAAGTGACACGGACCGTGTGTTTACAGTGATTTCTGGTAAACAACCGCTAGTCCTCCAAACTATCGAATAAACTTACTGACTGTTATTCAATTTCTCTGGTAACTCGCAGGATCGACTAGATTGATCCTAGGACGTGTTGGTCATTAGGGTAACTCTCATGATCGAACTGGTATTCATGGTTGGTATTTAGAATGTTTACTGAGTTTTCTTGTACAATAGATATGACACACGAAATCCTAATGCTAAGACTTCTATTTATACTACTTCGACCATAACGGTCTTGCTATAAGATTCTGCCACGTTCAGAACATGCAGAGCAATGCCTCTCTCTTTCTTCCACGCGTCTTCGAATGCTCCAGCGCATAAATTTCAAATTTCGAACATCCCGCTTGCATTAGATTTTCAAATGTTTTGGCATTTCTTCGCTTTGAACGCATTCCTTAGATACAACCTTGTTATCATTTCGAGACTTCTTTGGATATATTCTCATAACTGTCACTCGAAGCTCCAAGCTTTGATATGCTCATTCGAAGCATTGCTTCTACTATTTCAAAACATGACGTTTTGTTTCATTTCAATCGAAACGTCCAATTTACTTTTCTTTTAATAATATTATCAAAATCTTCAGCCAACAAAATGCCCCTTTAAAATATGTATTTCGATCCCTTTGAGAAATACTTATTTTAAACATATACACAAGATTTTGATGCGACCTTCGAATCATCGTAACATTTATTGCATTTGACTCCAGTCACGTCAATCATAACACTTTTTAGATTCCTTAACCGCCTTGAACCATTTCACAGTATGGTGCAGTTACAAAACAATGATTATCTTTAATCACGCCTATTACCAATGTTAACTTTACGCAACCTCTTCATTAAACCAACCCATGATTACCACGTATCAAAACCTTACTCAGTGGATGCTTAAACTTCCACATTATAAAAACCCATCAACTTAGTCTTTTTCTTTTCTTCCCATATTCTGAATCTTTTCTCCTTCTTTTCTCACCGAAACCCTAAGCTTTCAACATTCTTCCAACAATGTCTTCTTCTACTTCATCCCAACTAAAAAAGGTTTCCAAAAAGAAAGGAAAGACCGCAGGAACTACAATGGAAAGTAAGGTTGTCACTTACCAAGGTCAATCTGTTCTTGTTCCCCAGATGATCTCAAAAGAGAAAGAAATGCTTTATGCATCCCAGGTACTTATTCCTACCACCGCTGCTGGCAAGAGGTTAGCTTTAATGGGCCCTCTTACAGTTTTTGAAATTTTAAAAGACACCAGAAAAATTTTCCCAGTTTGCTATAATTTCAAACCCCTGTTTAATAAAATGGACGCCCCTAAGGCAATAGAATCTTCTGGTTCAAACACCGTGGAAAATCCAATTGTTCCTCCTAAGGACCCTTTTGTATTAGACTATGTAAAGAGTAACTTCAAACCGTTTCGATCTTGCCCCACCTTTGACACTGCTTATCATAACTGGTTCAATAAGGTAGAAGCTAAGAAATCCCAGCAATGGGAAGAATTAGGTATCTACAACTTGATTAAGCTGTCGAAGCCAGGTTTTACTTACAGCCACCCATTGTTATTCGCGTCCCTATATTTCTGGGACAGTACTTATAATACTTTCCATCTCCCTGGTGGAATGATTACCCCTACCTTTTTTGACATAGCGGCCATTACTGGGCTATCACCATTAGGAGAAACATATATCCCTGAAAACGAAGAACATTCGAGTATAATCGACTTCGAAGTCAAACTAGCAAGCTTTTCAAAGTTTATCAGCCAATATCATACTGAAGGAGACAGTGTGTCTGATGTAGAACACATTACTTTCCTTACCTTATGGCTGCCAAGATATGTCTTTTGCAGCAGATCCCTACAGGTAGCCAGTAGGTTTATTCCTCTAGCTAGAGATTTGCATGAGAATCAGAGAGTGTGCTTGAGAGAATTGCTACTAGTTGATCTTTATGAAAGCCTAAGGTCAGTTGTTTCGAGTCTAAAATCTCACACCTCCAAGAATATCCTGCTAGCTGGCCCTTTCTGGTTGCTTCAGTTATGGCTAAATGCCATGTTTGAACCTTCATTGTCAACTGCCAACACCATTGCTGAACAAGACCCTGAAATAACGGATAGAATAATCGAAGGCACTAGGCTGCGAAGACTAACCCCAAATGATGATAAGGATGACTTCAAAGTCCTATTCTCAAAATACATCATGATATTCTCCAAGAGGCATAAGTTCGAAGAGACCATGGCGCCTTTTGCTTCAAGGGCTCATGGACCTTCATGGTTCACCATGGCTCTCTCAGAAGCTGTCAAGAGCAAAGAGATTCAAGATGTATGGAGAGCCTTTTTGCTACCCAGACTAATCTCTTCAAGAATAACTCCTGCCAAGAATCAGATTTTCCTTTTCGCTTATCATCCCAACTTTGTTTCGAGATAGTTTGGCTTGTGCCAACTAATTCCTGAACCCTTATTTCAAACTGAAAGTGCCATTACCTCTGGGCGAACTTTCAAGGCACGGGAAGCCAAACTACAGCAAGAACAATACCAAGGCTTTGCCCAGTTTGAGCTAATAACTTTCGAACCTACCCACCTTACAGCAAAGGGGTTTCTGGAATGGTGGACAAAGTTTTATCAGACTTATATGTTCGATACTCTTACTATTCAGCAGAAACTAACTGATGCCTTCGATGTGCAGGTACCATCCAAGAAAGGTATGTTCACTCATGCCAAAGAGATTAAAGCTTTTCAAAATTATTTCGAAACTACTTATGATCCCACACACTTGGAATCCACTGTGCATCAAGCGGCTGAGACCTTGAAGGAAAAATTCAAACAAAAAGTTTCTAAGTTAAAACTTCCTTCAGGGTTGTCACCTGAGGATATGTATAGGTTGGCATTCAAAATGCATCCACCTAAATTTCCTAGATCACCTACCTCAGAACTGGCTCTGGCTTGGTTTCCTCCATACCCTTGGTGGTTCACTTGCAAAGAAATGTTCAAACATCTTCAAAAGAAACCAAAGCCATCTGAGACTGTGACATGGGCTCGACACTGGCTCCACGATTTCCCAGGACATCTTCGCTATGACCTTTCTGCCATGTCGATTAAATCTGATCAAGGCACAGGTGCGAATGCTTGGGAAAATCCCAAACGTTTTTCATTTTCCATATCTTTAACTTTTGCCTTAATTGTTTCGATTTTCAGCCATCAGGATAAAGACTGCTGCTTCAAAGTCAAAAGAAGGGAGCGCCTCTCAAGCCTCTATCGAAACCACCGACAATGTAACTCCATCCGAAACAACAACCATTGCTGCAACAACAACAACAACAATACCAACAATAACCAGTGTTCCAACTCCACAGGTAATCACTTAGCCTTGATGTTTCGAATTCACTAATGTTTCATGATTTGCATCTAACTCTTTGTTTAAATCTTTTCAGACCAACAAACTTCCGCCTACCACTCCAAAGAAGCGAAAATCAAACACCACTGGGGAAGACCCCAAGGCTGGAGGAAACTTACCAGCTGCTTCGAAGAAGAAGCAGAAGAAGGATATTTCAAAAAGTGTTGTACCAACTAGTGTCTCTGGACTCGATTCTAGGGATGCTGCTCCCTCACCTAAATCCAAAATTCCATCTTCGACCTCCAACGTAATGTTGGAACGCATAGCTAGCAACCTCTCTTCCGAGAGTCCACAGGTAAATTGAACTTTAAACTTTTGGAAATAATTTCTCATTACCTTGGTGCATGCTTTTAATATTCTTTCGCTCCTTGCAGAATATCTTAAATCCAGCTTTTACCACTTCGACCTCACCATCAAAAGCTGCTGCTCCGCTCAACTCCTCTCCTCAAGGAGACTCCAGCAACCTTGTACAGAACAAAGGTTCCTCCAATATGGCGGTTCTGGCTGGGACTTCTGAGCAGCAGGATGATCAGAGTACTTCCCCTCCTCTAAAAGAGACAAATGAAACACCACTTCATGAATCTGCAGAGGCTTTACAAAGAACTTCTCTTCAAAAGTCCCCTCTTGAAACCCTTCAAGAGGACCCAAAGGATACTCATGCTGAAGGAGAGAAAGTTGATTCTTGCCAAAGAAACGAAGAATCTGCAGAAGAAGAGTCTGAGGAGGAGGATGCCAACGATGGTTCGACTGCTGGGACAGAGTCCAATGCAAATAGCAACGAAAAAGAAGACATCGAAGTGGTGGATTTGGATGACGATGAAGAAGATAATGAACACGAAACAAATAAAGGGGATGGTGACCCAACCAATCAACCCATGGAAGTCGAAGTGGACGTGACTCCCCTGCGTGTGGAACTCCCTCAACCGTCTTTGTCTCGAATGACTGACAAGGAGCTTGCACTCCTGAGACGAAATGACCCTATTGGGTACATGAAGGCGAAGCTGGCTCAAAGGGACATTCCACTTGCTAGGGCTGGCACAAGTTCGACTAGCCATCCTCTGCCCACAGATGAAAGAATTGTACTTCTTAATAGGATCAGGAGAACAATTCTTAATGTGGATATATTCGAAGTGCTCAAACAGGATAGCACTGCTTGCTACACTATGAAGGAGTTGCTTACAAAAGTCAACCTTGCTACCTGCTCCTTGCCAGTTAGTACTATCTTGTTTGATCTTCAATCTTTGCTGGACAACATAACTGGTTACCTTCTCCAAGATGAATCTGCTGCCAGAAAGGTTCAAGAAAAACGCACTGCAATGGATGCTGCTTATGAACAAGCTTCGAAACTCTCTCAAGAAGCTGAGGATCAAGCTATGCATCTAAAGCAAGCAAAAACTGATTATGAGGCTCGATCTGAGTCCATCCTTCTCTGGGAAAGGCAAATTCAGGAACTTCAACAGAAGGTTAAAGAGGCTAAAGAACAACAAATAGCCTTCGAAACCAATACTGCTGGTAACCAATTCTAAGAGCTTCTCAACCAGGGGCTTGCAGAAATGGAAACTGCAGAACAACTCATCGGAGAAGTGGCAACCTTGGAGGGAGCCCGGCGTTTTGCTCAACAGAGACTTGAATCTTTTCGAAGTACCTTCAACAGATTGAAAAATAATTCTTATTTCTAAATTTCAGTGTTCATTTGATTACAATTTGGTTTTTTATATGTAATATTCGAACAACGCCATTTTGGCATCTCATCTTGCCATATTGGCATTTTTATAATATTTTGGTTACGTTGTTACTATTCAAATCTCCTGCAGATGTGGCTTATATTTCTTTAAATATTTCCCATTAACCTTTAGGATACGCTTATCATCCATCAGCTCTTCGATTTCATATGGATTGTTTGAGAATACTTTTAATATTCGAAAAGGTCCTTCCCAATGAGGTGACCATTTACCTAGTGTTTTATTTTTCTTGTCCATGGGCAATATGACTTTCCAGACTAAGTCATTAATAATGAACGCTTTTCTTTTCACCCTTTTGTTATATGTCCTGGCCACTCTTTCTTTTTGTCTCATCAAGATTTCCAATGCATGTAATCTAACTTCGTCCAACTCAACTAATTCATTCATCATCATCTCCAAATATAATGCAGCTGGGATTTCGTTTTGTCTTTGAATTCGAACTGATTGTAGATGAATTTCTACTGGCAGCACTGCATCATGACCAAATGTGAGTTGGAAAGGCGTAGTGTTAGTAGCTTCCTTAAGAGATGTTCTACAGGCCCATAGTATTTGGTCCAAAGTTTTGTGCCAGTTCCTTGGCTTTTTACCAATATGTTTCTTGATTAACCCTATTATCACTTTATTGGCTGCTTCGACTTGACCATTTGCTTGAGCATAATATGGCGTTGATGTTAGTAATCTAAACCCCATTTCTTGGGCAAATTCTTGCATCTTTCTACCAGTAAACACAAAGCCTTGATCTGTGGTTATGCTCTCTGGCAATCCGAACCTATAGATAATGTGCTTCTGTATAAACTCAATAATAGCCTCTTGATCAGCAACTATTAATGGTATAGCTTCGATCCACTTGGTAAAATAATCTATTCCTACCAAGATATACTTTTGTCCTTTAGATGAAGCAGGATTTATTTCTCCAATCAAATCCAATGCCCATCCTCTAAATGGCCATGGTTTGATGATTGAATGCAACTCACTTGCAGGGGCATGTTGAATCCCTGCATGCTTCTGACATTCCTCACATCCTTTAGCAAAGTCTATACATTCTTTAAGCATGCTAGGCCAATACATGCCGTATCGAAATAACAGCCATTTCATTTTATGACCTGCTTGATGTGCCCCACATGCCCCATTGTGGACTTCTGACAATGCTAAGTATGCCTCACTTTCTCCTAGGCATTTCAATAATACGCCCTCTTGGGTCTTTTTGAACAATTCGTTCCCCATGAGGAGATATGATAATGCTCTGTATTTTGTCTTTCTATCCACATTCAGAGTTGGGTTTGCTAAATAACTCACCAGTGGACTTCGCCAATCTGCATCTGATAAAGTGTTTATGGCTAATATTTTGAATCCCTGTTTCTCAGCATATCCCAATTTCATACTTTCTAGATCTGATGGTGTGAATCTAGTAGCCATAACTCTACCCCTTAATTCAACTAAATCCTCAAAGTTCCTGACAGAAACTTTATAACCCGAAGCCAACTGTGCTAAGTCATTTGCTTCTTGGTTCTCTATTCTTGGTTTGTGTTGAATATCCATGTATTCAAATTTCCTAAGTAGCCTGTTGACTATGACGAAGTATATCATCAAGTTTTCCTTTATGCATTTATACTCCTTTGTTATTTGCTTGACCACTAATTCTGAGTCTCCTTTAATTTCGACTCTAGTTGCCCCCAATTCCAACAAAGCTTCAAGTCCAACAATGAGCGCTTCATACTCAACTTCATTGTTCGAGCAACGAGGACCATCTAATTTATACTTGAATTTTGTTGGAATTCCTTCAGGAGAAATTAGAAGGACTCCAACACCACTTCCATTCCTGTGGGTTGAACCATCAAACTATAATTTCCATGGTTGCATTTCAACGTAACTCATGACAGTCTGCTCAACCAATGAATGGTCCACAATGAAGTCAGAAATCACTTGGCCTTTCACAGCTTTTAAAGGCATGAAAGTCAAAGAATATTCTGTTAAGGCTAAAGCCCATTTACCAACTCTGCTATGCATTATTGGTTTTGAAAGCATGTGTTTAATGACATCGAAATGAGATGAAACATAAACATCAACAAGCTTTATATAATACTTGAGTTTCATACAAGAGAAATACAAACAGAGACATAGCTTTTCTAAATTGCTATATCTGGTCTCTGCATCATTTAGTACTCTACTTAAATAGTATATGGCTCTTTCGATACCATTGCTATCTTCTTGTGCTAACATACTACCTATACTAACTTCAGAGGCAGATATGTACAATCTCATGGGCTTCCCCCATGAAGGTGGAGACAAGATAGGAGGCTGAGAGAGGTATCTTTTTATCCTGTCAAATGCCTCCTGATGGGCTTCGTTCCATTCGAAGGCTTGGCCTTGCTTTAGACGAAGCAACGGAGAGAAGTCTTGGGTTCTTCCACTCAGATTCGAAATGAATCTTCTGAGGAAGTTAATCTTCCCTAGTAGAGATTGCAGCTCCCTTTTTGACGTAGGTGCTTTCGTCTCCATTATGGCTTTGGTTTTGTTCTGGTTGATCTCAATCCCTTTCTTGTGAACCACAAAACCAAGGAAATCTCCAGCCTGCACAAAAAATGCACATTTAAGGGGATTCATCTTTAAGCCATGTTTTCTCATTCGTTCGAATGATTGGCTCAAATAATGCAAATGTGTTTCTGCAGATATAGATTTGATGACTATATCATCAATATACACCTGCATAAAGGTTTCAATGAAATCATGAAAAATCGAATTCATTGCCCTTTGATAAGTTGCCCCAGCATTCTTTAAACCAAAAGGCATCACCACCCATTCGTAGGTGCCTAAGGCTCATGGGCAATGAAATGCTGTCTTGGCAACATCTTCTTCAGCAATAAAAATCTAATTATACCCAGAGTATCCATCTAACATACTCAAGTATTCGAACCCTGCAGCAGAGTCTACTAGCATTTCTGCCACAGGCATGGAGTACTCATCCTTAGGGGTTGCAGTGTTTAAATCCCTAAAATCTATGCAAATTCTTAAAGAACCACTTTTCTTAATAACATGTACTATATTTGCTAACCATTTGACGTACCTTGTGGTTCTGATGAATTTGCAACGCAGCAACCTTTCGATCTCAGCTTTAATCTTTGTGAGAACCGCTGGTGCGAATCTTCTGGGAGTTTGTTTGATGGGCTTCTTGCCATCTTTGATTGGCAGTCTGTGTTCGACTAACTCCCTCTTTAAACCAGGCATTTCGTCATAATCCCATGCGAAGCAATCTTTGTTTTTCTTGAGGACTTCGATTACTTCCTGCTTGAGGCCTGGGCTAAGTTTTGCACTTATGTAGGTTATTCTTTTCGTGTTTTCATCCCCTAAGTTGACTTCTTCGAGTGGATCCTGCGCCAACATTTTGGCACCTGAGTCTATGGGGTCCCTTTCTAAGCCTAAGGGTTCTTTATCGTAGATGGCGTCCAACCTTTGATCCATCTCAAGTTCTTTAAAGGGTGAGCATTTCGAGCCATCCCCACTTATTTCGTTCATCTTTACAACTAATTTATTTATTTCAGCCTCTAAGGCCGCCTTTGATTCGTTCTCAGCCATATAGGCCGAAATCCTTTCAAAAAAGGTGGACTCAGTCATGGATAAGGTTGTCGAAGTCCCAGCCTGCTGGCCATCTTTGTATAGTACTTTCGACTCCCTCTTCTTCACTGATTATTCTTCTATCCCAGTATAGACCATCATGGCGAAGGGTCATGTAGTAGTGGGCGTTTCTGGTTTCGTTGATCTCATCATTTGGAACACACGGAGCAATCTTTGCCAGATGTTTGTCATAATTCCTTTTGTCAACTAAATTGACTGTTGACATGAAGTAACTCTGGTCTGCTTCAATGTTTTCCACGATCCCATCTTCTCTCCATAGAACTAATCGCTGATGCATTGACGAAGAAACTGCCCCTACGCCATGGATCCACTCCCTTCCCAGTAATAAGTTGTAGTTGGCCTTGGCTTCGATCACCATAAACCTGGTGGGCCTACAGCTTGAGCCTATTGTCAAGTCCAACTGAACCACTCCCAGTGTTTTGCCCACTTTCCCTTCATAATTGGATAGAACCATATTGTGGGGCTTGATGTCTCCTTCGCGGATCTCTAATCTTTTCAGCATGAAGTGGGGTATCAAATTGACCGCAGCACCCCCATCCACTAGAACCTTATTCACGCCATGGGCACCAACTTTTGCCCGAATAAATAGTGGCTTAAGATGGTTCTTCATAGCTGGTTCTGGACGTTCGAAGAACGCATTTTGCTCCTCGACAGCCCCATTGTCCATCACATAGTAGCACACAGGCCTATGTTTCATCAAATCTATGGTATCTTCTTCCTCATATTCATCAATTTCAGTTTCCTGTCCAAATTCACAGGGAAGCACAGATACCACGTTGCAGTTTAGGTTGAACGAAGACTCCCCCTCTGACTCGAAGTTATCCGTTATCATATCTTCGTCTTCTTCTGGGCCTGGAGTCTATTCCTTTGGTTCATCCAGTTGTACTTCAGAAAAAAGCCTCCTATTAACTGGGGGTTTGTCTTCAGTTTGATTTTTTGGTGTGGGTTTGTTGGTGCTAGATTCACCTTGGTTCCTTGTTGAGGTTGCCCCTTTATTTTCCACAGCTTCCCTCTCAGCCTTTCGAATCCTCTGTTGCCTTTGCCACTGGGATCTCGACATGGGGTTCCTCCCTTTGTAGTTCTCTAATCTTACCTCTTCCCTTTTTGCTATGTTGAATTGCCTCCTGTATGTCATAGCATGGCGTGCATTTCGTTCGGTGTTTCTCCATCTGTCTTTGCCTTTGTCATTTTTGACTTGCAGCCATCTGTCGGTTGGCACTTCAGCAGGGAGTTTGAACGTCACTCTTCGAGTAGCCTTGGGATGAGGACTATCAGGCCTTTGTTGTTTGTGTCTGCTATCGAAACGTGGGCCCATCTGAACAGTTTCTTGATGGTTCCAGCAAGGGGCGAAGGGAATCGTTTCGAAGGCTCTGGCCATGCTTTGATCATACACAGCAGAACACCTTGGGCATATCAAGCACTTGGTTGCCCCTTTGTAGCAGCGAAACACAAATTCCAGCAAACTTTCTCCAGCCTTAGGATAACACCTGAATAGCTGGTTATCCTGGCGCCAATTGTTGCCAGTTCGAGCCCTCTGTACCCTCTCGAAGTTCGCAGCGATTCTCTGATTGCAGAGGATGCTGCACCTAGGGCTTAATATCATTCATGTATCTCCCTTGTGGCACGTCATGAGGTAATCCTTGAGACTAGCATCTCCAGCATGATTATCCTCCATTTTATACTTCTCTTTTTCTAAGTATCTTTCTACCTCCTCCATCTCAGAGCGAGGCCTCTCCATATCCATCATGTTTACCTCAACATCTTCCCCCTTAGCTTCATCATCTCCCCATCCTATGGATTTTATATCTTCAATGTGGACTTTTGAACTCTCTGGGGCAGAATATTTGACCAAATAGTCAAATTTTCCACTGGGTTCCCCTAAAGTGTCCCATATTTCTTTATGAGGGGAAGTTGGCTTCGTGATTTGGACTTTCTCTAATTCCAGCCTCAGGCCTTCAGTGACCTGTGTCAATTCTTGGTTTTGATTTTCCTGGCCTTCAGTAGCCTGGATTTCTTTTGCAACAGCTAAAGGTGCTGCTTCAATCGAAGTCTCTGGTTGCTTCTGGACGTCTTCAGTGACCTCCTTATCGACTTCGACTATCACCCAACTTTCGTTTTCAGTACCTTTCTCTCCTATTGGGGCATCAATTTGGTCAGCTTCCACCATGTTAATCTCTCCAATGCATGCAGGCTCGGAGTAGTTGGTGTCTGCGACGTCCAAGGGATCTTCGTCCACTTTCATCTTTGCTTTATCAGCAAACTTCAGTCTGCCATCTTTGATTGCATTCTGAATTAGGTCCCTGAAAAGAAAACATTGTGAGGTTTTGTGGCCTAGGAAACTATGATATTTGCAAAATCCTCTCTTCTTTCTTTGATCTAAAGGAGGTACTTTGACATTTGATGGCACAATGAGTTGGCCATCTTTGACAAGTAAATCAAAAATCTCGTCACATTTAGTGACATCGAAGGTATAAACCTTCTTTGGGAATTTGTCACTTTTCTCATTTTCAACAATCTCTTTCCCTTTTGTGGGAACTAATAATTTGCAGGAGTAGGGTGTTGCCTGTTTTAATTCAGCGAGGTCGATTTCGACCTCTTCAAATTCGAATTCAGGATAATCTTCTGCTTCCTCAGTTCCAACATAGGAGATCCTTTCCTTCTTATTATTTTTAAAGACTCTGGCCTTTTCGGCCTTTAGCCTTTCGACCTGTCGAACCCTGTCGGCTAACTGAGCCATGTCCCTCAAATATTGAGTGTCTAGTTTCTTTCGAATAGAGTAATCCAAGCCACCAGCGGCCATTTCGACTAACTCATGTTCAGGCACCACTGTGTAACATCTGGATTTCAAAAGCCTAAATATATTCAGATAATCATCTATGGGTTCAGTGAACTTTCTCTTGACACTGGCTAATTCCTTCAAGCTTATTTTTGACTGTCCCATGTAAAACTGTTCATGGAATAATCTCTCCAAAAGAGCCCAAGTATCAATGGGCCCAGGAGGCAAAGTGGTGAACCATGTGAAGGCGTTTTTAGTCAGGGAACTTGGGAAGTATTTGATCCTGAGGTCTTCATTATTGGCTATATCTCCCGCTTCGGTTAGATATCTGGCTATATGTTCAACTGTTGACTCATTGGCATCCCCAACGAACTTTGTAAATTTAGGGACTTTATATCCCCGTGGTAAATCAGTATGCATTATGCAATTTAATATAGGAGAAGCATAATTTGGCCTTCTAATTCCTATGTTAAGGCCATTCTGGGCCATGACTCTCTCTATCATGGTGGTTAAATTGTTTTCTGCCAAGATGTTATCGTTTCAAATTCTATGAACGACAGCATCAGCATCTTGATTTCGACCCACCATGACAACCCCCCTAGGTTGTTCTTCTCGAAACTCTGGGACTTCCAGCCTTCCGACCCTTGCCCCTGGTTCCATAATTTCTCTTTGTGGACCTGGTATTATTGGGGCTTCTAGCCTTTGTGCCCTTGCCCCCAAGTTAACTTCTTCTCTAGGTGGTCTATAAGTTGGGTCGTTAGCAACTTGTTCCACAATAGGTATGTTTGCTCGAACTCCCGCCTGATTCTGCCTACGCCTATCTGGGGGAGCAAAGAAATCTGCTATTCGACTCATGTTATCTGCGTTTTCTCTGTTTGTCACAGTCACATTTTGTACTATTGGGGAAAATATTTCCTGCATAGTTTGTGCTAATACCCCTATCATATTATGGTTACTGTCATCCATCAATTGCCTAAAAGCCAACTGGTTTTCTGTGGTTAAAATAGGCATTGTGCTATAACCCACTGACCCTTGGTTATTTGTCATAAACTGATTCGCCCCAGGCCCAGACCCTAATTGTGGTGATGAATTCGATGTGGAATTGTGTAAACCTGTCATAAAAGATGTTGGCATTCCATAAGAGGAATTTCTGGTTCTATTACCATCGAAACCGGGTGATCTAGTTAGTGGAGTGGCGAAATGGGTTTGTGTCCCTGATGGTGGAACAAATCCCCCAGGATAACCAATGGTTCCAATATTTCCTAAGATCAAACTATTAGTTGATATGCCACTTACTCCATTAGTGGCTATATTACTGGTAGAAGACGCAACAGACTGTGCATTCGAAGGGATCACATTAGATGTTCCTATCGAAGCGGATACATTAGTGCATGTTGTATGTGGGGCATTTTGTTCCCCTTGTTGATTGTCAGAATTAGACATCTTGTTCAAACGTTTTCTTCTGGATAAGGGTTGGTTGTTGTTGGTTATTTTACCACTTCTCAAGTTCATAAAACAACAAACTTCTTAGGTTCCAACATTTTTATAATGGTTACGTCTCAACAATCTTTATTTCTGTTCTAAATTCCGTAATGTCCAACGATGGGTCCCACCGAGTGTGCCAATTTGTTTACAGTGATTTCTGGTAAACAACCGCTAGTCCTCCAAACTATCGAATAAACTTACTGACTGTTATTCAATTTCTCTGGTAACTCGCAGGATCGACTAGATTGATCCTAGGACGTGTTGGTCATTAGGGTAACTCTCATGATCGAACTGGTATTCATGGTTGGTATTTAGAATGTTTACTGAGTTTTCTTGTACAATAGATATGACACACGAAATCCTAATGCTAAGACTTCTATTTATACTACTTCGACCATAACGGTCTTACTATAAGATTCTGCCACGTTCAGAACATGCAGAGCAATGCCTCTCTCTTGCTTCCACGCGTCTTCGAATGCTCCAGCGCATAAATTTCAAATTTCGAACATCCCGCTTGCATTTGATTTTCAAATGTTTTGGCATTTCTTCGCTTCGAACGCATTCCTTAGATACAGCCTTGTTATCATTTCGAGACTTCTTTGGATATATTCTCATAACTGTCACTCGAAGCTCCAAGCTTTGATATGCTCATTCGAAGCATTGCTTCTACTATTTCAAAACATGACGTTTTGTTTCATTTCAATCGAAACGTCCAATTTAATTTGCTTCTAATAATATTATCAAAATCTTCAGCCAACACCGTGTCAGCCATCCTGGGAGTTGATGTTTTTGAATGTTGATTGGTGACCAACACGGCCACCCGTGTCACCTGACACATGCCGTGTTGGTATGTACGCTGATGATTTTTGATTTTGTTTATATTTCCCTAAGTGTGGCCTGGAAAGGAGTTTTTGACTTTTCTGACAGGGAACAGGAGATTTTTATTACTTTGAGACAGTTTTGACGACCTAGAGAGGACTTTTAGACATTAGAAGAATTCTACGATAAAAAATTAGAGCTTTTAAGGGATTCGGAGAACGAATATTTTTCAAGAGCAACCGCGATTGAAGATCAACGAAATCCAATTATCTTGTAATGTCTAACTTTCTTATTGTAATTTATTTGAATATTATATGTGGCTAACCCCCCCCCCCCCCCCCCCCCCAATGCTAGAGGGTGTCCCTGATTTGAAAATGTATTGATTTTGAATTCTTGATTTTGATACAATAGTTTCTTTTCGATTTAATTGTTCAATGTTCTTATGCCTTTCCTATCGGATAAATAGGGATTGACTCACGGTTAACAATTAGGGTTGGACAACCATTGTTAAGGTTTTTGAACATTTAGACTGTAGTAGATATCACCTAGGACTATGGATACCCTATAGGTCATCGGTAAAATCTTGATAACATAACTGCTTGGTTTCATAATAATTCACTAAGGACTTAGGTATTAGGATGAATGACCAAAGGTTTTCCCACTAAGGACTTAGGGAAAAACAAACTAAAGATTTAGTAGTTGAAGGTAATGAACTTGTTGAAGAGATCAAGAGTAAAGGTTATTACAGGGTCAAATCACACACCTACCTCTAGGATGCTCCTCATATCAGTGAAAATCTACTTTATATTCCTGCTATTTGTTAAGTAGAAATTTCACAACCAAAATCCCAAATCAAGTTTTGTTTAATTGAACTACGAATTTAACTTAATAATTGCACGCAGTCCTTATGACCAGCATTCGGGGAATTTCCCTATTATTACAAGAGGCAAAAATAGTACACTTGCTATTTTTCCCATCAGTAAGTGACCTTGCAATTCTGACCTTTGATAACATATTTAAACATATTACACATTCTAAAAACATTTATCCACAAAGTAATGACGACTCAACCCTCAATATTCAAATGATTACTGACGATTGAAGGCGGTGGATAATATTTTGCAGGTAATTTCAATTTTTCTTGTAGTGTCTTTTGGCTAGGGAAAGTCGAAAATAAGAAAGCATAAATCTAGAAAGACATGGAGATTTATAACTTGATTCAACTATCGAAAGTAGGTCTCCCTTATTGCCAAAATATAATTATCACTTCCATGTATTTATGGGAGAGCACTACCAACACCATCAGTTTCCTTGTGGCATGATCACACCCACCCTTTTTGACATAGAGGCCATTATTGGTCTTCGCCCAACCGAAGAGTTTTCGATCCCAATGAAAGAAATGAAGATACCATTAATTTCAACATTGATTGCACCATCTTTGGACACTACATAACTGAACATTATGACATTTCCACAAACGAATTATCTGATGAAGAACATATCGCTTTCTTGGTATTGTAGTTGTGGAGCTGGATCTTTTGTTATATGTCCTTAAAGGTGGAGAAAAGAATCTTGACCTTAGCAAACCAATTGCATAAAGGTCGGAATATTTGTTTGTTGATATTAGGTTCTATGTATGAGACCTTAGGGTTAGCTGTTGATTCTCTCAAAACCGTCAAACATGGAACTAACTTTCTACTGGTTGGTCCCTACTGGCTACTCTAACTATGGATAAATGCCATGTTTTAACCATCTACAAAAATCGAAAAACTAGAAGATGATGATGAAGAGATCAAGAAAAGGAGGATCGAAGGTGCTCGATTGGCCTTGATGACTCCTATTGATAATGGGTATACCTTATAATAGGCTTTTACATGGTATGTCATGATGTTTTCAAAATGCCACAATTTCACTCCATCCATGCCTCCTTTCGCCAATCGAACTCATGGCACTAGATGGTTCACTCGAGAATTCCCTACTCCTAGTGCTAATCAAGAAGCGGAATCCCTTAAAATATTGGAAGATTTTTCCGTCCAAATATTACTCTCAACCAGGTTGGGAAACTCCAAGGAGCATGTAAAAATAATATGTTACCAACCCAACCTTGTATCTCGTCAATTTGGACTTAATCAACTTTTACTCAAGTCCTTCTCTAGTAGAAATAATGAGCTTTTCCTATGTAATGTCAACTTCTATGAAGATGAATACACTGAGTGCTTGGATCGACATGTTGTTGTCATACCCAAAATTTGTCCTATTAATTTTTAACTAAATTATTCTTTACTATAAACTAATGTTACCATTGTTTTATATAGATTATTGTTTATCATGGGGTTTTAAATGAACAAACGGGGTGTATTATTTCAACCTGGGTCATCAATATCTGATGGCCCATTTGATTTGCGCTTACAATAAAAAAGGGGGTATGTTGTAACAATATAGGGGTGTGGTAGTTTGGACCATCAAAATCTAATGGCTCATCAAAGTTTGTTTCGTAAGCTTTAAGGAGGGGTGTACATTTTTTAAAGAGCTTGTTGCTTCAGTTTTTATTGGATAGGTCCATTGAATTGCTGGCCCATATTCTTTTTTGAAACCCCATCGTGCTAAGACTGTTGACTGGAGTCAACGTTTTCTTATTATTAATTTTTTTATTTATAAATTGCCATAATTAAGTCTTTATTAATTATCAATTTATTAATAACGTTATTATTATAAATACTATTATTATTTATTAAGTAAAATATATTATTTATTTTATTGTCTGAAACATTGACTAGAGTCAACCAAACCAAAACTAGGGTTTTCCACCCAAACTCTCAATAGCGCCTTGTTCTTGCTAAACCCTTCATCACTAAGTAAACCAAGCCCACAACCACTTACTTTTTAGATCTAAACTTGAAGTAATTCATACAGAGCTAAAATAAATCAAATCAATTTCAATCATATCTTTACATAACAATTTGTCCAAATATCTCAATACAGAATCAATTACAACAAATCGAATCACTAAATTAAATCTAATAAATCAAAACTTTTTACAAACAAATCTAAATCTTCCTAATTTCTAAATAAATTACGAAAGTAATTACCATTACTGAAATTCTGGCTGCAGATACTCAATGTCACGTTCAATGTTATGACACCGTATCTGACTTTCTATAAGACAGTAAATACAAAAACAGTAAAGAACACAGTCAATTATTTACCCAGTTCAGTGTGCAACAACACCTACTCTGGGGGCTACCAAGCCAGGGAGGAAATCCACTATAAGAGATGTTAATTCAGGAATAAACCAACCAGTTTATCTCCTTCACTTAAGACCTACCCAATGCAACTTCAATCTAAGTACAACTTAAACCTGAGTTCCTACTCACTCCCCCTCAATCACAGCAGTGATACATAAAACAATTTGACTAATGAATTGATGAAGACACTCTTCAAAAACATACACTTGATTAAGCTTCACAGCTTTTTAATCAAGCAACACAAACACTCTTGCTTCACAGCTTTGAGTGATACACACACCTAACTTGACTCTGCTTCACAGCTTTAGTCAAGAGACATACAAACACTCTTGCTTCAAAGCTTTGAGTGCTACACAACCCTTACAATTAAAAACCTATTCCAAGTCACTTATCACAATGATAATTGCTTGGATTACAATAGTTAAAACTATACAGCTTATAAATGATCTTCTGTCAAAAAGGGATTGATTCCAAAACAGCAGCTCTGTTGAATATATAGCAGTTGCATCTTCAGTTAGGGTTTCCCCAAAAAGCTAGGGTTAATTCCGTTTGACCTTAAGACTAGGTCACGGGACTTTATCAACCAGGTTAGGGTTGAGCTAGGTTGACCCAAAGAAAACGCAGGATTCTGTTCTGGAAAGACTGAGTCATTTTCCTGAAAAAACTCAGAATTAACCAAACTGCAAACCTGTTAGTTCAGAACAGGATGTCTTAACATTTGTTATGACATCTGAATTCCTGTTTACTAATTTTGGTAAATGTGATCATTTTGCAAAATGCCCAGATACACACTCATAAACATCAGTACCTGTATGACAATATTTTTCTGCAAAGGTACCTAATAAATCTGTACCTAATAAACTAGAATGTTATGACATCAGTCATGACATTCATACACCTGGTTTTGCCAAAAATGCATGCCAATACCTAAACAACTACAAACTCCCCCTTTGGCAGATTTTTGGCTAAAGCCCCTAAGCAATCAGAGATAGATAGCAGCAGAAAAAATGACTGCAGAAAAATGGAATGTCAAATAAAGTACCAAAATATATCTCCCCCTCTTTAGCCACAAATGGGCCAAAGATACATGTTCATGAAAATTATACAGTCATCCAGACAAAGTAATAAGAGCAACAACAAAAAAAAACTGAACACACTTCCAAACTCTACCAGCATCAACTCCACCAAACAGCAACTCCACCAACCTTTAAGCACTGTCATCAGACTCAGAGGAGCTAGTTTCTTCAGTATTGAGATGACCTTCAGCTTCTACACCCTCTTCCCTTCTGTTTCCTTCAGCTTCCTCCTTTTCTAACCTGGCAATTAGGTTTTCTAGGGTCTTTTTCCTAGCTTCCAGTTCTTTGCAGGTCTCTTTTAATACAGCTATGACATCAGATGTTTTGGACTGGGTCTTCACAGACGATGTCTCAGCTGATGTTATGACAATGTCAGGAGCATGAGATCCCTGAAACAGTTTGTAGTGCAACCCAAGGGCAGGAGCTCTTTTGCAAGCAGTATCTCTTGCCACCAGGATATCAGGGTATTGTGCAAGGATAATTCCACAAAGGAGGGAGGGAAAGGAAATTGGTCCTTTGACAGCATAACTACCAGCATGTTTTAAAGTTTGTTCAAAAATATACCTGCCATAGTCAAAAGCAGTCTTGGTTCCCACAGCATAAATAAATCTCCCCAATCCTGTGGAGATAGTTGATTTATGGTTTGTAGGCACCCAGTTGGCTGCACCAATCTTGTGCAGGATGGAAAATTTCATGCTATGTTTGCTGGCATTCATCTTGCCTTTCAAGGGCCAGCACTTCACTTGCCTTGCTGTGATGGTTTGACAAACTTCATTGTCAGTGACTTCCAGATCAGGACAATCCTCATTTGATCTTCCAAGAAATTTGTTAATTTCTGATGGAGAGAAATTAACCCTTCTTCCTCTAACAAAAACACTTTCAAAGTCAGCTGACCTTCCATCAGCACAATCATTAGACAAGTTAACTATGAACTCCTTGACCAGATTTTCATAACACTTGTTAAATTTTATCACTGTCTTCATCAGTTCAGCATTCTTGATCAGGTCTATGATGTCTTTGCACTCCATGGCATCATTGTTGAGCTCTCTTTCTAAAGCTATTCTCTTCAAGCAAACATACTTCCATCTGTTTGCATTGTCAGGGTGGTGGAAAGAGATGTTGTCTGTTGGGACTTCAGGAACTCTAGCAATTTTGCTGGAGGGCAGTTTCCTTCTGATAGGAATTTCTTCAGCATCAATCTCAAACTCTGATTCCTCATCAGAATCAGAATATTCAGGATCTTTTCTCTTCTTTGTAATTGGTTGTCTACCAGTAAACACCTGGGCTTTCATCTTCCCTTTGGACTGACCAGTTTTCACAGATTCTACCCCAGCCTTGCCTTCAGCCTTGGATTTCTTAACATCAGGTTTATCTTTGGACACACATTTTGCATCATTCTGATTACCCTTTCTTTTCATCAATCTCCTAGCTATGCTAGGGTTTACATTGGCAATCCGATCATTATCTGAGTAATCCTCATCCACATCAATGATAGGTGGATCAGCAGTATTTTCTGAAGGGTTCTGAATGTTGTCATTTTGTGTCACAACATTCTCAGAGACATCTACATTCTCAGAGACGTCCACATTTGGGCTTCCTGATTGATTTAAAGGGACAGAAATCCCCGATACAGGTTGGTTTCCGCTTAGTATACTAGTAACAAGCCTAGCAATAGCTTGATGAACTTGAACTGATCCTTCTCTATTTGGTACAAAAGAAGAAGGATGAGAAGGATTACCAGAGGCTGCAGCTTGAGCTCTTCCTGCATGTCTAGTTCTCAGCTTTTTGACTTTGGCAGGGTCAGTTGCCATCTCTCTGAGAGGAGTGATCTCAAGAACTTCAGATTCTATGCATGTGGTGATTGCTCTAGAGTCTTGGTCAGATGATGAAGATGATGAAGTCGCCTTGGTTGAAGATGATGTTTGAGACTTTTGATTGACTTAGAGAACCAGTAGCAATTTGAGAGAAAATTTTGATTGAGAGAAGGGAACAGGTTGCAAAGTCGAGAGAGGTAGGAGGCAAAAGAGAGTCTTTTCAACTTCTTAAAGATTTTGAAAGAGTTGGGAAAACATATGATTAACCCACTAAAAATAGACTTAACAAAATTAACTCCTTCAACCCTTGTTTTAAGCAAAATTAATTGCTATAATTTCTCATGTTGGCAAATACCCAACCTGCCCCTCAAGTTTTCAAGTTTATTTCCAACAAGAGCCTTGGTAGAAGAATCAGCCAGCTGAAGCTTAATGATACCATGTTCCAGTTTAATTGACTTCTTCTCTACAAAGTCAATGTGCTTGGTCCTGCTATGCTGAATAGGGTTCATGGAAATATTGATTGTATTCAGATTGTCACAATATAATGTCACAACATCTTGTGAGACATTATACTCAGTGAGCATCTGTTTTGTCCAGATATTTTGAGAACAGTTACTCCTAGCTGTAACCATTTCAGAACAGAGTTGGGAAGGCATTCTTTTGACATGAATCATAGTTCTGGTTGATTCTTGAATGATCTTATTTTTCTTTTTGTCAACTCCATTTTGATGGTGAGTTATAGGAGAAGAGACTTCACGACTCATTTCTTCAGGGAAACAGAATTTATTAGACTTGTTGTTTCCAACATCCTTGTCATATTTACTTCTGGTTCTGACAACACATCCTTCTTCAAGTTTATTCACCACATCATAGACATGTTTCTTTTTACCAAGCCTTTCAATTTTAAGTTCACCACAAACCCTTCTTTTATCAATCTGTAGTTTTGGAGTCCTTCTGACTGCTTCCACAGAGATAACTCTTTTCATTCTTCTTAGATGAAGATGACCAAGCTTATGGTGCCACAGTTTCATCTCTTTTTCTTCTTTGGTAATTGGACACATAGTGGAGTTATTAGTGTTCTCAGGCTGCCACAAGTAACAGTTATCTTTGGATCTGATTCCTTTCATTACAACTTCTAGTTTTTCATTGATTACTAGACATTCAGATTTTGAGAAGTTGACCTTGAATCCTAGATCACACAATTGACTGATACTAATGAGATTAGCAGTCAGCCCTTTTACCAGCAGTACTTCACTCAGACTTGGAACTTCAGGGCAGTCCAAATTACCAACTCCTTTGATTTCACCTTTAGCACCATCTCCAAAGGTCACATAGCTAGTGTTGTGAGGTTTAACATGATTGAGAATGTTCTTTATTCCAGTCATGTGTTTAAAACACCCACTGTCAAAGTACCAGCCTTCCTTTGCAGACACTCTCAGGGAAGTGTGGGCTATCAGGGCAGTAGCCTTTTTCTTCCATTGAGGAGTATGTGGTACCCTTTTTGACTTAGGTTTAACACCTGTGTTTTGATTAGGGTATCCATGCAATTTGAAGCAGAAGGGATTTATGTGTCCATACCTCCCACAATGATGACATCTCCATCTTTGGTACGTTTTCTTCATATATTTCTGTTTCTGATGTTGAGAGTTGTGTTGAGACATCTGCTTTGACAAATGTTTAACAGGCCTGATCTTCTTGTCTGCACCAGATTTCTTAGCTTCCACAAATCCTAGTCCAGATTTGTTTCCCACATTTTGTCCAACTTGAAGAATCTCTTCCAATTTATCTGTTCCATTGGTCAGCATCTTGACAGATTTGGTCATTTGGTTCAGTTGTGAGTTCAGCAATTGAACTTCCCCTTCTAGATGACTTATAGTTTCAAGATCTGCCCTTTTTTCAGCCTCCAGCTTTATAATGAGTTTTGATTGTTTCTCATTCTGCACACAGACTTCAGCACTTCCGATACACAATTTCTTGTAGGTATCAGCCAGTTCTTCAAATGTCACTTCTTCATCACTGGTGTCACTTTCAGATGTACAAACACCAGTTAGAGAAGTAACTAGTTTGGCAGATTCTTCTTCAGAATTACTTTCTGAATCACAGTCAGACCAAGTAACAGTCATTCCTTTCTTTTGTTTCTTAAGAAAGGTTGGACATTCAGCTCGAATATGCCCACATCCTTCACAACTATGGCATTGAATTCCTCTGCCTTGGTTTCCCTTCTCTTCTTACCTTGGTCTTCTGCTGGAACTGTCAATGTCAGAGGGAATGTTATGAACATTAGACCTTGACTTTGGATCTATTCTTTTGATGAGTTTGTTGAACTGTCTTCCAAGCATGGCTATAGCTTCTGAAATATTTTCTTCTTCATCCTCCTTGTTTTCAACATCAGTGTTGGATACAAGTGCTATGCTCTTGTTCTTCTCGTCACCATTATCAGTGATCCCCATCTCAAAAGTCTGAAGAGACCCAATAAGTTCATCCACTTTCAACTTGCTGATGTCCCGGGCTTCCTCTATGGCAGTTACCTTCATTGTAAATCTTTTAGGCAAGGATCTGAGAATCTTTCTCACCAGTTTTTCTTCTGACATCTTTTCTCCCAGTGCTCCTGAGGTGTTGGCAATCTCAAAGATGCTCATGTGAAACTCATGAATGGTTTCATCCTCCATCATTTTTAGATTCTCAAACTTGGTAGTCAACATCTGAAGCCTTGACATTTTTACTTTGGAAGTGCCCTCATGAGTAGTTTTGAGAGTGTCCCAAACTTCCTTGGCCAGTTCATATTGATGTACTAGTCTGAAAATGTTTTTATCAATTCCATTGAACAAGGCATTTAAAGCTTTGGAATTTCCCAAGGCTAACTCATCTTCTTCTTTACTCCAATCTTCCTCAGGCTTCAGACTGATTGTCCCATCTTTCTCAGTTATGGTGGGATGGTTCCATCCTTTGTCAGCAGCTCTCCAAGCCTTTTTGTCCAGAGATTTTAAGAAGGCAATCATACGAGGTTTCTAGTAGTCATAATTAGTTCCATCCAGAATGGGTGGTCTATTTCCAAAAACTCCTTCTTTGTCCATAGTGCCAGAAAGTGATATCCCTAGATCTCACCCAATAGTACATGCAGGGTGCCTGCTCTGATGCCAATTGAAATTCTGGTTGCAGATACTCAAGTCACGTTCAATGTTATGACACTGTATCTGACTTTCTATAAGACAGTAAATACAAAAACAGTAAAGAACACAGTCAATTGTTTACCCAGTTCAGTGTGCAACAACACCTACTCTGGGGGCTACCAAGCCAGGGAGGAAATCCACTATAAGAGATGTTAATTCAGGAATAAACCAACCAGTTTATCTCCTTCACTTAAGACCTACCCAATGCAACTTCAATCTAAGTACAACTTAAACCTGAGTTCCTACTCACTCCCCCTCAATCACAGCAGTGATACATAAAACAATTTGACTAATGAATTGATGAAGACACTCTTCAAAAACATACACTTGATTAAGCTTCACAGCTTTTTAATCAAGCAACACAAACACTCTTGCTTCACAGCTTTGAGTGATACACACACCTAACTTGACTCTGCTTCACAGCTTTAGTCAAGAGACATACAAACACTCTTGCTTCAAAGCTTTGAGTGCTACACAACCCTTACAATTAAAAACCTATTCCAAGTCACTTATCACAATGATAATTGCTTGAATTACAATAGTTAAAACTATACAGCTTATAAATGATCTTCTGTCAAAAAGGGATTGATTCCAAAACAGCAGCTCTGTTGAATATATAGCAGCTGCATCTTCAGTTAGGGTTTCCCCAAAAAGCTAGGGTTAATTCCGTTTGACCTTAAGACTAGGTCACAGGACTTTATCAACCAGGTTAGGGTTGAGCTAGGTTGACCCAAAGAAAACGCAGGATTCTGTTCTGGAAAGACTGAGTCATTTTCCTGAAAAAACTCAGAATTAACCAAACTGCAAACCTGTTAGTTCGGAACAGGATGTCTTAACATTTGTTATGACATCTGAATTCCTGTTTATTGATTTTGGTAAATGTGATCATTTTGCAAAATGCTCAGATACACACTCATAAACATCAGTACCTGTATGACAATATTTTTCTGCAAAGGTACCTAATAAATCTGTACCTAATAAACTAGAATGTTATGACATCAGTCATGACATTCATACACCTGGTTTTGCCAAAAATGCATGCCAATACCTAAACAACTATAATTACATATTAACTTCCTAATCTATCTCTAACCTAAGACAATAAATAGAACCCTAAAAATTCTAAGAGAAGAAGAGGAAATTGAGATGAACGAGTTGACAGAGATTAAAGAAAAAGGAGAAAGACTTAGGGTTTCAATATCTGAAACCCAAGATCTTCAAACCGCGCCTCTCTCATCCTCAAGCCATCGCCACTACGCTGCCATCCACCTTCGCAACTGTCAAACAACAAGAGAGGAGAAGAAGTAGAGAACTAGAAAGGAAAAACTATATGACCAAAGTCACAAGGAGAGGTAAGTCTGAAACAATTAGCTCTTAGGGTTTTATTGCATGATAATTTTATGTTAAAATGTGTGATTAGGGTTTAATTTGGGGGTTTCTAGGGTTTATAGGATCATGTCAGGGTTCGGGTTCTTAGGTTTTGGGTTAGGGTTATTTCGGTTAGGGTTAGGGTTCATCGTTGTTATGTGTTATGGGTTTTGAATTGCTTAGGGTTCATCATGAACCCTTAGGGTTCTTAGGGTTCATAGAACCCAGATGAAGATTCATGGTGGGGGGTATGAATATATGAAGTTTCTGGTTGAATGTCAACCAGAAAACTGGGAAGAAGGGGTGGTTGGTGGTGGCCTACGATGGTGACGGCCAGATGCACGATTTTCAGCACAACAAAGTTTTCGAGAGAAGGCATAGCCTCACTCTCTAGAAATTAGAAAGGTTTTGTGTTTCATTGTAGAGAGAGGAATAGAAGAAAAAATGGACTCTCAGCCCAATGATTTTCTTTTATAAACACTCCTAAATTATGTGTTTGCGCGTCCATAAACCTTACCATGCGCTTCCCATTACAACCTTCTGATTATAATCCAACGCTCCATAAGCGCGCGACCACCATAGTTTTGTGATCCCTCCCACTCTTTTCCTAACGGATCCCATGTTGTTTTGGGCCTAAGCCCATGATATTCACGCCTCTTTTTTTTTGCTAGGCCAACTTAATTCTCACCCCCCAAGCGCTAAGGGCCCAGTTCAATATCTGAACTTGGGCCCCTTGCTAAACCAAGCCCCTTGTTTTCGCTACTATACACAGATCTACACCCCCCTCTTGCGTTTCTGCCTGAATTCAACATCTGAATTCAGGACCCTACTTTCACACACCCTTGATTTACTTAACCCAAATGATCTACACTCCCCTGCGTTTTATTTATTAAATTTATTTTATTATTTTTGTTATTTATAAGTATTATTTTTTATAATATATTTATAAATTCTACAATTATTTTTATTATTATAAAATTCAAATAATTTTTTCTAACTCATTCAAATATTTTTATTACATTAAAATTATTTTTGCCATGCTTTAAAAAAATTATTTATATATTAATACATTTAAAAAATACCTAACCAACACCAAATCCTTTTTTTAATAACTTGATTAATTTAAAACAATTTTCAAAAAGGATTATGAGGATACTTTTAAATCAACTGCAAACTTCGTCTAACAACTCCACTATTAACACACCTAGACTTAGTACAAGGGATATTCAAATCATCTTCGTAATCCATAAAAAACACTAACTAAACAACTACAAACTACGAATTGGGACTCTAATTCCTCATAAGAGGATACGTAGGCATACGACTCAAAATTGTGGCGAGTTCTCCTAATAAAAAATTAAAACCCTATTTCCTAAGCCGTAATTCTAAACCCTAGTATCCTTGTGAACAAGGTAGATGGGGGGTGCCTAACACCTTCTCTTCATCTAAGAACGAGTCCAACAACTTAGAATCTCTGACTAAATTAGTGTTATCCGTTATATTCCCTTTCTTAGATAAAAATTAAGGGTGATAACTCTTAATTTAAAACCGGTTACAACAGCTGGCGACTCTACTGGCGACTCAACCCTAGGGTTTAGAAGCCTTCCTCTTAGGTTTAGGGTTTTTTGTTGGGACATTTGATATTTTCAATTTTTTCTTTTATTTATTTATTTGCTTTCATTTATTTTGATTTTTTTTAATATTCATTTGATGTTGGGATTTTCATTTTTATTTTTTTTAAAAAATATTTTTCAAAAAATCTTAGAAAAAAGGTTCGTCTATTAGCCAAGGGGATACATCAGCTTAATGAGCTTATATGACGACTTCAGCTAGAGTCGGTTGAATTCTGAAAAAAGGAATACGTCTAAAGATAGATCCTCTTGGGGGTAGGACTTTGGAATGAAACCTATGACTCTTTGTATAACCCTTAAACCAAAATCTCATGGTGAGACCTTTTAGGGCCTAAAGACAAAAGTTTAGGTCTACAAAAGAGGCCCCACTTAAGGGGGGCCCTTGTGCCTTTCTCTCTAGTGTTATCCATGATACCCTTATGGAAACCACCTTATGGGGAGGGTAGAATATACGTAGGCCAAATCTAGGAGCCTACCTTCTAAGGGTACCTTTCATGAAATCCCGTCATTAAGCCACACAATCATGCATTCATACATATTGCATTTCATATATTCATTACCCTCCATTTCTTTTTGTCTGTCTTATTCACATGATCAAAAAAATAATAATAAAAGGTTTTTGGTGAAGTGTCCTAAAAATGAATGCTAGAGGGAAACAACTTGTCCGTATTAATGTCATCAAGCCAGATATGACGAAGTTCAAGGCTATAAAAGGAAAACTATCTGAAAGAGCTTTGAAGATGTTCACTCGCTGTTATGGGGATACCCTTGAATTAATAAAAGTGGAGGTACAATTGGATGTTGTCTCTGCCTTAATTCAGTTCTACGACCCTCCATTGAGGTGCTTTACGTTCCAAGACTTTCAGCTAGCACCGACTCTAGAAGAATTTGAAAGACTTTTGAATTTCTCTAAGGGAAAAGCTTATGTGGAAATCAGGAAGACTATTGACATTAGAATCATGGCATAGGGTTTAGGGATCCCTTATCCTGAATTGTTATTTAATTACAAAAAAGGTGATGTAGGAGGGATTAAGAGATGCTATTTGGAGACTAAAGCTCTTTATTTTTCCGATAACAAATAATGAGAGTCTTGTGTTGATTGTTTAGGGATGCTTGTGTTTGGTGTAATCTTATTTCCACAGACTTTGGACTATATTGACCCTGTGGTTATTAGTGTATTTTGGGGCGCAAAAGTTTTCAATACGGACCCAACTCCCGCTTTACTTGCTGATATTTACTATGCATTTCATACTCGGTATGAAAAGGGTAGGGGTAATCTAAATTGTTGCATCCCACTCTTATATTTCTGGTTTATGACTCATCTTTGTAAGAAAGACTACATGATTCCAAATCTGACAAGATACGAGTGGCCGCAAATATTAAGGTCTCTTATGGCTAATTATGTATTGCGGTATGCGAGGAAACTGGTCATTGGAGATATCATCTATAGTTGTAGAGACTTTCTGAATGTTCTGTTAACTGGATCACGGGGTTGTATCAATTACAATCCTACCTTGGCTCTACGATAACTAGGGTACCCTTTGGAGGATAAACCCTTGGATGAATAACTTCAACAATTAATCATTCATGACATGGGCAAGAACGACCAAGAATTACTCAATAAGATCATCCTATCTTGAAGTAGAGTTAATAAAATAAAGGCTGAAAGGAAGAATGTTATGGAGAAAGAGCCTTACACTCGATGGGTTTTGGATAGGGTGTGAGTTGTTAAGTTACCGTTTGACATTGATCCTGAGTACAAGTCAGATGTCCCATATTCCCCTCCTATGTCACTAGAAGAGATAAACAATTTTAAGGATGCTTTGAAACAAGCTCAAAGGGGGAAAGAAGAATTGTCGCTTAACCTCCATAACTTAACTAAGGAGAAAAGACAAATGCAACGCATACTTGAATCAAAAGACAAACAAATTCAGAAAGGTCGCGAGGCATTTGAAAAGGAGAGTCTTAAGCAGAAGCGTTTAACTGAAGGATTGTTAAGTGCCACTTTAAACTTAGATTCCCACAACGAACGATTGGAGGATGCTGCTAGTGAAATTGGAAGATTAAATAGATGGTATGAAAAGGCAATGCAGGACAAGAAGGTGATGGAAGAAGATTTGAGGGCTCAAATCCAAAGTTTAGAGCAAGCTTCTTTAGATCAAGAAGAACAAATGAAGTATCTTACCATCAGACTCCAAGATAGCCAAGAATCAGAGGTAGATGAATGCCTTAAAAGGATGATGACATAAAGGTTTCTCGCCCGAAAGACTGAATAATACGAGCAAGTGTGTCTTGAGTTAGAAGACCTCCGAAAGGATTTCCTAATACAACAGGAACGCTACACAGAAATGAGGGTAAAAAGTTATATTGGGAAGAGCAGTATGTAAAGATCACCAAAGCAAGAGAGGATAATCATAAGATAATTCCAGTCCTTTACCAAGAATACCGATTCTACAAAGACAAGCATGCAAGACTCGCTTTCTTAGCCAACAATCTTATCAGCGACATCCCTAGGAGTTTGAGAGATGTAGAAAATGTGATGGTCCCTCTTCCGAAAGACGTTGGAGACTTCCTAAAACTTTGTAGGACAATGGTTGATGGCTTCAGAGCAAAAATTTGAAGACGCACTTAGAAAACATTTGTTTCCCTTTGATTATTTCTTTTAGTAAGTTTTAATGTTTTAAGTTTGAATATTTTTCAGTATCTGAATTGTATTCTTTATAAGACAATTAATATTTTAAAGGAATTTTGTTTCTATATCTCGTTTGCGTATTTTTTTAGATACTCACCAATAAAAAGTAAAACCTGAAAAAATATATAAAAAGTGTGTATATCCAAGTGAATAAGACATTCAAAAACAAAACTTTTAGCATATTCATACGCATTCATGCATTCACAAACATTTGCACATCATAAATTCATACCAAAAAAATTCACCATTTTTCAAAATATTCTCCAGTTAAACCATTTGTAGAAGAAAAAAACCTCCTTTTCGACCACCATACGAGACAAGAGCCCATCAACATAAAGTTATGAAACAAATCAAAGATAATCAAGAGGCATTCAAGGAAGATTTAAAGAAAGTCAAGGGCAACATCGACTCAATGAAAGGAGATATGAGTCAAGTTCTTCTAGCCTTGAAGAACATCATTGAAAGGCATGAACAAATCCCCAGGGCAACCATTGAAGAAGTAGCCCAAACCATTGGTGCATCGAGCGGTCACCAACCAAGAAAAGAATCAGAGTCAGGACTTCAAAAGGTAACAATGACTCAACAAGAAATAAGACAAGTTGATATTGAAGGGTTTGTCCCACCTCCACCAAGGGTAGGGGCATCTCATACCTTACTAATTTCGATCAACAACACAGACAACTACATAGATTTGTAGTATGGATACCATGACTTGGAAGATGTCAACTAAGCAGCCCAAAGGAAAACCCATATGCATACTACTGAAAATCCATTGGCGCTCAACCAATACAAAGCTCTTGAAGAAAGTTTAAAAGTTGTGGAGGGTTATGATGCTTTCAATGTCGACGCTCTCAATTGGGTCTAGTTCTTGATGTGATGATCCCGCCAAAATTCAAAGTACCTATCTTTGGAAAATACAAGGGACTCACATGTCCAAGAAATCATCTACGCATGTATTGCAGAAAGATGCATGCATATCCTCAGGACCAAAAGCTGATGATCCATTGTTTTCAAGACAGTTTGAGTGGGGCGTCCCTAGATTGGTACATGCAGTTGGAGCGGGTTCATATTCAAACATGGGAAGATCTTGCTTATGCTTTCCTGAGACATTACAAGTACAACTTGGACACGGCGTCTAACTGCATGCAACTCCAAAACTTGTCTCAGAAAAAGGAAGAGTCTTTCAAGGAGTATGCTCAAAGGTGGAGAAAATGGCAGCCCGAGTACAACCACCACTTCTAGAGAAAGAATTAGTCGATATTTTCATGGCAACTTTACAAGGATTATACTATGAAAAGATGGTAGGAAGCGTCTCTTCTAGATTTTCTGATTTAGTAACAATTGGTGAAAGAATTAAAGTTGGCATAAAAAGAGAGGGAAGATACAAGGGGCATCATCTAGTAACCCTTATAAAAGACATGTTCCTAATTTCCCAAAAAATAAGGAAGGAGAAATTAATGTTGTAGCCTCGCATCCAAGGGCACAACAACCATTAATAATTCCACGAGAACAACAACAAAATAGGTTTGAAAGGCCGCCAAGAAAGTTTGATCCGCTCCCTGTGTCGCATAGTTAATTATTACAACACTTAGTCAAGGCATATTTGGTAGAGCTAAAACGTCTAGCTCCTCCAATCGAGGCACCTTCACTAAAATACGATGCCAATGCCAGATTCAAGTATCATGCCAATTCTCCTGGGCATACTATAGAGAAATTTTGGGTCTTCAAACACAAGGTACAAGATTTGTTGGACTCTCAGGATATCACTATCGATAAACCAAACATCAAGACAAACCCCATACCTCCGCATGGTGGACCAGCAATAAATGTAATTGATGTGGTCATTGACTTCGGGGAAGCCAGACGAATAAAGGCCCCAATAAACTTATTGAAGGGATATCTGTTGGAGTATGGGTTCCTCTTGAACATAATTAATCTTTTGAGAAGACATTACAAAATTTGTTGGATCAGGGAATAGTCCAATTTGGATCATACCCTAAAGAAGAATATGTAGTTCAAATCGAGGTAAGTACAAAGAAGCCATTGGTAATTCCTTTCCAACAGTCAAACCTTAATAAGAAGACTCTTGTGATCCCATGGGGAAAGTCAACAAAAACACCAATGATGATACCAAGATAAAGTTTGAGGATTCTAGTAGTTCCAAAGACTACGATGGTAATTAAAGGGAAAATCTCCTAACCCTTATGAAAGCGACAAAGAAGTACCAAGGAGTTATGATTCTACTGCATATGTCAATGGTTTAAAGCAGAAATGTGAGCCATCGACAAGTTAAGGACCTGCAATCTCAAATATAGCAGGAATATGAGGCATAACTCACAGTGGTTAAATCTTTGGATACAAATCACATAAGAAAAATGATGATGTGGTGAAAATAAGAATGATACTTTGGTGAAAGATAAAGGAAAAAAGTTGTGTTGGAGGCAAGTCAAGAACAAGAACCTCCAAGTAAGAATTTTACCAACCAAGAAGCGAAAGAATTTTTGAAAATAATCAAGAGAAATGATTACAGGGTGGTTGATCAGCTTCACCAAACCTCAACCAAGATTTCAATACTCTCGTTGCTCCACAACTCATAAGCGCATCTAGACTCGCTATTAAAGGTTCTAAGTTTTGCTCATGTCGTAGAAGAGATTACTTTGAACCAATTTGACAACTTTGTAGCAAATCTGACATCAGGATCATATCTAGATTTTAACGATAGTGAGTTGCCTCCACAAGGTAGAGCTTACAATAAGGCGTTACACATTTCTATTCAGATAGGTACCACAAGTCTATCTAGGGTACTCACCGATAATGGTTCTTCCCTCAATGTGTTACCAAAATCTAGCTTGATGAAATTAACAGTAGATGTTATTGTGATAAGGCCCAGTTCTACGATAGTTAAAGCTTTTGACGATTCTCAAAGTTCAGTATTTGGAGAAGTGGACCTCCCTGTCAAGATCGCTCCACATATATTTTATATCATTTTTCAAGTGATGGATATAGAGCTAGTGTATACACGTTTACTTGGACTACCCTGGATTCATGCAACAAGGGCAGTCACATCAACTTTACACCAAAAAATTGAAGTTCCTTGTTGTAGGAAGATTGGTTTTAATCGAAAGTGAAGAGAACATCTTTATGAGTCTCATAGAGTCCTATAGATATATCAACATTGATGAAGACTATATAGTAACACCATTTCAGGTCTTAGAGGTTGCTTCAATAGTAACCCTACCAGTGGAGAAGATCAAGAAACCTACTGTGACTTAGTGGAGAGATTTGAAAATCGCTATGGAAAGTGGTACCTCAAAAGGTTAGGGTAAACTCCCGGAAATACCTGAGAAGAAGAATCATTTTGGTTTGGGTTATGAATTGTCAAAGGCTACTCTGAAAGGCAAAGCATGGTTTCTTCCAATCTAGGAAACCTTCATTAACAAAGGAGTAGAGCATGGAAGATAGGTGTCAATGATATCTAACAAAAGTAATACGAAAAAGGCATCTGATTTCATCTAAGAATGCACTATGAGAAAAGAACTCAAGAATTGGACAGTTGTGGAGATTCCAAAGATATTTTTCTTTCCAAAGTATTTTTTCTTGTTTTTAAAAGAACCTATGTCAAGCCCGAGGCATAGGTTTTTCTTGTAAGGATCCCCCAATTTGTTTCAGACAGTATTCATAATTAATAAAAGTTATATTTTGCATTCAATTAAGATCCTTGTCTTTATCTTGCATTTATCTCTCATATTTTAAAAAATGGCAATACTTTTCTTCATATGCATTTTCCAAATTCACATACTAAAACTGCACCAAAACATGATAAATGTGCAAATCCATGCCTAAAATCACTGATAATATTACTGTTACTATTCGATATAATTTTGATGCACCCATCAACCAATCAGAAGAGGAAGATAATGAAGATCTTGAACTCTCTGAAAAATTGGCGAGGGAGATAGAGCAAAAAGCTGACAATATACAACCATACCAAGAATCTATTGAGACCATTAACCTTGGCACAGAGGAAGATTCAAAAGAGATCAAGCTAGAGGAAACATTGGAGAAAAGCGTCAAAGAAAGATTGATCAAGTTGTTACACAAGTATGTGGATGTATTTTCCTGGTCTTACGGAGACATGCCATGACTAGATACAAATATTGTGGTGCATAGACTACTCTCAAGGAAGGTTGTTCTCCAGTTAGATAAAAACTCAGAAGAACTCGTCCAGACATGTCAAGCAAGATTAGATAAGAGGTCCTTAAACAATTTGACGCAGGGTTCTTAGCGGTGGTAGATTATCCACCTTGGATAGCTAACATCGTGCCAATACCCAAGAAGGACAGGAAAGTACACATGTGTGTAGATTATCAGGATCTAAGCAAAGCAAGTCCCAAAGATGATTTCGTGTTACCTCACATAGATTTTTGTGTGGATAATATAGTTCAAGTTTAGATATTCTCGTTCATGGGCAGTTTCTCGGGTTATAATCATATCAAAATGGCACCAGAAGACATGAAAAAGACTACGTTCATGACTTCTTAGGGAACTTTATGTTACAAGGTAATGTCGTTTGGCCTGAAGAACGTCAGGGCAACTTATCAACGAGCTATGGTCACATATATGATTCACAAAGAAGTTAAAGTGTACATAGATTATATGATTGCAAAATCTCATACAATGGAGGATCACATCATACATTTACAAAAGTTATTCGAGCGTCTGCGAAAGTTCAAACTGAGATTGAATCGAAATAAATGTACATTTAGTGTCAGGTCAGGAAAGTTGTTGGGTTTTATTGTAAGTCGGCGTGGTATTGAGGTAGATCCTGACAAAGTGAAGCCATACAAGAAATTCCATCTCCAAGAATAGAAAAGGAAGTTTATGGTTTCCTAGGATGATTGAACTACATTTCGAGATTCATATCGCACCTAACTTCTACGTACGAACCTATATTCAAATTACTTCGAAAAAATCATATGGTAGTTTGGAATAATGATTTCCAAACAACCTTTCAATACAATAAAGCAATATTTACAAGAGCCACCAATCTTGATGCCACCAGTTCCCGAAAGACCACTCATCATGTATCTGACAGTGCTTGAAGGATAATTGGGATGTGCATTAGGATAACATGTCGAAATGGGTAGAAAAGAGCATGCCATCTACTACCTCACCAAGAAATTCACTGACTGCGAAACCAGATACTCACTCCTCGAGAAGACTTGTTGCGCATTGTCTTGGGCTACTAAAAGATTGAGGCAATATATGTTAACTCACACCACGTGGTTAATAGCAAGAGTGGATCCCTTAATGTGTTCCTAAAACCATCTCTTACAGGAAGGATTGTCTGATGGGAAATGTTACTATCGGATTACGACATCCAATACGTTACTCAAAAGGGCATCAAGGGTAGCGTACTAGCTGACCATCTAGCTCATCAACCATTACCAAAATATAAACCAATGAAGTTCTACTTTCCAGACGAAGATGTCATGGTTATAGGTGACTACGAGGTACCAGGGTCCAACAAAGGACCTGAACCTGGGGCACGTTGGAAACTCATGTTTGATGGAGCTTCAAATGCATTGGGGCATGGCATTGAGGCAGTTTTAATTTCTCTGAAGAATTTCCACAAACCTTGTACTGCAAGGTTTTATTTTGACTGCACCAACAATATTGCCGAATACGAAGCTTGTATCTTGGGTCTAGAAGCTTCTATTGATCTAAGAATCAAACATCTCGAAGTGTTTGGAGACTCATCACTGGTCATATACCAAATCAACAACGAATGAGACACTAAACATCCCAAATTGATTCCATATCAGGATCATATTTTGAAATTAGCTACGGAATTCACCGAGATTACCTTCAGTCATATTCCACGAGAAGAAAATCACATGGAAGACTCCCTAGAAACTTTATCAACCATGTTCAAAGTAACTTGGCCGAATCAAAAACCGCGTATTACGATCAAATATTTTAAAGAACCTGCACATTGCCTTGCTACTAAAGAGGGAGTGAATAACAAGCCTTGTGTTGTACCCCAAAATTTTCCCTCCCATATTTCTCAATACATTTCAAGTGAGGTCCTTAAATTGCTCAAGGAAGTCTAAGGGTTAACCAGACAAACTCTCTCCTAAGGCAGTCTATCCCAAATTAGGGTTTCAGTTTGCATCAAGATGTTTGAATTAAAAGGGTCCCAAATGATCACTATTATCCTAATATGTTCTCAAGATCATCCATGTCAAGTTTCAATCCTTGCAGAAGAAGTTTGCTCAGTCAACTATTCAAATGCTTGAAAATCGACTATGCTAGGGCAAAAGTCAAATGTGGCCCACATACACTCAAACTTCAAGATTCTTGGTCAACATCCTCATTTTGAAGTATTATTCATCATTTGATCAAGGGTTGATCATGATTCCTCAAGGATTGCTCACAATTCATCAAAACCCAAAAGTTGCTAAATTAGGGTTTTGTAGGAAAAGTCAACTCAACTTTGACCAAGCATAACTTTCTCATACTTTATCATAAATGACCCATCCAAATCTCATTTTTAATAGGATGCAATTCCCTACAATTAATATTCATCTCCCAAGTTCAAAATATGCACTCACAAGAAGATATAAATTTGGACATTATAGGTCATTTTGGAAAGTCAACAAAAACACCTTTTATGTCAAAGCTTCATACATGAACATGGAAGCCTCAATTGAGATGAGACCAAAAGGGTTGCTTATAGGAGATCTTAAGCTTTCTAAAAAGTCCAAGAACACATCTCTAGGGTCAAAATTGAGGGAGTTATGCATTGGCAAAGTTGACCCTTTTTGCAAAATTGCCAAAAGTCAAATATGTCCAAAATTGCAATTTTTGCCAAATGGGCCCAAATTTTTATGCTTGCATTGAGTTTGTAACATGGTCTATGACCTCTAAGCCCACCCATACATTTTTCTACTATTTATGCTATTTATTTTGATATTTTATTCATTAAAATTCAGAATTAAATAAATAAATAATATAAATAATGTAAATTTTAATGAGAATCTATTTTGGGCAAGTTTTATGCTGGTTTATGTCAATTGATTTCGTGCAATAACCTTTCAAATATGTCCAGGTTCATCCACATGTGAAAATGGCATAAAATCATCAAATATGGCATTTTTTCAAATTTTGATCATGGTCTTAAAACACAACATTTTGAGGGAGATTATTTCCATGCTTTCTTGTCTCCTCATTCTCCTCTATAAATATAGAGCCATACAAGTTTGAAAGGGACGAAATTCCCCTCTAAAAAGCTCTCGAAAAGCTCTTCAAAAAGCTCTCTAAAAGCTTTTCAAAAAGCTCTCCAGAAATCAAAAAATTGGTGCAAGTCATATCTCGAGGTTCCGGTCTCTCTCAATTGAAATCAAGCCTCAAACCATCCTCTTGAAGTCCTCAGGAGTCTTACAAGGCCCAAGAGCAATCCATCACACGCCTAGCACACCCCCATTTGACAACACAGGTTTGGTAAAATTTTAAACTTCAAATCTCTAATTTTAATCACATTTTATGGTATACTAACGTTTGTTTGAGTTTATATAGAACAATTATGGATGGTTGAATCATAGGTTTCATGCAAGAATAAAAAAACACCATAGTTAGAGCATGAAGCTTTCGAAGATTCGGGCCTAAGGATTTCTGATGATTGCACCCCCTGTTTACTTTTGCTACTAGGCCCATCTTTATTTTCTTGTTTTATTCATTTCATTTATTTCTTTTAATCTCTTTTTTATTTTTATCAATAAACAAATATAAAAATAACATAAAAATAGATTTAGGATTTTTTCTTAATTAAATTTTAATTTTGGTAAATTAATTAACTAAACACTTTAACTTTTTTTTAAAATTAAAATTAATAGAACTTAGGTTTAATTTTATTTTAATTCATTTTCCTTTTCGTAACAAAAATACCAAAAAAACATATAATTAATTTCTTTTATTTAAATTTCATGTTTCTTTAATAATTATCTTTTTTTAAATATAGATCTAGATCAATTATTTTTTAACTTAAACCATTTTTATAAATTAAAACAAAAAAAAAACAACAAAAAGATTTTCTTTTCTTAGGATTTTTAGACGTCTTTTTAAATTTGCATGTTATTATTCTTCCACACTTCATTTTATTATTGTAACTGTATATTAGGATGTAATAGATGATTAATAGGACCTTTACCGCTTTTATTTATTTTTCCTCCAGTTTTGGATATGTACATAATCCCCCTCCCCGAAGCCTTGTAATAACTAGGTTTTATATTTCTGCACTTTTAAATTACTGCAATTATTAACTGCTAGATGTATGACTAATAGGATTGTATGGCAAGAATAATCAAACATTAGCAAACTTAACACAAGACTAAGATAACTGAACATAACACACCTTGCACATATGCACTCTTAGGGTATGCCTCACTTGGTTGCCTCAGAAAATAATGGTCATGTCCCTCGAACGTAGGGATACCCTTAGCAAAGACCCTCGGTTAAAATCATCATAAAGATCATGGTCCCTCGATGTCCCTCAAAGTTTCCTATGGTATATGATCTTGTCCCTCGATGTTACCTACGAATATATGATGACAGTCCCTTCGAAATGCTAAAGTATCCTTACATGTTGCCTTCAATTACCATTACGTCCCTTTCGATAGTCCCTCAAACTCCAACGATGGTGCTACCTACTCCTTAATAGTAGGATAGCACTGTCTAAAGGAAACGACAATAGAAACAATCCTTTTTCGAGTAGGCAGATGCTAGTAGATACTTGCTTAAAATCAAACTTTCACACTTACACTTTTTTTTCAAACAAAGTTTTCAAAAACACTTCGTAACACTCTTAAAGACAGAAGCAAGGGTTAAAACGAAGTAAAACAAAACTTTTCAATACAAACACACACACGAAATTTTTAAAAGATGAGCAAGTACCTAAGAGCCCGTGGAAAACCACGGATATAAAGGGTGCTAATACCTTCCCTTTGTATAATCTACCCCCCGTACTCAAAATCTCGAAAAAGGAATTTTTCTGTGCTTTTGTCCTTTCCGGTTGGATAAAATAAAAGTTGGTGGCGACTCTTGCTTACCGCGACATTTTGCGAACACAAACGGAAAACACAAACAAGCATTTTCAAAACAGTCTGGTTCTCACACTGTATCACAGAACTGGCGACTCTGCTGGGGATAAATAAGTGGGGTATACCTTAGGATCTAGTTCATCATAATTGCTTCTCTTGATTGCTTTGTTTGCTTTACTTTTAAGGGTTTTGTTTGGGGTTACTATAGATCCAAACCCGGATCTGGGGACACCTTTTAGGTAAGTAGCAATAAACTGTGAGGGAACTGTACGGCATAGACCGATACGGTTGAAGCAGTAGCTACATTAATGTGGCACATTGGTTGGTACCGGTATCCCTTATGGAGAAACGAGGAGAATACGGGGCTGCTGTGTGTGTCGTTAAGAACCAACTGACCTTAGAACCTTTAATCAATCAACTTGGCCATTAGAAAGTAGTAAGATAGCCGGCCTCGGTGTAAAGCTGAGAACTGGTTGATACTCGATGCTACACTCATTGAGACCATACTCTCGAGATAGTTCCGGCTGCAAGAATAGATTGCGTGAGCTGAAACCATGACCGATGGAGGATGGTCAGTGATATTGAGAACCTCTAGAACCCGGTTACTTTTCTAGGATAGGTTGAACCAACTAAACTTTAAGAGTGTACTACCTTAAAACCCATGCAAGCCTAAACCTAAGGCTGTTTGTGTGACTTGTGTGCTTTCAACTTGAACTACTTGCACATTTTTATTATCTGACAACATGAGTTCCTTGCAGGTTTTGTTTACAGTCCTTATCCAATAACTTGGATTTCTTGTCGAGTTTACTTGCTTACATCACCTCGCACTTTTTCTTAAATGCATAGCATATACATCATAACAACATACCATAGCATTTCCTTAACCATTTCAAGGATCTCAAGGGCCTGTGGTGCAAGTTATGATGAACCAAATGTCTAGCAAGGGGAAAGGGGATTTATTTTCCTCTATCCAATGCCGTCTAGAGATCAAAACACGATAACTTGAGTCAGTGGTTATGACCCACTTAATATGGTGAACTTGACTCTTGAAGAAGGACTCTCAACGACACGAAGTTTCATCAATCAAGCTGCAATCAAATTCTAATAGTTTCTTGTTTACCCCGCGAGATCCTTGAAAACATTACATACATATCATACATATCATTGCATAAGCAGGTTTCAAAGCAGGTCTCTCATGTTCTCGCTGTTTATTTCAGCAATGCTCTCCAACAAGACAACAGAGATCTCCAAGCTCAAGATGCCCAGTTCAAGGAATTTCTCCTGAATCTATCCAAGGGGCAAGAAGACCTGAAAACACTCTTCGTTGGGAATCTGACCAAGGAACGTCCTGACAACAACAAGGATGAACAAATGGAACAACTGCAAGCTGAGGTAGAAGCAATGAGAATCCAGATGCTGGGGCAGATGGCTCTTATCCAAAACTTAGCTCGAGGACAAGAAGGGCTAAGAGCCTTCCTCAACAAGCTTCACCAAGATGGATGCAGATCCATGAAACAAACAGTTAAAATTATGGATCAAGGCATTAATCATCCCCCAGTGAGAGAAGAGGTTGGGAACAAACCTTTCCAGATTACTACTACGTCACAAGCCCAACCACAACCTCTCCAACAACAACGGGGAAATCGGCATAAGAAGAATACATCTGAAAGACGCTTCACCAAAATCAACATGTCATTGGGTCAAGCATTGCAACGCATGTTGAAGGCCAAGTTGGTTATGTTAAGGGACCCTCCTCAGAATCCCAACATAGCCTCCCCAAGGTACAATCCAAATGCAATATGTGCGTACCACTCCAACAATCCTGGACATGACACCAGCAGTTGTTGGGCGTTGAGAAATAAAATTCAAGACCTGATTGATGAAGGAGCGTTAGAATTTGCACAAGACGGTCAGGCTGAGTTCTCCTGCCATCCCTCCAAGGCATACCATCTGAAGTGACAAGTTCTCACAAGAAGACTTTTCGTTCATTAGAATTTTCAATGTGTAATTTTCTTTTGATTTGTTTGAACATTTATTCATATCAAACCTCGTTATTTCATCAATGCATTGCACATGTTTGTCTTGAATCAATTCATTCGTAGTCACTATTTCAAAAATGCGTTCTTATTTCCTTTTGTGATATTCAACTCTCGAACAAAAGCTCTGAGCCTTTAGAGGGAGGATGACGAAAATGATATCAAAATCTCTACAGTATGCTTTTGAACAGACCCCGCTAACGATGTACATGCGTTGTTTCAAATCCTAAACAATGGAGTTATAAGGAAGATAATCCCTCGTCAACCCCTTCGAGCCAAAGAAGTAGGAGTTTTTCTTTTCACACAAATTAAAACCCTTAATCATAACCTGGGGCAGGGTAGTTTTCTCAGTTAATTCAGAGGCGTATTCAGTCATAATTTGTCGCTTCGTGCACAATGAATGGCATCGAAGACGTCCTTCCAAAACAAAAGACGGTGATGGTTCCGTATAATCGTCAAGACAGGCAGTCATTATCTCTCAAAATAAAAGCCCGTTAAGTCAAAACCTATGAAGGAGACTTAAGAGAAAAATTGGGGCATCCCACTGACTATAATCACAAAAGAAACAGCTCAGACGAAATACAGGGATAATAAAATCAAAAAGAAAGAGGTCCTACAAACCCTCAACAAAAAGAAATGACTGCCTATTCAAAATAAACTGTCAGTATCCGAACCATCACTGGAATATCAGAGCAAAGACTCAAACGGGATCTAAATGCACAATTAACTGAGTATAGGATCGAATAACATCACGAAGAGTGGGTTGGGTACACATAAAATTTGAGCCTTTATCCTTTATTTCTTGAACCGTGAACCAAGCCACGTTATAACCCTTAAAAGTCCTAGCTGAAGCATGGGTTAGTTTGAGAGTATACTGTTACAAAGGTATCCTGACTCCTGTAGGCTTTGTTACGAATCCTGAGTTGATATCACATTCTTGCAAATTTCATTTTACTACACAAAACACATTTTCAAAAAAATTTCACGACAGGTATGAGTTTTGCATTCTTTAAATGACATTATTTGCATATGACTAATTGTTTGACAGCAGAGAAATCCGCACAATGGATATTTAATGAACATACATCCTCACAATGGACATAATCACCTCAGCGAGAAAGGCACTTCCAATAATAGGTCTTCCATGAGCAAGGGGAACTACATGATGTCTAAATACACCTGGGGCAGTCTCTCCAAAAGTGCCAAATAACTAGGGGGCAGATCTCCATCTGAATCGCTTGGGGAATTACGCACGCATTCCAGCAACGAATCATGTGCCATCAAGAAAACATTTTGGATAGTACTACAACACAATAGACAGTGACAACTCTCTACATCCTGAAGGCGTGGACATAGTCAGAAAATACTGCGCGTGAACCAAGACCCGCTAGGTTGACTGGCCTAGGCAAAAATAAGGGCATCCCGGCGAACCAAAAGGGTTCGGGCAAAAATTAGGGATAAAAACAAAAAAGATATGTACACCCGGCAAGTCGAAAACCTGAAAAGGCAGCTTGGGCAAAAAAGGGTATCCCGGTGGACTGAAAATCTGAAAAGACAGTCCAGGAAAAAGTTAGGGATTAAAGCGTACGACTATGTCTCATCTCCTGTCTATCAGTTGAAGACTTATACCTTGATCAACATTCAGCAAGAGCACCAGAATCGATACAGTTCAGATACGCTCCAGATACGGATGCCATTATGATACTCATTCAGATTCAGCTTTCGGATATAGTTCAGATACACTCCAGATACGGATGCCATTCTGATACTCATTCAAATTCAGCTTTCAGATACAGTCCAGATACGCTCCAGATACGAATTCCATTCTGATACTCATTCAGATTCAGCTTTCAGATACAGTTCAGATGCGCTCCAGATACAGATGCCATTCTGATACTCATTCAGATTCAGCTTTTAGATACAGTTCAATACACTCCAGATACGAATGCCATTCTGATACTCATTCAGACTCAGCTTTCAGATACAGTTTAGATACGCTCCAGATACGGATGCCATTCTGATACTCATTCAGATTCAGCTTTCAGATATAGTTCAAATACGCTCTAGATACGGATGTCATTCTGATACTCATTCAGATTAAGCTTTCAGATACAGTTCAGATACGCTCTAGATACGTATGCCATTCTGATACTCATTCAGACTCAGCTTTCAGATACAGTTCAGATACGCTCCAGATACAGATGCCATTCTGATACTCATTCCAACTCGGCTTTCAGATACAGTTCAAATACGCTCCGGATACGGATGCCATTCTAATACTCATTCAGATTCAGCTTTCAGATACGCTCCAGATACGGATTCCATTCTGATACTCATTCAGATTCAGCTTTCAGATACAGTTCAGATACGCTTCAGATACGGATTCCATTCTGATACTCATTCAGATTCAGCTTCCAGATATAGTTCAGATATGCTCCAGATACGGATGCCACTCTAATACTCATTCAGACTCAGCTTTCAGATACAATTTAGATACGCTTCAGATACAGATGCCATTTTGATACTCATTCAGACTCAACTTTCAGATATAGTTCAGATACGCTCCAGATACAGATGCCATTCTGATACTCATTTAGACTCAGCTTTTAGATACAGTTCAGATACACTCCAGATACAGATGCCATTCTGATACTCATTCAGACTCAACTTTCAGATACAATTCAGATACAGTTCAGATACGCTCCAGATACGGATTCCATTCTGATACTCATTCAGATTCAGCTTTCAGATACAGTTCAGATACGCTCCAGATATGGATTTCATTCTAATACTCATTCAGACTCAGCTCTTAGATACAATTCAGATACACTCCAGATACGGATGCCATTCTGATACTCATTCAGACTCAGCTTTCAGATACAGTTCAGATACGCTCTAGATACGGATGCCATTCTGATACTCATTCAGACTCAGCTTTCAGATACAATTCAGATACAGTTCAGATACGCTCCAGATATGGATGCCATTCTGACACTCATTCGACACGTGTTTCAAAGTACATTTCAGATACGATCCAGAGACGGATGTCATTCTGACACTCATTCAACACATGTTTCAAAGTACAATTCATATATGACCCAGAGACGGATGTCATACTGACACTTATTAAATACATGTTCAAGTACAATCACGACATAAATCCATCCACAAAATCTCCGCATGTACTTTTTCCAACATGGTACAAGCGGCAGAGATAGTTGGAATCGAAATCACTATCACATACACGCCCGTGATATTTATATTCCCCACAAAGTAAGGACAACCAAGGTCCGACCTCCGTATCCCCAAGCAGGAATTCCTTCCCCAGCAGGTTCCTTTAGAAAGCTGATATTTGCATTCCCCAGCCGAGTTTTATAACCATGAGCAGTTTATAAAGCCATCTCCCGAGCAGAGTTTTTTCTCTTACAGCAGAAGCTCAATCTCCAACATAGCTCTTCTCTCCAGCAACGGAAGTTCATCCCCAGCTGAGTTTATTTCTCAAAATTAGAAGATCTTCCAATAGAGTATCTCTCTTCCCCACAGAGTCATTCCCTCGCAGGATTATTCTCAAGACATAATCTCCTCTGGTAGAATGTTCTCAAGCAGAGTGGATGTATATCCCCAGCTAATCATCTTCGATCACTATCCCTAGCAGAAACAAAGAACTCAACTCATTATACTCTCCAACAGTAGTCCAGGATTTATTTTCCTCAGCTAAAGAATATCACAAAAACATTGCATATCCATACATCATAGCATGCGCATATGCATCATACAACACAATCTCATTTATTTTGAGAACATCATTAATCAATACATTTCATACATCATAAAATTACATACGACTAACTCTTTGCCTTTCAGGGAAAGATACAATCAAGTCCTCGCAAGTTTCTCTAGTTCAGTCAAATCGCTACCAAGATTTCTATTCCAGATTCAAGTTATGAAGCCCGGGTTCGACCAGATATTACCTTGATTTCTCAAAAATAATATGAAGCCTGGAATCGACCAGATAGTGGTATCTATTAAATACAAGCTTAAATCCTGGAAATCAACTGGAAAACAGCTTAACCCTCAGCAAGTTATTGTGAAGCCTGGAGATCGACCAGATAGTAATACAAGATACCATGAAGCCTGGACTCGACCAGATAATGGTATAAAACACTGTGAAGCCTGGATCACGACCAGATAGCGGCAAAAAACACTGAAGCCTGGGATACGACCAGATAACAGTATAAGACACTGCGAAGCTTAGATTTCGACCAAATAGTATTTCACCCGGCCAATTACTAAGAAGCCCATAATCGACAGGATATTAGTATTGCCTTAAATTCAAATCGAAGCCCGGATGCGATCAGATAACAACTTGATTCCTTATGAAGCCTGGAGCACGACCAGATAAGAAGTGAGAAATTGCGAAGTATTGAGAACGACCAGATAGCAAGTTTAATCTCATCTCCCTAATAAGTCGCTGCGAAGCCTGGAGCACGACCAGATAACAGTCGGTCTTATTTTCCTCAGCAAATCACTATGAAGCCTGGAGAACAACCATATAGCAGTTCATTTGCATCTCCTCGAGTAAGAGATAATTCCCCAGTAGAATAACGGATGACTGAAGCTCCTAAAAAATTCTACTTTTACCAAGATAGAGACTAGCACTCCCCAGCTTAGTCCTCCTCGACAACAGGTATACGAGCTCTCGCAAAGGAATCTCTTATGCGATCGACACTTCTCCTGATGGCATCTTTAAGCCCATCGTCTGACACCAACCTCCAAATGGCATCTATAAGCCCATTCCCGACATCGCAAGATTGATACCACTTTATGTGAGTGCAAATTTCTGGGCACTCTAGTGTTCAATCATCTTCCAGCCTCGGATCACGGAAGGCAGACAAGCCAATCTACGTCCTCAGGTTTAAGAATATTGAACAGGGGAAGCTGTTGTACCCCAAAATTTGCCCTCCCATATTTCTCAATACATTTCAAGTGAGGTCCTGAAATTGCTCAAGGAAGTCCAAGGATTAACCAGACAAACTCTCTCCTAAGGCAGTCTACCCCAAATTAGGGTTTCAGTTTGCATCAAGATGTTTGAATCAAAAGGGTCCCAAATGATCACTATTATCCTAATATGTTCTCAATATCATCCATGTCAAGTTTCAAGCCTTGCAGAAGAAGTTTGCTCAATCAAATGCCTGGAAATCGATTGTGCTAGGGCAAAAGTCAATTGTGGCCCACATACAGTCAAACTTCAAGATTCTTGGTCAACATCCTCATTTTGAAGTATTATTCATCATTTGATCAAGGGTTGATCATGATTCCTCAAGGATTGCTCACAATTCATCAAAACCCAAAAGTTGCTAAATTAGGGTTTTGTAGGAAAAGTCAACTCAACTTTGACCAAGCATAACTTTCTCATACTTTATCAGAAATGACCCATCCAAATCTCATTTTGAATAGGATGCAATTCCCTACAATTAATATTCATCTCCCAAGTTCAAAATATGCACTCACAAGAAGATATAAATTTGGACATTATAGGTCATTTTGGAAAGTCAACAAAAACACCTTTTATGTCAAAGCTTCATACATGAACATGGAAGCATCAATTGAGATGAGACCAAAAGGGTTGCTTATAGGAGATCTTAAGATTTCTAAAAAGTCCAAGAACACATCTCTAGGGTCAAAATTGAGGGAGTTATGCATTGGCAAAGTTGACCCTTTTTGCAAAATTGCCAAAAGTCAAATATGTCCAAAATTGCAATTTTTGCCAAATGGGCCCAAATTTTTATGCTTGCATTGAGTTTGTAACATGGTCTATGACCTCTAAGCCCACCCATACATTTTTCTACTATTTATGCTATTTATTTTGATATTTTATTCATTAAAATTCAGAATTAAATAAATAAATAATATAAATAATGTAAATTTTAATGAGAATCTATTTTGGGCAAGTTTTATGCTGGTTTATGTCAATTGATTTCGTGCAATAACCTTTCAAATATGTCCATGTTCATCCACATGTGAAAATGGCATAAAATCATCAAATATGGCATTTTTTCAAATTTTGATCATGGTCTTAAAACACAACATTTTGAGGGAGATTATTTCCATGCTTTCTTGTCTCCTCATTCTCCTCTATAAATATAGAGCCATACAAGTTTGAAAGGGACGAAATTCCCCTCTAAAAAGCTCTCGAAAAGCTCTTCAAAAAGCTCTCTAAAAGCTTTTCAAAAAGCTCTCCAGAAATCAAAGAATTGGTGCAAGTCATATCTCGAGGTTCCGGTCTCTCTCAATTGACATAAAGCCTCAAACCATCCTCTTAAAGTCCTCAGGAGTCTTACAAGGCCCAAGAGCAATCCATCAGACGCCTAGCACGCCCCCATTTGACAACACCAGTTTGGTAAAATTTTAAACTTCGAATCTCTAATTTTAATCATATTTTATGGTATGCTAACGTTTGTTTGAGTTTATATAGAACAGTTATGGATGATTAAATCATAGGTTCCACGCAAGAATCAAAAAACACCACAGTTAGAGCATGAAGCTTTCGAAGATTCGGGCTTATGGATTTCTGATGATTGCACCCCCTGTTTACTTTTGCTACTAGGCTCATCTTTATTTTCTTGTTTTATTCATTTAATTTATTTCTTTTAATCCCTTTTTTTTATTTTTATCAATAAACAAATATAAAAATCACATAAAAATAGATTTAGGATTTTTTCTTAATTAAATTTTAATTTTGATAAATTAATTAACTAAATACTTTAACTTTTTTTTAAATTAAAATTAATAGAACTTAGGTTTAATTTTATTTTAATTCATTTTCCTTTTCGTAACAAAAATACCAAAAAAACATAGAATTAATTTCTTTTATTTAAATTTCATGTTTCTTTAATAGTTATCTTTTTTTTTAATATAGATCTAGATCAATTATTTTTTAACTTAAACCATTTTTATAAATTAAAACAAAAAAAACAACAATTTTTTTTTTTATCTTAGGATTTTTAGACGTCTTTTCAAATTTGCGCGGTATTATTATTTCGCACTTCATTTTATTATTGTAACTGTATATTAGGATGTAATAGATGATTAATAGGACCTTTATCGATTTTATTTATTTTCCCCCCAGTTTTGGATATGTACATAATCCCCCTCCCCGAAGCCTTGTATTAGCTAGGTTTTATATTTCTACACTAATAAATTACTGCAATTATTAACTGCTAGATGTATGACTAATAGGATTGTATGGCAAGAATAATCAAACATTAGCAAACTTAACACAAGACTAAGATAACTGAACATAACACACCTTGCACATATGCACTCTTAGGATATGCCTCACTTGGTTGCCTTGGAAAACAATGGTCATGTCCCTCAAACGTAGGGATACCCTTAGCAAAGACCCTCGGTTAAAATCATCATAAAGATCATGGTCCCTCGATGTCCCTCGAAGTTGCCTACGGTATATGATCTTGTCCCTCGATGTTTCCTACGAATATATGATGACAGTCCCTTTGAAATGCTAAAGTATCCTTACATGCTGCCTTCAATTACCATTACGTCCCTTTCGATAGTCCCTCAAACTCCAACGAAGGTGCTACCTACTCCTTAATAGTAGGATAGCTCTGTCTAAAGGAAACGAGAATAGAAACAATCCTTTTTTGAGTAGGTAGATGTTAGTAGGTACTTGCTCAAAATCAAACTTTCACACTTACACTTTTTTTTCAAACAAAGTTTTCAAAAACACTTCGCAACACTCTTGAAGACAGAAGCAAGGGTTAAAATAAAGTAAAACAAAACTTTTCAAAACAAACACACACAAGCAATTTTTAAAAGATGAGCAAGTACCTAAGAGCCCGTGGAAAACCACAGATAGAAAGGGTGCTAATACCTTCCCTTTCTATAATCTACCCCCCGTACTCAAAATCTCGAAAAAGGAATTTTTTTGTGCTTTTGTCCTTTCCAGTTGGATAAAATAAAAGTCGGTGGCGACTCTTGCTTACCACGACATTTTGCAAACACAAATGCAAAATGCAAACCAGCATTTTCAAAACAGTCCGGTTCTACCACCGTATCACACCTTGGTTCTAGGACATCAAGAGGTATCTTGAGAAACAAGAATATCTAGAAAATGCCTATGTCATTGACAACCGCACTCTATGGAAGCTATCTTCAAAGATCTTTCTAAATGGTGATGTATTGTACAAAAGAAATTACGATATGGTGATACTCAAGTATGTGGAGAAACAGGAAGTAGATACACTCATCAGAGAAATCCATGAAGGTACTTTTTGAACACATACAAATGGACATGCCATGGCTAGAAAAATCTCGCGAGAGGGTTATTATTGGTTGACAATGGAATCCGATTGCTACCATTATACAAAGACATGTTCCAAATGCCAAATCTACACCGACAAAATGCATGTGTCACCAAATCCTCTAAATGTAATGAACTCTCCTTGGCCATTTTCGATGTAGGGAATTGATATGATAGGAGTGATCAAACCGAAAGCATCTAACGGACATCGGTTCATACTAGTTTCCATTGATTACTTCACCAAATGGGTGGAAGCGACATCCTACGCAAATGTGACAAGTCAAGTGGTTACTCGATTCATCAAGCAGAATCTCATATGCAAATATGGGGTTCCAAGCAGAATCATTATGGACAACGTGTCCAATCTGAATAACAAAATGATGAAGGAATTATGCAATAATTTCAAGATTGAGCATCATAATTCCTCACCATACTGACCCAAGATGAATGGGGCCGTTGAAGTTGCCAATAAGAACATCAAGAAAATCATCCAGAAATTAGTGAAGACATACAAAGATTGGCATGAAATGCTTCTCTTTACTCTACATGGCTATCGTACTTCCATATGAACATCAACAGGTGCAAACCCTTTCTCTCTCGTATATGACATGGAGGTTGTGCTCCCGGTTGAAGTAGAGATTCGGTAACTTAGATTTCTAATGGAAACAAAACTTGAAGAAGCAGAGTGGGTTCAAACACGACTTGATCAGCTTAACCTCATTGAAGAAAAATGCCTGACAGCTTTGGGCCACTATTAGTTGTACCAAAAATAGACGAAGAAAGCATTCTACAAGAAGGTTCATCCTCGAGTTTTCATAGAAGGGGATTTGGTGCTTAAGAAGATTATGCTACCTCGCCCTGATTCATGTGCTAAATAGACACCCAACTACAAAGGTCCATATGTGGTAAAAACAACATTCTCTGGTGGTGGCCTTATCCTCACAACAATGGATGGGGAAGAATTACTACATTCGACGAATTCAGACGCAGTCAAAAAATACTATGTATAAAAAGCTCGCTAAGTTCGAACCTTAAATGGACGACCTAGGAAAAATGAGCATCCTGGTGGATTGAAAACCCTAAAGAGATATCCAGGCAAAAATTAGAGACAAACAAATTTTTTTATCCCAGTGGATTAAAAACCCGAAAGGGAGGTCCAGGCAAAAGTTAGGGATCTTATTCAAAAAATAAAGAACAAAAAGATTGCAATCTAAGAACCACGAACATGACTATGATGAAAAGGGATTAATCCAAATCATTCAAGTAACAATTATCATTTTCATTGACATTTTTAGTTTTTTCTATAATTACCTCTTCCAAGGAATTGCATTTTGCAATCTCGCCTATTCAGAGGCATACTAATTAATAAAACATTTACTTTCTCAAATCTTTCAATTGTGTTTTTCCTTTTCGGACTTGTTTGCAAAATAATTGATTATTTTTGTGAATACTGTATTGAAATAATTTTGGGGATTTGACAAAAAAGAGAATTTGATATAACATCAAAGAGCATATTGGTTAGAAAAACATCAAAAGAAAATCCACACCTGTATCCATAACTATGTCCATGCCTACGATGGCGCCTGTGATACCAATATCAAAGATCTTGCTGACACATTTCATCTTGTTCAAATTAATTCAAAGATACCATAACAATGCAACATTAGGGAGTTGGTAACCCAAAACCATTGGTTTAAAAGGAGAGAATATCGAAAAACATTTTTATTACATTTTGGGGCATATACACACATTTGGTGCATATTTAAACATTTGGGGCATACACAAAATACTCGATACACATACATTTTGGGTTCCATGTCAATATAGGACATTATGCACATACATCATACATGGAACTCTTTAAACATGCTTTGGGTAAAACCAATATCTTGGGGCCCTTGTGTTGCACCCAAAAATTTACCCTCTTGATTTAGGCTTATGTTTTATCATGAATATCATATTGCATTGCATTCATACATTGTGATGGGATCAAAGTACATTGGTTATTAAGTCTTCCTCAAGCCTTGAAGGTTATTTGCATTGACAAGTTGCTCAAATAGAATCTTATCATCTAAACCTCTGGATCTTTCAAGCTCAAAATTTATTGCATATCTCAAGATGTTTCATCCATCTCTTTGGATCATCAGAGGATTGAAGTTTGTGTTTGACTACAAGGAGAATCACTCTTTGGATTCACCAGTCAAATTAGGGTTTTGTTGAGAAAAGCTATTGGCCAATATACAAGTCTTGATTTTGGGAGCTACAACATCTCATGGGTATTCAAAAAGTCTTTGCACAAGGAATTGGGCATGATGCCCAGAGGATTTGAAGTTTTGAAGATGATTCATTTGTCTCTTGAGATGTTGATCAAAACTAGGGTTTGCGTTTTTATTTGGATTTATTGAGAATTTTGAAGTGAAACTTTGCACATGACCTCTATACATTTGGAAGATCATATGTTTGAAGTTTTGATCATCAATTTTGAAGGAAAGTGGATCAATTGGTTCAGAGGGGCAAAATGGTCATTTTGGCCAAAATCAGTCAAAGTCAAGGTTGAACAAGTGAATTTTTGGCCAACCATCAATTCAAGATTGTACTTTTCATATTTCAAGTCCATTTTGGTCTTTGGATCAAGGAGATTGAAGTTTGGGTTGAAACTCGTTCTTGAAGAAATCCTAAAAGTTTCTAATTTTGGAAAATGAAGACTTAATTTCAAAAATTCATATTTTATTCACCTTTGATCACAAAAATACAAATGAAATATGCTTGGAAATCTAAGAGAATGAAATTTCACCTCCTTTTGGTCTCATGTCCAAATTGGCAAGGAATCAAGAATTATGGTCTTTTGAAGTCACAAAATTATAGGTCATTTTTCAAAATTAGTGAATTTCAAGCCAAATTTTGAGGACCTTATTGGATTAATTGGCAAAAACTCAAAACTAAGTTATTGTAGATCTTTTCAATACCTTTCCAAATTGTGCTCATTTGTGCCAAAATTCAAAAGTATGAGCAAGTTATGTATTTTGGAATTTTGGGACATTTTATTGAAATTTGGCAAATGTGCAAAATGACCATTTCTTGCAAACAAAAGTTTTAGCCATTCCTCTTGCTTCTAATCAAGCCCATTGGTAATTTGTGACATGCTGAGGCCCATCAGACTCACTATTTCGTGCCCCATATGGTATTGCACATGTTGGATTGAAAAAATGACAAAACTTGCTCAAAGTTGCAAATTCACCAACACTTCTTCATTTGAAACAATCATTAGCTGGCATTTTGAGAGTGTGATTCTGACTTCATTTGGCTCACAAAACGCACAAAAGGCAAGAAAATGCACGAGTGAAATGCAGATTCTATGAGTATCTTCATTTTTGGCCAAATCTTCCAAACTTGCCCTCCAACAGTTTTGAGTGTCAAATACCACTTCTATCCTCTTACCCTCGTTCTATATAACAAGAATCAAGGCTCATTTGCAAGGGGAGAGGCTCATAACCTCTACATTTCAAATTTGAACATCTTGAAAGAAGCTCTGCAATTTGCTTCGAATCTCTCTTCTCCTTGAATCATTCTTCAAAATTCTTGGTGATTCAGCTTCAGTGAAGCAAGGAGATCAAGCTTGCACCATTGGATTGCTTCTGGAGTGAAGGAATCGCGTTTCTAGATTTCATATCCATGTAAGTTTCTTGAACTTTGATTTATGTGTTTCAACTTGAATTAAGGATGCAAAGTATGTTTATTGAGTTGCTAGTTGGCCAATCATTAGATTGATGTATATTTGAGCTTTGATTCGAGTAGAATTATTGAAATCGTGTTCATGACTTTGATGTTTATAGTGAGTTTTTCCAGTTTTTGAGACTTTATTTCTTGATCTATGTTTGATCTTTGAGTGTGATTCAAATTGCATCATGTAGTATGATATGCTAGCTTTAATTTGCACTTTGTTTCATGGATTTTGGTTAAGAAACGAGCATGTTTGAGGGATCTGAACATAGGCTCATGGACTGTGGAATTGCACATGTTTTGCCATATGCTGGAGGTTGAAGATGAAGTGAGGTGGCGCGCTGTGATTGGCCTGTTTCAAATTATCATGCATTTTTCATATTTTTTTGTTTAATTTATTTTCTGATTTTTGTTTCTTGATCAAAACAATTTAAAAAATTCTGGAAAAATTCTCACAAGTTTAAAATAATTTCTACTACTTTGTGAAATTTTATTGGAATTTTTAAAAATGTTTTGATTGACTTAAAAAATTATTGAATTTAAATAATTGTTTGTTTAAGGATTATTTTTGTTTTAATATTTCTTTGACCTAAAAAATTCAACAAAAAATATTCTAGACTCACTAAATAATGTAAAAATTGATTCTGATTTTGGTTCATCATTTTTTCTTATTTTTGGTCTAAAATTTAAATGCAAAGGTTATTTGCAATATTTGTTTTGTTTGATTTTTAATTTAATTTTCCCTTAATCAAAAAATTCTCAAAAAAATCATGTAATCTTGTTTTTAATCATAGAATCTGAATATATTTCTATTTTGACCTTTTCATGATTTTTGGCTAGGGTTTGCATTTTTTCTCTTAAATAATAGTTTAATTGATGATTGTTTGTTTAATTTTTATTTTAATATTTCCATCAATTCAAAAATTCTACAAAAATTCAGGGATGTGTTTTTTTAGTCCTAATATTTGAATATAATTTTTGTTGGGCATTTTCCTGAATTTTTGATTTAAATATTATTTTGATATGTGGATATTTGTTAATTGAATAATTGTTTGAGTTTAATTTCTTTTTTAACTTTTCCTAATTCAAAAAAATGTGAAAAAATATATTTTCTGACATTTTGGGTTTCATGGTGATTGGCATGATCTTGTTTTAATTTTTTTGAGTTTTGATCCTATTTAATTAATATTTAGGATTAAAAGCCAAAATATAGGGTTTTGTTGCTTATGGTGCAAGTTTCATGTTCAAAACCCTTGTGCCTTGGACTTTATTGGGAATTCAGCTCTTGTTTATGGTTCATGAATGTGTTGGGGATTTGAAAACCATTTTTCTTGAATTATTTGACTTGGTTTGACATTTTTCCACAAATAATTTTGAAAACTTGTCTAGTTTGGTAGTTTTGCCAACTAGTCTTGAACTTTGAACTTCATTTGGCCTATTCCCCAATCATTCATGAACTAAGGGCTTGCATTCTGACTTCCATACCTTTCAAAGAAACTAATTTTTTTTTTGGTTTGAATTATGGATCTTTATTTCTATTTTTGATGTAATTTTAAAGTGAAGGTACCCAATTATGTTTGCATGTCTTGTTGCAATTTGTTTGATGGCCAATGAACTTGAGTGAGGCGTATAATTGGGAACCTAGTGATCATGTTGATTCTGATTGTCCATGTTAGCTCAAGCCATTTCACTTAGATGTCTCATGTTTGAATGTTTTGAATCATTTAATGCATTATGAAGGTTTCATCTCCTATTGTGTTCATGAAGTTGTGATTGAATCAATTGTGCATGATTAAAATTTGTGTGCTACTGACTTTCATGGTCTTTGTTCATATTATTCTCAAGCTCTTATGATCCTTGATTGATATTCAATTGTCAATTCAACATGGTGATAGAAAGGAGCAACATTCCTCTGTTTCTTTTGACCTAATTTGTACATATGCTTGCTTCGTCTTGCCTATCATGTCTAATGTTTGATAATTGCTACCATGTTGATTCTCACTTTTTCACCATATGGAATACTAACTTGGTTGTTGAATGTGCGAGGTACTCTGAGAAAGTTGCCACTTTTGGCCTGAGGCTTTTGTGTTTCACTTTATTTGTGGAACACAATTTATTATATTGGCATTATTTTTTGTGCTTGGCATGTTTGATGGTTTATGCAGGATATACATACATATGATTGTGAATTCCATACATTGCCCATGAGATTTGTTCATATATGATAAATTACTTACATCCTGATGGTGTAATTTCTGACTCGATTTGTCTACTGATGCCAACTTTCTTGATGTTTCTCTGGGTTTCTTTTGTTCTTGCTTGATTGCTACAAATAGTTATCTATTTGGTATTGTACTACTTCCTTTCTCCCATTTTCATTTTGCATAATTCTCTGACTGCATGATGGGACCTCTGTTGCTGATATATGTCAGGAGGCCCTCTGGTTTTTGTCTGATTGCATGTGTTATGTTTGTTGTTGATCGTTGAGTCACTCAATTTAGAAATTGAGATCACGACTTCGCACTCATTGCATGTTCCCTATAGGATGTTTATTGCTTTTCTTCTTTAATTGTTGATCGATGAGTCACTCAATTTAGAAATTGAGATCACAACTTCGCTCTCATTGCATGTTCCCTATAGGATGTTTATTGCTTTTCTTCTTTAATTGTTGATCAATGAGTCACTCAATTTAGAAATTGAGATCACGACTTCGCTCTCATTGCATGCTCCCTATAGGATAGTTTTATTAAGCTCCTCTAACATGTTGATTAAGGTAGGGTTTTCCTTTATACTCAACCTTAGGGTTAACCATGTATGATAACACTAGGGATAGTACTAGGTTAGTCTCCCTTAGTTGTTTTGCCTTTCTATGCATTCTGCATCTTAAAACAAAACTGTTTTCTTGGCAAATCATAAGGCATTTCTAATAAACTCAAAACCTTCTTCAAAGTAAAAGATACAAACCAATCTTACTTTGTCTGTGTTATCTTGAAGCCGATGTTTTGCCATCGCACATGTTTGATTATCTAACTTTGATTCTCAATATCATTGTTAGGTATGATGTTTCGTCATCCATTTTATTGATGTCTCTCCATCTTTGTCATGATTCCTTATTATCTTATAGCCGATGTTTCGCCATCACACATTTGTTTGAAGCCGGTGTTTCGCCATCGCACATTTTTGATTATCTAACTTTGATTCTCAATATCATTGTTATGTGTGATGTTTCGTCATCCGTTTTATTGATGTATCGCCATCTTTGCCATGATTCCTTATTTTCTTATAGCCGATGTTTCTCCATTGCACATTTGTTTGAAGCCGATGTTTCGCCATCGCACATGTTTATTATCCTACTTTGATTCTCCATGTCATTGTTAGGTGTGATGTTCTATCATCCATTTTATTAATGTTTCGCCATCTTCGCCATGATATCTTGTTACCTTTAAGCCGATGTCTCTCCATTGCACATTTGTTTGAAGTCGGTGTTTCGCCAATGCACATGTTTGATTATCTAACTTTGATTCTCAATGTCATTGTTAGGTGTGTTATTTTACCATTTGATATCTCGCCATCTTTGACATGTTACTTTGTTATTATTTACACAATGTTTTACCATCTCATTTGATTGTTTTTTTATTTGATGTTTTACCATCTTGACTGTTTTTGTTGCCTTAACTAAAAAGCACAAACCAACCAAAATACATAAGCCGAACTACGGCTGCTCTGATTCCTTAAAAGGGATACGTAGGCATTGGGGTAGGGCCCAACCGAGCACAACTTTTATTTTCCATACATTATTTTCCTTTTCCTTTTGCATGCATCCTGTTGTACCCCAAAATTTTCCCTCCCATATTCTTCAAGGTTTGATAAGAATCATCCTCAATTGGCTCAAGATTTGCTCAAGGATTGCACAGTCAAACCATCTCCTAAGCCAGTCAAAATTAGGGTTTTGGTTCTTGCAAGGAAGTTGAGGTTTTCAAGGGCTCAATCAAGTCTCATAGGCCTATATACATTGTCAAGCATCTACATGCCAAGTTTCAAGACTCACAGAGGCAAGTTGCACAGTCAAAAGCTTCATTTGGTTCATAATCAACTGCAGGGGTAAAATGGTCATTTTGCAGTCAAAAGTCAGAATGTTTGGTCAACATCTTATTTTGAGCTCACAATCATCATTTGATCAAGTCTTGATCATGATTCCACAAGCATGGCTCAAAAATCATCAAAGATGCAAAAGTTACTATTTTTGGACAGTAGAAAAGTCAACTGTAACTTGACCAAGGCATAACTTTTTCATGGTTCATCAGAAAAATTCCATCCAATTCTCATTTTGAAGGGGATGACATTTCCTACAACTCATCTTCACATTCCAAGTCCAAGAAATGCTCTCACAAAAAGTTATCAATTTCTACATTATAGGTCAATTTCAAAAGTCAACAAAAAGGCATTTTAAGTCAAAGACCATAACTTGAGATTGGTAAATCAAAATGACATGGGACCAAAGGAATTGGTTATAGAACTTCAAGACCTTTCCAAAATGTCCAAGAACATGTTCATATGATCAAAATTGAGCAATATATGCAATGGAGAAGTTGGGAAATTTTTGTGAATTTGCAAAAGTCAACTTTGCTCAAAACACATCATTTTTGCTAATGGGCCTCAATTTCCTTCTTGAAACTTTGTCCAAAGCCTATGCACGACCCATCAAGCCTAAATTGATTTATTTTCTTATTTTTATTAATTAATTGGATTTTTAATTGATTTTTAATTCATTTAATTAATTTAAAATGTAGGAAATTCAAAGATGTGATTTTTTCAATCTTTTGTGAAGCAAATAAACTCAGGGCAATTTTGCAAATTCGTGTATCAATCAAAGAGACAAAAATCTCCATGTTTGGCAAGTTTTCTCAATCAAAAAGATTGAAAAATATTTGATTTTCAATCAAATATTGAAACATGAATACAATGGATCTTTGGGCTAAGACTTAACCTAATTCTATTCCCATATATGCAAGCAAGCCAACCTTAATGCTATTGAAGTGAGAACTGCTGCACAAAAGCCATAAGAACATTGAAAAATATCAAAGAAAACTCAAAACTGAATTCCATAATTTAACGTGGTTCAAAGCTTGTTCTTGTTTCTAATATATTGCAGGAGCTCCCAGGAGCAATTTGCAATCAAAATCACACGCCAAAGCTCAAGAAATCTCCACAAACAGTCACACGGTTTGGTTATTTTTTCCATAATCGTAATTCAATACTCATGCACTATTAATGAGATTTTTTGTGTGTATTGCATTGCTAGAACTCCCATGAAGCTTTTGGTACTGGTTAATTGCCTTATAACGCCCTGAAACGAAAATTACCATTGACGAATTCTAGGTTTTCGAAGCTTTCAATTTGGGGCTTTCCCATACAAGAAAAATTAGACCTTCTCACGCATATGGTTGAACTCAGGAGATTGAGACAAACATGTTGATACCATCGCGCCATATTTATATTTAACGTACACATATTCGTTATTTTTCCTCGTTCAGCTTTGTGGGGGTTAAAAACCCCCGCTATTTGATTTTATGTTACAGGCAAAAGGAAGAAGACGACTGACATGTTGAGCTATGAGTGGTCCGTTCAAATAATCAGCGCGCGTATTTTGCTTTTCCAGCATGGGCGTTGATTTTTATATATTATAATTAATTGTTATTGTATTAACAGAAGCAAGCGAATGGCATAGTGGAAGGTGATGTGTCTGGTGACCACTGGGACCTGGGTTCGATTCCCAGGTCCGCTTAAATTATTTCTATTGTTTTTCTTAACAAGATCCTATGCAGGCTTTAAGCAATGTTCCACCATACGCTTCCAACATCCATGTGCCATGTGTCTCCTAACACAAATCCAATGGCTACAAGGGAAGGAACACCATGTTCCCAGTCAACGCTTGCACACTTGATCCAGAAAGTCCAACAGGGCTTGAGTGTTATTGGGCTTCAGATTTCTAAACAAAACCTCCTAATGGGTTCATCAACCCCCCTGGTTTACTATTCTTTTTTTTATTTCTTTTTTTCCTTTTATTTTCTTTAATAACTATTATTATCATTATTTAATTAATTAACAAATTAACATTTTTTATAATAAATTCAGAAAATTAAAATGTAAATATTTTTATTATTATTATTATTAATTACACTATTAATTATTTTTGTAAATAAACACTAACATTAATTAATTTAGTCTTTTTAAATTAGGTTTAATTTTAATTTTCTTTTACAATAAATAAAATAAATTAGACTTAGGGTTTTTTTTTACTAACTTTTGACCTTTTCTTTTTATTTTCATCAAAAAAACATAAAAAACATAAAAAATACTTTTTCTTTAATTAATTAAGTAATTATTAATTAGGTTTAGGTTTAATATTTAATTAATTGCACAAAAGGACAAATTCAATTCTTTTCTCAAAAAGGGTCAAAACCCTAAGACGTTCCCGATTTAATTTCTTTCGCGCTTTAATTCCTTTTGATTATATTTGATGTAACTGTTTCCGAGGATGTAATAGTTAATTAGGCTTTTATTTTCTCGCATTTATTTTTCCAAACGGGTTTTGTTTTTGGCGATGTATATACCCACGCCTTGTAGTAGCGTAGATTTACCTTTCCGCATTTTATTTTCCGCACTCTTAACTGTTAATTATGCATGACAAGATTGCCTGACAAATAAAATCAATCTGTAGCTCACAAATAATATGTACGAGATAAATATAAACTGAAACAACACACATGCACATGTCACTCCTAGGGTACGCCTCACTTGGTTGCCTCGACGTGGTCATCAAGTATAAGGTGTTTTAGAGGTCGCCCTCCTGTCTAAAGATCCAGTTGCCTCGAAACGGTTGCCTCAGATAAAAAGGATCTAGGACACTAGGGTTACCGCTAAGGCGTCCTACTATTGCTTTGGTGACCACATTGTCCCTATAATCGAATTGACCCGAATAACTCCAACGACGGTGCTACCTACTTCACAATAGTGGGATAGTATTGTCTAAAGGACATTTACACAGCTTAATTCCTTAGAGTAGGTAGATTTCTCCTGGGTACTTGCTCTTTCAAAAAACAAAACAAACTTTTCGCACCTACACTTTCAAAAAGTTTTCAAACAAACACTTCATACACTCTTGAGGACCGATACAAGAGTTACCTAGAAGTTTTCAAAACAAACTTTTTCAAAACCCACAAACACTTGAAAAGCAAACAATTTTTGAAAACATAGAGCAAGTACCTAAGAGCCCGTGGATAACCACGGATAGAAAGGGTGCTAACACCTTCCCTTTCTATAAATCTACCTCCCGAACCGAGAGACATCTCAAAAAAGGAATTTTGCTGTACTTTTGTCCTTTCCATGTTGGAGAACATAAAAGACGGTGGCGACTCTTGCTTACCGCGACATTTCGCGAACCAGCTTTAAAACAGTCAGTTCTATTTCCACCTATCACAGAACTGGTGACTCTGCTGGGGACTATAATAAGTGAGGTGTACCTTAGAATTAGACCACTCTTATGTTTTCAATTGTATGCCTTGTTTGCTTTTATATTTGTGGGCTTGCATCGGAGTTTCATAGATCCTAACCCGGATCTGGGGAATACCCTTTTAGGTAGCATAAGCTGTGAGGGACCTGTCCGGCGTAGACCGACACGGGTGAAGCAGTGGCTACGTTGGTGTGACACCTTGGTCTGTACCGATATCCCTTGTGTTGCAACGAGGAGAATATGGGTCTTCTGAGGAGTCATTAAGCACCAACCGACCTTAGAACCCTAAAATGACCCAACTTGGCCATAGAACAGTAGCAGTATGCTACACTCATTGAGGCTAAACTCTCGCGATGGTTCTGGCCGCAAGAAAAGATTGCGACGCTGGAGTTATGACCGATTGAGGGTAGTCAGTGATATTGAGATCCTCTAGAACCCGGTTACTATTTACTAGGACAGGTCTTAACCAACGAAACTGAAAGAGGGTAGTACCTAAACTTCATGCTGGCCTAAACTCTAAGGGCTCTCTGTGTGACTTGTGTGCCTTCAAACTTGACTACTTGCACATTCTTGTTAACTGACACACGAGTTTCTTGCAGGGTTTGTTTACAGTCCTTGATCGGGACTTATAACAGGGTTTGCTTATATCACTCCACGCATAGCATAACATCATACCATCATACCATTGCATACATCCTGCATAAGGACTAACCCATTTCAAGGATCTCAAGGGCTTGTGATGTAGGTCATGATGAACCAAAATGTCTAGCAAGGGGATTTATTTTCTTCTAGCCAAGGTTGATAACTTGAGTCAGGGGCTATGACCCACTCGATATGGTGAGCTTTGACTCTTGAAGAAGGACTCTCAACAATATGCAGTTCCTTCAATCAAGCTACCGGATTCAAATTCTAACAATTTTCTTGGTTTACCCCGCGAGATCCTTGAAAACATTGCATGCATATCATACATATCATTGCATTACAAGTACACTTTTTACAGCTCACTTACCTTCTTCGCTGTTTATTTCAGAAATCATCATGAATCCTGAACCTTCCGCTGAACAAGCTATCAAGGCCCTCCAGGCCCAGAACGCCCAGCTCCATGAGTTGGTAATGAGCCTAGCCCAGGGTCAACAGGAGTTGAAGACTTTGATACAGAAGAAGAAGAAGAGGACTGTTTTGTTCAACACTAGATGCAGATCTGGGAATGGACTACCGAATGAGGCTGAGCTGACTACCTCATCTGTGGGCAAAGACAGTCCCCAAGAACGAAGGGTTCCTAGTCCCGTGGTCTTCGACAACGAGACAAATTACAATGATGAGCAGTACCCTCCTGCTGAGGACAGGTACAAACAGCTGGAAGACCGGTTAAGTTCTATGGAGATACAGAAAGTGCCCGACCTGGACTTCGAAGATCTAGGTCTATCCTCTGGGGTGGTGATCCCACACAAGTTCAAGGAACATGCCTTTGCAAAGTACGACAGGGCTTCCTGTCCTAAGCTGCATCTCAGATCCTATGTAAGGAATATCCAACCTTACACTGCTGACAAGAATCTATGGATCCATTTCTTCCAGGAAAGTCTTTCAGGGACTCAACTCGAATGGTTCTATCAGCTGGATGGAGCCAGTATTCGTAACTGGGAGGACTTGGTTACTGCGTTCTACAAGCAGTATCAGTATAATTCCGACCTCGCCCCTACGCGTACCCAACTCCAGGGTATGTCACTAGGGACGGGTGAAGGATTCAAGGAATATGCGCAAAAGTGGAGAGACCTGGCTGGAAGGGTGCATCCACCTTTGACTGACCGTGAGCTTGTTGACATATTCTTGGGGACCCTGTCTGGTCCGTTCTTCAACCATCTGATTGGGAATTCTTCTGCTGGGTTCACAGATCTGATCTTGACTGGTGAGAGGATAGAAGCTGGTATCAAGTCTGGGAAGATACCAAAGGGTGACTCCTCGAACGCTGAGAAGAAACCATTCAAGAAAGAATCTAGTGTTGTCTATGGTTCAAAAGGGCAGAATAGGTCCGAGCACCGCCAAACTGTCAATGCGGTAGTTATTTCCAAACCGGCCAGCGCTCCTCAACATCGCAACCAACAAAGGGAAGAGAGACCTAAAAGGCAATTCACTCCCCTCAGCATGACCTTGTCCCAGATATTGCCACAGTTGCTGGAGACCAATTTGGTAACTCTAAGAGACCCTCCTAAGAATCCCAACAAGACACCTTCGAGGTATAACCCCAACGCCCGCTGCGCTTATCATTCTGACAGCCCGGGGCATGCTACAGACGATTGTTGGACTTTGAGGAACAAGGTTCAGGACCTAATCGATGCAAAGGAGGTCGAGCTCGAAGCGCCCGAGACTCCCAATGTGATCACTGCTCCCTTGCCAAAACATGGCTAGGATTGAAAACTTTTGTTCATTCGAATGTTCAAGTTGTATTTTTCTTTGATTGTTCAAACATTTTATTCATGTCAAATGTTGTTATTTCATTAATGCATTACACGTGTCTGTTTTGAAGTAATTATGTTCACTATGCTTAAAACTGATTTCATTTTTTGACGTTCAACTCTCGATTAACAATTCTAAACCTTTTGAGGGAGGATGACGAAAACGATACCACGATCTTTACAGCATGCTTTTGAACACATCCCCTTTTCAGTGTTGAGCCATAGACATAGGATTTGACCACACCCATTAGTTTAGACAACAAGAGTGGATACCGTATAGTACTACGGGCGCGTGGAGTGCTAACACCTTCCCCTCGCGTAACAGACTCCCTTACCCGATCTCTCGGTCGAAAGATCGTGATTTCTCCCTTTCCAGGTTTTCTCGATGTTTACCTTTCCCTCTCGGTGGGATAAAAGAAGTTCGTTGGCGACTTCATTGATGTTTCATTAACATCCAGATGACATGTTCCGGCCACGTAGTTTCACCTTGGTCAGATTATCAAAGCAAGCAATTACCTTTGTTGAGAACAAATACGACCGGTAAAACTCCGATCTCATCTTTGATATATTTATCTAAGATTCGATCACCAGAACACTTTTCAATCATCTACCCCTAGGTTGTGATAGGTGTGCGAGTTACCAGGTTTATATTATTCATCCCTAGGTTGTAATGAATACGTGAATCTATCTTCGTGCTGTTTATCCCCTAGGTCGTGGTAAACACACAAAATCTTTAAATATATATCCCCTAGGTTGTGATAGGTATGCGAATTTTCAGGGTTATACTATTCATCCCCTAGGTCATGATGAATAACGTAAGCCTATCTCTGTTGTCTTTTATCCCCTGGGTCGTGATAAACGCACATGTTCACCCTCGTACTATTTAATCTCTAGGTTGTAGTAAACATAACAAAATCTACATAATTCCATGCGTCAGTCTCCATGCGACAATGCATTATCAAAACTCTGTTTTATTCATTCCTTAGGTTGCGATGAATAGACAAAATATGTATTATAAAATTACTATATTAGTCTTGAAGCATTAGTAAGTCAACTTCGCAAACTCGTATTACTTACCTCCTAGGTTTTGGTAAATATACGAAAATCTCCAATCTCTTTTAGGTATTGACAAGTTATCTACGTCATCATATCTAAGTCAAATAAAAACTTTCTGTTCAAACTCGGGTAAGATGATGCATCATCATCTACCTCTATTTTTCCACACTCTTGGGAACGTTGTAAAGTGTATCCTTATTGTCGTTCATATAAATTTTAGGGTCTTCCATTATTTAATAAACCTCCAATTCGAATATGTAAGACATGCATATTCTCACACTATTCGATCAAAGAGTAATTAAATAGGGGCAACTGTCATACCCCAAATTTTCCCTGACCCAGTAGATATTAGGTTCTATGTATGAGACCTTAAGGTTAGATGTTGATTCTCTCAAAACCCTAAAACTTGGAACCATTTTTCTACTGGCTGGTCCTTATTGGCTATTCCAACTATGGCTAAATGCCATGTTTTAACCATCTATAAAAATGAAGATGAAGAGATCAAGAATAGGAGGATCCAATGGGCTCAATTGGCCTTGATGACTCCAACTGATAATGGGTATACCTTGGAAGAGGCTTTTAAATGGTATGTCATTATGTTTGCAAAATTCCACAATTTCACTCCATTCATGCCTCCTATCGCCAATCGAACTAATGACACTGAATGGTTCACTCAAGAATTCCCTACTCCTAGTGTTAATCAAGAAGAGGAATCCCTTAAAATATGGGAAGATTTTTCCTTCCAAATATTACTCTTAACCAGGTTGCGAAACTCCAAGGACCATGTAAAAATAATGTGTTACCAACCCAACCTTGTGCTCAAATATTGTGGCTCAAGCAACAACTTCATGACTACAGACTCGATCTAGGATGCATTCCTCTTCGGTGCGACAATACAAGTGCAATAAACATTACAAAGAATCCGGTCATGCACTCAAGAACCAAACACATCGACATACAACATCACTTTCTTCGTGATCATGTACTTCAAGGAGATGTTGAGGTCACATTTATAGATACTCATAATCAACTTGCCAATATCTTCACTAAACCTTTGGCAAGAGACCCATTTTACAAGATTCGACGAGAACTTGGGATTCTTGATGAACACGGCATATAAGGTGCTTTCTATCCTTTTTATGCTTTCACATACTTGTCTTAACTTGGTTATATGTAAAAATTCATGATTATATGATGCCTTTAAATGATATATATTTGAAGTGTTGTTAAAATTTAAGAAAAATGTGTTTTTGGTCCTTTTTGTTGATGGAAATCGATTGCACCATTGTGTAAATCGATTGCTCACTGTATGTTTTATTTTCTGACCTTTCTGTTTTTAGTGCAAATCGATTGCACCATAGTGCAAATCGATTGCATGCTGTTCATTTCAATTTTCTGTTGGTTATGTTTTGTATGAAAATCGATTGCACCTGTATGCAAATCGATTGCACCTGCTATAAATTAATTTCTTGACAGGCTTTTATGTTGGTCATAATTTATCTCTCTCTCATATTCCCAAGTTCACCTCCACTATTAACAAATCAATTAAATATCATTGACTATATTAAAACCCACTCATCACTATCCACTCACAAATCCTATCCAAATTCATCTCATCAAATATCTACTTCTCAAAATCTACCAAACCCTAAATTCAGAAAAACACCTTCCTCATGGCATCCATACAAAAATGAAAAGTGTTAGCTCCAGAGAAAAGAAAGAAGAAAGTTGCTTCATCTTCTGCAGAAAATCCATCAATCTCAACTCTCACTGAAGTTTAAGAAACAAGGTTCAAAAGGGATTTTCAAAGGAAGATAGTGTCCACTCCAAAATACGGTATGCTATCATCTTTCCCTCAAGAATGCTTTACTTTTCAGAATGATTTGACTGCATATGGATTGGAACCCCTGATTTAATCATTTAGTCCATACTTCCCGGATCTAGTAAGAGTGTTCCTCAGTAATTTGGCTACTTACAAAGGCAAGTTTGTTACATATGTGTTGGGCACAGGAATTTCTCTAACCCCTAAAATTCTTGGTGAGATTCTACATATCCCTCGTATTGGGAGCTCTTTGTATGATCCTGAAGACGAAGCATGGGATGATTACAAGAAAAAGTATTTTTACTACAGCATTGGCAGATTGAACGAAGCTGACTTCCATGCTAAAAGAATTCTCCGTCTAGGAGGAGTCATTCCATCTAGAGACTCTTGGAGTGCAGGTAACTTTTTTATCGATGATAGGCTATTTCACTATTTCATGGTCTGAATTATGTTTCTGTAGGATGGAAACCACTACACTGTGACTGATTTGGAAATGCAACTGCTATACGCAAGGAAAAGAGGTATAAGTGTCAATTGGGCACGGCTTATAATGACTCATATGCTAAGGTTTGATGTAAAGTCAAAATTCCTACCATATGCTTACTTTATTACTCTAATTATGGAAGAGTTTGGAATTGATTTTGCCATTTTTGAAAGAGTTGATATGGATCCAAATGGTCACAAGATCTCAATCAAAAATGTTGATTCAAGAATGGGAGTTCACTACAATTCAGAAACAAAAATAATCACATACATTAGTGAAGATATGGTTGGTGACGAAGAAAACAATCAAGAGGAAGAAGGCGGTGATGCTGCACCTCCTCCAACTACTGCTCCCTCTAGTCCAAGTAATCAAGATGTTATAGATTTTATGACTCAACAATTTTCTTCCATTAACACCAACATCAACCACCAGTGGAATGCCATCAATGAATCCACGACATCTCAGATTAATAATTTTCGCTCAGATGTGAACCAACAATTTTCCTACCTCTACTCTCACCTTCACATACCTCCATATGACCCTAATAATCCTGATGTACCTCCACCACAATACACAGAACCTCCATTAGAACAACAATTCCCCAATCAAGGACCCTTCTTCTATAACAACAATTCCCCTTAAAATTCTGTCCAATTTTGTTATTTCTACTGTTTTTATGTTATGTCCTTATTACTTTATGCTATGTTTTGTTTGTAGCTTTTGAGCTTTCTATGTATTTGTTATTCTACTATGACATGTATGTCTATGACTATGTTTAATTAGTGCATGTTTTTCTTAAGCTTTCAATGTTATCTATTTTTATTGTATCTTTCCCTTCTTTTTGATAATGTCAAAGGGGGAGAAGGATGTGGCACTTTATGCTTGTTTATTTCCTGTCTTAAACTTCTAAGGTACTCTTCAACAAGATGAACAATTTCAAGAGTTTCCAACCTTCTCATACAAAGGGGGAGTTATACATCTTAAGGGGAGAAGTCTCTTTCTGGAAATAACAAAGCTTCAAGAAAGATTGTTTGTCATCATCAAAAAGGGGGAGAATGTAATATCAAGCTTCTCAAATAATTCTCATTGCATTTTGTTTTAATGAAGACAAACTATATTGGCAAGAAGACAAAGATTTTGATCAAGCTAAAAGCATCATTGGATAAAAGACTTTGTCTCAAGTTCTTAGCAAATTTCACAAGGTATAATGACAATACTTACTTTGAACTTAAGTCTTAAATGCTCAATGATCAAAAGAAGTGGTTTATCTTGTCCAAACTTTTTATCAAGTTTTCTAAGCAAAAAATCAATTTTCACTTATGTGCAATCGATTTGCATGTTGGTGCAATTGATTGCATGCTTCACGTTTTCAAAATGTTAGCTACTATTTCTACGTGCAATCGATTTGCATGTTTATGCAATCGATTGCTCTCTATCAAATTTTGCTACTGTTTTAAAGGGAAATCGATTTACACACTTGTGCAATCGATTGCTCACTGAAAATATTTGAATTTTTTAGCTGTTAAAACCCGTGCAATCGATTTACACAAGGGTGCAATGGATTGCATGCTGAACATTTTTAAAAATCAGCAACTTTGAACATACCTTTTCATAACACCATTTCATAGAAACTTTTCATTGAATCTTGGCAATTATTCATGATTCATTTGCAGAAATTTATGCTGTTTCAAAGAGGTGCTATGAACATATAAATACTGAATTTTCAAAATATTTTTGTACCTTTTCCAATCAATAGTTTATGAATTTTAAAATGTTAAAACTCAAGCTTTTTCTTCACTTTCATACACAAAGTTTTTCAGCATATTTTCATATATTGTTAAACAAAAAACTTTGAGCATTCTATAGTCTTGAGTCATTGTATATTATTCTTATTAGAAGAGAAGATCAAGTCATTGATAAAATCACTCAAAGTGATTATTGCACTACAAACTGTATCAATCAAATATTTCTATACACTTTCTTATTTTTCAGGATTGTTGAAAATAAGTTCAAGTGCTTTTGTAATCTTGTTTTTCTAGGATGGTTGGATACAAGTAAGGTCACCTTGAGAGGATTGTTCTCATTGTTGACATAGTGAAAATCCAAGAGGATTGTTCTTGGTCCAATAGGATTGTTCTTGGTTTTGATAGTTCTTGTTTAAGTTTTCTAACTATAAGGAAATATCTTTCATGTTGAAAGGGGACTGGAGTACTCTCAGACTGTGAGGGGAACCAGAATATATCACTTGTGTCTCTTTATTTTTATGCACTTTACTCTTTCATAAACTCACCATAAACCAGAAAAATAATATCTATCATCACTAAAACCAGAAAATTTTAAAGTACCTAATTCACCCCCCCCCCCCCCCCTCTTAGGCGCGCTTCGTACTTACAGAATTTTCAAATCCCTTTCCAACTTTTTTCTTCTAATTTTTCTCAAATCGACTGAACTGTGGTTTAAAGAAATTTTAAGTGAGGGTATGGTTAGGATCGTCTTGAAGAGACGAGTCCAATGATACCACTACGAGTTCCTGATTTTTCCATTTGAAGAAACTCACAAAAATCCAACACGTAGGGTTCTGGAGGTTGAAGACGACCTACATGTCGTTCTTCAACCAATGGGGCGTGACATTTATTTTAATTTCATTGGCCTGGTTTTAATTAATTGTGTGTTTCTCACTAAGATCCATATCAAGCACCGTACGCCAGGTCCTTTGGATCTGTTTACTAACGCGTTTTGACTATAATCAGATGGTCCATATTATTTTGACATTATTTTTATTTTCTGATTTTTGATTTAATTGTTTTAAACTTTAAAAATTCATAAAAAATTCATTTCAACTTCTAAAATTCAAAAAAAATTATCAAAAATACTTTTGATTTTTCCCTTTCTGATTCTTATTTTTTAACTATTTTATTTTATGATTTTGTATTTTTTTATGATTTTTCACTTTATATGAATTGTTTTAATTGTTTAAAAATACTTTTCTTAATTTTAAAATTCTGGAAAAATTATGGAATGATCCAATGACCTCTTGACAAATATTAGTGACCTCATTTTATTTTTATTTCTGATTTTACTATTTTTCACAAATTTCAGTTTATTTTTATTATTTCTTTAAATTTTCAAAATAGTTTCTAACTTTAAAAAATTCTAAAACAATTTGTCAACACTTATTGACTCATGTTTGACTTATGATATTTTTTTAAGGATTTTTATTTGGTTTTTTATTACATGTTTTGTATTTTACTAATTATTTCTTTTTTAAATCATTTAAATTTTGTTTAATACTAAATATATTTTATTAATTTTTTATTGGTCTTGATTTAGAGACACTTGGGTGTTATTCTGGGACAAGTTCCTTAACCTCATTGGATCTTGGATGTTTATAGGTTGAAAAACCAAATCAAACAAAATGGATGAATGATGTTAATGATATTTGAAACCCTAGAGTCATTTGATACATCACATTCCCTCTTCAACTTATCCCTTTCTTGTTTTTTACTTGTGCTACATGTTTTTGGAGAATGATCTACATATTATTTCTCTAGTATGTTGGTACATAGATTGTTATTAACCGGCCTCAAAATAGGTGTGACTTCTACATAAGTCCACTTACGATTGCTTAACATAGCGCTAAATTTGTCTCGATTCAAAAAATGATCATTCGTGGCCTAAACTTATGTTTGCATGTCCGAGTATGTTTAATTTGAAGCCTTTGATTCAATAACTTTGAAGTTAATTGTTAAGATGCTTTGATTTTATCAATCCTCTAATGAACTTCATGAACTTTGGTCTAAGTGAATCATTTGAACATCATTGATCATATGTGGTTGTCTTGAGTATTTGAAATGAATGATATACTTGACAAAAAGTAAATGAAACTTGTTGTTGAGAAGCTTTGATTTTATCAATATTCTAATGAGTTTTCAAATGCAAGTTTCAAGATGGTCATTCAACTAACTTCTAACTTCTAATTCATAACAATTAACTTTACTTTATGCCTTTACTTCATGCATTTACTTTATGCCTTTATTTTGTGCCTTTATTTTTATGTACCATTTATTTTAGCATGTACATTCCATACCATTTTTCTTTTGCTCACTTGAGCATTTATCTTTATGTCATTTTATCTTTGCTTATTTGAAATTTTCTTTTCTTTTAAATACACTTAATAATCAACTTGAACAGTAAAAAACTTTAAGCTTACTTGGACTACTTGGTTACTATCCTTGGCATTGTGGGGTTGTGGATCTCTCAGACTTAGGATTAGAATCCTTGATACTTGGGGACTTTGTTGCTTTGTTGTTATTTTGTCTGAAGTTCTTAGAGTTTACTCCAAGGCATTGGGTTTATTTTCTTTGTGTGTAGGTCATTTTGATTATATGCTTTGTCTGTGATTGAGAATTCCTCTGCATACAATCATTACTCTGCCCAATTTTTGTGAAGACTTAATTCATCTGAAGCTTGGTATTTCTCAAACGTTTGGTATTTTTGCTTTCTAGGTTTCAATCCAAAGGATGAGAATTATACATTGACTTCTTATGTCAAGTGTTGGCTCCTTGTTGGTTAGGTCGTTCTGTTCCTTGGATTTTACTTTATGTTTTAGGATAATCCCTTCATCTCCTCATCTCTTATTTAATTTTTAAAAAATCATCTCCCTCCTTTTCAAAATTCTCCTTATTTTCTATTTTGAACTGCTTTCATAATAAACTTGGACTTAGGTCCATGTATTTTCAAAATCTTTTCTTAATCAAATTTTAATCAATATTAATCATACTTTTACATTTTTGTGAGAAGACAAAAAGTCAATTAATTTCATTCAAACCATTTTTTCCTCTTTGGATTTTTACTTTAAAAATATTACTCAAAAGATTAGACTCTTGTCGATTCTTGTAGTGATGCGAGCTACTATACTTCTACGGTATATAGTGAAACGATATATTTTCCACTTGGATGTTGAGTGAAGTTTTGTTGATTTTAAAATCAAAGTTATATCCTCCACTTTTAGATGATGCAAATTCTCCTTTCTCATGATTGTGGGTAGTAAGTATGTTTTCCACTCAGATATGACGATGATGTCTCTTCTCTTAAAATTAACCAGCACACTTGTGTTTTAAAATTTTAAAGATGAACTACGAGTACCCTGATCCCCTATTTCACAGAAGATGGTATGTAGGCAATAAAGGTTCGCAACCGCGATGGATGCAAAATTGTAAAAAAATACTTCTTTTCTCATCTCTATCATCTACTTTTGTATACACTTCTTATAGCCAAAATACACATATTTTCAAAGAGGTTCTTGAGGAGTACCATAGATGTTTAGGGTTCTAATATCTTCCCTTTTCATAACCAACCCACGTGCCTAGACTCTCTCCCCCTCTCTTTTGGGTTTATTCGCTCTTTCCCATTTCCTTTGGAAATAATAAAGTGTGGTGGCGATTTTTATTTGATTTGTGTGAGTTAAGTCACTCCAATGGCTTAGTCTCAACATTTCTAATGCCACATAAAAATGGCGACTTCACTAGGGAAAAGATCGACCAAATGTTGGTCAATATCTAAGTGGGTTGAGCCTATCTTTGTTTATATTTTGTATGTGCTATTATTTGTTGTATATTATGTGTTGTATATATGTTTGTCTAGATTTTCCTGTTTTTCAGAATGCTTGGTGATTTCTCATAAGTCCTCTACCCGGACTTTGGAAAACTTAAGATAGGACGGGCGGTATAGTCATGTTAACTTTGAGGGAGGAATCCCAAAAAAAGGAGACATGATATCCCCCACTCAGTGGAGGCTCTTTTGACTGTAGTATATGTTTACCGAGAAATAAAGAAGACGTGCTTCTTTTGTCATGGGAGCCTGCTGAAGTTGAGGACCGTAGAACCCTTAACCTATCTTTTCCTTTTAGGTGTAGTTTGAAGACTATGAGGGAGAAATCCGGAAGTGGTTGTCATGCAATTCTACACTCAGACGAGTTTTTCCTGAGAATATTGTTCATTACCGGGTTAACGAAGACGTTGGAAATAACCAAAGGAAGGATGTAGACTTTGGGAACCTTTTAGAACCTTGTTCGGCAGGTGATAAACTATTATTCCTTACCTTGTGGGTAGTACTTTTGGCTTCATGCTCATTTTGTTAAACATATGAACCTCTCGTGTTTGTGATCTTGTGTGTGATTGTTGCATCATGCATTCATGCATCCATGAGCATTCTTTAAAACATTTGACTAAAGGAACTTAAATATTACCTTTGCAAATATTTCAGGTACTTTTTGACCATGGATTTTAGAAAAATAAAGACTCAGAAGTACAATTTCAAGGATCCTAAGATAGAGGAACTGGTGAGTTTGATTCCTGAGATTGAGAGCTCTACAAATTTCTGGAAGAAGTATGGATCAGTCATGCCTCTTATGAAGCTCAAGATGAAGGAGGGTATTCTTTCTACATTGGTTCAGTTCTATGATTCGTTGTTCCAGTGTTTTACATTCCCTGATTATCATCTGATGCCCATATTGGAGGAGTATTCTTACTTACTTGGTTTACCTATTACTGATCGTGTTCCTTTCACCAGCTTAGAAGGAGAGCCTAAGTCTCATGAGATTGCTGCCATGGCTCATTTAAAGAAGTCTAAGTTTGAGGCTAACATGATTACTAAAGGAGGAATCATGGGTTTACCTGCTCAATTTTTATTAGAGAAAGCTCGTTACTTTGTCACGATGAAGAGTACAGTTGCTTTTGAGGCTATCTTTGCTTTTCTTAATTATGGGTTGTTCTTGTTTCCTAACGTCGACGAATTTGTGGATGTTAATGCCATTAGGATCTTTCTGATTGGGAATCCAATCCCTACATTGCTAGGAGATACTTATTATTCCATCCATATTCGGAATTTCTATCAGGAAGGGATGATCATTTATTGCACATCATTGTTATATCAGTGGTTTATTTCTCACTTACCTCAGTGTATTTCTTTTTAGGATACCAAGAAGGAACCTCATTGGGCCCCAAAGATTATGGCTTTCACTTATTCTGACATTGTTTGGTACATCATTATTATTATGATGTGGAGATTATTAATAGTTATGGTAGTTTCCCCAATGTGCCTCTTATTAGTACAAAGGGAGGAATTAACTACAATCATATCCCCGCGTGTCATCAAATTGGATATCCAATGAGAGACAAGCAAAACAACATTCATTTGAGTGGTTTCTTTCTCAAATAATGAGAAGATCATAAGGAATCTAAGAAAGAGATTGAGAAGGCCTGACGCCATATTCATAGAAAAGGTAGAAAAGATTTGGGACCAAGAGGTGTTGTTTCCTTGGAGACTCATCTCCGTTAGGTACAAGTAAGAGCAATTCAATTGAGGATGCCATATTCTCGTGAAGAACCTATACCCGGTCTGTTTATGAGGACTATCCCTCCTCTCTTAGATGATGTGGAAGAACTTTATCTTTCCCAATTTAGGATGCAGTAAGAGAATGAAGCATGGAAGAACAAGTACCAGAATTTGGAGGTGTCCTACTCAACAAAATTAAAAGATAAGGATGACTTGATCGAGATTATTGAGAGTCGTGTTGTGGAGATGATGGAGAAGCAAGAGAATTTATTTTCCTCTAGAGCTCAGCCACGTCCCAATCACTCATTTTTTGATTTGGTTAATTTGAAAGAAGTCGTCGACAAATATGCAGAAGAGAACGAGCAATTAAAGGCTCAGATTTCAAGACTCAAGGGAAAGCGCCAGTGTATGGAGAGATCTTCATCAGCTTTGGCTCCTTGTGATTTTTTTTAAAATTATATATTTATTCTCATGTACTTAGGATTGTTGAAACTTGTACTAAAAGTTGTAATCCATTCCAAAGTTATTATTAAAATGAGAATTTTCAGTATTTCCAAATGTGTTAGTACTTTAATATTTGTAATTGTTTATGATTCTTTGGGTTCCTTGGATAAAACCAAAAAAATCATATGCATTGCATATCATGCATCATTTTTGCACATTTTTTTGCATTCTTGTTTATACCTAGGTGTCTTACTTGTTTCTCTGCTTCAATATTCGGCAAGTTGTCTCATAATTATAATACTAGGGCTAATTCCAAGAAGAAGATGGAAAATATTGAACAAGAGAATTATGAGTTGCACGAAGAAGTTACTGCTTTAAGGGCTAGTATGGCCAATCTGACTGCTTTAAGTTACTGCTTTATGAGTTGCACGAAGAAGTTACTGCTTTAAGTTACTGCTTTAAGTTACTCTTTTTCCCGTGACCACCTGGTGATGTATATCAGACGGATGTCCACTCATGGCCAACGTTTTCTTATTCATTTATTCCCGGATAGTTTAACCGGTGCTTCTTTGAAATGGTATATGGTATTAGATAGTATCAACATCCGGACCTTTAATGATTTGGGTGAAGCTTTGATCAAGCAGTATAAGTACAACATGTTTATGGCACTTGGCCGTGACCAATTGAGAGCGATGGCTCGGAAATATAAGGAGTCATTCAAAGAGTATGTGAATCATTGGCATGAGGTTGCTGCCCAAGTGGTACCCTCGATGGGAGAATAAGAAATGACTAAGGTCTTCCTAAAAACCCTTGGTTCATTTTTTATGAAAGAATGGTTTCCAGTGCACCAAGTGATTTCACTGAAATGCTAAGTATGGATGTCCGTCTAGAAGAAGCTGTTAGGGAAGGACAATTGGTAAAAGATGAAGGTTTTAGTGGAACAAAGAGATCATCATATGGGTTTTCTAGAAAGAAAGGAAGTGAAACAAATGCTGACGTTGAGGAGAGAAATGTTAGACCTTAGAGAAGACGTCATCAACACCAACAACCAGTTGCTTCTACAACTCTATTTGTCAGTGTAGCTCCGACTAATGTTGCCTATCAAAGAGAACCTCCTTAAGGTAATCAAGGAAAGGTCAAAAGAGAGAAGCTTTTGATCCTATTCCGATGAGTTATGCATAATTGTTTTCGGCTTTAATTCAAAAGAAATTGGTGCAGACTAGATCTCCCCTACTATACCTTCACCTTTACCATGGTATTACAAGGTGGATCAGACTTGTGCTTTTCATCAAGGAGCCCCTGGGAACAACATTGAAAACTGTTATCCATTGAAGTCTGAGCTATAGAAAATGGGAAGATTTTGTCTTTTGTCTTTTAAAGATGTTGGTCCCAATGTAAAGGATAATCCACTACCAAAACATGGAGGTGGAAATGTTGTAAATATGGTTGCTGGTTGTCCTGGAGATTTCCCGATTTTTGATATCAACCTGGTCAGAGGTGATTTAGTAAAGATGCGTGTTGATCTCTGTGAATTCAGCTCTTATACACATGACCATGATGGTTGTAGTATTTGAAGTTCAGATATCCATGGATGCGATAAAGTGAGAGATGATCTTCAAGATATGATAGATAAAGGTCTTATTCATATAATCATACCAAGGGATGAATATAAAGAAGATGTGAATATGGTTTATGGATGTCCCGATGAATTCCTGATTTTTGATGTGAATTACATGAATAATGATTTGGTGTAGCTGCATGCCATATTTTGTCACATGGATGACCAGGAGGTACATCATTGTGGGTCCTGTCAGATCTGCTATAGAGATTCCCGTGGTTGTTCTGTTGTAAGAAGAGGTGTTCAATTGTTGTTAGATAATGGTACTATTAGGGTCACATGCAACATAGATGATTATAATGAATTTAATGTGATTGAAGACTACTCTATTGAGGCCGTGTATGATGATGAGTACATTTCTGCTGATGAGTTTTTTTCTTCTGATGAAGGTATATTTTCTAATAATAATTATGCCATGCCTGAATATTCTGAAGAAATGGGGGTGAATGTTATTGTACCATGTTTTGGTGACCTCGCTCCTGTAGAAATTGAGTACCACAACAATCCTAATGTTATTCTCGTGGTTATTTGTCTGCCTGGTCCTATCCCATATGAATCAGACAAATTTGTGCCTTATAAGTACAATGAAACTATCCTGGAAGATGGTGTTGAAATTCCTATCCAACCTTTGTCCCATTTGATAGTATTGTTGAATCTAGTCGGGTAACTCATAATGATCGTGTCTTGTCCCCTACCTTTCGAGGAGATGTTAATCCTGGAAAAAAGATTGTTGAGCCTAAGAAAGTGGAAGGAGAATCTAGTGGAGCTGCCTTGGAAAATGATGTGGATGATCTTCTAAAAATCATCAAGATGAGTGATTACAAGATTATGGATAAGTTGTTGCAAACTCCATCTAAGATTTCCATTTTAGCATTATTGATGAACTCTTCTGCTCATAGGGAATCTTTGATGAGGGTGTTGGATCATGCTTTTGTTGAAAGTGATATGTCTTTAGATCAGTTCAACGATGTTGTGGGGAATATTACATCTTGTAATAATATGAGCTTTTGTGATGAAGAGTTTCCTGATGAAGGGAGAAACCATACCCTGGCTCTCCATATTTCTATGAATTGTAAGAATGACTCTTTGTCTAATGTACTGATTAACAATGGATTTTATTTAAATTTCATATCGAGAAGTACTCTCATGAAGCTTAAGTACCAGGGAACTCCCATCGTCGTAGTGGCATTATTGTAAAAGCTTTTGATAGTTAGAGAAAGTCTATCATCAGAGAAATGGATTTACCTATTCATATAGGTTTACACTTATTCCAGATTACATTTTAGGTTATGTATATTGTCCCCGCTTATAGTTGTTTATTGGGACTACCTTGGATCCATGAAGCAGGAGCTATTACTTAAACCATGCATCAGAAGCTGAAATTTGTTCGTGAAGGAAAGGTAGTCATTGTGAATGGTGAGCAAGCTCTCTTGATATCTCATTTGTCTTCCTTTACCATTGTATAAGTTGATGAAGTCGTTGTTGGAACTTAGTTCCAAGCTTTGTCCATTGACAATATAAGAAAGAATGAAGATTTTATCGCCTCATTTAAGGGTGTGCAACAGGTAGTGCAAAAAGGCCCTAGCAAGGTTTGAGGGAAGGTTATTAATCCACTGGTGAACAGGAATGGGACTGTTTTTGGTTTCTCTATGAAGATGGAAGTTGTGAAGTCAAAGTCCAATTTGAGTAAATATAAAGACATCTTCCACAGTGCACAATATCTTCATTCGACTACTTAAAGGATCAACGCTATCCTCGAAAATGAGCCATAGCAAGAGATGCTGAACTTTGTGACAGATGGAGTCAGAGTCAAGAATTAGATCATTGTTGATGTTCCTTCTCGCATTCACATTTAAAAGTAATTTGTTTTTAATTTTTCTTTTCAAAAATATTTCACTCTTCCCAAGGTGGAAGTAATGATTGTATGGGCGTATCTTTTGTTTTGATTTTTAAGATCATTAATAAAAGTTGTTTTTGATTCCTAAATTATGCCTTTATTTTCTATTTTTCTTGGAAAATGGTAATTAGAATAAAAAAAATTTCGAAATAAATAATAACTGTAAATAAATCTGCATAATCACTTGTTACATATGTTAGTTTCTAAAATCAATCATAAATCACATGTGTCGATTATTTAAAAAACTCATTGAGTGCAATGACCTGCACCCTCTCCCAACTTTGAATATCCTATGTATGTGGCTGAAGAAGAGGAATATGATGAAATCCCAAAGAGGTTTCACGGTTTCTTGAGCACGAGGAAAATACCATTCAGTCGTATAAAGAGTCGTTGGAGACGATTAACTTGGGTTCAAAGGAAGATTCAAAAAGATTGGGTCACTTCTTCATTCCAATGTGAAGAGCATGTTGATTGAATTGTTGAAAGAGTATGTGGATATCTTTGCTTGGTCTTATCAAGATATGTCTAATTTGGATACTTATATTGTGGAACATTATTTGTCGTTAAAGCCAGAATGTCCACCGATTAAGCAAAAGCTACAAAGAACTCATCATGACATGGAAGTGAAGATTAAAGAAGAGGTTTTGAAGAATATTGATGATGGTTTTCTTGTGACATTAGTGTACCCTCAGTGGATTCCAATATTTTTCCAATACCAAAGAAAGACGGAAAAGTTTGCATGTGCGTCGATTATAGAGATTTAAATAAAGCAAGTCCAAAAGATGACTTCCCATTGCCACATATTTATATGTTGGTTGACAATATAACAAAATTCAAAGTGTTCTCGATCATGTACGGATTTTCCAGATACAATCAAATTATAATAGCTCTTGAGGACATGGAAAAATTAACATTTATCACACCCTGGGGAACATTATGTTACAAAGTGACGCCCTTCGGGTTGAAGAACACTGGTGCAACGTACCAGAGGGCTATGACAACCTTATTCTCTGATATGATGCATAAGGAAATTGAAGTATATGTTGATGATATGATCGCAAAATCTCATACTAAGGAAGGACATATAGAAGACTTATTAAAGTTGTTTCAGCGTTTGAGGAAGTATTGTCTCTGCTTGAATCCAAATAAGTTTACTTTTGGTGTTCGTTCAAGAAAGTTGCTAGGTTTCATTGTCATCCAAAAAGGAATTGAAGTTGATCCTGATAAAGTTAAGGCAATTCAGAAAATGCCTTCACCAAGAACTGGAAAGTAAGTTAGAGGTTTCCTTGGACATTTGAATTACATTTCCAGATTTATTTTCTATATGACTGCAACATGTGAACCAATCTTCAAGTTGTTAAAGAAAGATCAAGGGTGTGTGTGGATGGACGATTATCAAAGGGAATTTGAAAGAATTAAAGAGTATTTTCTTGAACCTTTTATCTTGCTCCCTCCTGTTAAAGGAAGACCATTAATTATGTATCTGACTGTGTTAGATAATTTCAAAGGCTGTATTTTGGGACAATAAGATGAAATGGGACGAAAAAAACATTCTATTTTTATTTGAGCAAGAAGCTCACTAACTGTGAGTCACGATATTCTATTCTAGAAAAAACATGTTGTGCTTTGGCTTGGGCGGAAAAGCGATCGCGGCAATATATGTTGAATCACACTACTTGTTTGATTTCCAAAATGTATCCAATTAAGTATATTTTTGAAAAATCTGCTCTTACTGGAAGCATTTCCTATTGGAAGATGTTGTTGTATGAATATGATATTAAATATTGCACTCAGAAGGCTATTAAAGGAATTGTGTTGTCTGAGTACCTTGCTCACCAACTAGTTGACGATTATCAGCCTGTTAAATATGACTTCCCTGATAAGGACATGATGTATTTGAAAGTTAAAGATTGTGATGAGCCTTCGCTGGAGGAAGGTCCTGATCTCGAATCCCGGTGGGGTATGGTGTTTGATGGAGCTGTAAATTCTTAAGGAAAAGGAATTGGTGATGTGATTATCACTCCCCATGGGTCACACATCTCTTGTACTACAAGGTTGGAATTTGATTGTACCAATAATATGGTGGAGTATGAAGCTTGTATCATGGGTCTTGAAGAGGCTATAGATCTTAAAATAAATTTTTTTGACGTGTATGGTGATTCAGCTTTGGTAATAAATTAGATTAAAGGATAATGGGAGACTCGTGACATTGGCTTGATTCCCTAAAAAGATTATGCAAGAAGATTATTACCTTTCTTCAATAAAGTTTAATTCCATCACATTTCCAGAGATGAGAATCAGATGGAAGATGCTTTAGCCGCTTTGGCTTCCATGTACCAAGTAAATGCTTGGAACGATGTACCTCAGATCACAGTTTGACGTCGTGATAGACTAGTTCATGTGTTTTCTACAGAGGGGATGTCAGATGAAAAAACTTGGTATTATGATATCCAACACTTTCTCGAGACACAGGAATACTAGGTTGGTGCATCGAACAAAGATAGAAAGACATTGAGAAGGTTGACATGTAGCTTTTTCCTCAATGAAGATGTGTTATACAAAAGAAATCATGACATGGTCTTGCTCAGATGCATGGATAGACACGAAGGAACATGTTGATGCACGAGACTCATGAAGGTTCCTTTGGTACCCATGCCAATGGACACTCAATGGAAAAAAAGATTCTTAGGGCAGGTTATTGTTGGATAACAATGGAATCTTACTGTCAGATCTATGGTGATAAGATTCATGTGCCTCCAACGCTTCTCAATGTTATTTCTTACCCATGACCTTTTTCTATGTGGGGTATTGATATGATTGGAATGATTGAACCCAAGGCGTCGAATGGACATTGTTTCATCTTAGTGGAAATTGACCACTTCACCAAGTGGGTTGAAGCGGATTCTTATGCTAATGTCACCAAGCATGTGGTAGTATGCTTTATCAAGAACAATCTTATATGTCAATATGGTGTGCCAAGCAGGATTATCACTGACAGCGGCTCAAATTTGAATAACAAAATGATGACATAACTTTGTGAAGAATTTAAGGTTGTCCTTCATAACTCGTCTCCTTACAGACCCAAGATTAATGGGGTTCTTAAACTGCTAATAAAAACATTAAGAAGATCATCCAGAAGATGGTTGTTACCTATAAGGATTGGAATGAGATACTCCCTTTTGTTTTGCATGGGTATCCTACATCTGTACACACTTCATCAGGGGAAACCTCATTCTCTCTTTTGTATGGTATGGAAGAAGTGCTCCCCGTCGAGGTTGAGATTCCCTCTTTGTTTGTAATAATGGAAACCAAGTTGTCAGAGACTGAATGGGTCCAGAACAGGTTTGACCAGTTGAATTTGATTGAAGAAAAGAGAATGACGACCTTGTGTCATGGTCAATTATATAAGAAAAAAATGAAGAAAGCTTTTGATAAGAAGGTTAAGCCTCGTGAATTTAGAGAAGGCGACCTCATGCTCAAAAAGATCATGTCTTTTAACACTGATTCTAGGAGTAAGTGGACTCCCAATTATGAAGGCCCATATGTTGTCAAGAAAGCCTTCTCTGGAAGTACATTAATTCTTGAAACTATGGATGGTGAGAAGTTCCCACGTCCCATGAATGTTGACGTAGTCAAGAAATACTTTGCCTAAATGAATAAAAGATTAGCTCGCTAAGTTGAAAACCCGAAAGGGAGGCTTAGGCAAAAAAAGCATCTCGGTAGGATGAGAACCCGAAAGGCCAATCTAGGCAAAAGTTAGAGACGTAAAAAGAATAAATTTTCCCGGTAGGTTGAAAACTCTTGAGGGCAACCTAGGAAAAAGTTAGGGATTATTGGCAAGTAATTGCATCAGATAAAACTTGACCATTGAAACAATATTTTTCTCGGGTTCTCAACTTCGTCTAAAGTCTATACTCAGGAGTTCAAAGTTGTTAGGGAGAATAATGGTCATTGTATTTCAATGTATCTTTTCCATATATTTACCATTTTCCAAACTTTGTAATCATCTATGGAGTCACGCCATTTGCTGACTACCATTCTATTAATAAAGTTTGAGCCTTTATCTAATTCTTTGTAGTTCCTATCCTGTTATGTTTACAAAAATTTCATTTACTATTGATAGTAATTTTCGAAACAAAAAGATTTAATAATAAAAATGTTTTTGAAAAGAATTTACAAATTACTTTTTACTTCAGCTTTTGTGATTCAAGTGGAACAAAGGTGGTGATTCCAAGGATGGACGAACTACAAAGTTTTGAAAGGATTTGCCAAGAGGTATCTCGGGATTACTCTTGCTGATATGCGCATTGTCCAGTTGTGTTTTTTCTTGGATTAATGGATTTCATACCATTTGTATATGGTGTGGTGTTGGGTTTGATACCTCCCTCCCATTTCCCCAGTTAAGTATTGGTTAAGATTTTTCTTCAAGTTGTTATATGGTGTGTTGGGTTTATATGGTTTGATACCTTTCTCCCATATTCCCCAACTAAGTCTTGATTCATGTTTCTCTAGTTAAGGGTGATTCTTTCTTCAGCTGGTTTATGATCAAACAAAGTTTGTAAAAAATATGAAGCCTTTGTTCATTTAATGGGATTCTTTCCTCCTTTGTGTTGATAATTTATGTGGAATCTCTTGAAGAGAATTATTCTCTCCAATGATGACATTTTTGTTGTTATGTGCTTCTCAAGTAATCGGACAAAAGCAGTATCATTTTCTAAGAAGTGTTGAGACAGCTGTAAACTTTTTGAGTTTTCTCTCGACAAGTGTTAAGTTTGATTTAAAATCCCCATAACTTTGACTTCTTGTTGTGTTGTTAACTTCTTAGATTCCCAAACGAAGCGAAGATGATGCTTCTCTCTAAATTTTTTATCCCTATGAAGTTTCATAATTTCTCCCTAAAGGAGTTTGCACAACGATTACCCTTGATATTGAATATTGTATTCGGGCTCCCCTCGATGATGTGGTGTTGTTTTCCCCAATGAAGTTGTTTTTGAATCCCCAGTTGAAGTCTAGATGATATGACATTGTCTTCCCTAGTGAAGTTTGTATGTTATTCCTCGGTGAAGCCTGGAGGAGGGTGTTATTTCCATGAAACTGTATTGGTTTATTTCTATCAGATTATGCTTTGATTATTTTGTTCAAGCCATGTTTCTTCCCGGTGGAGTTAAGTTGTGAAGTAGGAATTTGTTTCCTCAGTTAGTGCTTACTCTTTTATGGAATCTTCATCCTGGATGTAATGTAGCCGAATGTTGTCCTTACCCAAGTTGGTTTTGTCTGGTTATTCCCAGTGTTGCATATCTGTTTTTGTCAGTGTATACATGATAACTTTAATACATTCATACATACATCATGTATAGCTGAAATAAAATTCATTTCTCATTTGCATTCATTGATGTTTTTGTTGGCATATTGCCCTATTTATAGACTTATGTGACCCACTCTCCAATAGATTGTCAAGCTTAAGCAGAAAGTGTATATCATTTCAATTTCCCCACTAAGTTATCCCTCGTGGGAGAATTTTTCTTTAGCCTTCCTCCTAAACTCATTATCTGGATGGAATGTGATCCCCATTTGAGCTTATTCCTCATTGGGTGGTGTCTTGGTTGACTGTTTCACTCCGGTTTGTTCCTGGTTTTAATTTGTTATCCCCGACAGTAATATTATTTTGATTTGTGTAGGCTTTGAGCCCTGGATTGAGAATGTGAATTTATTTTGCACGTGGAGACTTTATCTCCTCAGCAGAAATGTATTAGCACTCCCCCAGAAATCCAAGATTCATTTCCCCGCAACGTTATCACAATCCTCTTTGTAAGCAGCAAGTGGAAGGTCTCTTTATTTGAGCAACATGTTCTTCACCAGTAAGTCTATTAACGCCAGAGAAGATTTATACTCCAATGAATGGTAGTCTCGTCATTATGGGAGATAGTTCGTTGTTGAGATTGTACTATAATAGATGGTAGTCTCGTCATTATGGGAGATAGTTCATTGTTGAGATGTTTTACTCTGACGGATGGTAGTCTCGTCATTATGGGAGATAGTTTGTTGTTGAAGTTTTACTCCGATGAATGGTAGTCTCGTCATTATGGGATATAGTTTGTTGTTGAGATTGTACTCTAATGGATGATAGTCTCGTCATTATGGGAGATAGTTCATTGTTGAGATGTTTTACTCTGATGAATGGTTGTCTCATCATTATGGGAGATAGTTGGTTGTTGAGATTGTACTTCAATGGATGGTAGTTTCGTCATTATGGGAGATAATTCATTGTTGAGACGTTTTACTCTGATGGATGGTAGTCTCTTCATTATGGGAGATAGTTTGTTGTTAAGGTGTTTTACTCTGATGGATGCTAGTCTCCTCATAATGGAAGATAGTTCGTTGTTGAGATGTTTTAATCCGATGGATGGTAGTGTCTTCATTATGGGAGATAGTTCATTATTGAGATTCACTTTGGTCTAAAAAAGTTGATATGTTCCCAGCCATGAGTGTTGATGGCAATCATATGTTTCCAGTCATAAGTATTGATGCCAATCATTTTTTGCCGACCCTAATATTAGTATTTACCGCTATTATCTTACCGCTTCTATTTGCATCCTTTAGGTCGTAAATTTCCGATCCCCTGTGAGTCGACTTTACTCTCTTTTTGCTATCCCCTCTAGGAGTGGGTAGTTCACAACTATCTATCCATCATTGTCATCTATTTCTTTTCCCTCATAATTTGAGTTAATGATGCCTTATCTCCTCTTTGGAATTTACCCCAGTAGAGTTGAGTCTTATGTTCCCCAGTGATTTATTTTCCTAATCAGACTCTCTTTTTGATCTATTGTTTATTCCTCTGCTTACCCAGTGGAGTACTGTGACACCTTTGGAGTTGTTTGTTTGCATTCATGATTATAAGCATTTCATGGCATCTTAGTGAAACAATTGGAAAAATCATCAAAATAATACTTAATGAAGTCGCCATCGAACATCTTTTATCCCGCCGAAAGGGAAAGGTGAATATCGAGTAAACCTGAAGGGGTGAAATCACGGTCTTTCAACCATAGAGATTTGGTAAGGAAATTGGTTATGCGAGGGGAAGGTATCAGAATCCCACATGTCTGTGATACTCCATAGGATCCATTTATGTTTATTCTAATTTAAGGGTGTGTAAAATATATGTCTAAAGCTTAAAAGTTAAAAGGGAATGCATCTGAAAGAAAACGCAGGGAAAAGAAGGAAGATTTTACAAAGTGATGCTCACTTAGGCCCCGCGACCTAATGCCTATGTATCCCTTTTAAGGAATCAGAGCACCCTTTTGAAATGAACAATGCTAGCGAAGCATGCCCTTTTGAAAAAAGGTTTTAAAAAGAAAAAGTCTGAAGGTTCCCCTTTGAGTTGGTTGGTGTTTTGTTGAGGATAATAGCTAGTTGATCTCAAGAGAGAGATATTAGCCCCTTCTCCACTTATCCATGAAAGGATTCGTTGAGACTTGAGCCACATCCAAAACCAAGAAAGAAAGAACAATAAGATCAAGAAGAAACCCGCTTATCATTTCCATACTCAACAAAGATGTGATCCTCATCAGTAATTATTAAGTGTTTTAAAGTTTGAAATGAAAAAAATAGAGCTTTAGTCTTAATGAGATGCAAAAGAGAAAGAAAAATTCTAAGGGGAACTAGAAAAATATCCCTAAAGTTGTCATGCATTGTTGATCTTAAAGTTGAGGATATGAGAGGGGAACATCTACCTAATATTGGCATATATGGGTACAAGCCTAAGGCCTATCCAATTCAAACTTAGAAAAGAGTGAATTGAAGATCCTATGGGGAGCATACGAGAGGAGAGTCTAATAAAGATAGGAGAAGGGATGACAAAACATCACACAAAGAGATGACAAGACATCAAGAATCATGTATCAATATATGAGAATAAGAGATAAAGAGAGGTATAATGATACCTAACATAGAAGGTCCATTTCCTCTTTAATGCGCATGAGATAAGAAAACTCTACTGAACGCCTCCTTGAATTTCCTCAATCAACCAATGATTAGGTATACCCGAGTTTCATCAATAATTGATCGTAAAATCATAACACGAGCGTCCATAAGATAAATGGAGTGTTGGGTGTAGGGGAGTTAAATCAGGTTATGATTAACCAAGGGCTATACTTGATTAATCTTGTGAGAGTGGGTGCTCCTACCCTTAACCATGAGACCCTTTTGTGCATGGAACACTTGGTATATGAACCAAAGTGATTGATTTGGGTTATGATTAACCAAGGGAAAAACTTGATTAATCTCGTGAGAATGGCCATGCCCAAACTCAACTATGAAACCCTTTATGAAAATCTTGGTATGTGGACCAAGAGGAGAGAGGGAAGTTGCTTTAATGCATAAGATAGAAATCAAAAGTCAGTACAAAGTGGTTATATGCGTGCTCCTAAAAAGTGAGGACTAGCATGGTGCTAGTATTCTAAACGATCAATTGGAACAATTGATCAAATAGTTATCACCGTAGAAAGTCCATGACCAAGCTATGAAATGTGTGCATGTGTGTATGTCTTGGTGGATACCTGCTCATTGACGATGAGCCCAAAAGGAGGCCATGTGTTTTAATTGGATGATACATGCATACTTGACCAAAATTAAAACATAGAAAAAATTAAATACTTATCTATTACAAGCCATATGGGAATGTGGATACGAGTTTATGAATGAGGATGTATCAAATCGGCAACACGATTAAAAGTCTAAACAAACAAATAATTTAACCTAATCAAAATTAATTAAATTGAACAATCTTATTTGATAACATTAATTAACAAAATAATTAATGATATCAAATAATATTTTTCAATATAATTATTTATTTGAAGAAAAATTATATTTTTTTGTATTTTTGATTGCTAAGAAAAATATTTAAACAAACAATACAAAAAGAAATATAAAGAAAAAGATAGAATTGGGCCTAAAATCAACAATTGGAGGGGTGTTGGATAGCATTTCATTGGGCTTAAGCTCACAAGCCCAAACTTTGAATTTGTAGATCTAGTGTGTTACAGCTCCAGAGAGTCTTCGATAGAGGCGCACAGCTGGAGCATTTGATCATGATGATGAGATCTGATGAAGATCTGACAGCTGAGAGGGTGAGGGTGCACCACATGCTGGATGGAGAACACATGTGAGATTCTTTGGCTTGCCTTATGAGAAGAGCTACGTGAATGTGCATATCTGAAGCGTTGAGCTCTAAGGATAACAATGATGATCGATCTCGCGATTGAAAATGTAGGGTGCATGATAGCTATGGTGAGGGTACATGTACAGAATGAGCAAGAAGCCACAGGGGCAGTGACAAGTGTCCCCATTGGATTAGCTTTGTGATTAAAATTAATTTAACAAAATTTATATTAATCACAAGCTTAATAACATGAGAGTGTAATACTCTCTTCATTTATTTCCATTCTCATCTCTCTTTGTGGCTCAAAACAAAATTCCGCCGGAGAATAAGCCTCCACCGTGCAGAAAATCTCCTTGTTGTGTTGTGTTTGGCTCCAATCCTCGATTTCTTTACATCGATCTCTTTGTCTTTCTCTCCTCATCACTAATCTATGGATTGATTTTGCAGATGTTAAATGGTGGCGCGCAGATCTTGAAGGGGAAAGATAAAACCCTAACTGTTCAAAAACAACCAAATGTCAAATATTTATGAGGAAAAATGCGTAAATCAAGGAAAACAAAAAGAAAGAGGAACGAAAGAGATTTCGGGAGAACGGAGGAAGCACAGTAGTCGACTCTTCGTGCTACGACGTCTTTACGATGATCTCTTTATGTCTTTGAGCCTTTTTACTCTTCTGATCCCTGCGATTTATTCTTCTTCTTCGTCGCCTTCGATTTCTTGTGATAGCTTTTCCTCTTTTTCTTTCTCTGATCTGAAGGGTTTGTAGTTTAGGAAGATGATGATAGTTAAGGTTTGTGCTTGAAAGCTTCTTGCAATTTTGTGATATTTGTGAACGAAACTTGATTTATGAAACACTTTTTTGGTTTTGGGAGATGATTCAAGATGAAGGTTGAAATCTGAGAGTGAAGATGAAAAATGAATCGTGAAGTTGAGAGAGCAGAGATAATTTTGTGGAGATTTTTTGGGTGATTCTTCAGAATGTGAAGAATGAATCCCATTGCAAGATATGAATTTGTTATATAATTTGTTAGAGCTGAGAAAGTTAGTTAGGATTGAGACAATCTTGGCCTTAGATCCTGAAAGTTTGTTACAAGGATTGGAGGGTGAGGATCGATTAAAAATGAAACTTGCTTTGAAAGCTTTGTTGAGCTGTAATTGAACTTTTTCCTCTGATTTTATTTCCTGGTATTTTCTGTATAGCATGAGCTGGAAATGATATTATTCTCCTGAATTTCTCTATAACTGATGTACCGATAGGAGGGGATTTTGATACTTTTCTGATTTTATTCTCTCTGCAATTTTATTATTGAACTGATGCATAGAAGTATTTTTGTGATGTTTTGGTGAACCTTTTTTGACATTATATCAGGGCATCTGGCTTGAACTATATATGTTTTGCTTTCTTTTTATACTGACCAATTATTTGATCTGAAGATATTGACTGGATTTGCGATTTATATACTGCTTTGTAATCATGATGAGAGTTTTACTGATTTTGTAATAACTTTCCTTTTGAACCTCTTTTGTGAACCAAATGTTTTTGCGATTTGCAATAGAGGTCATTTGGCCCATGATTAAACTAAAATTCTGATTATTGTTGAAACAATGAGGCATTATTGTTGGATTTGTGAACATGATTGATTCAAGCTCCTAAACCAAAATTGATTCCTTTCCACACCCTAATGATGAATTGAGAAAACCTTTTTCTTGTCTGATTCTTGGTTATGTTCCATGTTCTTGATTGCTTTGATTGCTTGCTAACAACTTTATTTTTCTCTTGTTTCATGAGGTGTTTATGAGTAATGGATGAAGATGGCAAGGCAAAGTGGAAGGAAATGCCATGTCTAGCATGACAAAATGGAAGAGTTTGGAGGAAATCTTGAAGAGGAAGAAGTCTTGGAGGAGAGTCAAGGGAGTTGTTGCAATTTGGATCTTCAAGTGACTTGATCATGGATTAGTTTCTCTTAGGACAAATGTTCACTTGATTTTCTATGTAATTTAGAAACATTCTTCTTGTACTTTGATGAAATAGTTTAGAAGATAGACCATGTAAAAAGGTGTGAATCATTTTATTGTATGTTTGAAAATTTAAGCTCGTGAACACTAGAAATGTTGTTGTATCTTTTGTGTCTTGAATGAACCATGTATTAAAATAAAACTTGTTACATTTGAATGGTAGCATGAATTTCAAATGCAACATAGAACTTTGATCAAAGAAGAATTGCATTTGAAATTTTCCTCGTGAAAGTATTGTGAAACTTGTAGAATTTACAATTGAAATTGATGCTATGAATCTTAGCACAAAATCTTCAAATTGCTGCTCACCTCTAAACTTCAAAAAATGTCAAAACATTCTAAGTAGGAAACAAATGGACAAGCTAATTTCCCTCCAATATCCTTTATTTGAAATTCAACCTCTTTATGATTTTCTTTAACCAAGGATAACTTCTAACTATAAGCCCAACATGATGCACTCTAAAAGCCCAAATATTTTCAATAGTTCTTGCATATCATACTTCAATATCTATCCTCAATATGAATGGCCCAAAAAGGAGCCCAAAAAAGACTTTCTTGATCTTTAGATACCAAATGGAATTCTCTTAATAAAACCCTTAATTAATCTTTCTTTAATCAACGAGCCCAACAATGGTATCTTGTCCTTAAAGAATCTTTGAAAAAGATAAGAATGGAATTAAAGAATAAAACCTCTAATAAAACTCAGTCGACAACTGAGAATGTACTGAGATGAAACTCATAATGGAGATAATGATTCAAAGAGTTCTCTCAAGAAAGACATCACACATTTCAGTGATCAACAACCCTATCCCAAGAGCCAATGGATAGGAAAAATGTAATTTAGTTCGAAATACTTGCAAATTCCGAATCTTCTGATGAAACAAAGAATCAGTTAAGATGTCTCAAGGCCTAAGAAGCCTTGGTAGCTTGAGTGATCAAAATAATTAGGATATGAGACCCTCCTCACACTGATTGAGAATACAACTAAATTCTATAGTTTGTAAAGAACTTGGAACCGAAATAACTTGATTCCATCTAAAAAATACATGAGTATGTATGATGAAACATAAGCCATACAAGGTATAATGAAGATGGAAATTTTTGGGGTGCAACACTTAGGGCCAAAAAGGGTTGGTTTTATATTTAAGTATCTTCAATCGTGTCGAGACGAAGATTTTACCTTCGTATCTCCAGATAGAAGACACTTAAATAAGGGCAGTTGTTATTCCCTAGTTTTTCCCCTAAAGTTTCTCATTATCTCATGTCACAATGCATCAAGACACACACATTAGGGTTTCTCTCTTTATCATGTATTTAAGTTTGCTCTTGAGGGATTACCAAGCACCTTGAATTGTGTATCTAGTACATGTGTTCTTTTAAATAATATTAATATGTGTATATATGTTCCTTTGAATGTTTATACTGTAGGTGATCACAATTGCATTCATCGCACCATCTAATCTTGGATTTGAGGGGTGATTCTCAATCAAATGGTTCTCTAATGGATTTCAAGAGATCAATCTTCAAGGTCATGTCTATGGAATCAAAGATTTGTGGTTCAATGACCCCTTTCACTTTATTCAAGTCAAGATCTCCTCAAAGTTGGTGGTGGAATTCATCAAGAAGATTCATAAGCTCATGTGTTTATTTATATGCCTTATTTAACAAGCTTCATTGAGACCTAAGCTCCTTATTTGAGTGTGCTTCAAGAAAACATCATTTAAAGGCCTTTTATGATTCATCATGCTTTATTTTTTCAAGAAAGTTCAAAGAGATTCAAGGTTGGCTCAACAAGTTTGACCTAATTGAGAAAATACTAGATTCAGTAATCACAAGTGCGTAACTCTCTCAATTTTCAACATTTTGAGTTGGTTCTTTTTCTATGGATTATTATCATCATCTACAACAACATATCTTCACATGACAAGATCCAATTGTGCAAGAAAAATCATCAAAAGTTGAAAGGGGTTTCAATTCATTTTGAAACTCTTTGAGCTAAGGTTTGTTGATCTCTAAGGACCATATCTTGGTCATTGTTTGAAATTTTTGATTGGGTCCAAATCCATGATTCTCTTTAAAGGGTCCTTAACAAGCTCTCTTCATAAATCTAAGGCTAATATTTAATAGAAGATCACTAAAAGTTGAGAAAGATTACAAGTCTCCTTGAAGAGCCTTTGAATTTTAGGGTTTGACTTCAAATGATCATAACTTGATATATTTTTATCTCCTTGAGACCATTTATCCCCGAAATAATCTTTAGGATGTCTACTACAACTTTGTTTTTATGTGCAAGACTTGAGAATGCTTGGAAAGTGGTTGAAGAATTAAAAAGATTATAGGTCTTTTGTGATTTTCCCCAAATTTTCTCATCATCTTCCACACTTCATTTTAAGAGGTCTACTTCATGCCATCTTCAGAAATCAAGGTCCATTTTTAGTAGAAACTCATTTAATTTTGAAGAACATTATAGGTCATTTTTAAGTTCAACACTTAGAATTTTTCTAAGTACAAAACATCTGTGTGTTTTTCAAAATTCAATTGGACGTAACGTTTTTTCTCAAGCATCAAAGTGATGTCTTTCTTGGCACATTGTAAAGATTTTAACAATGTCTTTCAAATGCTTCAAGAACCATCCCATAAAGGTCCTTGGGTAGTGAGCTACACATTGTTGAAGTTGGCTCTGTGGAATATGTTTTTGCTTCAAGTCAGAATTTTTTACCATGAGTAAACTTAGATTACATGTCAAATTACTCAAGGTTTAGTTGTTAAACATGTTTAACTAATTGTCCATATGCATTTTGACAAGAATTGCACTTGATATGAGGTCGTTTTGAGGCATTTCAAGTCACATGTTTGGCATGATCACAATTGGCTTGGTTTGCACGATTTTCCCATAATTCCTCTTGTTTCTCATCATCATTCACTTCCCAATAAATAGAGGATGATATCCCAATTATTTGATAAGCTTTAGAGAGCCAAAGAACCTTTGTTGAACTCCCTCCATAACTCATGATTCTGCAACTTAGAATTCAATTATAAAGCATCTATCGATCCAATTTCTTTGTTGATTCTTCATCCTTGAACTCCATTGAAGCTAATAGAAGAAGAACCAAGCCTTGAGATGCGTTGAATCGTGCTAGCCAAGTCAAGTATCAGAGCTCTGAATTTAAACTTCAATAGGTAGTTTCCTCCATCAATTCTCTCCATATGTGTTGCTACAATGTAGCTCTCATCACTCTAATACTAATTGCATAATTAGTTTTTAACTGGAAGTGAGTTTTTCTCGTGAATTTTCAAATCCCTTTCCAACTTTTTTCTTCTACTTTTTCTCAAATCGACTGAGCTGTGGTTTAAAGAAATTTTTTGCGAGGATATGGTTAGGATCGTCTTGAAGAGATGAATCTAATGATAACACTACGACTTTATAATTTTTCCATTTGAAGAAACTCACAAAAATCCAACACGCAGGGGTCAGGAGGTTGAAGACGACCTACATGTCGTTCTTCAACCAATGATGGCGTGACACTTGTTTTAATTTCACTGGCCCGATTTTAATTGATTTTGTGTCTTTCTCACTAAAATCCATATCAAGCACAGTGCGACAAGTCCTTTGGATCTGTTTCCTAACGCGTTTTGACTATGATCAGATGATCCATATTATTGACATTATTTTTATTTTCTGATTTTCTATTTAATTGATTTAAACTTCAAAAATTCATAAAAAATTCATTTCAACTTTTAAAATTCATAAATAAAAAATTCAAAAATACTTTTAATTTTTCCCTTATGATTCTTATTTTTTTCACAATTTTATTTTATGATTTGGTATTTTTTATGATTTTTCACTTTATTTGAATTGTTTTAATTGTTTAAAAACACTTTTCTTGATTTTTAAATTCTAGAAAAATTACAGAAGGAACCAATGACCTCTTAAAAAATTATTGGTGACCTCATTTTATTTTTATTTCTGATTTTACTATTTTTCATAAATTTTGGTTTATTTTTCTTATTTCTTTAAATTTTAAAAATAGTTTATGACTTTAAAAAATCCTAAAAAAATTTGTCAACACTTATTTACTCATGTTTGACTTCTGATGTTTTTTTAGGATTTTTATTTGGTATTTTAATACATGTTGTGTATTTTACCAATTATTTCTTTTTTCTAAATCATTTAAAATTTTATTTTATACTAAATATATTTTAATATTTTTTGATTGGTTATGATTTAGAGACACTTGGGCATTATTTTGGGACAACTTCCTCAACCTCATTGGATCATGAGTGTTGATAGATTGAAAAATCAAATCCACCAAAATGGATTAATGATGTTGATGATATTTGAAACCCTAGTTTCATCTAATACATCTCATTCCCTTCATCTTATCCCTTGCTTGTTTTTGACTTGTGCTACATGTATTTGGAGAATAATCTACATATTATTTCTCTAATATGTCGGTACATATATTGCTATTGATCATCCTCAAAATAGGTGTGGCTTCTACATAAGTCCACTTACGATTGCTTAACATAGCGTTAAATTGTCCCAATCCAAAAAATAATCAATCGTGGCCCAAACCTATGTTTGCAAGCCCAAGCGTGTTTAACTTAAAGCCTTTGGTCAAATAACTTTGAATTTTATTGTTAAGAGGCTTTGATTTTATCGATCCTCTAATGAACTTCATGAACTTTGGTCTAAGTAAATCATTTGAACATCATTGATCATATGTGGTTGTCTTAAGTATTTGAAATGAATGATATACTTGACAAAAATCAAATGAGACTTTTTGTTGAGAAGCTTTGATTTTATCAATCTCCTAATGAGTTCTCAAATGCAAGTTTCAAGATAGTCATTCAACTAACTTCCAACTTCTAATTCACTAATAATTAACTTTACTTTATGCATATACTTCATGCATTTACTTTATGCCTTTATTTGTGCCTTTATTTTTATGTACCATTTATTTTAGCATTTACATTCCATACCATTTTTCTTTTTCTCAATTGAGCATTTATCTTTATGTCATTTTATCTTTGCTCATTTGAGCTTTTATTTTATTCTATAGACACTTAATAATCAACTTGAACAATAAAGAACTTTAAGGTTACTTGGACTACTTGGTTACTATCCTTGGCATTGTGGAGTTGTGGAACTATCAGACTTAGGATTAGAAGCCTTGATACTTGGGGACTTTGTTGCTTAATTGTTATTTTGTCTGAAGTTCTTGGAGTTTACTCCAAGTCATTGGGTTAATTTTCTTTATGTGCAGGTTATTCTGATTATATATGTTGTCTGTTATTGAGATTCCTCTGTGTACAGTCGTTACTCTGTCCAATTTTTATGAATACTTAATTCATCTAAAGCTTGGTATTTCTCAGAGATTTACTATTTTTGCTTTCTTGGTTTCAATCCAACTGATGGGAATTATACATTGACTTCTTATGTCAAGCTTCTTATGTCAAGTGTTGGCTTCTCATTGGTTAGATCGTTCTTTTCCTTGGCTTTCACTTTATGCTTTAGGATAGTCCCTTCATCTCCTCCTATCTTCTTGAATTTCAAAAAAAATCTTCTCACTCCTTTTCAAAACTCTCATTATTTTCTAACTAGAACCGCTTTCATTATAAACTTGGACTTAGGTCCATGTATTTTCAAAATCTTTTCTTAATCAAATTCTAGTCAATATTAATCATATTTTGACATTTTTTATGAGAAGACTAAAATCAATTAATCTCATTCAAACTATTTTTGCCGCTTTGCCTTTTTACTTTAAAATTTTTTCTCAAAATATAAGACTCTTGTCGATTCTTGTAGTGATGTGAGCTACTATACTTCTACGATGTAGTGAAGTGACATATTTTCCACTTGGGTGTTGAGTGAGGCTTTGTTAATTTTAAATTCCAAGCTATATCCTCCACTTTGATATGATGCAAAATCTCATTTATCATGATTTTGGGTAGTAAGTATGTTTTCCACTCGGATATGGCGATGATGTCTCTTCTCTTAAAATTAACCAGCACACTTTTGTTTTAAAATTTTTAAGATGAACTACGAGTACCCTAATCTCCGTTTGCATGGAAGATGGTACGTAGGCACTAAAGGTTCGTAATCAATGATGGGTGCAAAATTGTAAAAAAATACTTCTTTTTTCATATCCACCATCTACTTTTGTATACAGATTTTATAGCCAAAATAAACATATTTTCAAAGAGGTTCCTGCAGATTATCATAGATGTTTAGGGTGCTAATACCTTCCTTTTGCATAACCATTCCCCATACCTAGACTCTCTCCCCCTCTCTTTTGGGTTTATTCGCTCTTTTCCCATTTCCTTTGGAAACAATAAACATGGTGGTGATTTTTATTTTATCTGTGCGAGTTAAGTTAATCCAATGGCTTAGTCTCAACATTTCTACCGCCACAGGTTGTTTCCGCTTCTCTTAAACAAGCTCGAGAGGGAAAATATCCAGTCGAGTGGAAAGAGGTACATGTTCGCTTTCACATGGTAGTTAGCCTACTTAACATATGTACTTTAATTGATTCCCTTTTATTCTAATATATTTGTCATTGTTTCAAACTGAAAGTGTACCTTAGGTTAGTCCTTTAAAGTGTAAGAAGGATGAAACAAGCAAGGACCCTGAAGATAAGGACGTTGTCGAGAATTCCTCCCATGAAACTCCTAATCCAAAAAGGAAGAAGAAAGAAAAACCTCTATGGATGGTTCTCAAAAGGTACCAAATATTCCAAGTGTTTCCCCCAACGACAAAGTAATGAAAGGGAAGTCTACTACCTCTCAAGTTGTCAAAGAGGAACTCGAGGCAGAAAAGAAGCTTGATTATACCAATATTAAAAGTGCCAACTCTAGCCCTGACATGAGCGTACCTAAGGTAATCTTTCTTAAAAACAATTTTCCTTTTTAGAAAACGTTTTTCAAATTCTAACTACTTGATTTTTTGCAGGGAGATCCTTCTAGTATGCCATGTCCAGTATCATATTTCCCATTCTCGTTACTACCAACTCTCTTTTTGTTCACCCAAAGTCGAACAATGGTTCGACTGGTAAAGTCTACCAACCTTCAGAGGCCTATAAAGTACTTCTTGGTTCAAGCTTCAAGATTTTAATGACTCTTCTTCAGATACTGATAATGAAGAGTTTGAACATGAGAAGATGGAAATTCCTGAAGAGGAGATTCTAGAGCAAGAAGAAACTCATAAATCTTCTTACCTTGACTTTTATGATCATGACGACAATGTCTATGAGGACCAAGAGATCTATGACTCCTCTTAAGAGAAGAAGAATGAAGATGGACCAAAAGGTGATGACGTTAACCTAAAGACTATGGCGAAAGTCAATGAACTTTTTGGATTACATTTGACTGCCATACCTCCTTCAATAGTTAGTACCTCTTTATCCAAAGAAGAGCTGGAAAACTTGAAAAGGATAAAACCGTCTAACTTTTGAAATTGATAACAAGCACTCAAAGTAGCTCTACTGAAAATTGTTTAAGTTCTTCAACAATTTCTGATATAGATTCTTCCTTCGAACATGTTGGGGATATTCTTCGTGAATTGAAAACTAAACTTCTTAGTATGGATTTGTTCACAACTATGGAGAAGGACCCCATGTGTTATTATTGGATTAAGGGTTTATTAAAGAATATTGACATCCTTAACGCCCCTTCTTCCATTGTCCGTTTTGTAGTGGAGTTTAGGCCTTTGCTTGATCAAGTCACTGCATATCTTACTTGTAAGAGTGATGCATAGAATAACTTGTAGCCCAAATAAGAGGCTAGGTCAAAAGAATGGGACCTGGTTAATAAATCCAAAATTCAAGTTGAAGATTTGTACAAGTCTTTCTAGAAAGGAGATGAGAGTTTGAAGCTTGTGTTGCCAACATCCTCAAGTGAAAGTAGAAAATTAAGGAATCACAATTGAAAGTAAAAAATGCTGAAGACATGCAGATTCAGATCTGAAGCATAAGTCTGCAGCAGATGAAGGATAAGGCTTTGTCGGAGTCCTACACTGGGAAAAAGTGGAAGACGTAGACATGGAGATTGAAGACCTTACTTTAATTATATCACTGACTTAGTGTCGACTTGCAGTGTCGAAAATTCAATATGAAAAGCTTAAATCCTATCTTCTCTTTTGAAGCTTATGTTCTTTTTGAATGTCCATTATGTCTGAACAATTTGACCTTCATTTTGTAATATTTGAATATGCCACTTATGGAATGTTTACCTTGGGATAAAAAACCTCAGTCTTATTTTATGGAAGCTTTAGTTTTATTCTTCCAGTATTTTAATTTCCTTCAACATAGGAATATATTCTTTCAAATACTTATTATTTATTTACAGGATTTGACCCTTAGAGGTCAATTCTTTGACTTCATATGCATTGTTCGTAAATGCTTGTATGACTAAAAAAGTTCCTTCCCATTTGGGGTCCATTTTCCCAAGACTCGATCCTTTTTTATCCATGGGCAAAATTATTTTCCATACAAAGTCTCCTAGGATGAAGCTTTTGGATTTAACCCTCTTATTGTAATCTTTGGCCACCTGTTCTTTTTATCATATCAGAACATCTAGGGAAGCCAATATTTCTTTCTCTAAATTGATTTCCTCATTGAACATTATACCCCAATAGTGTTTAGTTGAAATTTCAAATTACCTTTGAATTTTAACTGACTGTAAGTATATTTCTATAAGGAGCACTACGTCATGCCCATAGGTGAGTCCAAATGGTGTGGAGTTAGTCGACACTTTAGGTGAATATTGACATGCCCACAACACTTGGTCTAAAGCCCTACGCCAATTCTTTGGCTTTTTACCTATGTGTTTTTTAAACAAATAAATTATAATCTTGTTGGCCGCTTCGACCTAACCATTAGCTTGAGCATAATAGGATGCTGAAATTAACAACTTAAACCATGTTTCTAAGGCGAACTCCGTCATTTTTTGACAAGTAAAACCTAAACCTTGACCTGTGGTAATAGTCTAAAATATTCCAAATATATATATATATATATATATATATATATATATATATATATATATATATATATATATATATATATATATATATATATATATATATATATATATATATATATATATATATATATATATATATATATATATATATATATATATATATATATATATATATATATATATATATATATATATATATATATATATATATATATATATATATATATATATATATATATATATATATATATATATATATATATATATATATATATATATATATATATATATATATATATATATATATATATATATATATATATATATATATATATATATATATATATATAATATGATTCTGGATGATGGTGTCATTGTTTCTTTATTGACATTAGGTAAAAGGGTGGATTCTATCCATTTTCTGAAATAATATATTTTGACCAAGATATTTTTATGCCCCCTTGATGACGAAGGTATGATTACCCATATGATGTCTAAAGCTCAACCTCTGAAAGGCCATGGTTTGAATATTGAGTACAACTCGCTCGCATGTACAAGATGGATACGTGAATTCCTTTGGCATTCTTGACATCCTTTGGCAAAGTATATGCAATCTTTTAGCATAGTTTGCCAATAAATGATGACACCAAAATGTATCATATATTTGAATAGATTTAGGTCTATTTTCTTATCATTTTATTTCCATTTCTAGTATTATGTTGGTTTTTTATTTTGTTTCAAGAAATTGACTGATCAGGAGCTATGTGCGAAGAAACAGACAAAAAATGAAGATTTGGAGTAAGCTTCCATCTATGGTTACCCCCATGGAGTTCTTCCCAGGCTTCCATGGGTGGTCCACGTACGAGCAAGTGGGTTACCAAGTCATGCCCACTTTATGAGCATGACGGTCTCAAAGAGGGTGTGGCAGTCGCCACCCTTGGAAAGCCCAAACGGTTGGAAACTTACTATGCTTAGTCTCCAAGTCTTCCCAAACCACTCGCATAATTTCTCCACGACCTTGGAACTGCTTCTTGATGATTTTTAGGGTTTTAGACTCCTATAAATACCCCTTTCATGCCATTTTCCAAACCATCCAATCTTATGCATACTTAAGGCATTTATTTTCAATTTGTAAAGTAATAATCTCTTTACATCAGAGGATTATTGCACCGTTGATTGAGTCTGTATCAAGTTTGGAGAACTTCTGTACAAGTTTTATTTCCAAGAACTTTATTTCTGTCGTTTACATTCCTTCAAGATTTACTTTAAGTTATTGCAGTTGGATCAGATTCAAGACTCTGTTTGGAGCAGGTTTTTAACTTATTCAGCATTTACTTTACTTGTCTTGCCTTTACTTCCTGCCTTATTTACTTACTTTTATTCTCTTCATCTATTTACTTGTCGTTACGTTTACCTTTGCACTTAAAACCATTTATGTTTTGTTTTCCCTAAACATGTCCGGCTAATTTACTAAGAGTTGGGGTGTGAGGATCGTCAATAGGCTATGATTTACATATTGTCTCTTCAGGATCACCTTTGTGGGTTGTTTTGATTTAAACACGTTATGTTTACTTCATCTATTTACTCGTCATTATGTTTACCTTTGCACTTAAAACCATTTATGTTTTGTTTTCCCTAAACATGTACGACTAATTTACTAAGAGTTAGGGTATTAGAATCGTCAATAGGCTATGCTCTACATATTTTCTCTTCAGGATCACCTTTGTGCGCTGTTTTGATTTAAACATAATTTTTCTAAACTTATTTTGAATCTGCTTACACGAAAGTGAAGCAGTGAAAACGTCGGGTAAGATCGAAAGCCATCTGACACTAAAGACTAAAATTAGTTTGTTGTTGGTTAACAAATACTGCAAAAGCACTTTGTTAGTTAATTGGGAAGATTTGTTATTCCTAGAAGGAGGTTTTAAAACTATTTGTGGACACGTTTATAGGTTTAGGATCTTGTTACCTGAGCGAAAGCCAGGAACCCTTTTAAGTTAAACTTTCCAATCAAAATTACTTTTTGACTTAGTTAAGAGTTTAATTTATTAAAAATAGGTTTACTACTTTAATAGGATAAGCACCTTCCATAAGTGATGATGGCGGGCATAAATTAGGGATTAAACTCAGTTTTGAATACGCGAAAGCAAAAATTACCATTAAATTGATTCTTTTCAAAGAAGGAAATATTGCCCCGTAAGTAATCTTCGTAGAGAAAATTAGAGTATTGTAGATTGATATGAATTACATTCCAACATTGTTATTCATCTTTTTTTTATCAAAAGTTTAGTTATTTCTTTCCTTTTTCACTACTATTTTAATCGCCTTAGATAAACACCGTAAAAACTAGAAATAATAGATTTGACTATTAGTATCTGTGGATCGATATCTTTTTAAAACTACATAATAGGTTGTGCACTTGCAGTTATATTTTACACTCACTAAATAGTCGAATAAGTTTTTAGTGCCGTTGTCGGGGACCAATTTCGTCAAACTATCGTGACATGGTTGTTACATTGAAACAACTGGTGAAATCATCAAAGATAAAACTCAATGAAGTCGCCATCGAACATCTTTTATCCCATGGGAAGGGAAAGGTAAACATCGAGAAAACCTGAAGGGGGTTGAAACCACGGTCTTGTAACCATAGAGATCGGGTAAGGAAGTCGGTTACGGGAGGGGAAGGTATTATCACCCCACACGTCTATGGTACTCCACAGGATCCACTTATGTTTGTTATAATATAAGGGTGTGTAAAATCTATGTCTAAAGCTTAAGAACTGAAAAGAAAGATGCAAAGGGGGAATTCATGCAAAAGAGAAAAAACGGGGAAAAGAAGGAAATCTATGTCTACGTAACCCTTTTAAGGAATCAGAGCGCCGTAGTTCGGCTCAAAAGTTTCCGTTTGTTTTTCTTTAATGAAAAATATTAATTTCGCCTTCTGCCGCACCTCGACCTTTGGAGACTTGCGCGTCATCACATAAGTGAATTAATAGTTTTTTTTTTAAGCTTTTGAAATAAAATCTCAAAGGCAAAAAAGGATTTTGCGTTGGTTGGTGTTTTTATTGCGGATTATAGCTAGTTAATCTCAAGAGAGAGATATTAGCCATTTCTCCATTTATCCATGAAAGGATTCTTTGAGACTTGAACCACCTCAAAGCCTATAATGGAAGAACAATAATATCGAGAAGAAACCCTTTTATCATCTCCCATACTCAACAAAGGTATGATTCCCATCAGTAATTTTTAAGTGTTTTGAAGTTTGCAAGAAAAAGAAGTTTTTGTTTTAATGAGATGCAAAAGAAGAAAGAAAAGTCTAAGAGGAGACTAGAAAAATAGGCCTAACATTTTCATGCATTATTGATCATATAGTTGAGTATAAAAGAAGGAAATATCTACCTAATATTGGCATACATTAATACAAGCCTAAGGTCTATTCAATTCAAACTTAGAAAAGAGTGAATTGAAGATCCTATGGGGAGCATACGAAAGGAGAGAATCAAGCAAAGATAGGGGAATCCAATAAAGGAGGGAAATGGATGATAGATCATCACCCAAGGGATGACCAAGCATAAAGAACACTCAACATTTTTGTGACAAAACAAAAGCCATAGACGGAAATCTTAAACACACCAAGAGAGGTGGATAAGATGCATTCAAGGTTTGATGGGAGGGAAAGATGTTAGGAGTATGAGAAAAAATAGAAGAAATGGAAATCAGTAGTACCAAGTAAGTAGTATTTACTATTCCAATAATTAACCCTAAACTATGCACATAAGTTTTCAAACACAAGCACTTTTGTCAAGGTAAGGCCCTATTCATGATCCTAAATCAAAATTAGGTTAAAATAGGGAAAAAGCTTGTAAAATTAAGTCAATTAAATCCTAACTTCCTAAAGACTTATAGAAGTCATAAAAATATTTAAATTTCTTGGATTAACTTGAAGAGGTGGAAATGAATGGGAATTAACAAGACTAGTTGACAAAAGGGTCAAACTAGAGAGTTTTAGCAAAATATTTGTCAAAAAATGTAAGATCAAAAGTTAAAATTTAACAAAAATGATTTTTATGAACTAAATTCATCCAAGAAGTTCAAACGAATTTTCTTTGATTTTTATAAGTAAAGTAAATTTAGTTTTCACATATTTCTTTAGGCTTAAGCAAGAAGAAAGACCAAAAACTAATATAAATTTCTAAAATTTGGAAAAATAGGAAAACAATAATTTAAATTCAATTAAAAAGCATGAAAAATTATTTTAACACCTAAGAGTCAGTAAGTATATTTTCCTGGATTTTTTTCATAAGAGGAAAACATTAAACAAAATTTATTTGCACAATGTAACAAAAAAAAGTAAAGAAAAGGACCAACTAAATGATTGATTTAATTAGCTTGTCAAAAATTTTTATAAAATTGAACAAAAATTACTTTTATGAAGTAAATTCAAAATGAAGCTCAGGATATCTTTTTGTGGATTTTTTGGTTTAGTAAAACTTGCAAAATAAAATTCTAGAACCTAAAAGATGATGAAAACCCTAATTGAATTAATTGATTTATTTAATATTCTAAAAATGATAAAAATAAGAAATAAAAATCATAATATGAAATAGACTAAAAATAAAGTCCAATATATTTTTCTGATAATTTTTTGAGTAAGAGAAAATATTAAAACAAAATAAAGAAAACCAATAAAAATGCATGGAAATTCAAATATGTCGAAGTCTATTTCACCTATTAAGAACCAAACGTGTTGCAAAAGAAATTCAACACATGTTCAATTGGAAACGAACACACCATTGTCCTTGTTATCTAGCCATTCCCTAACATGTTTCATACAGTTCATCACATGATTTTCAGGCCACGATTTCTCTTTCATTTCTTAATGAAAACGCGTGATGTAAACATCAAAATTTGAGATCAAAGTATAATGATCATAATAAAAACAAGAATTCATACAATCCATGCACAAATCGTAGAGAAAAGTTGGCGTGAAAATCACTGCTTAGATGAAATTATAATATGTTCAAAAAAAAATAGATCCGTCAAAAACACTTTAAATCCAAATTTCTCTTCTAATTCTTCACCAAATCAACTTATCCAAACATCAAAATTCATCACAAAACTTCAAGGATTGACCTGATGAACTTATATTTTCAAAATACAGCAAGATCAAAGCGCAAAGTGAACTTGAAATCACTGCAACAAGCAATTTGTACACCACTTGCAGAGCACGAATTGAGCCTCAAATCACACATGGCCACACATTAGATATAAGATTTGGCCAACTACATTATCATACAAGATCTACATCATAAATGTAAGCAAGAAATGTAGATTTAAGCTCAAGAACACTAACCTCGAGTGAGTGAAAAATAAGTTCACTTTAATGCCTCTGAACTTGCAAGAAATCCGATGAACCTTTCTCTTTCCACTTCACTGTAGTATAACTGTGCAGAAAATGAAGCTTGAGCTAAGAATTTGAGAAAGAATTTGAAGAAGGAAATTCTATTTTGAGAGAGAGGATTGAGCTTTGAGGAGAATTTTCAGTGGTTTTTTATGAATGTAAATGAAGCTCTCTCTGAAATTAAAGTGAAGAGCGTTTTATATAGAGTGGAAAGTGTGTTGAGGAAGTTTTTGTTGAGGGTAGGATAGTCATTTGCAATTTGGAGCCGTTGGAGACAATCTTGAAGCTTGTTGCATTTTATGTTGTTTTTTGTTTGAACTTACAATCATTTTGGGGAGTTTATAGGGAGTAGAATGAGAGTGTGATGCTTGTTCAGCATGTGACACAAGAGTGTGTGCACAAAACAAAATCTGGTACACTGCATGCATGGCTAAAGATCAGCTCAGTTTCAACCTAAAGATCTCCCAATTGGCTCAGTTTCAACTTAAGAGGTCTTTAGAAAACTCTTTCAATGGGCTTCAACATGAAGCTTTGAATTATTGAAAATGATACTTGCATCAGGGAGAAATTAATGTGAGAAGTTTGGAAAAAACAAAGCTTGGCAGGCTAGGGCGCGCGCGAGTGCATTGCTTGCATGTTGGTAACTTTGTCAACTTTGAGAACCAACATTCAAACCCTAATATCTCATCCAATAATGACACAAATTGAGTGATTCAAAGATCAAACTGTAGCTTACATACCCACTTACAACTTCTTTTTGAATCCCTTTTTAAATTTCCACTTGAATCAATAGATAGAGCATCATGAACAAGGGCACGCCATGTGTTTATGGAAATGACTGCAGGAGCGTGCAACATGACTTGTAATTTGACATCTTTATGCCCTAAACTTCTAAGTTCAATAACTCACAAATACTTCATTTTTGGGACTTAGACACACATTGATAAACTTGTAGTATTTTTCTCAAGATTTCTAAGCATGTAAAGTTTTCCTCCATTGAATAAAAAATGAGAAAGTTATAGGTGTCCAAAGTTTAGTACTATAGGGACTTAAGGTCTTAGAAATTCTTCTAAGTATCCAAGTAACTTCTTGAACAAGTTATCTCCAATTTAACCTCTTTTCTCAATTTTATGACACCAATGATCATGAAAAGTGAAAATAGGATACTTGAATTGGTAGTTGACCAAAAGTCCACTTGGTCAACTTTGACTTTGGTTGACTTTTGACAAAATAACCATATTGCCCCTTTTGATCAATTGAACCTCTTCCAACCAAAATTGGAACTCAATCCATCAATCATAGGTTTTTATTAACATATAGAGAGGCATGGAATCAAGTCTTGCCCAAAAATTCAGATATTTCCTGATTAAATTCACAACCCTAATTTTGACCCTTTATGCTAGGAAATGGTGATATTCTTCAAAACCCTCATTCCTCTTGACAAGTTGAGAGGTTCTTTAAATAAAGATGCTTCATATGATGATGATAAGATGATACTTCACAAATTTTACTCCTCTAAGACTCAAACTCTTCAATTCGTCAAAACCCTAATTTGAGAGATGAATAGGAAAAAATGTGATCCAAGAGTCAACACTTGCAATTTTGAACTTCTAATGAATCAAAGAGACAATTGAGATGTATTGGGGTATGAGAAACTCTTGTAGCTTGTGAAACTCAAATATTAAGGGTATGAGACCTTTCTTGTCTTGATTGTCAATACAATCAACCTTTCAATAGCTTGTAGAATAACTTAGGAACCTAGATACCTTGATCCTATCATGATAATGCATGAGTATGTATGATGAACATAAGCCATATAAGGTAAAATGGAGTGGGAAAATTTTGGGGTGAAACATACATCATCTAGACTAAGGCACTATTTTCGGCAGATGCAAAGAACTCGCAGTGTCGGAACCGTGGTAGAGCCAATAGCTGAACCAAAAAGATATGCAAGAGAAAGACTTAGACATTTGCTCCAACGAATTTGTAGAGTGATGGATGAAGAACAATATCTTAAGCCTCTTGAGGAGATGATGCTTCACACACTTGTCTTTTGTAAGCCTCAGACTCCTAAACTGATCAAAACCCTAATCTTGAGAGATGAACAGTGGAAATGTGATTCTTCTCTAAACTTTGCAAATTTCCATCTTCTAATGATCATATGGGACAAATGGAATGTCTACCAATATAAGAAAACCTTATAGATTTGAGAGAGCTTAAATATTGTAGATATGAGATCCTCTTTTGCACTGATCGACCAAGCAAACATCCTCTAGAGCTTGTAGAAGAACTTGGGAACTTGAATACTCTAATCCTTATCATGAGAATGTATGAATGCATATGATGAAGCAAAAGCCATGTGGCTAAAAATAAAGAGAGAAAATTTTGGGGTGAAACATTAAGAACTTAAACAAGATGCCTAAATTACACCTACTTAACCAAACAAGCAACAAAGTGACAAAACTTATGCAACTAGGTGACTACCTAAGCACTAGTAAGTCAATACCAAAAATAACACAAATAGAACCATTAGACAAGTAGCATTCATGTCATCAAGGCAAAGTAGAAGATAAGATGTTACACATAAATCCATAAGAAAATGGAACAAGGCATGCAAGAGATAAACATCTCTAAACCCTAGAAGTTATCCTACTTGACCAAGTAAGAATAAAAGACAAAAAAATAATGATTAACCAAACCAATGGACATGTCATGAGAACACATCAACCAACCCTAAGATAATGCCCCTAACATGCATTTAGGTATAACCTTACCCTAAAAAAAGCATCATGAGTAAAATAGAAAAGGAAACAACCTAACTAGGCAAGTAGAAGTGACAAACACACAAAGGAAGTGAACTCTTTAACAATTCTATTTTTAACCAGGAAAAAAACGAAAGGAGACAAGAGGTAAATACCTAAGTATAAATATGTTTTAAGATATCTCATCACATCACAAAAGGTCTAATGTTATTAAACATTGCCTAATCAAAACAACTATTCATTGTAAGAAGAGACAAAGCTCACACAAGTTGCAAATATTAGCTCAAGTCCTAAGCATGTATCAAACACTTATGGGGCAGAAACATCACATTAAAGTAAGAAACTAGATATGGCAAAGAAGGCATAAGGGTAATGCATGCAAGGTTTTGGCATTAGAAGGTTCAAGAGAGAGAAAACACTAAAACACACTAGCATGCAATCTCTATGAGTTAAGTTCTTAACCTTACAGTGTATAAGAAGGTCAAGTGAAGTGAAAGAGATGAAAAGGTTTAAAAGCCAGTAGCAAAGGCACAAAGAAATCAACATCGTCATGCATTCATGCTTGAGAAGGTGTTGGAGTAGTAAAGCGGCAAGCAAAAAGAAAGTTATTAATTTACCAGGTGATATAGGTTATATCGTATCGCGTCCACAAAGATTGGTGAATTTAAATGTCGTTCAAAAAAATCTTGTTAATGAGTTTGGGGATAAATGGGTTGAAAGTAAAAGTATCAACAGAAAATAAATGTATAAAAAGGAAAAATGAATAACTTATCAAGCATGCATATATACTACTTCTCACAGACTTAAACCTATCGACCTGTTATACTAAACCTACAATATTAATCAATGTTATCATGTGTCACTCACAACCTAAGTCATTTATAACCCAAATTGAGAGGCTGACTGCATCACCTCAGTAGCGATCTCTCAATTACCTCAACAACACAGAAGTCAATCGTTCTCGCTTGCATCGACGATCACTAAGAGCAACACAAATAACATAGAGGCATTAATCACAGACACCCTAAGTGAATAACAACACTAAATATATCTCTAGAATTCATACACTATTAGATAATTATCCTATATAAGAATTTAAGCATTATATGTCTATAGAAACTCAAATACCTAGTAGAGAGCAAAAATCAAGGATAACAATCGACAAAGATTTGTAAAGCAAGTTTTATATAACGCCAAGGGCGGAAAATATACATGAGTTCAAAGAAAATACATATACAAACCCAACCAATAGAGAATACACAAAGAAAAAGAGAAATGAATCGCTAATCTACCGTTTTGTCAGTGCCTATCGAAGAGTAATCCACCTCGGATCATCCGTATGCAAGCTCCATAGTTATTATCTAAGCTAATCCTAACAAAATTGGAGGTTGATGGAGTTGGGAGAAAAAAATTCCCCAAAACCATAACCTAAAAATGAACTAAATCTAAAGTTATAAAATAATCTCAGCAAACCGTGCTAAGTCGGCCTGGCGCGCTAAGTGTGACTTCTTTATTTTACACTTCAAGTCGCCCTAAAACACGCTAAGCGCAATATCCGCGCTAAGTGGACTTCAAAACAATGCTTCTGCCAAAATGTCAAAACGCTAGCAGCACGATACAAAATACATTGAGCGCACTCATGCGTAGCCGCCTTTTGCGCGCTAAGCGGGCTCTCCTGGACAGAACTTCCCAAAACTGTTCTTTTATTCTGAAAACACGCATCTGGAGTTATTCCTTCGACACCTTACTCCTTGATGTTCAAAAATGCAACAAATACCTACAAAATGAATGGAAAACGTCAAACAGTACACTATGTACACAAATAAATACAAATTAAATCTATTTACACAAAAGTCGGGTTTATTCAACCGATATTAACAACAAAAAGTCGATAAGTGCAACAAAAAGTATATAAAAAATAGCTACAATTTTCACTTATCAGAAGGATACACCATAAGATCACACAAGCACATACATACAAACAATCCCTAAGTGGACATAAGTCCTCATAAAATGCTATCAAGAAAAACAAGTAGAAAGAGGAGAGATATGGGAAAGAAGGAGAGACAAGTAAGATCATGGCATTAAATTAGTACATGTCTCAAGGTATACGAAAGTACACTTCAAGAATTGAGCACAAGGCATAAGCATCAAAGCATACAAACATCAAGCAAAGTTGACAAAAAAGTGAATCATTTCTAACAAGGAAATATAAACAATTAGACATGTAATTAGGAATCAATATAAGATAAATCAGAATCTTAGATATGGTATAATTACACATGAAAGACCTCAAAGAATCACTAAGGCATCATACCAAGGCATACTCAAAGATTGAGACAAGAAGAGATCAAAATAGAACCTAAGCATCCTCCTATTGGAATATTAACATCAAGTTAAGTAAAGGGGAAGAAGAATCATGGAAGGGAGGTGTAAAACCACACAATTCATAATACAATGACATGTAATATCCATCACATAAGTATCATAAGCATCAAGAAAAAATAGCATGAGAAGCTCAAGGCAAGGCACCAAAGATAGGCAAGCATACATGGAAAATTTCACACAAGAGTGTCAACAATCAAAGAGGAATGAAAAGACCTATAAAAATTTGGAGGAAGGCTTTAACACATGGTATCTCAATCAAGAATAAGAGGCAAGCACAAATCTTAAATGGTTGCACAAGTGCACCTCTAAGTAATACACAAAGCAAGCAAGCATCAAGGAAATTAGGCATGCAATGTATCACACAAAAGAAATAGGTAGGAGGCTTCAAAAATTATGGGAAAATATTAATATAATCTAGAAGTAAATGGATCAAAGTACTCTAAAAATGTGCCTAATAAGGTGTACAAAAATTTATCAAACCAACTCAAACATCAAGTAAACACACAAACTATTGATCGCACCAATTAAGCTTCAAAAAGAGATTCAAACATGAACCAAAATAAATGATCAAGGTATCAAATAAACATTTAAAATACCCATATACATGTTGTAATACCCTAAATTTGTCCTACCATTTTATCGAATCATTTTTCTTATGCATTATGTTCTCATTTAATCTGCATACCCTCCACTAGGTCAATTAACACCTCATACATCACTGACCAGTAAGTTTAGCACGGGATCAAGGATATTGAAGAATTAGGGTTGCTGTATGGCTTTAAGGCTCTCATCTTTGCACGAGCTTGTTTCAGTTGAATTCTTCATCGATCATTTGTTTAAAGCTAGGGTTTTATTTCCTGGACTTCTTTATCGTCAAGCTATAGGGATATTCTTTATTCTCAATATCAAGTTGCAATATTTATTCAAGGCTTAAGGATTAGGGTTTTCATATATTATGCTTCAATTGGGGATCATTGGATTAGGACTCAATCTTATGGGGTTATCTTGAGCCTCTTTCCTTCAGCATTGTGGACTTGTTTTGAATGACACAATTTTGGTTCTCATAAAATGCTTGTTATTTCAATTACAAGTTAATTTGGATTACTGAGAGAAATGATTATTGATTTGGATTTGTTGAAACTTCTGATCGTGCTCAGATTTAGTATTGGTTCAAGGTCTAAGTTTCATGATTTGTCAGTGGTTGATTCAAGGTAAGGTTAGAAGGTTCATTCGTGTTCTCTTGGTATACAACTTACAAATTTGTAAAGAATGGAAAGTTCAAACATCATTTAAGGCATGTTCATTGTTTGTTTCTTGTCACGCAAGTTACTCGGGGAGTTGAATTAGAGTTTCATTGGTGGAGATGAATTCGAGATATGTGTTAAGCAATTTCCATAGTTCAATTGCGAAATTCAAAGTAAAGTGATTCATGGTTCCATTTAATGGCATTAGGCGAGGTTCAGGAGTTCACTAAATTTAGTCATTTGTAGTACAGGTTACATTAACCACGTCCATAAATTCATCCAACTTCCATCCCAATATTTTGTCCAAAACTTATGCTTGTTTATTTCCAAATATCAAGAGCAAGTTACAATTCATAAAGGAAAATTACAAGAGATGACAGTATTCTCTAAGTTACATAAGTCTTTTCAATTTGCTACATGAATCTCTTCAGTCATCTCCACACGACATTGGTTCTCAAACACCATAAACAAAGACTTCTTCATGTTGCCACCTTCATTACTGAACCACTGACCTTCAAGATTCCTTCGCATTGCTTCCATTTGCTTTCATCAAGGTCATGGCACTATGCTCCCACAACCTGCAAAGTTAATCCAAAACCGATTTAAAACTGGCGCTACACTAAGTTCAAGGAAGGAAATCAAGGAAAATACAAAATAGTTTAAAACACATTCATAAACCTTTTCAATTTTCATTTGAAACTTGCATATATTTCAATCCAAACAATTCAAGTCAACATAATGCAATACATGATTACTCCATCCTATTCACCATTTAACACCTAACTGTATTCACCAACCTTAGTACTAATTCATAAACCTACATAATATCTAATTGAAGCCAATACTAAACATGTTCAGCCAAAATCTAGACATGCCAAAAACAAATCAGGACCAGTTCACTACTTCAAAATCCATGACGCTACTAGTACCCTGTATTGATTCAGAGACAGAAGAAATATAAAATCATAACAGGATTATTAAATTAGGAGAAAATCGAAACAAATAGGCTGCTCAATAAAATCCAATCCTCATAACTCAAACTATAACAGAAACATCCCAACTAACTCGACTAACAAATGTTAACAGAATGGAACCTTCTAACTGTTTAACCGAATAAATAACTAAACAAAATTTCACTCCCTAATTGAATTAATAACCTCTAACAACCTCTAACCGTATCTAACAGAAAACTCCTTAATAAACTTCAACATAACTCAGATAAAAGATATATAACAGAATATAGAAATGGAAGAAGAGGTACCATGCGTTCATAACAGAAAGAGAAAAAGAAAAAAAGGACTCACCTTTCAACCTCTCTCTCTCTCTATGAACCTCATCAAGATCTCCATCATCTTTCTCTGCAACACAAACACGCCTAACTCTTCATCCATGCAACCTTTCTGGATCTTCATCACCAACACCTTCCTTCTCCACCAATTTCCTCAGCATCCTCATCGTGTCAATCGTCATCATATCTCTGTATAGCAACATCATCTTCATCGTAAGTTCAACGAACAACGCATAACATCATCTTCAATGTAACAACAAGAAATTGGAATCTGCAAAATCACAACAACACAAACAAATAACACAAAGGAAAAAGAAGTGGAAGGAGAAGTGAATCGGAGAAGATAAAAGCATAAAGTAAAGTGTATCGAGTCACTGAAGAGCCTTCTCCGATTTTAGCATCACCGTCCTCGCGATTTAAGAACTACTGGTGTTGCTTCGGCTGGTGAGGTGTACTAAATTCTGAATCTCCATGTTTGTTTTCATATCTTTCTCTATTACTCAATGCAAATTTGTAAGCGATGATGAGTAGAAGTGAAGGAGGAACTTCACTGCTTGTGTTCAATCTAGAACAACTTGAAGATCAGACATTCAATTCCCACGAAGAGAAGATATCCAGAAATGTTGATGAGTTGAATCGGAGGCGTGAACAGATAGAGGAGGACCGCGACAGTGTATTTCTTCAGAGCCAGCGGAGAAGAGGAGGGTGGCACTGTTACGTTTGAGAAGTGAAGGAAGAACATATTCTTCACGGTTCCAAAAATTTGAACCTTCATTATCTTCGACTCTAATTACTTACGCATTTTTTTTATTACTTTTAATTTCTTTTTTAATTTTGATAATATTGCCAATAATAGTCTGATAGGATAAGAGACATGGATCAAATTCGCTGGGCTTTGCTACCGCAGATTCTCCCTTTGAAGCCCGATGCATAACTTTTTGGCAGACTAAGATGATTATTACAATAAAAAAGGGCTTATGGACTCAATACCGTGGGCCTAGTGCCCAGGGTCTTAGTGCCTCATATTTTGCGCCCCTGTATTCCAATTAACACCCCCTGTGATACTCTTTGTCTTGTTAAGATTTAGGACCCTTTTTTAGTTTTTTTAGATTTTTGTTATGACAAAATTGTAATAAAAAACAATGAAAAATAATAGATTTTATTAGAAATTTTTAGGAATTAATCTTAGTTTTTTTCAAAAAACTAATAAAAATACTTTTTCTTTTTAGTATTTTAGTCATATTTTTACACCATTTTGCCTCGTTATTCTTGACGCATTTGTTCATTGTGCAAGGTACATCCTTTATGATTTTGATCATGTAACATAACAAGTTGTTATATGATCAAAGCATACGAATTATGCTCCCTTCTGATGCGACACGCCTTATTTCTCATCGTCCTGAGAAATTCATATCGTATTATATGTTGTCCTGATGTGTGTGATACTTTATGATGCTTTGTGCAGGAACTGTTGATTACGTGTTGCATTCACAACATGTATTTGCCTTTATCTTAGTTGGATATCATTTCTGACTTTGTTTATTTCTTGGTGAAGCTTGATCGACGCGTACTCCCTGCTTCTCCAGTGCTCTCGTCTTCTTTTGACGATTTGCTTGCTTGTGGTAGTCGTTGCTGCTACCTTCGTACTTCTTCGCACTTTACTATATTTATTTACCGTTTTTCTAGTGATCATGAGAAGTAGGGCTTTATTTCTTTCTAATGCCATGAGAAGTAGGGTAGAGATGTATGACGGGGATCTCTGTTGCTCCATTTAGGGAAATTCCGCATTATTTTCCATTGTGTGTGATTTATTTAAAACCCTACCTTTGTGTAGGTATTTTGCAGGTGTATTTACATTTTTTCCCGTATTATTCCCCATCCTTTATTGAAGTCCTCAAAAGGAGGCAAGCAGGGAGGATTAGAAATCAACCCCTACAATTTCGTCAGTGTCATCCTTAGCTCATGATGCACCATGAAGCTTCGGAGTTGTGCCTGCTCTTATGTATCGAGTTTGTCAAGTGGGGAAGGGTTCTGTAATTGAACCCCCACGTTTTTCAGGAGTTCACATTGGCCGATGCTGATACTCCGTGATCGTTCATATTTCCTTCTATCACCTACCTCGATCTCCTATATCTTGGTTAGGTGTTCAGTCGCTTTGTACATCATATTTTATTTTTTCATCTCACTCTTGCTTGTTTGTCTCGGGTGATACGCTCCTCTTAGCTAAAGCATTTCGCTTCTTTTCCTTACTCTTTTATGAGTGTTCTCTTTTGAGCTTGCTTGTTTTATCCTTGTACATACATGTTCCCTTAGGATGTGCTTGCTCTTTTTGGATACAAGCTAGACCTTAGGTTGCAAGCCATGCATAGTTACATTAGGTAGACATTTCCTTTTCGTTAATCCAAATCTTAGGACCACCATTGTGTGATAACACTGGGTTTATAAATAGGCTAGTCTCCCTTAGACGAATCTTTTCTTCCCCTTTTTGCATACGCATCTAAAACTAAAACTTTTCCTTAACAAACCATAAAACATGCCAATCATACCTAAACCCTTTTTCAAGGTAACAAAATACAAACCAATCAAATAAGGCATCTTATTTCGAGGGCATAACTCGAAACCATTTTCAGCAAGGACGTGATTAATTTACTTCTATGCCAACACGTGAGTCTCAAAAGGTCGATCTGCGGTAGAAGGCGAAATTAACATTGTTCATAAAAAACACAAAACAAACAAAAAATGTGTGAGCCAAACTACGGTAACTCTGATTCCTCAAAAAGGATACGTAGGCATTGGGATAGGGGCCAAGCGAGTACAACTTTATTTGCCTTACATTATTTTCTCTTTCTTTAGTATGCATTCTTCCTCAGTAGTAAACAGTAAGCATAAATTAAACACACCCATAAGATAGATAACAATAGTGGATACCGTAGAGTATTACGGGCGTGTGGGGTGCTAATACCTTCCCCTCGCATAACAGACTCCCTTACTCAATCTCTCGGTCGCAAGACCATGACTTCTCCCTTCTCAGGTTTTCTCAATGTTTAACTTTCCCTTCATGTGGGATAAAAGACGTTCAATGAAGACTTCATTGTTTAATGATTTTCAGTTTGTTGTTTCAGCTGGCGACTTCACTGGGGACAGGTCGTCCAATTACTGGTCCATCCCGGAGTCACTCCTAACTATTGTTTTCTTTTCTTCGGGTGTTTATTTTTATGCTTTATGTTTAATCATTCATACATGATTACCTGAGCATATGTATGCATTACATTTCACTGTTTTTTATATACTACTACTATACTGGATATGATTCTTGTTGGGTGGGTGTTACTATTGAGGTAAAAGGCTCAGTACCCAGGCCAAAGTGCACTATCTAGGAAACCTAGGAATATAGTGGAACATGACTTCTACTGGACGAAGGTCCTACTATACGGTCATGTCGTATGTACTCAGATGAGGTATAAATGGGGTTTTATCGTCCTCCACGTCTATGGAATGACGATAATGCTACCAGGCGGACCCATGATTTTGAGTTACCCTTGGCCTTACCCTGACCTAGTTTTCACTCGTGAGTAGGGAGGGAATTATTATCACAGGTACAAATGGTGACTATGTTCAGATGGTTACTCATTTTCAAATGGTGATTATTTTTTATAAGAATTATGTTATGGATTTCAGTTGGTGACTAGAAGGTTCTCATATTTATTTTCTGAGTTCCGAATCTGATGTTCATGAGGTTCTTCTGGTTATGTTCAAAACCTATGATCTTGATACTAGAAGACTATGTAGAGAGAGTACAGCAGAAACCAGTATTATGGAAGTAGTAACCCCATGATCACTTGCACTTACATCATAGCATGTTTACTTTTCAAAATGAAATGTCAAAAAAATGAAACTATATACTAACCTTGCATGTTCATCTTCATTCCGGGGTATCTCACGAAGTTATGGTTTCCATCAGTAACGTCAAGCAACAGTGATGTTCTCAAGAGGACCAGAAGATACAGTTGTACTTATCAGCGCTGCTCAAGTTCTTAGCCTTCTTTGAGGAGTTTGAAAGACTGCTTAGTCTGTCCTAATGCAGGGGCTTTTAGTGAAAGACATGGTGGTACTTTTACTCTACTTCAGTTTTACGACCATAAGTTACGATGTTTCACCTTCCAGGACTATCAGGTCGCTCCAACTTCGGAAGAGTACTCTTTTTTGTCCAAAGATCACCGAGCATATATTTGTTGCTGTTCCGAATGAGCCCGATTTAAGCTATTGCTAAGGCACTTTATTTGGGCCTTATTGATGTGAGAAATAGTGGGAGAAATAATGGTAGCTGTAATACGGTGGGAGAATTAACTTGGTGTGTTTTGTGTTTGATCGCAATTGTTGCGGATAACAAGAGTCGCCATCGACTTTTCTTTTATCCAACAAAGGAAAGGTTGAAAAGAACAGGATAGACCTTTAGAGATGTTTTCTTGAGTTCGGGGGGTAGGTTATGTAAAGGGAAGGTATTAGTACCTTTTTCATCCATAGTTATCTATGGGCTCTTAGTTTCTTGCTAGATCACTTGCTTTTGTTTGAAAATGTTCTTGTGATGTGGGTTTGAAAGTATTTTGAAAACATCTTTGTAATGATTCTCGTTTCTATAAGAACGCGTACAAAGTGTTGGTTTTGAAGATAGTTCAAAGAGGTGTTTGTGGAATGTGTTTTTTGAAAGTGATTTTGAAAAGTGTCTTTGTAATGATTCTCGTCTCTGTAAGAATGCGTACAAAGAGCTTTGTCTTTTGAAAATGTTTCAATTGAAAGTGTTGGTGTGGAAAAATGTCTTTTTTGTTGTTGTGAGCAAGCGAGCAACTATGAGCATCCTACCTACTCAAAAGGTTTTTTTTTCTTTTCCTCCTCCTTTAGATGTTGCTATCTGACCATTGATTTGGTAAGAAGCCCCATCGTTGGATGTGAAGGGACGAGCGTGGGTCATTTGTATAGTCATAGAAGGCGACTTATGGGACGCTTTAGCAATTTCGTTTTAGGGACTAGATCGTTTATCGAAAGCAACGCCGAGGGTCATCGAGGGACTACGATATTTTATCGAGGGTCTTTGCTAAAACGCCCATATTCGAGGGACATGGCTATTTTTCGAGGCAACATGTGGGATCACCCTAGGGGTGCATGTGTGTGAATAATGTGTTTGATTTGCATGCATTTAGTCTTTGATTAGGGTGATCTACTTGTTGGTTTTATCTAGCCATGCATCCCAATTACTAACATTTGTACAAAAGCAATAAAAATGCAAAGAGTAAATCCTACACTATTACAACCATATTGAATAGCAAGAAAATGTAAAGACAAAAACAAAATAAAGAAAGGAAAATGGGATTTTCGATTCAGGCAGTAGCACTCTTCGATTCTTCCCTTCCTGGCTTCCTTCAATTTAGGCCTGGAATCAGTAAGGACACGCCTTTCGATTTCATCCTTCTCCCACTTCTTTCGATTGGGGCCTGGAATCAGCGTGAGGTGCACTTTTCGCCTCAAGATCTTTGCTACCTTCTTCGATTGCATGAATGCTAGGCTCTCAGGTTGAGATTCTAATGGCTTAAATATTTAGCCAATCAAAGGATACATAGAACCTGTTTTAAACTTTTAAAAATGCAACATTCAAGTGTAACTTCCGAAAGCTATAGGCCAGGGGTTAGCGCAAGATTTTTGGGCACCAAAATCCAACGTCTAACTAGTTAGGGTTGAGACTTTCAATATATTGGCAGTGAGGATCGAAATATAAGGCATGGAAAACTACCTAGATAAGATATCTACATTTTCTTTTTATTGGTATATACACATGATATTTAAATGAAAGAGTTCCAAGTTTATAGAGAACTTACCTCTTGAAGCGCTTAAATCGAAGGAACTGCAAGTGACTTCCTTGGTGGTGAATGGAACTTCGTTAGAATCCTCCTGGAGCTAGATCAGATACTACTTTGTTTGAGCAGTCACTGAATCGAAGGAGGGTATGTGAGTGAATAGAAGGTTATTCTATAACGGGTAAGGGAGTAAATCAAAAGACTATTATATTGTAGTTGGGGAATGGGTTGAAGGTTAGTTATCTGACAGTTTGAGGAGTGAATCGAAGGGTTCACTTAGTGTATGAAGGGGTCTGAGTTTTTAAGAAGTGTTAGGAATATTGGAAAACATTTGATAGTGTTTGAGAGTTTTGATAAATTGATCACTTTCTCACAACAAGATTTTTTTGCAACTATGTGGGGGCCCCTAAGATGTATGGTGGAGGATCATATTTATAGATGATTTTGGCTGATGTTTAGGAGGGAAAAAAATAAATTTAAACAAAAAGGGTATGTTGTTCTTGTAGTCTTCGAGGGGCAGTCTTGTATGCCATTTTGGTGCAAGAATGGGGCAGCTTTGCAGGACTGCTTTGTAGCAGTTTTGGAGTGTTGTGGCCAGTATAGCAGGCATGTACTTGACAGCACATAGGACTTTGGTCAGCAAGCATATTGGATTATTTCAACCTTTCTTTTTGACCACTTAGGTCCAACCTTCGACCAGATTCTTCTTCAGACATCACTATTTGATTTTCACCCAATATGTGTCTTTTGAATGGGACCTTTTTATACATCCTTCGAAGGGGCCAAATGCATGCCCCTTGAATGGGTCACCAAAATATGTCATTTGATTGGGACATCCAGGTATGTCTGGAAAGTCCTTAGAATGTGCCACCATGGTACGTTTTTCGAGCAAGACAATAGTTATGTGTCATAGTGTAGAATTTGTGTGTTGAAACAAATTGTTTCCAAGGAAGATACTGCCCAGTCGAAACTAGCATGAAAGTAGCCAATGCTTTGTGAGCTCCATTTCCTTGTGAATGCCAGCCATGGGGGAGATTTTTGCCTTGTGCATATTGGCCTGATGGGAGTCCTGTTTTTGTGAATCGAAGGAATCATGCAAAGGTCAAATGGCTTCTGAATCGAAGGAAAGCTATAGGAGGTTATTGCTTTGTGACTCCAAGCAAACATGCAAGGGGCCTTTGCTCAAACGAAAGCTGGCATGAAGAACCACGACCCACTGAAACTTTCCTGCAAGGGGTCATATGGCCAAATAGTAGGCCTTTGCCTTCTGAATTGAAGGAAGCTAATCAAGAGTTCATCAAATTTCTGAATCAAAGGAGGCAAACAGGAGGCCTTTGCCTTGTGCCTGCTTGCCTGAAGAAGCTAGTATGAAGGTCATTTCCTTATGAATTGAAGGAAGCTAGCAAATAGGTCATTTCCTTCTGAATTGAAGGAAGCTTTTCAGAAGGTCATTTCCTTCTGAATCGAAAGAAGCTAGCAAAGGGAATCCAAGCCCAATCGAAATTGTCTTGAACCAAAGCAAACTTGTTTTTCTCCAATTTTGTCAAAAACTCAAATTTATCTACTTTTCTCTTTCAATGGTTCCTCTTTGACCTGATGCTTGGAAATCCAATATGATCCATAGAAGTTACAGGGGAACTAAAAATCCGATTGTACTTATGAAAATTTGAACTTTTGAAAATCCTTGTGAGAAAATGTCTTGAGAAATGAGAGGGAAAATTTTGGGGTACAACAGCTGCCCCTGTTCTATCTTCTTAAACCTAAAGAGTTAGATTGGTGTGTCTTCCATTCGTGACTTGAAGGTGGAAGATGATTGAACACTAGAGTGCCCAAAAATTTGTACTCGATGATGTGGTGGTTGATTATGTAGGGAATGGGCTTAAAGATGCCATTTGGAGAGATGATGGAGAGTTGTCAGAGATGGGCTTATAGATGCCATCCAAAGGTGATTGTTGACATAAATTAGACTATGTCTAAGCTTGACTTCAACTGGAAAAGAATTAGAATAAATCTTTGGTTGATTCAAGCTGAACCAGAAGAAGTGTCTACCGGAACAAAATCAGGATAAACCATTGATCAATTTACACTGAACCAGCGGAGGTCTGGAAAAGAATCAGAATAAATATTTGGAGTGATTTATCTGAACCAGAGAAAGTGTCTACCAGAAAGGAATCAGGATAAAACATTGATCAATTTAAACTGAACAAGCAGAAGTCTTGAATAATCTTTAACTGGAAAGAATCAGGATAAATCTTTGAAGCGATTTATCTGAACATGAGAAAGTGTATACCGAAAAGGAATCAGGATAAACCATTGATCGATTTAAACTGAACCAACAGAAGTCTTGAATATTCTTTGACTGGAAAAAATCAGGATAAATCTTTGGACTGATTTATCTAAACCAGAGAAAGTGTCTACCAAAACGGAATTAGGATAAACCATTGATCGATTTAAACTGAACCAACAAAATTCTTGAATATTCTTTGACTGGAAAGAATCACGATAAATCTTTGGAGCGATTTATCTGAACCAGAGAAAGTGTCTACAAGAAAGGAATCAAGATAAACCATTGATCGATTTAAACTGAACCAGCAGAGGTCTGGAAAAGAATCAAAATAAATATTTGGAGCAATTTATCTAAACCAGAGAAAGTGTCTACCGGAAAGGAATCAGGATAAACCATTGATTGATTTAAACTGAACCAGCAGAGGTCTTGAATAATCTTTAAATGGAAAGAAATCAAGATAAATCTTTGGAGCAATTTATCTGATCTAGAGAAAGTGTCTACCAGAAAGGAATCAGGATAAACCATTGATCAATTTAAACTGAACCAGCAGAGGTCTGGAAAAGAATCAGAATAAATCTTTGGAGCGATTTATCTAAAACAGAGATAGTGTCTACCGGAAAGGAATCAGGATAAACCATTGATTGATTTAAACTGAACCAGCAGAGGTCTTGAATAATCTTTAACTGGAAAGAAATCAGGATAAATCTTTGGAGCAATTTATCTGAACCAGAGAAAGTGTCTACCAGAAAGGAATCAGGATAAACCATTGATCAATTTAAATTGAACCAAAAGAGGTGTCTACCGGAACAGAATCAGGATAAACCATTGATCAATTTAAATTGAACCAGCAAAGGTCTTGAATAAAGGTTTCATCATATAGATAGTCATCCCGTCCGGTTTTTGGGAATTGATCTCCAATTAATTTGTTCAAAGATAGTTGTCATGTCCTGTGTTAGGTGTTAATCTGAAAATTGGTAATAATACTTGTTTGCTTGCCAACTTTCTTGAAAAGGGTAATGAGTTAGTTGTGCACAGTATGATGCATGAGATGTATCGAGTAATGATGTTTACAAAATAAATGAGATTGCGATATATGAATTTGTGTTATCGATGATATGATGTATGAATGCAATGTAAGAACGTATTAGTTGTTCTTCTGTAGTGTTACTGGACTGGGGAAAATAAATCCCTTACTGCTTCTGGGAATGAGGAGTGTAAGTATTCATATTTTGTTGAAGTTGAAGTGTTGATAGATGGGTTTCTATTTTTAGAGAAATAAACCCTGTTGGGGAAGGGAAACTCCGTGCATTGTGTGGGGATTTCGTGAAATCCTGCTGGGGAAATCTGAGAAGGTCGGCGATTTTCAATGGGGAATCTTTGGAGCGGTAATTGGAAATTTTGCTCCGTCAGAGATATGAGAGTACCCGATAACATTAGGTTGCGTACTAGAGATACGACAGTGATCCTGTAGCGGGATGTTTCTGCCTCTGCTCCTGCTAGAAAAGGTACATGCAGGGATTTTATGGAATGGCCTCTAGACATTGTCCTGTTTCTTAAAGCCATTAGTAACTGTCTTTTTGTTTTCTTTTCCTTTTTTATGCGTATATTTGTAAACAGTAATTACGTTCAAATGCATATGTTCAAAAATAATCGCTGGACGTTTTTGCAAACAAAACAGAAAGGTAAAAAACATATAGTTTTGCACTTTTAAAGGAATAGCTTTGTATTAACTTGAATAAGCATTTTCGTACAAAGAGACGAACATCCTAGTAAGAGAATGTCATCGTAAGAATGAAAAATAATACAAAGAAATACAACTATGTGAAACAATCCCATGGGGTTCCCATTCTGTTGTAGCCTTTATCTCTTTGAGCGTCTCATCCACTTGTTGCTTTGTCCGAAGTTAATTGGATTGATTAGTATCGTTTGAGTTTGACAATTGATACTGATGGTTGGTTGTAAGGTGATCCAACGGGATATAGTCATACGCTTTAAATCCCTAACTTTTTCCTGGACCGCCCTTTCAGGTTTTCAGTCCACCGGGATACCCTTTTTTGCCCAAGTCGGCTTTTCAGGTTTTCGGGTTGCTGGGTGTATAGATTTTTTTGTGTCTACCCCTAATTGTTTCCTAGGCCAGTCAACCTAGCGGGTCTTTTTTTTTATGCGTAGTATCTTTTAACTATGTCCGCATTTACAAGGTGCGGAAGGTCGTCGCCATCCATAATGGTTCAGATCATGGCCCCACCAGAAAATATGTTTTTGGATCATAAATGGTCCTTCGTATGTAGGAGTCTATTTTCCCCTGGGATCACCTTGTGGCAGTATGATACACTTGATTACCAGGTCATCAACCTGATATACCTAACGTCTGACCTTCTTGTTAAAAGCTTTAATCATACATTTTTGGTACATCTGACCATGGCAGACAGCCGTAAGCCTCTTCTCATAAATCAGGTTCAATTGGTCAAGTTGAGTTTTAATCCATTCATATTCATTCAACCCTGCATCCTTCATGATTCTCAAATAAGGTATCTGGACTTCAATTGGTAGGACAACTTCCATACCATATACCAAAGAGAAAGGAGTTACCCCTGTTGATGTGCGGGTCGTGGTATGGTAATCGTGGAGAGAAAATGGTAACATCTCATTCCAGTCTTTATAGGTCACTGTCATCTTCTGTATGATCTTTTTGATGTTTTTATTAGCGGCTTCTACAACGCAATTCATCTTCAGCCGGTAAGGAGAAGAGTTATGATGCTGGATTTTGAATTACATGCATAGTCCAGTGATCATAGCATTGTTGAGATTGGTACTATTATCTGTAATAATTCTTTCCGAAATACCATGCCCACAATAAGATTATGTCTGATGAATCAGGCCACAAAGTTCTTGGTAACAGAAGCAAATGAAGCTTCCTCGAGCCACTTCATGAAGTAATCAATCGCAACTAGGATGAAGCGGTGTCCATTAGAAGTTATAGGTCTTACCTCTCCAATCATGTCAATACCCCACATTGTGAATGGCCAAGGAGCAGTCAGGACATTTAGAAGAACCAGAGGCACATGTATTTTGCCAGCATAGATCTGGCACTTGTGACAAGTTCGTGAATGTTGATAACAATCCGCTTCCATGGTGGACTAATAGTATCATGCCCATAGGATCTTTTTAGCCATTGTGTGCCCACTAGGACTGGTGCCAAAGGTACCTTCGTGTAAATCACCCATGATCTTTTCTACCTCACTCTTGTCTATGCACCGAAGCAAAGTAGAGTCGTGGTTGCGCTTATAGAGGATTCCATTACTAAGGAAGAATTTAGCAGAGAACCTTCTTAGGAACTTCTTATCATTGACTGAAGCTCCCTCAGGATATTCTTGGGCCTCGAGATATCTTTTAATTTCATGGAACCAAGGTTTGCCCGCTACTTCTTTAATATCAACCTCATGAGAGTATGCTGGTTCATCCATCCTCTCAATAGTGATTTGAGGAGCCTCATTATCCCATATGATTTTGAACATGGTTGACATAGTAGATAACGCGTCTGCTAGTTGATTTTTCTCTCGTGGAAAATTCTCAAAGGTAATTTCCTCAAAATGTGGGATCAGTGTCAACACATGCTCTTTGTAAGGGATGAGATTAAGATGCTTTGTGTCTCATTCTCCTTTGATCTGACTGATTACTAAGGCTGAGTCTCCAAATACACTTAAGGATTTGATCCCCAAAGTTATGGAAGCTTTGAGACCCATAATGCACGCTTCATATTCAGCCATATTATTGGTACAGTTGAAACACATCTTGGCAGTGAAGGGATTATGACAGCCTTTAGGAGATATGATCACAGCACTGATGCCATTGTCGAGTGCGTTGGAAGCTCCATCAAAATCCATGGTCCATTGGGATCCTTGTTCAGGTGCGTCATACGGTCTGAGTTCTTCACAATCATTCACCAACATGATGTCCTTGTCCAGGAGTTCAAAGTTCATGGATTGATAGTCATCCACAGCCTGATGATCCAAATGATCAGCTAGTACACTTACTTTTATTACTTTTTGTGGAGTATACTGAATGTCGTATTCGGTCATGACCATTTTCCATCTTGTTATTCTTCCAGAGAGGGCGGGCTTCTCGAGTATGTATTTAATAGGATCCATCTTGGATATCAAGAAGGTAGTGTGAGTCATCATATATTGTCTTAGCAGGTGAGCATCCCAAGCCAGAGTGCAACAAGTTTTCTCGAGCAGTGAATATCTGGTTTCACAGTCAGTAATCTTTTTGCTCAGGTAGTATATTGCATGCTCTTTTTGGCCAGACTCGTCATGCTGCCCCAGCACACACCCCATTGAATTTTCCAAAACTGTTAGATACATGATCAGAGGTCTTCCCTCAAATGGAGGCATCAAAATGGGAGGCTCTTAAAGGTACTCCTTGATCCTGTCAAAGGCATCCTGGAATTCGTCATTCCATTTCACCACTTGATCCTTCTTCGGTAATTTGAAGATTGGTTCACAAGTAGCGGTTAGATGGGATATGAATCTGGCGATCTAGTTTAGACGTCCTAAGAATCCCCTAACTTCCTTCTCAGTGCGAGGTGCAGGAATTTCTTGTATTTCTTTTACCTTTACATGGTCTACTTCAATACCTTTGCCGCTGACAACGAAGCCCAAGAGTTTACCGGACCTTACTCTAAAAGTGCCTTTATTCGGGTTCAACCTTAGTTTGTATTTCTTCAGTCTTTCAAATAGCTTATGCAGGTGGTCAAGGTGTTCCTCTTCAGTTTGAGATCTGGCTATCATATCATCCATGTAGACCTCTATCTCATAATGGATCATATCGTGAAACAAAGCAACCATGGCATGCTGATAGGTTGCCCCTATGTTCTTCAGCCCAAATGGCATAACTTTGTAACAGAAAGTGCCCCATTGTGTGACGAAGGTCGTTTTCTACATGTCCTCAGGTGCCATTTTGATCTGATTATATCCGGAGAAACCATCCATGAAGGAGAATACTTTATGCTGCGTGGTGTTGTCAACCAGAATATCAATGTGGAGAAGCGGGAAGTCATCCTTGGGGCTTGCCCTATTCAAGTCTCTGTAATCCACATACATACGTACCTTACCGTCCTTCTTAGGCACCAGAATAACATTGGAAACTCATTGTGGATAAGAGGTGATAGTTAAGAATCTAACGTTGAACTGCTTCATGACTTCAGTCTTGATTTTTTCTGACATTTCTGGCCGCATACGACGAACCTTTTGTTTCACTAGAGGGCGGTCTTCTTTGGTCGTAAGACGATGGACCATGATATATGTGTCGAGTCCTGGCATGTCTTCATGTGACCAGGAAAAACCTCAACATATTCATGTAGTATCAGAGTTAAACGCTTCTTAACACTATGCTCCAGATTGGCACCTATCTTGACTTCTTTCTTGTCCTCTTCAGTACCTAAGTTAACTGTTTCAACCGGCTCTTCATGAGGTTGTATTGCCCTTTCTTCCTATAGTAACAATCTAGCAAGTTCCCCTGGTACCTCACAATCTTCCTCACCTTCATCCTCGGCTTGGTAGATCGGATTTTCAAAGTCAAAATTGGAAATAGCAGAACTGTTACCAATGGGATCCTGAGTGGATGTGGATTCTTGAATAAAAGTAATAGGAACAAAATCTTTGGCCTCCCAATTGTTGAGTCCACTGCTTGTGGTTGGAAAAATCCACTCGTCCATGTCACATTTGCTATCACTGTCTTCCAACGCATTGACTCCATGATTGTTGATGCATAATGATGGTCCCCTAATAAGAGTACGTCGAACAACTCTTTGGGCCTCCGAAGTAAAACCCAGACCAAACTTGTTAGATTTGTAGGGAATGTCCAGAAGTTGACCCCAAATGGTATATCCACATTCCTAAACTACTGCTTTAGCATCCTTAAGATAATCCATTTTCAATGGAGTTCTGGTAATCTTCGGGCCCTTAGTAGCAGTCTTGGTTACAGCAACCGTCTGTGGAACTTCCTCAAAATTATGACAGGGCGTCTCAATGAACTCGTCGTCCATTTAAACATACCTGAAAGAGGTCAGGTGGCTAACGATATATTCCACCTCCACATTTACTGTGATAATCTTTCCCTTGAATGTGTACTTCAACATCTGATGTAGGGTAGAAGTGACAGCACCAACCCTATGGATCCAGGGTCGGCCCAATAAACAGGAATAAGATGGGAGGATATCCATCATAGAAGGTTGAATCAAAAGTCTGATTTCCAACTTTGAAAGGGATGTCTACCTCCCCGTGTGCCGTTCTTTTAGAACCATCGAAGGCCCTCACCACAATGTTGTTGGGCTTCCATGTGAGTCCTTCGCAATCTAACCGGTCAAGATCATCTTGGGTAAGACATTCAGCGATGAACCTATATCCACCAGAATGTGGGCTAATGTAGTGCCCCTGCACTCAATAGAGACATGCAAGACATCATTGTGTTTCCTTCACTTGGGAGTTAAATCAGCGTCAGAAAATCCAGTCCATTATCAGCGGTCAGGCTGGCCACGCAACTCTCGAATTGATCAGCGAAGGTCTCTTGGGGTACCTGGGCGGATTTCAGGAATTTTACTAAAGCCTTAGCATGGGATTCAGAGCATAAAAGTAAGGCTAGCATCGAGATCTTTGAGGGGATCTACCCTAGCTGCTCCACGATGTTATAATCACTTTTCTTGATTATCTTTAATATCTCTTCCATTTATCTTTTAGAAGCCTCAGGGGTGACTTCTGGATGCGCCTTCGTCTGGATAGGCTCAACCAATACCTCTTTGCCCCGTGTCTCAGTCGACTCGGTAGCAGGGATAATAGTAGGACTAACAATAGGAGTAACACTGGGAATACTAACAGGAGCGGTAGCAGGAATAATCACAGGAATAGTAACAGTTTTTGGAGAGATATCGGGAGAGAAAACTCTTCTGCTTCTCATGATTTTACTATTCCCGACAATATTGTCGATGTCAGGCTCAGTATCTTCAGCAACTTTGTCTTCAACAGCCAATAGGTCTTTCTTGACGCCATGGTAATAGACGTCAGCCCCATAATTCTAGGGAATAGCTTTATCCGAGGAATAAGGTATTGGCTCTGGCATGGTGATGATCAAGGGAGCAAACTTGGGAACAGATGTAATCCTGAAGGGTCTTTTGGTGGAGACCCTGGGAGGATTGTCTGAAATGGTGATTATCGAGACATCTTTACAACAACTTCTTGTAAGGGGAATTTTTTCGAACAAAATTTCTTTGTTAACCATCAAGCGTTTGACGCCTATTTTTAACAACAAATACCCATCTGGTAGAGACATACATAAGTGATAACTTTCGCCACAACCCAGAAATAGACTGGCTTGTAATAGATTATCTTTAACAGTCAAAAGGGGAGTATTTAATTCATCCACGGAGGAAACAAAATGGTCATCATTAACAGCATTGACACCTTGGCCATGTTTGGGCATTGGCGCCGTTATTACATTAGGTGTTTCTAGAGGGTCAAACTCAATCTCTTTCGCCTCGATAAGGTCTTATACCTTATTTTTTAGGGCCCAACAATTGTTTGTATCATGCCCCGAACTTTCAGAATGATAGGCACATCGAGCATTCGGGTTGTAGCGGGGAGAAGCCGTATTGGGGTTCTTGGGAGCTTCCTTTAGAGTCACCATATTGGACTTCAAAAGATGTGGCAAAACCTGGGAGAAGGTTGTTAGAACAAAGTTTGAATCTACTACCCTAAGTTTAAGTTTTGATGATAACAAAATGCTAAGATACATTAATTGTATGATTCATGTAAGACACATATGCTATCTAAAAATTACATTTTGTTTTACAGAAACTCTGATGGGTATCAGCATGAGAACATCCTCATCAGCATCAGAAAATTGGATATCAACATCAGCATCAGAAGATGTTATATCAGATACCAGAATCAGAAGATCAACTTGCGCTTATGCTGAAGCTTGATGAACAGATCTGCGCCTAATCATCTGAACTCTGATAAAGACAAACAACAGTTCATCAGCACCTAAGCAGCGTCAGAATGAGCCAAAGCCAGAACACGCTTAAGTGGCAACGGTACTGTGCATTCAAGATGATTTATTACCAACGGCATCATTCCAGACAAGATCTGCTTAATAAGGAAAGAATGTTATTGGCATTGAAACAAGATTATTACTCCAACGTACACTATTTCCAATGCTATATAAACAAGTCAATGAAGATTGAATTGGCTAATGCTCTACAACAATCTACACGCCAAAATCTATTCATCATCTTCCTCACTCTCAGTTTGCTAAAAGCTCCAAAATTCCTTACTCAATTATTTTAGCAATCTAGTTCTCATAAGCTTAAGTTGTGTAGTATCACAGTTGTGATAAACAGTTTTTGTAGAAAAACATTCACACACCTAGATTTCAATTCTTTGTAAGAAAGCATTTCCTTGAGAAACCTGTTTGTGGTTTGACTCAAGAAGGCTTTAACAGTTGTTAAAGCAGTTGTAATATTCAGTTGAATATAGTGGATTAAGACCTCGTTGGAGAGAGGCGAAATCACCTTGACGGGTGGACTGGAGTAGTTTGAGATCAAACGAACCAGGATAAAAATACCGTGTTGACTGCAATTGATTTCCAGTTTTTACAATTCAACCCCCCTTCTTGTGTTTTTCACTTCTTCAATTAGTATCAGAGCGCCTGGTTCTGAGCTAAAACACTTAACCGTGTCAGTACAAGATCCAGCGTCAGAAAAACACAATGGCAGGAACTTATCAACACACCAGCAATGACAACAATGAAGACAGAGCCAGATTCAGCGGCAAACCTCCAGTCTTTGATGGAGAAAATTTTGATTACTGGAAAGACAGAATTGAAAGCTTCTTTCTGGCATATGATGCTGATCTGTGGGACATGGTGATAGATGGATACACGCACCCAGTGAATGCTAGCGGTCAGAAGATTGACAGGAAAGCAATGTCTGACCAACAAAAGCGTGACTTCAAAAATCACCACAAGGCCAGAACCATTCTTCTCAGCTCCATCTCTTACGCTGAATATGAAAAGATCTCTAACAGAGACACAGCAAAGAACATGTTTGACTCACTCAGAATGACGCATGAAGGCAACGTTCAGGTCAAAGAAACTAAAGCACTTGCGCTCATTCAGAAGTATGAGGCATTCAAAATGGAAGAAAGTGAATCCATTGAAACAATGTTCTCAAGATTCCAAATTCTGGTGACTGGTCTCAAGGTTCTGGACAAAGGATACTCTACTGCTGATCATGTCAAGAAGATCATCAGAATCTTACCAAAGTAGTGGAGGCCAATGGTTACAGCTCTGAAGCTAGCAAAAGATCTCAACAAAATTTCTCTGGAGGAACTTATCAGCTCCCTCAGAAGTCATGAGATAGAGCTAGAAGCTGATGAACCTCAAAAGCAAGGTAAGCCTTTAGCATTAAAATCTAATAAAAAATCTGAGTCTAAAGTTTTGCATGCAGTTGAAGAAACATCTGATGGATCCTCATCAGAAGAAGATGAACTTTCTCTCCTCTCCAGAAGAGTGAACCAACTGTGGAAGCAAAGGCAAAGGAAGTTCAGGAATCCCAGAAGATCTGATCAGAACGAGTCTTCTTCCAGATATAGAAGGACAAATTCTTCCTCTGGATACAGAAGATCTGAAGGCTCCTCAGGAAGCAGAAAGCCAAACACCAAGGACATCATCTGCTATGAGTGCAATGAGCAAGGACACTACAAGAGTGACTTCCCAAAGCTTCAGAGGGAAAAGCCCAAAAAGAAGTTTGGAAGAGAAAACAAGAAAAGTCTCATGGCTACATGGGATGACTCTGACTCGTCTGAAGCTGACTCAGAATCAGATGATGAGAGAGCAAACATAGCTCTCATGGCCAACATTTCAGAAGACAGTGAAGCTTCTGAATCAGACTCAGAATCAGATATTGAAGAGGTATTTCCTGACTTTGCAGTTAATTTTACTAAGGCTGAACTTGCTGAAAGCCTTAACGAAATTCTGGAAAGGTACCAGCAGATTAGAGTTAAATTCAGAAACCTGAAAAGGAATCTTGAATCTGACTCTGATAAGACTGAGAGTCTTAGATTTGAAAATTCTGAGCTGAGAAATAAAATTTCAAAATTAGAAAATGTTTTACAAAACTCTCAGAAGGAACCAATTTCTGAAACTCCCAGCAGCGCTGATGAGATCATCAAGGAGTATGATCACAGTTTCCAGAAGCTCCTTGCTAAAAGCATAGATAGAAGCAAAATGGCTTCAATGATCTATGGAGTTAGCAGAAACGGCAGGAAGGGAATAGGATACCAAGGTAAGGTTCCTACACCAAAGAATTCCATGAATTTAACCATTAAACACACTCCTCTGAACTCACATTTTGTGTATGGTCACACACATGATATTAAATTCACTAGCATTAAGTATTCTGTGAAACCAAAATTCAACCAGAGTTTTGGTAAATCTAACAAATCAGGACCCAAGAAAATCTGGGTACCTAAGGATAAAATAATACATGTTGCAGATATCTTTAGCAGCAAATCAGAAACACCAGTCATGGTACTTGGACTCTGGCTGCTCGCGACACATGACGGGAAGAAGGCATATGTTCCAAAGCCTGGAACTTAAGCCTGGAGGCCACGTTGGCTTTGGAGGCAATCAGAGGGGAAAGATCATTGGCTTTGGAACTGTAGGTAATGGAAATCTTCCCTCTATAAATAATGTTCTGCTAGTAGATGGATTAATGCATAATCTATTATCCATAAGTCAATTAAGTGATAACGGTTATGATATAATCTTTAATCAAAAATCATGTAAAGCTGTTAGTCAGAAAGATGGGACTATCCTGTTTAATGGAAAGAGGAAAAACAACATCTATAAAATCAAACTTTCTGAACTGAAAAGTCAGAATGTAAAGTGTCTTCTGTCTGTTAACAATGAGCAGTGGATCTGGCACAGAAGATTGGGGCATGTTAGTATGAGAAGAATATCTCAGATTAACAAACTCAATCTGGTCAGAGGACTTCCTAATTTGAAGTTCAATTCAGATGCTCTGTGTGAAGCATGTCAGAAAGGCAAGTTTGCAAAACCTTCTTTCAAATCTAAAAATGTTATTTCTACCTCTAAGCCATTAGAACTTCTGCATATTGACTTATTTGGACCAGTTAAAACTGCTTCAGTCAGTTGCAAGAAGTATGGGTTAGTAATCGTAGATGACTATAGCAGATGGACATGGGTAAAGTTCTTAAGACACAAGGACGAGTCACACTCTGTGTTTGTTACCTTCTGTAACCAAGTTCAGAATGAAAAGGATCTTAGAATCGTTAAAGTCAGAAGTGATCATGGTGGAGAGTTTGAAAACAAAGATTTTGAGTCATTCTTTAATGACAGAGGCATTCTGCATGATTTCTCTTGTCCTAGAACTCCCCAACAAAATGGAGTTGTAGAACGAAAGAATAGAACATTGCAAGAAATGGCCAGAACCATGATCAATGAGATAAACGTTGCTAAGATCTTCTGGGCAGAAGCAATAAACACAGCGTGCTACATTCAGAATAGAATCTCAATAAGACCTATTCTGGAAAAGACTCCATATGAATTGTGGAAGAACAGAAAGCCCAACATTTCATATTTTCATCCATTTGGATGTACTTGTTTTATGTTAAATACAAAAAATTATTTGAACAAGTTTGACTCTAAAGCACAGAAGTGTATTATGTTAGGATACTCTGAACGCTCAAGAGGGTACAGAGTATACAATATAGAAACACAGATTGTGGAAGAATCAATCAGTGTTCGTTTTGATGATAAGCTTGACTCTGAAAAGTCAAAGCAGAACGAAGTTTTTGCAGGTATGGAAGTTGAATTTACAGGTTCTGAAGACAAGTCATCAGAAGCTCTCAACAAAGACACTCCTTCAACATCTGAAAGGAGCACTGCTAGCAATCCTACAACAGCTGCTGATCAACCTCAGAAGAGACTACCCAGAAGCAGCTTGGATCACCCAGAAGAAACTATCCTAGGAAGAAAGGAAGATCCAATCAGAACAAGAGCCAGCTTCAGAAACTCTGAAGAATCCCTCATGGGACTTGTGTCTCTGATTGAACCTTCCTCTATTGATGAAGCACTTCTGGACAACGACTGGATTCTAGCAATGCAAGAAGAGCTGAATTAATTCACCAGAAATGACGTATGGGATCTTGTTCCCAGACCAAAAGGATTCAACGTCATTGGAACAAGATGGGTGTTCAGAAACAAGCTAAATGAACAAGGTGAAGTCATCAGAAACAAAGCACGATTGGTAGCACAAGGTTATAGTCAGCAAGAGGGAATAGACTATACAGAAACCTTTGCTCCAGTCGCCAGGTTAGAATCTATCAGACTTTTAATTTCATTTGCTGTTAATAGAGGCATCACTCTGTATCAGATGGATGTCAAGAGTGCATTCTTAAATGGTTATATAGAAGAAGAGGTTTATGTGCACCAACCCCCTGGTTTTGAAAGTACAAAACATCCAGAACATGTTTTCAAACTAAAGAAGTCACTATATGGTCTAAAACAAGCTCCCAGAGCTTGGTATGAAAGACTAAGTAACTTTCTGTTAGAAAATGAATTCACCAGAGGGAAGGTGGACACTACCTTATTATGTAAGTCAGTTAAGAATGACATCTTAGTTTGTCAAATTTACGTTGATGATATTATTTTTGGATCTACTAATCCTTCTCTTGGAAGAAAATTTGCTAAGTGTATGCAGGCAGAATTTGAGATGAGCCTCATGGGGGAACTGAAATTCTTTCTAGGAATTCAGATCAATCAAACTCCAGAGGGAACTTACATTCATCAGAGCAAATATGTCAGAGATCTTCTGAAGAAATTTGACCTCTCAGAATGTAAGCCATCAAAGATTCCAATGCATCCCACGTGCATTCTGGAAAGAGAAGAGGTAAGCAAAAAGGTAGAACATAAGGTCTACAGAGGTATGATTGGTTCTCTCCTTTATCTGACGGCTTCAAGGCCTGACATTTTATTCACTGTATGTATTTGTGCTAGATTCCAATCAGATCCTAGAGAATCTCACTTAACAGTTGTTAAGCAAATTTTCAAGTATCTGAAAGGTACTACTAATCTGGGTTTATTTTATAGAAAATCTAGTGATTACAGCTTAGTAGGCTACTGCGATGCTGACTTTGTTGGAGACAGAGTAGAGCGTAAAAGTACTTCTGGAAGCTGCCAGTTTCTGGGAGAAAATATGATCTCTTGGTCCAGCAAAAGGAAATCCACAATTGCGCTATCAACAGCAGAAGCTGAGTACATAGCAGCAGCAGGATGTAGCACACAAATGCTCTAGATGAAAAGTCATCTTGAAGACTTCCAGATTTTTGAGAAAAGATAGACATGCAGATTGTATCAGATTCTATGCTTAAAGATCTGAGCGTTTCAGCTCAAGGATAGACGTGCTGCTCACTAAATCAAACAAGTGTCATCCAATCATCAGCAAATCTCTGAAGCAGAACGCGTGCATGCTTCTGAGAAGGCAAAACGTTGATTGGGTGCATTGAGACACATGTCTGGTAACCGTTTCAAGTATCTTTCTCAAATCCCCTAAAATCAGCAAGCATTAAATGCACGTAATCATGTTTCAAAACGTAATCATGAATTATTTCTCTTTCTTGAAACCGTTTATGTTTTCAAAAATCATTTTGAAATCTATTTAAGAAAATTAACATCATTCATTAATCTTTTACCGTTTCTTACAATCTTACAAATATTTTCTGCATTTTCCTTGTGTGTTCATCTCTCTCAAAAGAAACCCATTTTTTCAAGTTTTCTCAGAAAACCCTAAGTGTGAACACGGCAACCTCCAGCAATGTTTCTGCAGGTTCTCAGAAGGAGGCTTCATCTGAACAATACCAAGTTCCCTTCAGAACACTCCTTACACCAGTGAAGAATTTGGAAGTGATGTCTGAACTAATTGTTGACTTCTCCAGTCTGAAAGATAATGGATTCGATTTGACAGAAGAAGTTAGGGAACAGGGATGGGAGAGATATTTTGATAGGTTGGTGGGGCCAACGTTCCCAGTATTGGTCAAGGAGTTCTGGATTCATGCGTACTCATCAACACATCAAGTTACCTCCTACATAATGGGAAAGAAGATTGTGATCATTGAGGATCACATTGCAAGAATGATTGGATACAGTGGTGGTGGTATCCGCTGTATCGACATGGCTGAAAGATGCTCTGACGTTGCTGTCATTGCAAGGCAGATTTTCACCCATGGGGTTCCCAGCAGCAAAATCAGAGACCTAAAGGATCAGCACAGAATATGGGCGAAGATTATTCTGGGGTGCTTTAATCACAGGAAGCCCACAAGCTCCTCTGATTATATAAATATAGATCAGCAGTTTATGATCTATTTTATTAATCAGAAGGTAAAGATTAACTTGGCTCATCTTCTGTTTAATCACCTCAGGACCAGCGTCAAGGAGACAAGGGAAGAAGAAAGGAAAAAAAGGGATTGGATACCCTTTGGCAGGTTAATATCAGATATTCTGACTGAGAATAGGCTGATAGAACACCTTACAGAAGCTCAGGAATTAAGTTCTATTGAACCTACTGTTGGCAAGCCTCTGAACGCCAAGAATCTGAAGAAAATGAAACTGATAGAGAATATCAGAAAGGAGCCCAGCGTTACTCCTCTTGCTGACATCACCAGCAGAAGAGTCCCTCTGGACGACTTTCCACTATTTTCTGAGATTGAATCCAAACCAGTAGTTGTTCTCAGATACTTGGACACTTGCAAGGCTGATGGTACAGATCCCAAACTGAATATTAAAGATCTGCACCAACAACATCCAGAAGTTACTGTGAAGAAGACGAAGAAAAGAAAGGCCACTTCAGAAGGACCATCCCAGCAGACCCCTAAGAAGAGAGGTAATCTATCTGCTGCTAATGTTTTAAATTCTTCTGCTATTCCAACATCAATTTCAACCCCAGCTTCACATGAACTTCCAATACCCATACCAACTATTGATGAAACCGAACCAGAGGATGACCCTTCTGAGTCACTGACTCTCAGGAGATCCCGCACCAAGAATCCAAAACCCACGACATCAACAGAATCAGAACTTGACAAAGTTCTGTCTGAAATTTATCAACGTGCTTCCGCTCCCCTCTCAACTAAGCCAAACACTCAACCAGAAATTGCCCACTCTCCTCAACCAGAACATACTCTCTCACCCATACCAGAAGAACCGCAAATTCCACAACAACCAGAAATTCCACCTCTTTCTCCACAACCAGCAATTCCTCCTCCCTCTCCTCAACCAGAACTTCATCCACCATCACCTCAACCATCACCTCCACAACCTGAGTTTCATCACTCTGAAACTCCATCACCTGAACCTCATTCTCTTAAATCCTTTGAGCCACAACCCTTGGCAATTCAGCTGCCATGTGGTACAACCATAAACATACCCCAGCTGCCATCCTCACCAGAAACTACCCCTCCAAACACTCCAAACAGTCCAATTATTATTTCTGATTCTCCCACTCCATCTCCCAAACGAACTACTGAAGACCACAGCAGGACCTTCATTGATTTAACAATCCTTGACCGTCTTGCTGACCTTAAACACAAAATAGCCATTCCCAAACCAAAACAGCTAGATGTTGGCTCTGGCATTGTGAATTTTGAAACAGGCTTGCAGCAGTGGATTGCTTCTCTAAAGCAAGTTTGCCCTGGAATGATTGATCCTGCTGCCTCAAGTTGCAAGACATCAATTATGAGCAAGCACAACAGAACTTCAGCAAGCTGCTGAAGGAAGTTGGAAGTCAGCTGCTTAAGGAAGAAGTGCTCCTTCTGGATAGTGAGCCATGGTCTGAGAAGCATCCAGCGTTAAAAGTGCAGCCAGAAGAGGATCAGACAACTCAAGCTGAAGAGGTTAGTTAAGCTGAAGATGTTGCAGAAAGCTCTCAGAAGCTTCCTGCTTCTGACGTTTCTCAAGCTGCCTTGGACAGGCAGACTCTGGAAGAGCTGAAGCTGAATGATATTCGTCTGCAGCAAAGAATGGATGAAAATGATCAGAAGATGAAGAAAAGGATGGATGTGAAAGATAGCAAGATAGATACAGTAGTCAGCATGGTGCACAAGCAGAATGAAACTGCTGATCAGATTAAGACAATGCTAGAGACTCTGTTCACACGCTTTCCACCCCAACCTTAGTTTTTCATTCTTGATATTTTCAATGTTTTCTTTGCATATCATCTGTTCTGTTTTGTCTGGCTCTGAATTTAATATAACAAGTTTTTCTGCTCTGATCGTTTTAGCACATCACTTACACTTTTTGATTTCTGACAAAAAGGGGGAGAACAAGAATGATATTTTTCAATAACGGATTACTGAGACAAAAAGTCTCAAACATTCTAACACTCTGATATACTTGAATGTTTTCTGTTTTTGCATAAGTCTACAGGTACAAGAAGTTAATCACCTCTGATACACTAAAGCTCGAAGCTCTGATATTCTGATCTGAAGCTCTGATATTCTGATGTTCAAAGAAAGTCAATAAAGATCTGATCCTGAAAAACTCTTGGAATTAAAAAGGGGAAGCAATAAATTCAGGGGGAGTATCTCCGATCTCAACTCTAATATCTCTTTATCCCTTATCTTTGATAACTTCCTAATTAATTCTGATACAACTTACTATTTGGTTATCTCTGATACTTTTCTCACTAATTTTCAATTAAAAAATATCTAGTTTTTGTCATCATCAAAAAGGGGGAGATTGTTAGAACAAAGTTTGAATCTACTACCCTAAGTTTAAGTTTTGATGATAACAAAATGCTAAGATACATTAATTGTATGATTCGTGTAAGACACATATGCTATCTAAAAATTACATTCTGTTTTACAAAAACTCCGATGGGTATCAGCATGAGAATATCCTCATCAGCATCAGAAAATTGGATATCAACATCAGCATCAGAAGATGTTATATCAGATACCAGAATCAGAAGATCAACTTGCACTTATGCTGAAGCTTGATGAACAGATCTGCGCCTAATCATCTGAACTCTGATAAAGACAAACAACAGTTCATCAGCACCTAAGCAGCGTCAGAATGAGCCAAAGCCAGAACACGCTTAAGTGGCAACGGTACTGTGCATTCAAGATGATTTATTACCAACGGCATCATTCCAGACAAGATCTGCTTAATAAGGAAAGAATATTATTGGCATTGAAACAAGATTATTACTCCAATGTACACTATTTCCAATGCTATATAAACAAGTCAATGAAGATTGAATTGGCTAATGCTCTACAACAATCTACACGCCAAAAGCTATTCATCATCTTCCTCACTCTCAGTTTGCTAAAAGCTCCAAAATTCCTTACTCAATTATTTTAGCAATCTAGTTCTCATAAGCTTAAGTTGTGTAGTATCACAGTTGTGATAAACAGTTTTTGTAGAAAAACATTCATACACCTAGATTTCAATTCTTTGTAAGAAAGCATTTCCTTGAGAAACCGGTTTGTGGTTTGACTCAAGAAGGCTTTAACAGTTGTTAAAGCAGTTGTATATTCAGTTGAATATAGTGGATTAAGACCTCGTTGGAGAGAGGCGAAATCACCTTGACGGGTGGACTGGAGTAGTTTTAGATCAAACGAACCAGGATAAAAATACCGTGTTGACTGCAATTGATTTCCAGTTTTTACAATTCAACCCCCCTTCTTGTGTTTTTCACTTCTTCAAAGGTCATATTGATCCGGGTGAATCGTCTTATGGGCGCCTCCAGCATGCGTTGATGGTTTCGCTGTTGATTTGATACCGTATTCGAGATCATAACAGCCCCTACCATCGGACGATGTTCAGTTTTATTTTGATTCCTGTGGCCATAAGCAACACTGACCTCCTTCTTTTCAGTGAAGGGTTTCTTCATCGTGCTTGAGGATGCATCCCTTTGAATTTTTCCACTCTTAATACCAGCTTCTACCCGTTCACCGGCCAAGATCAACTCAGTAAACCCAACTGAAGAGCTTCTAATCAGATATTTGAAGAATGGACCAGACAACATGCCCAAGAACATATCCACCAGCTCTCATTCAGATAAAGGGGACTGGAATCTTCCTGCGAGATCCCTCCATTTTTGGGCATAATTTTTGAAACCCTCACCAGAATCCATAGACATGCTTTGCAGTTGTATTCGAGTTGGAGCTAGGTCAGTGTTATACTGATATTTCTTGTAAAAGGCAGCAGCCAAATCTTCCCAACTACGAATATTGGTTCCTTCCAACTGATAGAACCAATCCAACTTTTTCTCTGATAAACTTTCTTGGAAAAAATGTACCCATAGGTTCCTATCAGCAGTATGGGGTTGAATCTTCCTGACGTATGACTTTAAATGCAGCTTAGGACAAGAGACACCACCATATTTAGCAAATTTGAGGACCTTGAATTTCTGCGGGATGACCACCCCTGAGACCAGTCCTAGCTCTTCAAAATTCGGTCTGGGTACCCTCTGGATCTACATAGCATTGAGGAGATTCTCCAGTTGTTTGTATTTATCATCAGCAGGAGGATATTGTTCTTCAGAGTAGTCAGCTTCATCTTCCTCAGACTCTGGGTTGTCATTTCCTTCCTTGTTCTTTCCATCTTGATTATCTCCTTCAGCCGACAACGTTGTGAAATCTAGAGCTCGCTTGGCTGGTCCTCTGAACCTTCTTCCCTAATTCAAAATGTTGTCTGGTTTCTTCGCCTTCTTCTTCTTATATTTGATCATGAGAGCCTTCAGATCCTCTTTTCCTTTATCCAGAGCCAGAAACATCTATTGGAATTGAGTATTTTGTGCTTGAAGATCTTTTACTTTCTATTTAATATTCATCTCACTGAAATAAACAGTAGAAAGATAAGGAGACCTATTGTAAAAACCTATTTGTGTTATGATGAATGAAAATGCATATGCAAATTATTTCAAGGAAACTAGTAGATTTAAATTTGTTTAGACAAAAGAAACACACATTGTATTAATAAATCCAAGTTTGATTACATCATGCCTATTGGGGCTTACAATGAAGGAAATAAACATAAAATACACTCCTAAAACAAAAAGGTAGAGCGCATCCTTTTTTACACAATGTAGGCGTTCAAACTTCGCACTTCATGAAGTTGTTTTGTGAGCTCCAGAACTTTCTTCTCACTTGTGTGGAACTGGACTTCGAAGGTGTCTCGCTCTTCCTTTAGCTGAATCCAGTCCTTTTGCAAGTCTTCAAGATAGGTAGGCATGTTGGGATAAAGGACAATATATGGAACATCTCCTTCAGCAACAGGCTCAATGATAACAGGCAGGATGGAGGGGTAAGGCATTACGAGACTCTGAGCACGAGTTCGTACCCACCTAAGGTAAGGCTCAAGGGGAATAGAATTTTTGTGTCCCAATGTCTTACTATCCACTTTGCTCACCATTCTCCAAGCTCGTATAAACCTTTGGCGGAAGCCTTGGTCGTTGCTCTCGTAGTCGAATACCATACCTTGGATGAGCGCATCATGAGGACCATCTCTTCGTGCATACCCAAACTATCGCAAAGCTAAGAAAGGGTTGTAAGTGATACCTCCCATAATTCCAAGCAGAGGGACATTAGGGAATTCCCCATAACGGTCGATGATAGTAATGTCCTCCAAGGGTCGAGAACACCAGTGAATATCTGAATGTCTGAGTGACATCAACCTATTGGACCATCTTAAACCTTGCTCGCTCTTCACAACGAATTGGGGTAGGTGTGAAACAAACCACCTAGCCAACAGAGGAGTGACACACATGAGGGTTCCTCTTCTTTTCATGGTTGAGATTGGAGAGAATACAAGATATCTCCCAATAAAGTAGGCACCGGATTGCAAGATATAAAATTTTTGACTGCATTCACATTTATAAGTTAGTCAGGCTTAGGAAATAGTACCATCTCATAGATGAGAAGAGCCAATATTTATTCAAAGGCTTGTAAATCTAGAGTGTTCCAATAGTCTTGAGCTTTTTCCAACAGGAATTTGACTAGAAACCCTTTGACACCACTCTTTGTTTCCCAGTTAACCATGACGTCGGATTGTTGCAAGTGTAAAGCTCGAGCAATCTCTTCAGGGCTTGGGTCTCTTTCAATACTGTTGAAAGGTAATTGATTGGGAATAGTAATTCCCAGGAGTCGAGAGGATTATTCTATAGTAGGCACGAGTTGGTAATCGGGGAAGGTAAAACAATGGTGCAAAGGGTCAAAGAATTGGAAAAGCACTTTCATCATGTCTTTATCAAAACTTGAGGTAACCAGGTTGAGAAGTTGTCCATGTCTTTTGGTGAACGGAGAATTCTCAGGGACCCTTGACGCTAATTCTTTGGGCTGAAAAGGTACTCGTACGAGATTGACTTGGATTGTATTCCTGCGAGTGGGAGTCATGTCCTACAAAACAGAATAAAGATAAATATCAAGATCCTTGAAATGGTTAGTCTAAAATGCTACGGTATGATGCCATGATGTTATGCACAAGCATATGCACGAGAAAAACAAGTCCTTAGCTTTAGGCTTGCATGAGGTTCATATGTAAGTACCCTCTTGAAGTTTAGTTGGTTCAAACCTTCCTAGAAAGTAAACGGGTTCTAGGGAATCTCAATATAACTGATCTTTCTTTATTGGGCATTGTTTCAACGCAAGCCTCTTTATTAGTGGCCAAAATATCCTGAAAGTCTGATCTCGATGAGTGTAGTATCGATTATCAACCAACTTAGGATTGCACCAAAGCCAGCTACCTCACTACTTCCTAATGGCAAAGTTGTTCAAGTAAGGTTCTAAAGTCAGTTAGTGCTTCATAACACCACACAACAGCCCCATATTCTCCTTGACTACTCAAGGGCTACCGGGACCAACAAATGTGTCACACTAACGTAGCTATTTCTTTGACCATGTCGGTATACCCCGCACAGTTTCCACAACTTATTTCTACTTGCCTAAAAGGTGCCCCAGATCCGGGTAGAGGATCAAAACAAACCCAAACAAGGAACCATAATGTAAAGCAATAAATTTAAACAATGAAAACCAATTAAAGGTGATCTAGCCCTTAGGTAACCCCACTTTTAAGTAATTCCCCAGCAGAGTCGCCAATTCTGTAATACGGTGGGAGAACTGACTTGGTGTATTTTGCGTTTGATCGCAATTGATGCGGATAGCAAGAGTCGTCACCGACTTTTCTTTTATCCAACAAAGGAAAGGTTGAAAAGAATAGGAAAGACCTTTATAGATGTTTTCTTGAGTTCGGGGGGTAGGTTATGAAAGGGGAAGATATTAGCACCATTTTCATCCGTAGTTATCTACGGGCTCTTAGTTGCTTGCTAGATCACTTGCTTTTGTTTGAAAATGGTGCTTTGTGGTGGTTTTTGAAAGTATTTTTGAAAAGGCACCTTCGTTTAGGCAAACTTTGTAATGATTCTCGTTTTGGCGAGAATGTATACAAAGTGTTGGAATTTTGAAAATATTTCATGGAAAGAAAGTGTTTGGTGTGTGTTTGTTTTGAAAGTGTTTATTTTTAAAGTGATCAAGGGTGTTTGTTTAGAAAGTGATCAAGCAACTAAGAACGTTTCTACCTACTCAAAAGTCTTTTATTCATTTCTAATTTCCTTTGATATTGCTATCTTACCATTGATTGATAAGAAGCCTTATCTTTGGATGTAAAAGGACAGGCGTAGGGCATCGTATAGTCATGATAGCAATGTTGTGAGATATCTTAGTATTTCTATTTGAGGAACTAATATCATTTGAAAGGCAACATTTGTAGCATCATCGAGGGACTATGATCTTGTATTTTTTATTGTTTTTGCTAAGATATCCCACATGCATAACATGACTATTTTTATAAGGCAACAAGTGGAATTACCCTAAGGGTGCAAATGTTTATTTTTTCATGCTTGGTTTATCTTGAATTAATGTTCTCTAAGCATTGATTTTATCTTTCCATACAAACCCTAATTTACTAGCATTGATATAAAAGCGATAAATTTTGGAAAGTAAATTTACTACGCTATTACATCATTTGGGGATGGGATATACAAATTAACAAATGGGGATTGCAAGAAATTAAACCTAATTATCTATTACAACCATATTGAAATAATGTACAAGAATTGAAAGAAATATAATGTACAAGGATATAAGTGGAAAAGAAATGGATTTTTTTGTTTGGATTTTGTTAAGAGAGAGTCTTGGTTTTAACCTAATTATCTAAAAGAAAATAATTAATAAAGTTAAGAAAATTAAACCTAAATTAATTAAAGAAAAGGAAATAAATTAATCAAGAGAGTATTTTTAGGGTTTTTTAGAAAAGGTTTTAAGTTAATCAAAATAGTATGGAAATTAATTAATTTAAAGAAAAACCTAAATTCTAAGTCAATTTTAATTTTAAAAAAAAAATAACTAAACCTAAATCTAATTACTAATTTATTTAAGAAAATAATTTAATTTATTTAAGAAAATATTTTCTTTGTCTTTTTTAGTTTATAAAAAGGAAATAAAAATAAGAGAATATAAGTATATTAGATATAAAGATAAATAAACCATTTTTTGGTTTTTTATTAATAAAAATAATAATAATAATAATAATAATAATAATAAAAATAATAAATTAAAGAAAATAAAAATAAAATATGAAAAATAAAGTCGGGAGGTAAAAATGACATTTAGGGTGTTTGTTAAGAAAAAAATAGTTTTTCTTTGAAGCCTGGCCCATTAAGTGTTTTTGTTAATCAACAAAAAGAAAATAAAATGAAATGAAATGGGCTACGTTGGAGCAAGTAAAATGGGGGTGTTGTACAGTGAAAAATGGGAAGGCCCAATTGTGGAGGCCCAAGCGCGCATTTTTGGAGCAAAAAGAGAGAAAATGTTAGAAAAAAGCAAAAAGTGGCAGCGCTGGGGCTTGAACCCACGCCCTCTGCAATACATGTGCACTGCTTCAAAGACAAAATGTAGATATCATTTCTCTATGAATATGTATAGCTTCAGGGAAATGATATCTACATTTTGTCTTTGAAAATGCAAGCCTAACAATTCCTAAATGAAGAGATGAAAGTTCAGAAAAATACCTCAAGAATTGCAAATCGTGAAATGAGTTTGAGCTGCTTTCAAGGAGTTGTGATGATCAGGTTAGCTTCCTCAAGTTCCCAGGAAGCTAATGCAATGATTAGCTTGAGCTATGCATGAATGGAATGGTCTGTAGAAATCAAGATGCAAGCTCTATTTTTTGGTTATGGAGGAAGGTGATGGAGATGTTACAGTCGTGTAACAGGGCGTGTGATTGTTTGTAGATGATGTTTAGGAACTTTTGGAAGTGAAAACCCAAGAAACGCACGAGTGGATTAGGTGTTTGGGATTTCTGGCCAGAAAGTGAAACAATGGAGGTTGTTTATTCAATCCTTACTTTGAGAGGGTTTGAGGGCTTAAGCATTCGTGTCTTAGCTTGCAAATAGTGTATGTATTTATAGGCAAGAGGTTTTGTGTGCTACAACAAGTCAGAATTTGAAATATCAAGTTGTAAAACCTTTACTTGTTTTTAAAGCAACCATGACAAACATCTTCCCAAAACTTGTACCGTGCTATTGTAGAGTGGTTGAACTTTAAACAAGCTTTCTTCTGACTTATAAATGTTGTGTGTGCAAAAGGAACAAGTGCAAAGCTCAAGACAAGTTAACTTTGCATAAAGCTTGCTTTTTCAAAATGGAAGTGGTGACTTTCTTCCTTAAATGGCAAGGTGTATTGGACAAAGCTTAAATCAAGTGGTTCATAGCTCAAAACCTTGTGCAATCTTCTAATTAAGGATAGATACACAAGTTAGAGGGCCTGAAAAGTGGGATAATGCAGCATTGCTTGGAATTGGATCAAATGTTCATCATGAAAATGACTTGAAAAATAAGTTTGAAACCCTAACTTCTTGCCTTCTATTCTCTTAGCTCAAGTGTGATCTCAATTATTTCTGGGACATTTTGGAAAGCTTGTAACATTCCCTACAACCTTCATGTTGGACATTTTTGAAGATTCAATTTGGAACTAGGTCAAAAGTTGCCATGAAGTTAGGTCAAAATCCTGACTAACTGGGGCAAAATTTCACTAAGTCTTTTTAGTTTCATGGACATGTCTTCATAAATTCATAACTTGAAATCCAAGCATTTCTAGAAAAAGTTTTGCCCTACAATGTTTTATATCTCATTGAGATCTACAACTTTCATGTTGGAAGTTTTCCTTGAATCATCTTGCATCATGGTGGAAATTTGGCACAAAGTTATGAAAAAAGTTAACTTTCTAACACTTAGAAAAATTTGTAAGTCTTAGAATTTTGAATTTTCAAAGATAATTTTACTTTTCAATTTATTGATGAACAAATTTCATATTTTGACATGTCTTGATGAAATATGATTTTTGAAACTTGATTTTGATCAAAAAGTCAAAGTTTGACTTTTTAGTGTACAGTTGACTTTTCATCAGTTGACTGAAATTCATTTGTCAATCCAATAATCTTGGAGGTGATTTGAACCATTAAATTAGGTCAAGATGGTCCATTTTAATCCTTGAGATCATTTCTTGAACCAATAAGTCATTTTCTTGGTCAATAGTCAAGAACTGAGCCTTCTCAATCAAAACCCTAATTTTTACCATTTTGCCCTTTTGGTGTTCTGATCAAATTTCTTTGAGGAATTATGATCCAAACTTGATCAATTGACATATATGAGTTTATAATGTTTATATGGATCAAAACTTATGAAGTTTGACTGTAAATTGACCATAGTTGACTTTTTATCCAATATAGCTGATTTTAGGTCAATTGATCAACTGACTGAGCAATTTTGTGATCCAAGACTTGAAACTTGACATGAGCAATCTTGAGAGTCCAAAATTATCCATTAAAGTCATATGGAGAATTAAAAGTCCATTTGTCCTTGTGCAAACTCAAACCCTAATTTTGAGTTGTCAGTGTTAAGGAGGTGTCTTGAGCTGATCAAACCTTATGCAATCTTGAATCAATGGAGATCTTATGAGAGATTTTCTTGAGAAATGAGAGGGAAAATTTTTGGTTACAATAGTTGCCCCTGTTCAATCTTCTTAAACCCGAAGAGTTAGATTGCGGATCCACCATTCGTGACTTGAAGGTGAAAGATGATTGAACACTAAAGTGCCCAGAAATTTGCACTCGAAGATGTATTGCGAATGGGCTTATAGATTCCATTTGGAGGAATGATGGTAAATACTGGAAGAAGTATCAGCACAAATCTTTAGTTTATTTATACTAAAACTTGATGTTTTACCTGTGGGAAAAGGGTTAGTTAAATGCAGATGCATGCATGGCGTTCTCAAGATGAATGAGATTGTGCTAAATGTGTTTCGTAGGTAGATGTTATGATGTATGAATGTGGGATTTTATTTAGATGCATATTTGTCCAGGAAAATAAATCCCTGACTACTGCTGAGGAGTTATAGGAAGTTGAATCCCGGATTGCTGTTGGGGATGAAGAATATACATATCTTCAAATTTTGTTAAAAGAGTGCTTTCGTCGAGGATTATCTCTTGAATGTTAGTTGTTATCTGGTCAGGTCCATGCTTCACACCAACTTGCTGAGGATGAGGAAGTCAACTGCTATATGTCTGGGTTCCAAGTTTCATAATAAATTACTGCAGAAGAATAAATTAACTATTATCTGGTCGGATCCAGGCTTCACGGTAACTTATTGACGTTAAAGTGCTATCTGGTCAGATTCCAGGCTTTGTAGGTTTTTGAGGTGGATGAAGTTAATTGCTATCTGGTCGGGTCCAGGCTTCACAATAACTTGTATGAAAAGATGAAGTTGAACTGATATCTGGTCGAATCTAGGCTTCACAGTGACTTGCTTGAAATTAGTTGTTATCTGGTAGGATTCCAGGCTTCACAACGAATTTCTGAGGGAGTAAAGTTAATTTGCATCTGGTCGGATCCAGGCTTCACAATACCTTACTTAGAAAGATAAAGTTGAACTGATTTATGATCGGATCCAGGCTTCAGAGTAACTTGCTTGAAACTAGTTGTTATCTGGTCGGGTTCCAGGCTTCACAACAAATTTCTTAAGGGAATAAAGTTAATTCATATCTGGTCGGGTCCAGGCTTCACAGTAACTTGTTGGGATAGAGGCAAACTCTACTGGAGAAAAGAAGTTAAACCCTTGTCTGGTTGAGTCCAGGTTCTTCAATATCTTGAAGAGTTAAACTATTATCTAGTCGGGTCCAGGCTTCATAGTTTCTTGAGAAGTTAACTATTATCTGATCGGATCGAGGCTTCGTAGTAACTAAAAATTATACTATTATCTGGTCGGGTCCAGGCTTTATAGTATCTGAAAAGTTACACTATTATCTAGTCGGGTCCAGGCTTCATAGTATTTGAAAAGTTACACTATTATCTGGTCGGGTCCAGGCTTCATAGTAACTGCAAATTATACTATTATATGGTCGGGTCCAGGCTTTATAATATTTGAAAGGTTACACTATTATCTGGCCGGGTCCAGGCTTCATAGTATTTGAAAAGTTACACTATTATCTGGTCGAGTCCAGGCTTCATAGTGACTGAAGGTTGTACTATTATCTAGTCGGGGCCAGACTTCATAGTATTTTGAACGAATGAAGCTGACTGTTATCTGGTCGGATCCAGGCTTCACAACAACTTACTGAAGTTAAAACTGTTTTCTGGTCGGATTCTAGGCTTCACAACAACTTTTGGAGATAACAATGACTTTGTTGGCGACTTCACTGTGGATTAGAGGTTGTGGCCCTCTGATTTGTAATAGTCTGAGAGGAAAACTCAAGCTGGAGAGGATAAACTCAGTTGGGGAAGACAGATTTAGCTGGGGAAATAAACCTTGTTGAAGAGATAAACCCTGATGAGGAATACTTGACGAACTGCTGACGAGATGAGTTCTTTTTGAAAGATATCCACAAGGCGTCTTCTTTTAGGACCAACTTAGCTAGGGAGAGAGTTGTCAAGAGATTAATACTCTGGTTGGGCATCAACCTATGCAAAGAGACTTTATGGGCAACTTTGTTGGGGATCAGTTTATTGTAGTCGTCCTTGTGGGGATAATGCTAATGAAATAACTCCGTGGGGATATTCCATATACATTAAAGAGATGCTTGCTGCTGCTTAGCATGACACATGTTCCAAATAGTTTTAATCATGTTCACATGCATATGTTCATTCAATTTTAGTCATTGGACATCTTTACATTTAAAACAAAAACAGAAAGTTTGCACTTCAAAGTATATTTGTATTGATATTTTTCCTATGAATAGGCGTTTTTGTACAAAGAGACGGAGATCCTAGTAAGAGGAAATCGTAAAAAGGAAAACAAAGATAACAGCCATGTGGAAGTGATCTCGTCGTGTTCCGACTCTACTATTGCCCCCCAATGTCTTCGAATTCCCCTTACTGTTGACAGAAGTTGATTGGATTAATCTTGCACCATTTAAAATCGGACCTTGGTAATAAAGTCGATTGTGGTGATTCCACGGGACATAGTCATACGCTTTCAATCCTTAACTTTTTCCTGGACCGCCCTTTCGGGTTTTCAGCCCACCAGGATACCCATTTTTTCCCAAGTCGCCCTTTCGGGTTTTCAACTTTCCGGGTGTACAATCTTTTGCATATATCCCTAATTTTTACCCAAACCTTTTGGTTTGCCGGGATGCCCTGATCTTGCCTAGGTGTGTCAACCTAGTGGGTCTCTTATTCGTAGTATTTTTTAACTATGTCAGCGTTCACAGGATGTGGGAAGTCTTCACTGTCCATGGTAGTTAGCATCATGGCACGACCAGAGAACACTCTCTTGACAACAAATGGCCCTTCGTAGGTGGGAGTCCATTTTCCCCTGGGATCGCCTTGTGGAAGAATGATGCGCTTTATCACCAAGTCACCAGCTTGATATACTCGAGGCTTGATCTTTTTGTTGAAAGCCTTGATCATACATTTTTGGTACATCTGACCGTGACAAATAGCATCCAGTCTCTTTTCAACGATCAAGTTCAACTGGTCCAATCTTGTCTGAATCCACTCGTCTTCGCCTAGGCCTGCTTCATTCATAATCCTTAATGAGGGAATCTGAACTTCCACTAGCAGAACAACTTCCATGCCATAGACCAAAGAAAAGGGAGTTGCCCCAGTTGATGTCCGAGCTGAAGTACAGTAGCCATGAAGAGAAAACGGTAACATCTCATGCCAGTCCTTGTAGGTCACCACCATCTTCTGCATAATCTTCTTAATGTTTTTGTTGGCCGCTTCTACTGCACCATTCATTTTAGGTATATAAGGAGAAGAATTGTGATGCTTGATTTTGAACTGAATGCAAAGTTCTGTAATCATAGCATTGTTGAGGTTAGTCCCATTGTCGGTGATGATCCGTTCGGGTATACCATAGTGGCAGATGAGGTTATGTTTGACGAATCTGGCTACCACGTTCTTTGTGACTGAGGCAAATGAGGCGGCTTCGGCCCATTTGGTGAAATAATTGATAGCGACAATAATGAAGCGATGTCCATTGGAAGCGGTGGGTTTGATCTCTCTAATCATGTCAATGCCCCACATTGCAAATGGCCACGGATAAGTCATGACGTTTAGAGGGATAGGAGGCACATGGACCTTGTCAGCATAGATTTGGCATTTGTGGCAAATTATTGAGTGGTGATGGCAATCAGTCTCCATTGTTGACCAATAGTAACTAGCTCTCAGGATTTTCTTGGCCATAGTATGCCCCTAGAGTGGGTCCCAAAGAGACCATCATGCATGTCTTCCATAATTTCCTATGCCTCCTTATTATTCACACATCAGAGTATATTAGAGGCATGGTTGCGCTTGTATAAGATTCCATTACTTAAGAAGAATTTAGCTGAGAATATTTGTAAGAACTTTCCGTCATTGATGGATTCTCCTTCAGGATATTCTTGTGTTTCAAGGTATCTCTTCACCTCATGGTACCATGGCTTTTCAGTGTCAGTGTCGAGCTCATAGCAGTGCCCAGGTTCGTCAAATCTCTCAATTGTAATCATAGGAGCTTCGTTGTCCCATTTGACCTTGTACATAAAAGACATTATGGCCATAGCATCGGCTAACTGATTTTCTTCCCTAGGGAAGTGTTCAAAGGTGATCTCTTCGAAGTAAGGAATCAGAGATAGCACAAGCTCCTTGTAAGGGATGAGATTAGGGTGCTTAGTGTCCCAATCTCCTTTTACTTGGCTGATCACTCGAGCGGAATCCACAATCACATTCAATGGCAGCCTTCAAACCCAAAATGCATGCCTCGTACTCAGCCATGTTGTTCGTACAATTGAATCATAGTCTTGCAGTGAAAGGAGTGTGGAAACCGTCAAGGGAGATTATCACAGCACCAATTTTTTACCTAAAGCGTTGGAAGCCCCATTGAAGACCATAGTCCATCGGGATCCTTGTTCAGGTCTGTCATACGGTCCAAGTTTCGCGCAGTCGGTCACTAGCATGATGTTCTCATCCAGGAAGTCAGAGTTCATAGACTGATAATCATCAACAGCTTGATGGGCCAAATGATCTGCTAATACACTTCCTTTGATGGCCTTTTGTATTGTGCATTGAATATCGTACTCAGTCAAGATCATTTTCCATCTGGCTATCCATCCGGAAAGAGTGGCTTTCTCGAAGATGTACTTGATAGGGTCCATCTTAGAAATCAGCAAAGTGGTATGAGTTAACATATATTGTCTTAGTCGGCGAGCAGCCCATACCAGAGCGCAACAAGTTTTCTCGAGCAGTGAATATCTGGTTTTACAGTCGGTAAACTTTTTGCTCAGGTAGTAAATAGCATGCTCTTTTCGGCCAGACTCGTCATGTTGGCCCAAAACACACCCCATAGAATTCTCTAGCACTGTCAAGTATATGATCAAGGGTCTTCCTTCAACTGGAGGCATGAGAATAGGAGGTTCTTGTAGATATTCCTTGATTTTTTCGAAGGCAGCTTGACATTCATCATTCCATCTGACTACTTGATCTTTCTTCAAGAGTTTGAAGATTGGCTCACAAGTAGCAGTTAAGTGAGATATGAAGCGGGAGATGTAATTAAGACGACCCAAGAATCCTATAACTTCCTTTTAGGAATGGGGGACTGGAATTTATTGGATGACCTTTACTTTGGCAGGATCGACATCGATGCCTTTACCATTGACAACAAAACCTAGAAGCTTTCCAGATCGTACTCCGAATGTGCACTTATTAGGGTTCAACCTTAACTTGAAATTTTTCAGCCTCTCGAATAACTTGTATAGGTGACTGAGATGTTCCTCTTCAGTTTGTGATCTTGCAATCATATCATCCACATATACCTCTATTTCATGATGGATCATATCATGAAACAAAGCTACCATAGCCCTTTGATATGTTGCCCCTGCATTCTTTAATCCGAACGACATGACCTTGTAACAAAAGGTTCCCCATTGCGTAACGAAGGTGGTCTTCTCCATGTCTTCGGGAGCCATCCTAATTTGATTATAGTCGGAGAAACCATCCATGAAAGATAATACTTTATGTTGAGTGGTGTTATCGACCAAGACATTAATATGAGGTAGAAGGAAGTCATCCTTGGGGCTTTCTCTATTCAGATCCCTATAATCTACGCACATGCGAACTTTTCCGTCTTTCTCCGGTACTGGCACCACATTTGCAATCCATTGGGGATAAGATGTCACGACTAAGAATCATGTATCAAATTGTTTCATCACTTCAGCTTTTATCTTTTCAGACATGTCAGGCCTCATGCAACGAACTTTTTGTTTGACAGGAGGACAATCTTCCTTTGTCGGAAGACGAATGAACTACCATGTCAGTATCTAACCCTGGAATATCTTCATACGACCAAGCAAACACTTCCACATAGCCATGCAACATCTGGACCAATTTTCTCTTGACAATGCTTCTTAAGTTAGTGCCGATCTTGACCTCTTTCTTGTCTGTGTCGGTACCTAGAGTGATGACTTCAACTAACTCTTCGTGCGGATGAATAACTTTTTCCTCTTGTAATAGAAGTTTGGCTAGTTCTCCCAGTATTTCACAATCTTCCTCGCCTTCATCTTTGGCTTGTTTAATTGGATGTTCGAAATCATAGTCGACAATAGTAGAGTTATTAGCAATGAGATCCAGAGTGGATGAGGACCTGCAAGAGTGTGTGTGTTTGTGCATGTAAGATACAGGGCTATTTTGAAAAATGAATTCAAGAAAAAGAGAGACAATGACACAAAAATTCGAATGCAAAAACGTCCAATAGTTTGTATTGAATGATCACATGATAAAATGAACATAAATAAAAGCCTTGACAAATGGACCATAGTGCCTCGGGTCAGGCACATGGTTTAAAAGTCATTGTTTAATATTATAAACAAAATGTTCTTGAATTAATAGAAAGCAATAAACAAGTAATTACTCCTCAATGAAGGAGATGGGAACGAAGTCCTTTGCGTGCAAATTGTTGAGCTCTGTTGTAGTAGGATATACCCATTCTTCAAATGCAACCTCGTCATCAGAATCACCCACAGTGTTAACTTTATGGCTTCCAATACGGAGAGGGGGCTTCCCTCCACAAGAACGCCTCACTTCCTTCTGAGCATTGATAGTGAAACCCAAACCATATTTGTCTGCTTTGAATGGGATCTCGAGGAGTTGCCCCCAAGTATCACAGCTTCCTTCTTCGATTGCGGCACGAGCATCTTTGAATGAAACCATCTTTGGCATGACCTTAACAACTTTGGACACATCAGAGGAAATTTTGGCTGTTGTAACCATTGGTGGTACAACTTCAAAAGCCTGACACGGGGTTTCTATAAATTCACCATCCATCTCCATATATTTGAAAGAGTTGAGGTGGATTACCATGAACTCCTCCTCACCACAGACAGTGACAATCCTTCCTTTGACCGGATACTTGAGCTTTTGATGAAGAGTTGACGTTATTGCCCCTGCTTTGTGGATCCAAGGGAGACCCAGAAAATAGGAGTAAGTAGGACGGATATCCATGATGTAGAAAGTAGATTTGAAAATCTGCGAGCCCACCTTGATCGAGAGATCCACCTCTCCATGAATTATCCTTTTGGACCCATCGAAAGCCCTCACAATAATATCACTTGGTTTCAAAACTAATCTTTCACAGTCTAAACGGTCCAATGCCCCCTTGGGTAGTACATTTAAGGAAAAGCCAGTGTCAACCAGAACATGTGCTAGGGTAGTCCCCTTACATTCCACAGAAACATGCAGAGCTTTGTTATGGTTCTTTCCCAGTGGTGTCAGATCAGCATCTGAGAACCCCAAACCATTGTCGTCCGTCAAGCTTGCCACACAATTTTCAAACTGGTATGTCGTGGTCTCATGTGGGACATGAGCCTTCTTCAAGAATTTGATGAACGCCCAAGCATGAGCATCGGAACAAAGTAGCAAAGATAATATAGAAATCTTGGAAGGGGTTTGCCCCAACTTCTCCACAATCTTGAAATCACTCCTTTTTATAATTTTCAATATCTCATCCATTTCTCGAGCGGAAGGTTCCTCGGCGGCAATGTCTTTTGCGGGTATTTCGGTCTCAGCAGGCTCAACTACTTTCTCTTTTCCACTTGTGTCAACACTAGGTTTATCAGTGGTGATGTGGACAGGCGCCTCTGTAGAGGTTGGTGGTGATATATTGGGTGAAAATATTCTCCCAGTTCTGGTCACCTTACTAGATCCAAGAATGTTACCAATGTCATCAGTTTTTCTTTCTTCAATCCAAGTGTCTTGCTTTATTCCATGGTAAAACACCTCAGCATTATAGTTCCATGGCACTACTTTGTTGGAAGAGTACGGAATTGGCCCGGGGTGGTAATTATCAAAGGAGAAATAGTTGGTTCATTTGAAATTCTGATAGGACCCTTGAAGGAGATCCTAAGAGGCTTGTTTGAGATCGTTATGATGGAGAGGTCTTCAAATTTATTGGTCAAACTTTTGGTAGACGGAGTCTTCTCAAATAGGATCTCATGGATATTCATCAGGCGTTGAATGCCTCCCTTCATCCATTTGCATCCATTGAGTTGTTTGGCGCAGCAATCGCAATCTTTCAAACAGCCAGGGAAAATCCTGGCTTTTAGCTGATTCTTTTTTATAATAGTTAACAGAGTAGTCAAGTCTTCGACGGAGGAAACAAAAATGGTGTCTTCAACAACATTGACACCCTTGCCATGATTTGGAATAGGCGTTGTGATTACATACAGGTTACATTAACCACGTCCATAAATTCATCCAACTTCCCTTCCAATATTTCGTCCAAAACTTATGCTTGTTTATTTCCAAATATCAAGAGAAAGTTACAATTCATAAAGGAAAATTATAAGAGATGACAATATTTTCTAAGTTAGATAAGTCTTTTCAGTTTTCTACAAGAATCTCTTCAGTCATCTCCACGCAACATTGGTTCTCAAACCCCATAAACGAAGACTTCTTCATGTTGCCACCTTCATTACCAAACTGATGACCTTCAAGATTCCTTCGCATTGCTTCCATTTTCTTTCATCAAGGCCATGGAACTATGCTCCCACAACTTATAAAAACAATCCAAAATTGATTTAAAATCGACGCTGCACTAAGTTCATGGAAGGAAATCAAGGAAAATACAAAATAGTTTAAAACACATTCATAAACCTTTGCCGATTTTCATTTGAAACCTGCACATATTTCAATCCAAACAATTCAATTCAGCATAATGCAATACATGATTACTCCACCCTATTCACCATTTAACGCCTAATTGTATTCACTAACCTTAGTATTAATTCATAAACCTGCATAATATCTAATTGAAGCCAATACTAAACTTGTTCAGCCAAAATCCAGACATGACAAAAACAAATCAGGACTAGTTCACTACTTTGAAATCCATGACGCTGCTAGTACCATGTATCGATTCAGAGACAGAAGAAACATAAAATCATAGCAGGATTATTAAATCAGGAGAAAATCGAAACAAATAGGCTGCTCAATAAAACCAAGTCCTTACAACTCAAACTATAAAAGAAGCATCCCAACTAACTCGACTAATAAATGTTAACAGAATGGAACCTTCTAACTGTTTAACGGAATAAATAACTAAACAGAATGTCACTCCCTAATTGAACTAACAACCTCTAACAACCTCTAACAGTATCTAACAGAAAACTCCCTAATAGACTTCAAAAGAACTCGGATAACGGATATATAACAGAATACAGAAAGGGAAGAAGAGGAACGATGCGTTCATAACAGAAAGAGCAACAGAAAAAAAGGGAATCACCTTTCAACCTCTCTATCTGAACCTCATCAAAATCTCCATCATCTTTCTCTGCAACAAAAACACACCTAACTCTTCATCCCTGTAACCTTTCTGGATCTTCATCACCAACACCTTCATTCTCCGCCAATTTCCTATGCATCCTCATCGTGTCAATCTTCATCATATGTATGCATAACAACATCATCTTCATCGCAAGTTCAACGAAAAACGCATACCATCATCTTCGCTGTAACAACAAGAAATCAGAATCTGCAAAATCACAATAACACAAACAAATCACACAAAGGCAGAAGAAGCGGAAGGAGAAGTAAATCGAAGAAGAGAAAAGCAGAAAGGAAAGCGTATCGATTCATTGAAGATCCTTCTCCGATTTTAGCATCATTGTTCTTGCGATTTAAGAACTATTGGTGTTGCTCCGGCGGGTGAGTTGTACTAAATTCTGAATCTCCGTGTTTGCTTTCATCTTTTCGCTATTACTCAATGCAAATCTGTAAGCAATGATGAGTAGAGGTGAAGGTGAAACTTCACTGCTTGTGTTCAATCTGGAACAACTTGAAGATCAGCCATTTGATTTCGACGAAGAGGAGATATACGGAAATGTTGATGAGTTGAATTGGAGGCGCGAACAGATAGAGGAGGACCGTGGAGGTGTATTTCGTCGGAGCCATCAGAGAAGAGGAGGGTGGCGCTGTTGCGTTTGAGAAAATAAGGAAGAACAGAGTATTCACGGTTCTAATAATTTGAACTGTCACTATCTTCAACCCTAATTACTTATGCATTTTGTATTACTTTTAATTTCTTTGTTAATTTTTATAATATTGGAAATAATAGTCTTATAGGATAAGAGACATGGATCAAATTTGTTGGGCTTTGCTATCGCAGATTCTTCCTTTGAAGCCCGATGCACAATTTTTGGCAGACTAAGATTATTACTACAATAAAAAAGAGCTTCTGGACTCAATATTATGGGCCTAGCGCCCAGGGCCTTAGTGCCTCATATTTTGCGCCCCTGTATTCCAATTAACACCCCCTGTGATACTCCTTGTCTTGTTACAATTTAGGACCCTTTTTTAGTTTTTTTAGATTTTTGTTATGACAAAATTGTAATAAAAAACAATGAAAAGTAGTAGATTTTAATAGAAATTTTTAGGAATTAATCTTAGTTTTTTTCAAAAAACTAATAAAAATAATTTTTCTTTTTAGTATTTTAGTAATATTTTTACACCATTTTGCCTCGTTATTCTTGACGCGATTGTTCATTGTGCAAGGTACATCCTTTATGCTTTTGATCATGTAACATAACAAGTTGTTATATGATCAAAGAATACGGCTTACACTCACTTCTGATACGACGCTCCTTATTTCTCATCATCCTGAGAAATTTATATCGTATTATATGTTGTCCTGACGCGTGTGATACTTTATGATGCTTTGTTCCAGAACTGCTGATTATGCGTTGCATTCGCAACACGTGTTTGCCTTTATCTTAGTTAGATATCATTTCTGATTTTGTTTGTTTCGTGGTGAAGCTTTCTTGACGCGTACTCCTAGCTTCTCCATTCCTCTCGTCTGCTTTTGACGATTTTCTTGCTTGTGGTAGTCACCGCTACTACCTTCGTACTTCTCCGTACTTTACTGCATTTCTTTACGGCTTTTATAGAGATCATGAGAAGTAGGTCTTTACTACTTTCTGATGCTATGAGAAGTAGGGTAGAGATGTATGATGGGGATCTCCATTTATAATCATGTTAGGAATCCTTCTGGTTTATTTAAAGACCCGTTTAGGGAAATTCCGCATTGTTTGCCATTGTGTGCTACCTGTGTGTGGTTTGTTTAAAACCGTTCCTTTGTGTAGGTATTTTGCAATTGTGTTTATATTTGTGCCTGTATTATTCCCACATCCCTTATTGAAGTCCTCAAAAGGAGGCGAGCAGGGAGGGTTAGCAATCAACCCTCACAATTTTGTACGTGCCATTATTTGCTCGTGACGCACCACGAAGCTTCGGAGTTGTGCCTACTTTTGTGTATCGAGTTCGTCAAGTGGGGAAGGGTTCTGCAATCGAAATCCCACACTTTTCCAGGAGTTCGCATTGGCCGATGCTAATACTCCGTGATCGTTCATATTTCCTTCTGTCGCCTACCTCGATCTCCTATATCTTGGTTAGGTGTTTAGTCGCTTTGGACATTATATTTTGTTTTTTCATCTCACTCCCGCTTGTTTGTCTCGGGTGATACGCTCCCCTTGGCTAAAGCATTTCGCTTCTTTTCCTTACTCTTTTATGAGTGTGCTCTTTCGAGCTTGCTTGTTTTATCCTTGTACATACCATGTTCCCTTAGGATGTGCTTGCTCTTTTCGGATGCAAGCTAGACCTTAGGTTGCAAGCCATGCATGCTAACATAGGTAGACATTTCCCTTTTTTAATAAAAATCTTAGGACCACCATTATATGATAACACTAGGTTTAGAAATAGGCTAGTCTCCATTAGATGACTCTTTTCTTCCACTTTTTGCATACGCATCTAAAACTAAAATTTTTCTTAACAAACCATAAAACATGTTAATCGTACCTAAGCCCATTTTCAAGGTAACAAAATATAAACCAATCAATTGTGGCATCTTTCCTGGAGGGCGTAACTCGAAACCATTTTTAGCAAGGACATGATTAATTTACTTATGTGCCAACAAATGAGTCTCCAAAGGTCGAGCTGTGGCAAAAGGCGGAATTAACATTGTTTATAAAAAACACAAAACAAACAAAAAAACATGTGAGCCGAACTATGGTAACTCTGATTCCTCAAAAAGGATATGTAGGCATTGGGGTAGGGCCCAAGCGAGTACAACTTTATTTTCCCTACATTATTTTCTATTTTCTTTAGCATGCATTCTTCCTCAGTAGTAAACAGTAAGCATAGATTAAACACACCCATAAGATAGATAACAAGAGTGGATATCGTAGAGTAATACGAGCATGTGGGGTGCTAATACCTTCCCCTCGCATAATAGTCTCCCTTACCCGATCTCTCGGTTGCAAGACCGTGACTTCTCCCTTCTCAGGTTTTATCGATGTTTACCTTTCCCTTTATGTGAGATAAAAGACGTTCGATGGAGACTTCATCGTTTGATGATTTTTAGCCTGTTGTTTCACATGTATCTAAGTGTGTGAAAAAATTTGGATCAAGCATCAAATAGAAATATCAACAATCAAACCCTAAATTGCAAACTAGGTCAAACAAGACACATATCATGGTAAAATTAAAATAAAATAGCAAAACAATTAGAAAAATAAAAAAAAAATTAGAGAAAATTAAATAACACATCAAAGTATGTTCATGATTTTTTTTGGGAATTTTTAGAGTGAAAAAACAATTAAAATAAAACCATGAATTAAAAGGAAGGAAAAATAAATAAAATGGAATTTGGAATAAGATAGTGACAACATGAGAAGTGTCATTATTAACTAGTGACACTTCCTCTCAAAATATTGCAAGAAACAATTCCCAGGTCCAATCAAAATGAGACATGCACGCCCCTGGGACCATACCACTAAGGTTTCTTTTATTATTATTTTTCTGATTTAAAAAAACAAATAAAATAAAAGTGTAAGCAAAGAGGAACGTGGAGAGAGAAATTATGCAGGGACCAATCAGGACATGCCATCAGGTGGTCAAAAGTTCAAACAAAATCATAGACGCCGGAGCTAGGGCTCTGGTCGTCTTCTTCAGCCAGTGGGTCACCGGAGTTCTCAAAACTTCATCGAAAATGGAAAAATAAAACAATATCTTGTGCGAAATTTCATGGAGAATACAAATTCAAACTTATAATCCATTTATATACATTCAAACATGGTTAAAACTGACCACAAAAAAATCACACACAAAACCTGAGATCTACATAGCATCATGTATTCAAGCAAACAACCATGCCTACAAGTTATAGGACTTCCAAATGTAGATGTTCATGACCCTAGCATGTTAAATGGAGCTAATATTAGAGAGATACGAGTTTGTGAAGGTTACCTAGTGGAGAGAGCTCCATTGTCTACTTCCTTGTGCAGAGGTTAAGAGAAACGATGTTAAACTCTTTTGTAATCCTTCCCAAAGTTGAATGGAACCAGAATATAGATATAGAATGAGAGGAGAGAGAGACTTGAATTCTTCAATTTTCTTGTAAGAGATTGGAGCTTTTTCATATCCACTTCTTTATCACAATGTGTTGTTGCCTTTGTTCTGATGGAGGAGATTGGTTTATAAAGGAAGTTTTAGTCAGGTTAAGGGCTTAACCACGGTTAAAAAAGCTTATCGAACAAGTTTGTGAAATTTTAAAAGGTGAGATAAGGATGAAGTTATGATGCGTTTTGTGTGGTAATGCTGAGGTATTATGGTCGTTTTGAGTGAATAGAAGAGTGAGGTGAGCATGAATGCAGCTGGCACGTGAGAAAGGGGAGAGAAAGTTGGTAGTGTATTATCACACTTTACTTGTTTTGGTAAAAATTCAAAAGGTAGTGTACAAGGGTATAAGGCGTATTTGGCCATTTTGAGCAAAAGAAGAGAGTATATGCGTGTGGTTTGTGAAACAACTGATGGAACAAATCATCGAGATTAAATCAATGAAGTCGCCATCGAACGTTTTTATCCCACGAGAAGGGGAAGTTAAACATCGACTAAACCTGAGAAGGGTGAAATCACTATTAAACGACCGAGAGATACGTGTAAGGCAGTCGATTACGCGAGGGGAAGGTATTAGCACCTCACACGTATGTGGTAATCCACGGGATCCACTCTTGTTGTTCTAATCAAAGGGTATGTTCAAATATATAGCTTACGGGCTAAAAGGAAAAATGCAAAAGAGGGAATGCATGCAAAAGAAATCAGAGCGTCGTAGTTCGGCTCAATAGTTTCCATTTGTTTTGTATTTTTTATGAACAATATTAATTTTGATTTTTGCCGCAGGTCGACCTATGGAGACTCACGCGTTAGCACAGAAATAAATTACCATGTTCTATCTAACAAGGTTTTTTCAAGAAAAAATGCCCGAAGACAGATAATGCTACATTCGTACTCTAGCAATTTAGACATAGTGTCACCCGACCTTTGGGGATTGATGCGTCATGTAGCATAGAGTATAATTAACACATCCTTTTGAAAGCTTCGTAGAAAGGCCTGAAGGCGGAAAAATAATTTGAATTAGTTTATTTTCTTACCTTGAAAAATAATTTTTGTATTATTAAAATGTTTTATGCACTTTCCAAGAAAAAGGTTTTAGTTTTAAGGATGCAAAAAGAAAGAAAAAGTCTAGGGAATACTACCTAGCTCTATCCATAATGTTATCATACAATGATTGGTCCTATAGTTGAGGTTTGAAAATGGAAATCTCTACCTATGTTAGCATGCATGGATTAGAATCCTAATGTCTAACTTGCATCGGAAATGAAACAAGTGAATCCTAAGGGAGCATGGGAAAGGTTTAAAACCTAAAGAAACACACATACAAGTGTGATCACACAAATTCAAAACCAAAGTAAACAAACAAAGCTTGAGGTGTATCCACTTACTCAAGTATCAAACACCTAATCGAGGTATCATGGAACCAAGATAGGATAAGGAGAGGGATACCTAACCATGATATTGTATCATCGATTCATCGAGGCAAGCGAAATGGGTGAATAGTGATTCTTAACCGTGATATTAAATCATCAGAGCAAGAAAGAAAAAGGTGTCGACTCTTAAGCAAAATATTAAATAATCGAGGTAAGAGAAGAATGAAAGTGAATCGTCATAGGTAACTAGACACCTGACCAAGATATCAAGAATTGAGGTAGGAGATAGAAAGAAATAATGATATCACATCAAAGCATCAACATTTCACAAACGCGAGCTAAAAACAAAGTGTGGGGGATTGATTATGAATCCCTTTTCCATCTAACCGACTCGATAACATGAGAAACACAGTTCTTAGCATCAATGCACGATGCAAGTTACGAACGACCTAGGGACTAGAAATTGTGGGTTCAATTTTGGACCCTCTGTTTCCATTGCCTCCTTTTGAGGACTTATCAATGGGGAATGAGAATGGGACGCCTTCATTGAGGTCCTTGGCACAAATGTAAACAAACTGAATTGTAAACAAACAGGCGCACATAGGAATTGCCTTCTAAAGGTCTTTTAAACAGCATTGCCCGCCTAATACAAGGACTTCCAGAACATGCATCTCTAGTCCTACTTCTCATGGCATCAGAAAAGCGATAAACAAATGTGGAAAAGTAAACAAGACATATACCAAACAGATAAGAGTCTGTTATTTAGAAAATACAAGCCAAGAAACCTGATGTTCTTCGAGCAAGCTATCATCAACAACAAATTAAGTCAGATACAATATCCAATACAATCGTCTAATATTACAATGCGAAAATAAATCTCAAGCTATATATGCATCCATCTAATGTCCTACATCAAGCAATGCTACACAAGCAAAGAGTAAAAGCCGAACAAATGCATCGTGATGAATCGCCTTCCAAAACATGCACAATGCCACAAAAAGAGTTAGCAAATAACAAGTAATATCAAATTTAACTCAACAATTGACACCACAGCTGGAAAATGGCATATTATCATGCATGGAGTGAAATTGGACAAGTAAGGGACACGCAAAATAGAATATCGGGCAGCATGTACATAGCACAATGAAACACACAAAATGTCAGTCTGAAATAAACACAATTCAATGAAAATGTATAAAAAAGACCAATGCAAGCACAACGATGCATAAACCAACAATTATAATGCATTCTGAGTGCAAGTCACAAAACCAGGGCAGCACCTTCGTCATCTTAAGAATTAACCCAAAAAACGCATCAGAATCAAGCAACTCAACAACAATGTCCAACAATCAACCAATGAAGTGCAAACATGCATCATATGAATATTAAAACTCAATGTACATGTTAGAAAGGAAATCGGACAAGATTGTACTGAATTTAAAGTGCACAAAAAGTCGGGACGAAATTAAGCAGAATTAACATCAATGCTCCTTAATTATCCGATTACAACTAAAAACACATGAACCGCAAAATAAAACTCAACCAAGTGCTTTATCAATGCGCGGACAACACTACAACATATCAAAACATTTGCACGAAAAATTGTTCCGGAATCGGTAACACTTGACATAATTGTCACTTGAATGCCAAAACAAATGCAACGGAACTAAATCCAACAATTAAGACAAGTTCCAAGTGTGTTTTTGAAAATCGGATAGCACTACACCGTATCACAAATTCATCTATAAAATCACATCGGAAAAGATAAAAATAAACATTAACCATCCATATATGTTCGAATATGATCAATTAAACTTCAAACAAATTGTAGAGGCGATTTGCACCTTGTTTACACATTGCGGGCAGCGATGTATACTTGAACAAATATCGATAAAAATCATTTTCAACATTCACAAATGGACTCAAAAACATGCTTATCGGTTCAAGTAAGATCGCTAAGGAATTTCAAACAAGTTAGAAATAACGAAATTTTACTGGATGCCTTAATTCCAAACACGAAACAACATTCATGAGTTAATACAATTTTATCGAATCCAAACGTTTTCAATGTCAAAAATCAAATTCATTAACAAAACGGTGTAAAGTTACATTAACTCGTGAAATCAAGCTAAATTCTCATCATCAATTCATGATTCAACATAATTTGACATAAACCGACATTATCCGACATCAATAACATCAAAACTCACAATGAAAATTTATACTGAAATCGCATCAAAGTACCGGTTAATGTTCAAGAATTATCAACTTCAATCAACCAACACCATACTTCAACATCATTATTAATTCAAGAATTCAATTAAATTCACATGTCTAAAATGCAACTATCTCATAACAAATCAAACAAGGTTATCACATATTCAACTCATGGAATTCCAAGTTCAATTCAAAAACAAGTTCAAATATCAATTAAAACAAGAATTCAAATCATTAATATGTAAACAAAAACAATTTGAATCAAGGTTGAAGAATCACATACTTACCGAATCAAATAATGAATTAGAGGATAATGTGAGGAAGTTGGCTAGAATCTCGCGTAATCAAAGGGAGCAAGGCGTTGTGTCAGGATCAAAGACACAGAGGGAGTTGTTGCACGAAGAAACACGACTAGGAAAGGATCACCGGCGGTGTACGGTGCGACGGAGGGAGATGCCGAAAGAAGGACCGATAGAGGATCTAGGGGCGGATCGCAAGCGGAGAGGTTCAGAGGGGTTGGCGGAGAAGAAACCATGCAACGGTGGAGGATAATAGGCTTACGAAATCTCAAGGTAGAAGATGAATATTTATATGAGTTTTTGTTGAATTTGGATGAGTATTCTTGAAGAAGATGAGAGAAAAAGAGAGAGAGTTTTTGTTCTCATTTTTGGGAATGTGAAAATGTGAGTGTAATTGTATTTGAATTTTTAGATTTGAGTATATATATTTTTGGCTCCAAACTTGAATTTTCAACTTATTTTATGCACAATGCAAGATCAACCCGCAATCTTATAATAATCGGTGCGAAATCTTGACGCGCGACTTAAAACAAATATCTTGATGACGAAATTTGTGATGCGGTGCCGAAAGAATCATCTTGATACGATAAAAATTGAGCAAATTATGTCACCCTGAAGGACGACAAATGTAGTGTAAAATTTCAGTGAGAATTTTATAGCTTATTTTGTGTACGGCGCGCGAACAAACCACAAGCTCATGATGCTCGGTCCAAAATCTCGACGCGAACCCTGAAGCAAAAATATCGGCGACGAAATTTGGGACATCGTTCCGAAAGAATCACCTTGCTATGACAAAAATCAAACAAGTTATGATTTTTTGAACGGCGAGAAACAATGGACTTATTTCACCATTTTGAACAATTTCAGCTTATTTCCGTGGGCACTTTTGGATGAAATCCATAAATCGAAACCTTCGGAGTACAATATGAACTTGGGCCCTGAAGAAAAGTTGAAGTTTACAAAATTTATGATCTCACGCTTCAAGAATCATCCTGATACGCTAAAAATCAAGGGAGTGACGATTTTTATAATATCGAGAAACAGACGGGTAAAAAACAATTTTGGCATGCAACTTTCTCTAGTAATTGGCACTTTTGGAACTCTTATGCAGAGAATTAGCTCCTAACCCGAACATACAGATCGAAGATAAAACAATACAAATTTTTCTCCTAAAGAACCATCTGAAAATGTTGAACCACACAAAAGTTATGAATTTTTTAATATCTAGAAAACAATTGTTCAACACACTATTTTCACTATTTTGCACCATATAGCTTCTGAGTACTCGCGCATTCAGAGATCTTCCTCAATGAATTTGCTTACGATCCGAACATAAAAGTTGGAGGAAATAGCGAGACGGTTCAAATTCTCCTAGAGGCACTCAAAGATGATTTTCCAATCAGAAGTTACAAATTTTTAAGCATTCGAAAACTAGAGAAATGGCAAATCCATTGTATAGCGCATTTCAGGTATTTTGCGCATTAGAAAATCTTCCTCACAAAATTAGCCTTCGACATGAACAGATGAAATGAAGTAGAACCCAGGATAGTTCCAATGACTAAATAATCAATCTCAAACCATCTTCTGATCTCGAGTTGTGAATTTTTGAGCTCGAAACTCACTGTAATGAATTTTTGTCTGCATTGTCTCAAATTAGATGAAACGTTTGACTTTCTACATAATTCAAAGTGTGCTGAGACATATGAGAGATTTATATGATGATGAATTAATTGGTTGTTGATTGGATAGCTTGGAACACCATGCGGAGTGCATAAAATGCAGAAAACTCTGAGTTCTACTTCGCAATACTGCTTAACGAAACAGTCAACTTTCACAATTCTTTTCACAGAAAAATGCCTTGATTCCACGAGTATAGACCCTGTGACATTTATGTATGTGTAGAGGTAGAAATGTTGAGACAAAGCCATTGGATTTACTTGACTCACACATATCAAAGCCAAAGGAAAGAGAAAAGAGAAAATAACCCAAAGAGAGGGGGAGAGAATCTAAGTTCGGAGGTTGGTTATGCAAAGGGAAGGTATTAGAACCCTAAAAATCTACGGTACTCCGCAGGAGCCTCTTTGTAAATTTGTGTATTTTGGCTATAAAAGTTGTATAAAAAATATATTGTGGAGATGAGAAAAGAAGTATATTTTATAATTTTTGCACCCGCCACGGTTGCGAACCTTTAGTGCCTACGTACCATCTTCCATGCAATAGGGGATAAGGGTACTCGTAGTTCACCTTTAAAATTTTAAAACACAAGTGTGTTGGTTAATTTTAAGAGACGAGACATCATCGTCTTATCCGAGTGGAAGAACATACTTACTACCCACGATTATGATAAAGGAGAATCTGCGTCATCTCAAAGTGGAGGATATGGCTTGGATTTTAAAATCAACAAAGCCTCTCTCAACACCCAACTGGAAAATATCTCACTTCACTATATATCATAGAAGTATAGTAGCTCGCAACATTACAAGGATTTGACAAGAGTCTAATCTTTTGAGAAATTTTTTTAAGGTAAAAGCCAAAATGGAAAAATGGTTTGAATGAGATTAATTGACTTTTAGTCTTCTCACAAAAAAAATGTCAAAGTATTATTAAGTTGGTTAACGATTGATTTAAGAAAATATTTTGAAAAATGCATGGACCAAAGTCCAGGTTTATTATGAAAGTGGTTCAAGTTTGGAAAACAAGAAGAGTTTTCAAAAAAAGGGAGGAGATTTATGAAATTAAAGAAAATTGGAGGAGATGAAGGGATTATCCTAAAGCATAAGGTAAATGCTAGGGAGGAGAACTGTCTAACCAACAAGAAGCCAACACTTGACACAATGAGTCAATGTAGAATTTCCATCCTTTGGATTGAAACCAATCAATCAAAGATAATAAACCTCTTAAGAATATCAAACTTCAAATGCATTAAGTCTTCACAAAAATTGGACAGAGTAACGGTTGTATACTGATGAACTCCCAATCACAGACAAATCATATAATCAGAATCACATGCACGCAAAGAAAACAAATAACCCAATGTCTTGGGGTAAACCCCAAGAACTCCAGACAAAATAGCAATAGAAGTCACAAGGTCTCAAGGGTGGGTGAGGTTTCTACTCCTAAGTCGAAGAAGTCCACAACTCCAAATTGCCAAGGATAGTAACCAAATAGTCCAAGTAACCTTAAAGTTTTTTATTGTTCAAGTTGATTATTAGGTATCTTCAAAAACAAAATGAAAGCTCAAATGAGCAAAATAAAAATGACATAAAGATAAATCCTCAAGTGAGCAAAGATGAAAATAGCATGAAATGTAAATGCTAAAGTAAATGGTGATTAAAGTAAAAGCATGAAGTAAAAGCATAAAATAAAGTCAATTGTTAGAAATTATAGGTTAGTTGAATGGCCATCTTGAAGCTTGCATTTGAAAACTCATTAGAAGATTGATAAAATCAAAGCCTCTCAACAACAAGTTTTTTTTGCTTTTTGTCAAGTATGTCATTCATTTCACAATCTCAAGGCAATAATAAATGATCAACGATGTTTAAATGATTCATTTAGTCCAAAATTTATGATGATTCATTAGAGGATTGATAAGACCAAAGCCTCCTAACGATGAACCTCAAGGTTACTGGATCAAAGGTTTCAAATTAAACATACTTGGGCTTGCAAACATAGGTTTGGGCCACGAATGACCATTTCTCGAATCGGGACAAAATTTAGCGCTATGTTAAATAATCTTACGTGGACTTATGTAGAAGTTGCACCTATTTTGAGGCTGGTCAATAACAATTTATGTGTCATATGTTTAGAGAGATAATATATAGATCATCCTCTAACAACATATAGTACAATGAAGAGAAGGGGATGAGATGAATAGGGAGGGGATATATAGTATGAAATTAGGGTTTTAAATATCATCAACATCATTCATCCATTGTGGTGGATTTGGTTTCTCAACCAATCAAAACCCAAGATCCAATGAGGTTGAAGAATTTATCACCAAATTAGGTCCAAGTCAGAATCAAATAAAATAATAAAATAATAAAATAAAATTCAATAAAAATAATATGTAAATGGTTAATTAAAAGGAAAATAAATGGTAAAATACACAAAGTATATTAAAACACCAAATAAAAATCCTTAATAAAAATAAAAAGTCAATCATGAATTAATAAAGGTTGACAAAAAATTTTAGAATTTTTTAAAGTCAGAAACTATTTTTTAAAAATAAAATAAATGTGTAAAAAAAACTAAAAATGGTGAAAAATATTAAAATCAGAAATAAAAATAAAACAAAGTTATCAAAAATTTCCAAAAAGGCCAAAGGACCTTTCCATAATTTTTTCAGAATTTTAAAATTAAGGAAAATATTTTTAATCAATTAAAACAATTCAATTAAAGTGAAAAATTATTTAAAAAATATCAAATCATAAATTAAAATTATGAAAAAATAAAAATCAGAAAGAGAAAAATCCAAAATATTTTTAATAATTTTTTCATATTTTTTGAGTTGGAAATGAATTTTTTATGAATCTTTGAAGTTTAAATCAATTTAAATATAAAAATCAGAAAATAAAAATAAAACAAAAAAGATGTAGACCGTTGAATGAATGTCAAAATGCGTTATTAATCAGATCCAATGGATCTGGCGTGCTGTGCATATCATGGTCCTTATTGAATAAAACATTTGATCCATTATTAAATCGGATTTTGAAAAATAACAAGTGGTGCCTTATCAATTGTTGAGAGATGACACATTGGTCATCTTCAACCTCCAGCCACGCGAATTACAGGTCTGTCATACTGTAAAATCAGGAGCTCAGACCTATGTCATTCGCTTCGTCTCATCAAGACGAAGACAATTGTACCCTCGCGAAATTTTTTTAAGGTGTAGCTCAGCCGATTTGCAAAAAACTAGAAGAAAAAAATTGAATAGGAATTTGAAAATTCATGGCTAAAACTCATTTCCAATTGAAAACAAATGATGCGACTAGTATCTGAATCATGAAAGCTTCATTGTGGTAACAAATTTTGAGAGAATTGATAAAGGAATCAACCTATTGAAGTTCAAATTCAGAGCTCTGAAACTTGACTTGGCTAGCACGATTTAGGATGCTTTAAGGCTTGGTTCTTTATCTGTTAGCTTCAGTGAAGTTCAAGGATGAAGAATTGACAAAGAAAATAGATTGAGGAAGACTGTAAAACTAAATTCGAAGTTGTAGAAATGTGGGTTAAGGAGAGATTTTGGCAGGGTGATTATGGTTGTTCAAGATTGAGAAAATGAGTGTAATATATCCCTCTACTTATAGAAGAGTGAATGGTGAAAAGAATGGGAAGCAAAAGTGAAGTTTGGAGGGAAAATGAAGGAGGCTCGAAAGTGAGAAAAGTGTGACTTGATTTTTCTCAAAACTCAACTAATCCTTGCGTTTTAATCCTTAATTCAACTTTAGTAACTTGGTTAAGCATGTCTAAATCAAAAACAAAATTGGTGATTATAAGCCACATTGTGAATTTCAAATTCTGACTTGAAGTGAAACTTCACTTTGAAGGTACCCATTTTGAACCAGTGGTACTCACAGCTCAAGTGGTCTTAGGCCATGATTCTTGAAGTATTTGAAATATAGGGTCACAATCTTTGCAATATGCAAATAGTGAGATCAAATGGATGCTTGAGCTAAAAGTTGTGATGAGTCAAAGTTGAGAAAAAGATGCTGACTTTTTGTACTTAGAAAAATTCTAAGTTTTTCTTCAAAAGTGACCTATAATGTCTTGATTCTAAAAATGGCCTTCCTCCAAAATCTTGCTTTTATAATTGGTTCTAGATTTAATTATACTTCCCAAAGAGAACTATGAAACTTGAATCACTCAAAATTACCAAGTATTGAAAAGTTATGGCCTTGTGAAGTTTGTGAAAATTCATGAGGTGACCTATAATCTTTTGCATTCTTAGGGTATCATCCACTCATTTTCAAGCTTTGCACATAAAATAAGAGTTGAATTTAACATCCTTAAGATCATTATGGGAAAAAATGGGATCAAAGAGATGAATATTGACCAAGTTATGATCTTTTGAAGTCACATAAGGGAATTTGATGGCCTATCTAGAGGACTTGTAATCTTTATCAATCATTAGGAATCTTCCACATAAAATTTTCTTGGAACTTTTGAAGTGATTTTTTTATAACCCTTTAAATATAAGCATATCTTTGTAATCACTCAAAAATCTCAAAAGATGACTGAGATATAACCCTTAGAAGTTCAAAACCCTAGCTCCTAGAGCACCAAAATGCCTTGGAAACCCCTTTCAATCTTGACAAACTTTCTTGCACAATTCCTTTTCCCATGTGAATAGAAGTTGTTGAGAATGATAATAAGAAATCATAGAAACAATAACCACTTCCAAATATTAAGAATTGGGGGAATTATTCACTTGTGATCAAGGAATCAAGAACTTGTCCAATTAGGTCAAACCTCTTCAATCAACCTTTGCATCCTTTGACTTTCTCTTACAAACTGAGGTATGATGAATCATAGTAGACCTCATCATAATTTTTCTTTAAAGCATCTTCAATGATGAAGCTTGAATATCAATAAATCTTTGTTGAAGAAGGCATGGAAATAAACTCATGCACCTATGAATTCACCTGATGAAATGTGTTGTGCCTTCACCTATAGGATCATCAATTAGAGAAAACATTCATTTTATTTTTTAGTTAAAATTTAATCAACACGAGTCAAATATGACCATAATATACAAATCAAGGTGTTTGGTGATTCCTCATGGGCCAAACTAAAGATAGGGAGAAGAACCAAACCCAATTGTGGTCTTGATATGATTGAATTGATATGAGATGATAGAGGAATCTTAGGGGGGGAAATTAGGGTAAAACAATATGCATGTAATGATAAAGTATAAGCCAATTAGGGTTAAAATAAAGATGGCAGATTTTAGGGTGCAACAGTTTGTGATGCCAAAACAAGAAAAAATGACATGTAATGTCAAATTGGCCAAAATAGAAATGATTGAAAAAAATGGAGCTCGTGGTTTTTTAGGAGACTTTCCATGATCATAACTTGATGAAATCTTGTTCAAATGACACAAACTTTAGAGTAATGCAGAGAGGATAAATAGCTGAACAAGTTTGATGTTGAAGGAAAGATGAGAAGAGGCTTAGAGGATAATGAAAAATACCATGGAACCTGGGTACTTGAACCTAACTATGAACTTGAAAAACTATTTAAAGTTAAAACCAAATTCAACCTTGTGATGACTTGACTTTGACGCAAAATAACTTGAGCTTTGATGAGCCAAATGAAGATATTTTTGAATCATTGGGAAGGTAGAAGTTTGATCTAGAACTTTTGTGCTGTAAAAAATTTGAGATGGCTCCTTGATCACTAAGAAAATTAACCATGAAATCATGTGAATGAACCTGGTCAAATACTTGGGAATTTCACTAAGTCTTTACACTCTTGGCATACGAGAATGCCTAACTTCAAAGCTTTATATCTCTTAATTTATGAACTTTTTGGATACAAACCCTCAAAGAAATATTTGAAGCACATAGTCTCCTCTTTAACCCGGTCCCTTGTTTGCAAATTTTCATCCACACATGAGAGAGATACATGGCTTGAAACATGATAAAATGAACATAAAATCTCTTACACTTAGAAAAATTTCTAAGTCCCAAAAAGTCAACTTTAGTTAACCTTATTGATTTTCTTGATTTTTGTGATTCCACTTGAACAAATCTCAACCATTGACCATATTTGATTCATGGAACACAAGTTTGACCATAAAAGTCAGGAGTTGACTTTTTCTTATGTACGGTTGACTTTTCCCAATACAATTAATTCTTCTTGTCTTTTGATCAATTGAACTTATTTTGACGAAATTGAATGGGTAATCCTTCACACATAGTCACTTAAGAACATATATAAGACCATGGAATCAAAATTTTCTCAAAAGGTTAGAAATAAACTGATTTAATTACAAACCCTAATTTCAGTCCAAAATATAGGAGATGGGTGATTATCCTCCAAACCCTAATTCCTCCGAGGAAGATGAGAAACCCTTTGTACCAAGATCACATGTGTTTCAGGTGATGATCATGATGATGAGACCTCAAGCTTTTAACCCTTGTAGGTCAATTATTCTTCATTTCGTGAATGTACATTCAACTATCAAAACCCTTGATCCCATACCCATGAATCAATGCAATGCAAATGAATTTATGATGATGAAGCATAAGCTCTAAGGGATTGTAATGGCAAGAGGGAAAATTTTGGGGTGCAAAACCATCACCCCCCAGAAACCCCTCTAACACCTGAGAATGCATATTCTCCTCTGTTAAATGAACCTCCATCACCCTTTTTCACAGGACATGTTGACCCAATATTGAATATGAGCTACATGCATTAAGAAGGGAAGTCATGGACCTTTTCCATGACTTGAGATAACAAGAAGGCATAATGAATGAACAAATGGATCATCTCTTCTAGGAAATTTTCTCATTTCGTAAAGCTCGCGGCCTATACGGCCCCTGATCAGACTACATACTAGGTTATATTATTTCTTTTTCACCTTAGATTAAAACATTGAGGACAATGTTTGATTTAAGTGTAGGAGAGGAATTTTTCTATGCTGTCTAGTTAGATTTCCTATTTTCTAGTTAGATTTATTGCTTTTTAGTATTGTATTTACATTATATGTGATATCAATTATTTTATTAAATTTCTTCCTTTTCTTGAGCCATACCGAAAAAATTTGCAAAAATAAATAGTGATTATTTTAAATTTATGGGCTATTAGACGTGTTATAAAGACTCGGGAAAAGTCCTGAAATATCAACATCATTTTATCACTGTAAATATCTCAACTAGGGAGATCGATTTGGATAATTGTTATGCTCTAGCTTTAAGTTCTCACCTCTAAATGAATCCTTAAGTAGTTTATTTTAGCAGTCATCTCCAGCTTAAGCATGCTATACGTAGGGAAGCCAATGAATTAAAAATAGGGAATGCAACTTCTAAGTTAGGTGGCCCTTGTTGCACCCCAAAATTATCCCTCTTATTAAAAACCTCCAATTGGCTTATGCTTCTCGCATTATCCATACATATACCCTCCATTAGGTCATCTAACATTGCATGCATCATTGATCAATAAACTTGGAATGGGAACAAGGATCATGAAGCTAGGGTTTTATATTTGTTTAAGGTGTACATATCCAATAAAGTGTAACTTTGTATAATCTTTTAAGAGCAGTGAAGGGTGCAATTAGGGTTTCTATGGGCTCTGAGGATCTCATTTTCTTCAAGGGTTATTCTCTATCCAATTTCATCAACGTCATAGGTTAGTGTTGTATCCCAAAATTTGCCTTCCAATTTTCAAGACAAATTATTTCAATAGGCTTCCTCACACCCATGAAGGTCTCAATTGCTCAAGACTTATCAAAGATTGATCAGATGGACTCTCCTCCTAAGCAATTGACCTACAACTATAGTTTTGCTTTTATCTAAGGAAATTGGACTTCTAATGCCTCAAAGTGGATTTCATGACTTCTCATATGTCTCAAAGAATCCTCATGCCAAAATCCAAGCCTTGCAGCACAAGTTTGCTCAGTCAATTGCTCAGACGATTGAAAATCAACTATATTGGACAAAAAGTCAACTTTGACCAACTTACAGTCAAACTTCAAGATTTTTGGTCAACATCAACATTTTGAAGTCATATTCATCATTTGATCAAGGGTTGATCATGATTCATCAATAAAACTCAAGATTCATCAAAAGTCAAAAGTTACTAAATTAGGGTTTTCTTAAGGAGAAGTCAACTGAACTTTGACCAAGCATAACTTTCACATACTTCATCATAAATTATTCAACCAAAGCCTGTCTTAAAGGAAATTTAATTCTCTACAACTTTGTCTCTCTAAGCTCAAGGCTAAAAATGCTTCATTTGAGAGATATGAGCCAAAACATTACAGGTCATTTTAAAAGTCAACAAAAAGACATCTTTTCTCAAAGCAATTTACATTAAGTTAAAGACTTAAAACAAAAAAATGACCAACATGAAGGTTGTGTGATACACCTTGAGATTTCCAAAACGTCCAAGATCACTTTCATATGACAACAATTGAGTGAGTTATGATTGGTGCAAGTTGAGCAATTTTGAGAAAATGCATGAAGTCCAAATTGAGCAAACTTGAAATTTTGGGCTAATGGGCTTTATTTTTTAGGTTCAAACGTATCCATGACCTCATATTAGACATCTAAATCCATTCATACATTTTTATGATTTTTATTTCTTTTTATTTTGATTTTATTCATTTAAATTCAAAATAAATCAAATAAAACATAAAACTCATGGACTTAGGCGCATGGAATCTTGTTTTGATCATATTTTAAGCCTAACAATTACATAAACAGCTAGCAAGAATGTGTGGGATTGATTGGTACATGATTGACTTAAAAAAAGAAAAATTCCATACAAAACTTCAATCAAATATTTGATCATGAAATACAAAAGATTTGATTCACTTTTGTTGAGCTAAATCTTCCACTATAAATACATGACACCTTCAGACCAACGAAGACATGAAAGTTTCCTCAAGAACACACCCTCAAAATCTCAAATTTTGTTAAAACTAGGGCAACTTGAAACCCTTATATACAGCCTCTTCCAATCCATTCTAAGCATTCCATCATGTTCCTGAAGTTCCCATGAGTCTATCCCAACCATCCTTGAAGCTTGAAGCACGCCAAAATAGCCACATCCAAGTACACCGGTTTGGTCATTTTCGTGATTCTCAAACTTTTGATCTATGTATATTTAATAAATTTGATGTATGTATATGTTGTACCCCAAAATTTGCCCTCCCATTTCTCAATGGATCATCCTGGACTCTTAGGTTTGTTTCTATCAAGTTTTAAGTCTTGAATTACAACTTTTCAAGAAAATCACTCACAAGGGCAGAATGGTCAACTGCACACCAAAGGAGTCAAACTATGACTTTTGAATCAAAATTCAAGTTCCAAGAATCATATTTCATTAAGGCATGAAATTGGTTCATCAAAAATCAAAAGTCAGAAGTTACTTTGAAAATCAAATTTTCTAAACGTTTAGAAAATTTTCTAAGTGTCTAGAGAATATGATACTTCATAACTTCTGAGCCAGGCTCTATGCAAGTGCAGTCAGAAGTTGCTAACACGGTTTAGAACATGACGCTTCAATCAGAACATGCAGAAGCGATGCTCTTTGGTCAGAACTTCTGGGGAGGTTTTCACAAAGGATCAGTCAGAGTTTGCCAGGGTAATTCAAAGAAGGTTACAAGGCATGCTGCAAGCTTCCCAGAAAGACTGAGAGCTTCTTCAGAACATGCTGGAGCCAGAAGATACAAAGATCAGAAGTTGGATGTTCACTCTAAATGATGCTGAAGCTGAACTTCTGACCCAGAATCATATAATGAGGCAGAGTTTCACATGGCAGGATTTCTGATTTGATAAATCTCGTCATCATTTAATGCTCACAACCACTTTTGAGTCTTTATCCAAAGGATTTCCCCACGTGTGGCATAAAAGTACCTTTGTTGTCCTTGAAAAGCAGATTTTGTACAAAGTATATGTTGGGCCCATGCTTCGCTTTTGCTTCTGAGGGTACTTTTCCTTCATTTATGCTTACAAATCCAGCTTAGGCACGGCTAAAAGCTGCTAACCACCTTACTTTGTGCCTTGAACCATACTTATTTGAATTTGATTCAAGAACAAGTCAGCGCCTAGCACATGATGGTTGTACCTTTAATTTCTCCAAGATACTAAATCATTGCCTATAAATTGAACTACATTTGCAACTGTGAAAGGGTCAAAAAATTTGAGAAAAGAAAAGCCTTGAACCCCTGCCAAATTCCAAGAGTTCCAAAAACTGTAAACACAACATACAAAAACTGTTAACTTTTGATTCCTTGCATTCAAACTTCATTTGTACTCAAGTGCTTCTTGACTGAAACCATCTACGCAGTTGCTGATTCACATATTAGAAGTTATACTAACTTCTGTGTTCATACTTCTTTACACTCTTCATCCACCTCCACCTCAAAGAAATCAGAATATCACCCCTTTGTTGTTCCAGAAGTTGAAAACTTCCAGCTTGCTGAGTACGTGAAGAAGCTTCTCAAAACATCATTAGAGTGGAGGTTAACTCCGGTTCACAAAATCTCTTCCAGTTGCAAGGTAAGCTTCTGCTGACTCTCACTACATTACTTAAGCATTACCAGATTTGCATGTTCAAAAATACAATGTAGATATCATGTTTCTGATGTTGTACATATTCTGAGATCTCATGCATCTGCCTGCCTAAGTATGGAATAAACCAATCCAGAACTTCTTGAAGAAATTAGAACTCAGAATTAGGATTAGAAAATTCATACTTGCCTCTGATTTATAGTTCTGATATTTCTTGTTTCTGAAACACTATAACACCTGTTATAACTGTCATAAGCACATCTTCTGTTTTGTTGAGAAATGACCAAGTTACAGATGTTCTGACTAGCATGGAGAGGGAGACCAAGTTCTGTCAGTGGTATCAGAACTTCTGAAATCTACTTTGTTACCGGTGGTATCAGAACTTTTGAAAACTGCCTTGTTCCCAGTGGACCCTGAACTTCTGACTTCACCTATTTTTTCACTAACAGGATATCTGTTTTGCAGCAGGCCAGAGTCAGAACTTCTGACCTCCTTTAGTCAGCAATACGTTGATTCTATTTTTCTTTTTCTCACTATTTTTTCCATTACTTTCTTTTTTTCATTAATCAAAAAGACACCAAAAACATTTTTTTTATTTTTTACATGCTCTATTTTTATTTCTTAAAACAAAAGATCAAAAATATTTTCTTAAAATAAAATAAGTCCATTTTACATATTTTGTACATTCTTATCCATTCGATATGGTTGTAATAATAATTTAGGATTTAATTTTATTTGCAATCCCCATTCGTAAATATGTACCCCCATCCCCTAAATATTGTAATAGCGTAGGAGTTTACATTTCTGCAACTTATCGCTTTAAAATGTAAATGCTAGTAATTAGGGTGTGTATGACAAGATATGAAAATCAACAAATAGATCACCCTAATCATGACTAAATGCATGCAATCAAACACACTTGCACACTATCACCCTTAAGGTTAACTCCACTTGTTTCCTAAAAGTGGTCATGTTACGCATGCGAGGTGTCTTAGCAAAACCAATCGAAATACAAGATCATAGTCCCTCGATGACGCTATCAAAGTTGCCTTTCGAAATGAGCTTAGTCCCTAAAAAAAGCTAAGATACCTTGCAACATTGCTTTCTATGACTATACTAAACGTCCCAACAACCGTCCCTTCACATCTAACGATGGGGCTTCTTACCAAATCAATGGTAAGATAGCAACATCTAAAGGAGGAGGAAAAGCACATTTAAGACCTTTTGAGTAGGTAGATTCGCTTCTGATTACTCGCTTGCTCACAACAACAAAATATTTTATACACCAACACTCTCACCTTGAAACATTTTCAAAAGACAACACTTTGTACGCGTTCTTATAGACACGAGAAAGCACCTTTTTAAAATCACTTTCAAAACCACATCTCATAAACACATCTTTGAACTATTTTCGAAACAACACTTTGTACGCGTTGTTATAGAGACGAGAACCATTACAAAGACATTTTCAAATACTTTCAAAACTGACACCACAAGCACACATTCAAACAAAATCAAGTGATCTAACAAGCAACTAAGAGCCCATGGAAAACCATGGATGAAAAGGGTGCTAATACCTTCCCTTTTCATAATCTACCCCCCGAACTCAAGAAAACATCTCTAAAGGTCTTTCCTGTGCTTTTTCACCTTTCCTTTTGGAGAAAAGAAAAGTCGGTGGCGACTCTTGCTAAACCACAACATTTGCGAACACAAAACGCAAACACACCCAAGTCATTTCTCCCACTGCATCACAGAACTGGAGACTCTGCTGGGGAAATACTTAAAAGTGGGGTTACCTTAGGGTTAGATCACATTTACTTGCCTTCATTTGTTTGAATTGCTTGCTTTACATTATTGGTTCCTTGTTTGGGTTTGCTTTGATCCTCTACCTGGATCTGGGGCACCTTTTTAAGTAAGTAGCAATAGATTGTGGAAACTGTACATCATAGACCGATATGGTTGAAAAAATGGCTACGTTAGTGTGACGTATTTGTTGGTACCGGTAACCCTTGTGTTGAAACGAGGAGAATACGGGGCCGCTGAGCGGCGTCACGAAGCACTAACTGACCATAGAACCTTACTTGACCAACTTGGCCATTAGGACATAGTGAGATAACCAGTTTCGGTGTAGAGCTGAAAATTGGTTGATACTCGATGCTACACTCATTGAGACCGGAATTTTGGGATATCTCGGTCGCAAGAAAAGATTGATTATGTTGAGACAATGCCTAAGAGAAAGGTCGGTGATATTGAGATCCTTTAGAACCCGATCACTATTACTAGGACAGGTTGAGCCAACTAAACTTCAAGAGGGTACTTACCTATAAAACCTCATGCAAGCCTAAAACATAGGGATTTGTCTGCTTTGTGTGTATGTATATCTACTTGTACATAACATCATAACCATCATGAGCATCATATGCATGCTCACTAACCATTTCAAGGATTTAGAAATTTATCTTTGTTTTTGTTTTGTAGGTCATGGATTCTGTCCGAAGAAACACCATCTGAATCAGCTTTATAAAAGCACAACCTCAGCTTCAAGAGTTAGCCTCAAGAGTGCCCGGGGATTCTCCTTTTTCCAAGAAATATGGTCAACTCCTCAATTTGGCTACATCCAGTTTCCAAGAAGAAATGATGTGTGTACTGTTCCAATTTTTTGATCCCGTACATCAGTGTTTCACTTTCCCAGACTATCAGTTGGTACCTACACTAGAAGAGTTCTCTCTACTCTTAAGGGTGCCTGTGCTTGATCAGATACCATTCACCGGTATAGAAGGGATTCCAAAACCAGAAGTCCTCGTCGAAGCTTTACATATGAAGAGAGCCGATGTCATAGCCAATTGGGAGACGAGAAGCGGGGTTAAAGGTTTCCTAGCCAAGTTTCTATTGGAAAAGGCTCGTTCACTCTGGGACGACATGGATTTCCAAGCTTTTGAAGACATCCTGGCTCTTCTCATTTATGGTTTGGTTCTGTTCCCCAACTCGGACCAATTCATAGATGTTAACGCCATCAAAGTCTTTCTGTCTCGCAATCCCGTACCTACCTTATTGGGAGACATCTTGCATTGTCTTCATACCCGCACCATGAAGAAGAGAGGTAATATTTTGTGTTGTATTCCCCTACTCGCCAAGTGGTTCAGTTCACACCTACCTCAATCCGTATTGAAGAACGAGCAAAGACTGACATGGTCTCAAAGGATGATGTCCCTCACCCATTCTGACATCCATTGGTGCTCGAGATCCTTGGAAGATGTCTCTATCATTGACCGTTGTGGGGAATTCCCTAACGTCCCTTTGTTTGGTATTAGGGGAGGTATCACCTACAATCCCTGCTTAGCTCTTCGACATTTTGGGTATGCCCGAAGACACGGACCTCATGAGATTCTCATCCAAGGTCTGGTGTTCAACTACGACAAGGAAGACCAAGGTTATCGCCAGAGGTTTACACGAGCTTGGAGAATGGTGAACAAGGTGGACAGTAGGATTTTGGGACATAAAAACTATATCCCACTCGAGCCTTACCTTAGGTGGGTACGGGATCGTGCTCAAAGTCTCTTAATGCCTTACCCTTCTATCCTCCCTATTATCATAGAACCTGTTGTTGAAAGAGATGTCTCATACACTGTCCTTCATCTTGACATGCCCACCTCCCTCAAAGAATTGCAGAAAGCTTGGGTTCAGTTGAAGGAAGAGTGAGACACCTTTGAAGCCCAATTTTACGCCAGTGAGAAGAAGGTTCTGGAACTCACCAAGCAGCTTCATGAAGAACGGAATCTAAACGCCTACATTGCGCCAAAGAGGATGAGTTCAACCTTTTTGTCTTAGGAGTTTTGTTGTATGTTTGTTTCTTTCATTGTAAGCCCAAAGAGGCATAATGTACTCAAACTTGGATTTATAATATTACGTGTGTTTCTTTTTTGGTCTGAGCAAATTTAAATCTCTAAATTCCTTGAAATCATTGCATACGCATACCATCCATGACATTGCATAAACAGGTTCTGTTACAGGTTTCTCATCTCCTCCGCTATTTATTTCAAGCAGATATGTCTTCTAAACAAAGCATTAAAGATCTTCAGGCACAAAATGGCCAATTTCAATAGATGTTCGTAACTCTGGCAAAAGGGCAGGGGGGTCTGAAGGCCCTCATCCTGAAAGAGAAAGAGAAGAAGAAGAAGAAGAAGAAGAAGCGCGTCAGTGCCCTCAATATGGGTAGAAGATTCGGGGGGCCACTAAAGCAATCAATTGATGTGACTTCCTCATCCAAAGAGGGGGGAAATCAAGAGGGGAAAACAAGGGAAGAGGACGCCAGTCCTGAAGTCTATGACAACGATATTGATTACAATGATGAACAGTATCCTCCTGTCGAGGATAGGTACAAGCAGTTAGAGGATCAGTTAAGTTCTATGGAGATCCAGAGAATACCAGGACTGGATTTTGAAGAACTAGGATTGGTGTCAGGAGTGGTCATCCCACAGAAATTTAAGGCTCCGGTTTTCGCAAAGTGTGATGGGGTGTCTTTCCCGAAGCTTCATCTCCGTTCCTATGTAAGGAAGATCTAGCCCCACACCGCTGATAGAAACTTGTGGGTCCACTTCTTTCAAGACAGTCTGTCGGGGACTCAGCTTGAATGGTTCTACCAATTGGAGGGAATCAATGTCCAAAACTGAGAGGATTTGGCTGCCGCTTTTTACAAGCAATACCAATACAATGCCGACATGGCCCCTACTCGTACTCAACTCCAGAGTATGTCCATGGGTACAGGTGAAGGCTTTAAAGACTATGCGTAGAAGTGGAGGGATTTGGCCGGGAGAGTCCAACCCCCTTTGTCAGGGAGTTGGTCGACATGTTTCTTGGGACGCTGTTTGGTTCATTCTTCAACCATTTGATCGGTAGCTCATCGGCTGGTTTTACTGAGTTGATATTAACTGGAGAGAGGGTAGAAGCTGGGATTCGAAGCGGTAAAATACAGAAAGATGTCTCTTCAAGCTCAGTAAAGAAGCCATTTTCTAGTAAGAAGGAAGCCAGCGCCATCTTTAGCCCGAGGGGCCAAAACAGGGTTGAACATTGTCAGACAGTAAGTGCCGTAATGATACCTAAACCTAAAGTTACTCCACAACGCAACAATCAACAAAGGGTGGAAAGACCACAACGGTAGTTTACCCGCATCAACATGACATTAGCTAAAGTGCTACCCCATCTGTTGAGATCTAACTTGGCAACTTTAAGAGAGGCTCCCAAAAATCCTAATACCTCCTCTCCTCGTTACAATCCGAACGCTCGGTGTGCCTACCATTCTCAGAGTCCTGGTCACAATACAAATGACTATTGGACTCTAAAAAAATAGAGTACAAGATCTGATTGAAGCCAAGGAGATTGAGTTCGACGCTCCGTAGAAGCCCAATGTCATAACTTCTCCCATGCCTAAGCACAACCATGGAGTTAACGCCATTGACACCAATCTGTTTGTGACCTCAGCTGACGAAGTTTCTACTCCTCTGGTGACTGTTAAGAAGAATTTTTTGTTGGTCGATTTATTTTTGCGTTGTGGTGAAGGTTGCCACATGTGTTCATTTCTACCTTCCGGGTGCCATTTGCTGAAGACAGGTGTCCAACGCGTGATGGACAATAGAGAAATTTTGTTCGAAAAAACTATGATTCCAACTGTTCCGTGTCAAGATATTGCTATTATAACCATTTCCGCCAGTCCTTCCAAGGTTTCCTCGAGAAAACCCATTAGGATTACACCCGCTACGAGAATCGCTCTGCTAATAATCACATGTCCTGGTCCTATCCCATACGCCTCGGACAAAGATGTCCCTTGGCATTATGGTGCCGATATTTACTATCATGGCGTTAAACAAAACTTGAAGACCGAAGAAGTCGATCCTGATGTCGATAACATTATCGGGACCAGTAAGATCACTAGAAGTGGAAGGGTTTTCTCTCCTGAGATCTCCCCGAAGACTGTCACTAAGCCTGACGTTATTTCATCTTCTACTCCTGCTAGTACTTCAGTTATTGTTCCTACTCCAGCTGTTACCCCTGCCGATAAGTCATCTGGGATTCGAGGCAAAGAAGTTGTAGGTGAGCCTGCCCGAACGGAGGCACCTAGAGAGATTGTTGTGGAAACCTCTAAGCAAGAAATAGAGGAAATTTTAAAAATAATTAAAAAGAGTGACTACAATATGGTCGAGCAGCTGGGGTAGACCCCCTCAAAGATATCCATCTTATCCTTGTTGTTGTGCTCTGAGGCCCATGCGATGACTTTGATTGCATTCCTCAAAACTGCACATGTGCCGCAAGAGACTTCAGTTGATCAATTTAAAGATTGCGTGGCTAGCCTGACCTATGATAATGGGCTGGGTTTTTCAGATGCAGACTTGACACCGAAAGGGAGAAAACACAATGATGCTCTGCATGTCTCAATCGAATGCAGTGGCACTACCATGGCTCATGTGCTGGTAGATATTGGGTCTTCGCTGAATGTTCTGTCCAAGAAGGCATTGGACTGGTTAGATTGCAAGGGTTTGACTTTAAAGCCTAGTAACATTGTGGTAAGAGCTTTTGACGGGTCAAAAAGAATGGTACATGGGGAAGTGGAACTCCCTGTAAAGATAGACTCTCATACTTTCAAGTCCACATTCTATGTGATGGATATCAGGTCATCATATTCTTGTTTGTTGGGTCGTCCTTGGATCCATGAGGCTGGGGAAGTTACTTCCACACTCCACCAAATGTTGAAATATCCGGTGAAAGGAAAAATTGTCACTGTACGGGGTGAAGAGGAGTATATGGTGAGCCATCTCAATTCCTTCCGCTACATAGAGATGGACGGAAAATTTATCAAAACTCCTTGTAAGAATTTTGAAGAGGTCCCTCAGATCTTGGCATCAAATGAAACTGCTAGCAACAAACCTCCTTTGAAGATGGCTTCTCTCAAAGACGCCAGGGCTATGATTGAAGATAGTGAGTGTGCTAATTGGGGTCAGCTCCCTAATTTCACTCACAAAACTGACAAATTTGGCTTGGGCTTTACTTCAGGGGCTCAAAGGGCTGTTCGACGCGCTCGAGTTGGAGGACCTCCCCTACGCATCAGTAATCGTGAGGTCAACGCTATTGAATATAGTGAGGAAGACCCTGACATCGACAGCTGGATCTACCCAACTACCAATGGTGGACCAAACAACTGGAAGGCTAGAGATTTTGTTCCAGTTTCTTTTATTCCATAGTAATTGTCTTATTTGTTTTATGAGTTTGTAATGAACAATTTAAACTTTTTGGCCTTGTGTCTTACCCGAGGCACGATGGTTCTATCTGTGAGGGTTATTATATGTCATCTCATATTTCATCAATGAAGCATTGGACTTTCTTTGCATATAAATTTTGCGCTCTTTGTTTTTTTTCTTTTCTGCCTTTACTTTATCAAATATAACTATGCTCTTACACACACTCACGTATCACACTGCAGATCCATATCCACTTTGGATCCAATTGATAACAGCTCTGCTATTGCCAGTTATGACTTCGAAAATCCGATCAACCAAGTCGAGGACAAAGGTGAGGATGATTCTGAGGTGCCTGGAGAACTGGCTAGACTACTACAACAGGAAGAGAGGGCTATGCAGCCTCATGAAGAGCCGGTTGAGACAATGAATTTGGGTATTGAGGAGGACAGAAAAGAGGTTAGAATAGGTGCAAATCTGGAGATCAACATCAAACAGAGGTTGATACAGATATTGCACGACTATGTTGAGATCTTCTCCTGGTGCTATGAAGACATTCCTGGATTAGACATTGATATTGTGGTACATCTCCTGCCAACTAAAGAAGATTATCCTACGATTAAACAGAAGGTCCATTGTATGCGTCCCAAAATGTCAGAGAAGATCAAGGCAGAGGTCATGAAGTAGTTCTATGCAGGGTTCTTAACCGTCACCTCCTATCAGCAGTGGATTGCTAACGTCGTTCTGGTACCTAAGAAGGACGGCAAGGTACGGATGTGTGTGGATTACAGAGATCTGAACAGGGAAAGCCCCAAGGACGACTTCCCACTTCCCCATATTGATGTTCTGGTTGACAACACTGCACAATACAAAATCTTCTCCTTCATGGATGGTTTCTCTGGCTACAACTAGATCAAGATGGCTCCTGAAGATATGGAGAAGACGACCTTCATCACATAGTGGGGGACCTTCTGTTATAAAGTGATGCCTTTTGGGTTAAAGAATGCTAGGGCAACCTATTAACGAGCCATGATTGCTTTGTTCCATGATATGATTCACCACGAGATCGAAGTCTATGTTGATGACATGATAGTCAGGTCTCAGACTGAGGAAGAGCACATTGATCATCTCCAAAATTTGTTCGACAGATTGAAGATATACAAGCTAAGGTTGAATCCGAACAAGTGCACCTTAGGGGTAAGGTCTGGTAAGCTTTTGGGTTTCATCGTCAGTGACAAAGGTATTCAGGTAGACCCTGCAAAGGTAAATGCCATACAAGAGATGCCGGCTCCCCACACGAAGAAGGAAGTTAGGGGTTCCTTGGGACATCTGAATTATATTGCCAGGTTCATTTCACATCTGACCGCTACTTGTGAGCCAATCTTTAAGCTTCTAAAGAAAGATCAAGTGTTAAAGTGGAATGATGAATGCCAGGCTGCCTTTAAAAGAATCAAGGAATACCTTCAAGAACCACCAATTATGATGCCTCCAGTTGAAGGAAGACCTTTGATATTATACTTGACAGTACTAGACAATTCAATGGGGTGTGTGTTGGGGCAGCATGACGAGTCTGGTCGAAAATAGCACGTCATTTATTACCTTAGCAAAAAGTTTACCGACTGCGAGACACGATACTCATTGCTCGATAAAACTTGTTGCGCTTTGGCATGGGCTGCTCGCCGACTAAGACAGTATATGTTGACTCACACTACCTTGTTGATATCAAAGATGGATCCAATCCAGTACATTTCCGAGCAGCCTGCTCTCTCCGGAAGGATAACAAGGTGGCAAATGATCTTAACTGAATACGACATACAATATACGACCCAGAAAGCAATAAATGGGAGTGTATTAGCTGATCATTTGGCTCATCAGGCCTTGGATGACTACCAGTCCATGAATTTTAAGTTCCCAGATGAGAATATCATGTCGGTAACTGACTACAAAGAACCTGGGTCAGATGAAGGACCTGAGGAAGGATCCCGATGGTCTATGTATTTTGATGGAGCCTCGAACGCACTGGGTAATGGCATTGGCGCTGTGGTCATATCTCCCGAGGGCTGTCACACTTTGTTCACTGCCCGTTTATGTTTCAATTGCACCAACAACATGGCGGAGTATGAAGTATGTATCATGGGCCTTCGAGCTGCTATTGACTTGAGGATCAAGTTCTTGAGTGTATTCGGGGATTCCGCTTTGGTGATAATTCAGATCAAAGGTGAGTGGGATACAAAACACCCGAATCTCATTCCTTACAAAGAACACGTACTGACATTGCTCCCACACTTTGAGGAGATAAATTTTGAACATTTCCCACGAGAGGAGAATCAGTTAGCGGACACACTAGCTGCCATGTCTTCAATGTTCAAAGTTAGGTGGGACAACGAAGCTCCCCGAATCACCATTGAGCGGTTAGATGAATCAGTACACTGATGCGAGATCGGTATCGAAGAAGTGGTAGACAAACCCTGGTTTCACGAAGTCAAAAGGTATCTCGAGGTTCAAGAGCATCCCAAAGGGGCATCTGTCAATGATAAGAAGTTTTTGAGAAGGTTTGTCGCAAAGTTCTTCCTTAGTAATGGAATCCTCTATAAGTGCAACCATGACTCCACATTACTACGGTGTGTAGACAAGAGCGAAGCAGAGAGGATCATGACAGATCTACATGAAGGCACCTTCGGAACCCATTCCAGCAGACACACCATGGCTAAGAAGATCCTACGGGCAGGATATTACTGGTCCACTATGGAAGCCGATTGATATCAGCACTCTCGAACTTGTCATAAGTGCCAAATCTACGCTGATAAGGTGCACGTGCCTCCGGTCCCCTTAAACGTCTTGACAGCTCCGTGGCCCTTCGTAATGTGGGGCATTGACATGATTGGCGAAATCAGGCCCACCGCTTCCAATGGACATCGCTTCATCTTAGTGGTCATTGATTATTTCACGAAGTGGGCTGGAGCAACCTCTTTTGCCATAGTAACCAAGAGCGTTGTGGTGCGATTTATCCGGCATAATCTGATATGTCGATACGGTGTACCAGAGAGAATTATTACCGACAATGGTACGAATCTCAACAACACAATGATCAACGAGCTTTGTAAACAATTCAAGATACAACATCACAACTCTTCTCCCTACCGGCCGAAGATGTATGGCGCTGTTGAGGCAGCTAACAAGAATATCAAGAAATTGTACAGAAGATGACGGTGACATACAAAGACTGGCATGAGATGTTACCATTTGCTCTGCATGGATATCGTACCTCAGCACGGACATCGACAGGGGAAACACCTTACTCTCTGGTATATGGCATGGAGGCAGTCCTACCCATCGAATTCCAGATACCTTCTCTCAGGATTATGAAGGATGCGGGTTTGAACAAAGACGACTGGGTTCAAACTCGACTTGATTAGCTGAATTTGATCGATGAAAAGAGACTTACTACTATTTGTCATGGTCAGACATATCAAAAGAGAATGATTAAGGCTTTCAACAAGAAGGTCAGATGCCAAGATTATTAAGTCGGGGATCTAGTAATCAAACGCATCATACTGCCACAAGGTGATCCCAGGGGAAAATGGACCCCCACGTACGAAGGGCCATTTAGGGTTAAAAACATTTTCTCAGGAGGAGCTATGATCCTAACCATCATGGACGGTGACGACCTTCCTCACCCTGTCAATGCAGGCATAGTGAAAAGATACTACGCATAATCAAAGACCTGCTAGGTCGACTGGCCTAGGCAAAAATAAGGGCTTCCCAGCGAACCAAAAGGGTTCGGGCAAAAATAAGGGATGAAAATGAAAATATTTGTACACCCGGCAAGTCGAAAACCAGAAAGGGCGGCTTGGACAAAAAAGGGATATCCCGGTGGACCGAAAACCCGAAAGGGCGGTTCAGGAAAAAGTTAGGGATGAAAAGCGTATCACTATGTCCCATTGAATCACCATGCGATCTCACCTCAATATCAACTGTCGAACTCAAACGGCATCAGTCAATCTGATCAACTTTTCAAGTAGCAAAGTGATGAGACACTTGAAGATATAAAGGCAATAGAATAGTTGGAACCCAATGGGGTTGTTTCACATAGTTGTTTTTATTTTTACACAAATTGTATAATTTCTATCTTTCGGCGGTGTTCTCTTGCTAGAGCGTTACCCTCCTTGTACAAAATGCCTATTACAGGCCAATCTCAAAATCAATACATGTCATTTTTACAAAACTTCAATTTGTTTTTCTTTTTCTGTTTTGTTTTGCAAGAATGTCCAATGATTTATTTTTGATATATGCATTTGAAAATAATTGTTGCTCATAAACATTTACGTAAGAAACAAAGACAATTACTCGTAATTCCAGAAACAAGGAAAAAAGAAGTGTCAAGCCCCACGGTTACTCTGCCCAGCAGGTACTGGGATAGAGCCAACTTGGAAACATAACTATTGATTACATACACTCCCCACAGAGTAAGAGTATCCAAAGGCATTAATGTCAGATTTCCCGACACAGGGCATAACTTTCCCCAGCCAAGGTTCATAATTACAGACGAGTCAATAATTTTTATCTCCCCAAGCAGGGTCTATTCCTCTGAGTATGAAAGCTCAGTCTCCAACGGAGCTCAACATCTCCAGCAACGGAATTTCATCCCCAGTTGAGTTTATTCCTCCAGGTCAGCAGGTCCACCAACGGAGTATCTATTCCTCTAAAGTTGGTCCCCGTAGAGTTATCCTCCATCATCTCGTCTCGACAAAATATTTATTCTCCAGCAGCAGTCAGGGATTTATTTTCCCAGACTCGGATGTGTCACAACTAGCATTTCATGAACATACATCATGACATGTGCACACATATCACATACAACATATTCTCATTTATTTTGAGAACATCATCTCACCCTGCATTTCGTGCATCGCATATAACTAACCCTGTTATCTTTTCAGGAAAGACAGTTATCACCAACAATTCCAGCGGTTATACATGTCATATATGCAGGAAACCAAGAGAAAATCAATTCCCGAAACCAAACGGGTCAACTAATCTACAAGATCAAACGAAGTGACCTTACTATCTAGGTTCCTTCCCACGATCCCTACTATCAAGGCTTTCATTTCGAAGTAACCCTACTACCCAGGTTCCTTCACCAAGCCCTACTATCCAGGCTTTCATTTCAAAGTAACCCTACTACCCAGGTTCCTTCACCAAGCCCTACTATCCAGACTTTCATTTCGAAGTAACCCTACTACCCAGGTTCTTTCACTAAGCCCTATTATCCAGGAATTCATTTCGAAGTAACCCTACTACCCAGGTTCCTTCACCAAGCCCTACTATCCAGGCTTTCATTTCGAAGTAACCCTACTACCCAGGTTCCTTCACCAAGCCCTATTATCCAGGCTTTCATTTCGAAGTAACCCTACTACCCAGGTTCCTTCACCAAGCCATATTATCCAGACTTTCATTTCGAAGTAACCCTACTACCCAGGTTCCTTCACCAAGCCCTACTATCGAGGCTTTCATTTTGATTTAACCCTACTACCCAGGTTCCTTCACCAAGCCCTACTATCCAGGCCTTCATTTTGAAGTAACCCTACTACCCAGGTTCCTTCACCAAGCTCTACTATCCAAGTTTTTATTTCAAAGTAACCCTACTACCCAGGTTCCTTCACCAAGCCCTACTATTTAGGATTTCATTTCAAAGTAACCCTACTACCTGGGTTCCTTCACCAAGCCCTACTATCCAGGCTTTCATTTCAAAGTAACCCTACTACCCAGGTTCCTTCACCAAGCCCTACTATCCAGGATTTCATTTCGAAGTAACCCTACTACCCAGGTTCCTTCACCAAACCCTACTATCCAGGCTTTCATTTCGAACTAACCCTACTACCCAGGTTCCTTCACCAAGCCCTACTATCCAGAATTTCATTTCGAAGTAACCCTACTACCTAGGTTCCTTCACCAAGCCCTAATATCCAGGCTTTTATTTCGATGTAACCCTACTACCCAGGTTCCTTCACCAAGCCCTACTACCCAGGCTTTCATTTCAAAGTAACCCTACTATCCAGGTTCCTTCTTCTTTATCTCCAAGCAGCAGTTTACAACACTGCAAGTCCTGGACCTGACCAGATACGGTCGATTTAACATTTCCCCAGCGAGTGGCTGTACAGCCTGGACCCTGACCAGGTATACGTCCTACTTTCACCACCTCAGTCAGGAGATAATTCCTCAGTAGAGAAATAGACAATCGAAGCTCCTAGACTTTACTCCCCAGTGCATAAGTCGACATCCCCCGGCAAAGTCCCCCCTCGACAGCAGGTACAGGAACTCTCATCCAGGAATTTCTTATGCAACCAATCTTTTCTGGATGGCATCTTTAAGCTTGTCTCCTGTGATTTCTCGTCGCCTTCCAAATGGCATCTGTAAGCCCATTCTCGACATCACCAATCATTATTACTTCATGTGAGTGCAAATTTCTGGGAACTCTAGTGTTCAATCATCTTCCGCCTTCAGATCACGAAGGGCATATCAGCTAATCTACATCCTCAGGCTTAAGAAGATTGAACAGGGGCAACTGTTGTACCCCAAAATTTGCCCTCCCATTTCTCAAAGGATCATCCTGGACTCTTAGGTTTATTTCTATCAAGTTCCAAGTCGTGAATTACAACTTTTCAAGAAAGTCACTCACAAGGGAAAAATGGTCATTTGCACACCAAAGGAGTCAAACTATGACTTTTGAATCAAAAATCAAGTTCCAAGAATCATATTTCATTAAGGCATGAAATTGGTTCATCAAAAATCAAAAGTCAGAAGTTACTTTGAAAATCAAATTTTCTAAACGTTTAGAAAATTTTCTAAGTGTCTAGAGAATATGATACTTCATAACTTCTGAGTCAGGCTCTATGCAAGTGCAGTCAGAAGTTGCTAACACGGTTCAGAACATGACGCTTCAATCAGAACATGCAGAAGCGATACTCTTTGGTCAGAACTTCTGGGGAGGTTTTCACAAAGGATCAATCAGAGTTTGCCAGGGTAATTCAAAGAAGGTTACACGGCGTGCTGCAAGCTTCCTAGAAAGTTTGAGAGCTCCTTCAGAACATGCTGGAGTCAGAAGATACAAAGATCAGAAGTTGGATGTTCACTCTAAATGATGCTGAAGCTGAACTTATGACCCAGAATCAAACAATGAGCCAGAGTTTTACATGGTAGGATTTTTGATTTGATAAATCTCGTCATCATTTAATGCTCATTTAATGCTCACAACCACTTTTGAGTCTTTATCCAAAGGATTTCCCCACGTGTGGCATAAAATTACCTTTGTTGTCCTTGAAAAGCAGATTTTATACAAAGTATATGTTGGGCCCATGCTTCGCTTTTGCTTCTGAGGGTACTTTTCCTTCATTCATGCTTATAAATCCAGCTTAGGCACGGCTAAAAGTTGCTAACCACCTTACTTTATGCCTTGAATCATACTTGTTTGAACTTGCTTCAAGAACAAGTCAACGCCTAGCACATGATATTTGTACCTTTGATTTCTCCAAGATACTAAATCCTTGCCTATAAATTGAACTACATTTGCAACTGTGAAAGGGTCAAAAAATTTGAGAAAAGAAAAGCCTTGAACCCCTGCCAAATTCTAAGAGTTCTAAAAACTGTAAACACAACATACAAAAACTGTTAACTTTTGATTCCTTGCATTCAAACTTCATTTATCCTCAAGTGCTTCTTGACTGAAACCATCCATGCAGTTGCTGATTCACATATTAGAAGTTATCCTAACTTCTGTGTTCATACTGCTTTACACTCTCCATCCACCTCCACCTCAAAGAAATCAGAATATCACCCCTTTGTTATTCCAGAAGTTGAAAACTTCCAGCCTGCTGAGTACGTGAAGAAGCTGCTCAAAGCATCATCAGAGTTGAGGTTAACTCCGGTTTACAGAATCTCTTCCAGTTGCAAGGTAAGCTTCTGTTGACTCTCACTACATTACTTAAGCATTACCATATTTTCATGTTCAAAAATACAATGTAGATATCATGTTTCTGATGTTGTACATATTCTGAGATCTCATGCATCTGCCTGCCTAAGTATGGAATAAACCAGTCCAGAACTTCTTGAAGAAATTAGAAATCAGAATTAGGATTAGAAAATTCATACTTGCCTCTGATTTATAGTTCTGATATTTCTTGTTTCTGAAACACTATAACACCTGTTATAACTGTCATAAGCACGTCTTCTGTTTTGTTGAGAAATGACCAAGTTGCAGATGTTCTGACTAGCATGGAGAGGGACACCAAGTTCTGTCAGTGGTATCAGAACTTCTGAAATCTACTTTGTTACCGGTGGTATCAGAACTTCTGAAAACTGCCTTGTTCCCAGTGGACCCAGAACTTCTGACTTCACCTATTTTTTCACTAACAGGATATCTGTTTTGCAGCAGGCCAGAGTCAGAACTTCTGACCTCCTTTAGTCAGCAATACGCTGATTCTATTTTTCTTTTTCTCACTATTTTTGCCATTACTTTCTTTTTTTCATTAATCAAAAAGACACCAAAAACATTTTTTTTATTTTTTACATGCTCTATTTTTATTTCTTAAAACAAAAGATCAAAAATATTTTCTTAAAATAAAATAAGTCCATTTTACATCTTTTGTACATTCTTATCCATTCGATATGATTGTAATAATAATTTAGGATTTAATTTTATTTGCAATCCCCATTCGTAAATATGTACCCCCATCCCCTAAATATTATAATAGCGTAGGACTTTACATTTCTGCAACTTATCGCTTTAAAATGTAAATGCTAGTAATTAGGGTGTGTATGACAAGATATGAAAATCAACAAATAGATCACCCTAATCAAGACTAAATGCATGCAATCAAACACACTTGCACACTAGCACTCTTAAAGTTAACTCCACTTGTTGCCTAAAAATGGTCATGTTACGCATGCAGGGTGTCTTAGCAAAACCAATCGAAATACAAGATCATAGTCCCTCGATGACGCTATCAAAGTTGCCTTTCAAAATGATCTTAGTCCCTAAAAAAATGCTAATATACCTTGCAACATTGATTTCTATGACTATACTAAACGTCCCAACATCCGTCCCTTCACATCCAACGATGGGGCTTCTTACCAAATCAATGGTAAGATAGCAACATCTAAAGGAGGAGGAAAAGCACATTTAAGACCTTTTGAGTAGGTAGATTCGCTCCTGATTACACGCTTGCTCACAACAACAAATATTTTATACACCAACACTCTCACCTTGAAACATTTTCAAAAGACAACACTTTGTACGCATTCTTACAGACACGAGAAAGCACCTTTTCAAAATCACTTTCAAAAACACATCTCACAAACACATCTTTGAACTATTTTCGAAACAACACTTTGTACGTGTTCTTATAGAGACGAGAACCATTACAAATACATTTTCAAATACTTTAAAATCTCACACCACAAGCACACATTCAAACAAAAGCAAGTGATCTAGCAAGCAACTAAGAGCCCATGGAAAACCACGGATGAAAAGGGTGTTAATACCTTCCTTTTTCATAATCTACCCCCCGAACTCAAGAAAACATATCTAAAGGTTTTTCCTGTGCTTTTTCACCTTTCCTTTTGGATAAAAGAAAATTCGGTGGAGACTCTTGTTAAAACGCAAAATTTGCGAACACTTCTCCATTTTATGATCTAACTCATGTTATTTTTGCATAATGGAATTTGGCATCATCGGAGAAGACGATCGCAACTAGGGCTCTTGCACTTCTCTGATATACGTTTTATTACATATTTATTTGTTGTGTTCTATGACATAAAAGCAGCGTGGAGCAGATGGTGAATGATGTGTTTGTATAATATAAGGGGCATGGGTTCGATCCATGTGTCTTGCAATTATTTTTTGTTATTTTTCCAAACTAATGTGCAGGTTAATACTATATTGAATGCTCCCTATTCTTGGACACCAACAGAAGTGTGGCGCGGTGGTGAAAAGCGTAGTCGTTAAAGGCAAGGGTGTGGGTTCAACACCTACCCCATGCAAATTCTTTTTACCCTATTTTTTCTAACCTAACTATCTTTCTTTTTAATTATCTTTTTAATTAATCATTAACAAAACCTTAAACCTTTTTTAAAACTATAATAAGTTAGGGTTAGGTTTTTTAATTAGTAACTAAATTATTGACATATTTTTATTAATTAATTTATTTATTTATTAACCTTTTTCTCAATATAAAATTTAATTCGAAACAATTAAGTTTTAATTAATTATTATCACTTAAATTATTTTCTACACAAAAATATTGTAACATTTTAACATTCTTTTTCTTATTTCTTTGCTATTTTATTTTCTTAGACAAAATGTATAGGTTGCATTGTCATTGTAATAGCGTAGATTTACATTCTCGCATTTTTCTGATTATGTAACTGCTTTGAGGATGTAATAGCGTAGGTTTACTTTCCCGCCAATTTTTATACTTATGTATCTCTCCCAAATCCATGTAATAGCTTAGGTTTTACATTCCGTACTTTATTTTTCTGTACATTTAGATACTAGTTATCAGGGTTTGCATGACAAGACTAAAAACAACGTAGAAAACCCTAATCTTTAAGATAAATATAACTGAATTAATACACTCTTCACACTTGCACCCCTAGGATAACCTCTCTTATTGCCTTACGAATATTGGTCATGTCCCTCAAAAAGTGGGGATACTTTAGCAAAATACCCTCGATCAAATCATCATGTCCCTTTCAAATAAATATCATAGTCCCTCGATGACCCTTCGAAGTTGCCTACAAAATGATCTAGTCCCTCCAATACAATTGCTAAAGTATCCTCACATGTTGCCTCTGATGACCATACGATGACCTTTTGCATGTCTCTTCACATACAATGGATATAATTACTTACCAACTAATGGTATGGATAATACTATCTCCAAAGGAGAAGGAAAATAACAAGAAAGACCTTATTAGTGGGTAAGAACTCCTAATTTCTTGGTCATAACTTTTTTCACAAACAATACATTTTCACATCACTTTCAAACAAATATTTTCAAAAACACTTTGTATACATTCTTGAGGACTGATACAAGAATCGTTACAAAGTTATCCTTATATTGGAGATTTCAAAAAAAATTCAAATCGCACACACATAAATCAAGTTTTCAAAAGTGAGCTAAGAAATTAAGAGATCGTAGATAACTACGGATAAAAAGGGTGCTAACACCTTCCCTTTTCATAACCTACCCCCCGAACTCAAATCCTATCAAAGGTCTTTCCTGTTCTTTTCACCTTTCTTAAATATTAGATAAAAGAAAATTCGGGGAGACTCTTGCTATCCCCACATTTGGATAAAATCAAAAAAGTCGGTTCTCCCACCGTATTACAGAACTGGCGACTTTGTTGGGGACTACTTAAAAAAGAGGGGTTACCTTAGAGTTTAGATCACTTTTACTTGCTTTATTTGTTTGAATTGTTTGCTTTAACTTTAAGGGCTTGTTTGGGTATATTTGATTATGAAAGATCCTACACCCGAATCTAGGAATTCCTTAGGTAAGTAGCAATAAATTATAAAGATTGTACAGCATAGACCGATATGGTTAACATGATGGCTACAATTGGTTTGACACTTTGGTTTGTACTGATGTTCCTTAAGTCAGTCAAGGATAAAATTAGGCTTCTGTGTGGTGTCATTAACACTAAGTTACTTTTAAAACCTTTATTGACCCATCTTGGCCATTAAAAAGTAGTGAGATAGCCGGATTTGGTGCTGTCTAAAGTTGGTTGATAATCAAATCTACGCTCATTGAGATTCGACTTTCGGGATGTTTTGGTGGAAAGCCAATTGTCGTGATAAAATAAATCCTGCAAGAAAGATCCGTGATATGAGATTCCTAGAACCCAGTTACGATTTTAGGACAGGTTGAGCCAACTTAACTTCAATGGGGAAGGGTACTTACCTATGGACTTCATGAAAGCCTTTAAACCTATGGTTCTTGTGTGACTTGTTTATGTTTTCTAGTTATGAACATAACATCATAACATTATATCATTATAACATAACATTTTCACTAGCCATTTCAAGGACCTAGGGATTTATCTTTGTTCCTTGTTGCAGGTTATGGCCTCCGCTCACATAAATACTATCTGAATCAACTTTGTAAGGGTACCTTCCAAGCTTAAAGAATTAGTTTGAAAGGTTCTTGAAAAAACTCAATTCACCAAGTGGCATGCTTATCTACTCATTTTGGTCACCTTAGGTTTTGAAGAAGACGTGATGAGTGTTTTGTTCCAATTCTTTGATCCTAAGCATCACTATTTTACCTTCCCATATTATCAGTTGGTACCTACAATGTAAGATTTTTCTAAGATACTTGGAGTACCTATTCTTGATCAGACGCCTTTTACCGGTTTAGAGAGAATTCTAAAGCCTGAAGTTATTACAGCAGCCTTACATCTGAAGCAGTCAGATATTGCATCTAATTGGGAAACAAGAAATGGAGTTAAAGGGTTTTTTGCTAAATTTCTGATACAGAAGGCTCAGTTATTTCTAGATACTATGAGTTTTCATGATTTTTAGGAGATTTTGGCTCTATTGGTCTATGGTTTGATACTATTCCCTAATCCAGACCAACTCATAGATGTGAGTGCCATCAAAATATTTCTTACTCATAATCATGTACCTACTTTGCTTGGAGATATTTTGCACTCTCTTCACACTCGTACTATGAGGAAGCGAGGGATTCTCATGTGTTGCATACCTTTGCTATCCAGGTGGTTTATTTTCGACCTTCCCCAGTCAGTGTTGAAGAATGAACAAGGTTTGAGATGGTCTCAAAGGATGGTGTCACTCTCTCATTCAGATATATATTGGTGTTCCCGATCTCAGTATGGCATCACTATTATTTATTATTATGGGGAATTCCCTAACGTGTCGCTCCTTGGCATAAAGGGAGTTATTACTTAAAATCCTTCTCTAGAAATACATCAATTTGGTTATTCTCTAAGAGACTGTCCTCATAATATGCTTATCTAGGATATTGTATTCGACTACGAGAATGATCCTCAAGGTTACCGCCAAAGGTTTATACGTGCTTGGGGCATGGTGAATAAGATTGATAGCAAGAATTTGGGATGGAAAAACTCCATTCCATGGGAGCCCTACCTCAGATGGGTATGATCTCGTGCCAAAAATCTTATAATGCCATATGCTGCTATCCTACCAGTAATTGTGGAGCTTGTTGCTAAAGGAGATATTCCTCATACCATTCTTCATCCAGACATGCCTACTGGCATTGAAGAGTTACAAAAGTCTTTGATTCAGTTGAAAGAAGAAAGGGACACCTTTGAGATTCAGTTATATGCTAGTGAGAAGAAAGTATTGGAGCTGACAAAACAACTTCATGAAGAGCAGAGCCTTAATACATATGTCAACACAAAGAGGAATCATCCATGGGAGACTTGAGTCTTAGGTCTTAGGAGTTCATAGTTTTCTTTCTTGTAACCGTTTTTGTTTTCACTTGAACTCACTAATAAGAATTTTTGTTTCTGTTCTCCTTTTTTATTAACAAATTTAAATCCCTCGAGGTCATTGAAAATATTGCATATGCATCTACATGCCATACATATCATTGCATAACAGGTTTCCAATATAGGTTTCTCATATTCTCATTGTTTATTTTAGCAAATATGTCTCTCAAACATACAGTCAAAGAACTCCAAGCTCAAAACACTCAGTTCCAAGAGATGTTCCTAAACTTAGCCAAGGGGCAAGAACAACTGAAGGCGCTCATCGACAATAGGAAGAAGAAGAAGACAAAGAAACCAATCGGCGTCCTTAACAGGAGGAGAAGGTTCAGAGGTCTAGTCAAGCGAGCTCGAGATCTTGATATACCATCGGACCAAGATGACAAACGGGATGAAGATGGTAAAAGTGTTAAAACTGAAAAAACCAATCATGGTTCTGACAAATATTCTGATGAAGAGGAAGAGGACTATTTGGATGAACAATATCCCCTTGCTGATGAGAAGTATAAGTTGTTAGAAGAGCGTCTAAAAGCTATGTAGATCCAGAAGGTGCTTGGCTTAAACTTTGAAGAATTGGGTTTAGTCTCAGGAGTCGTCATTCCTTCTAAGTTCAAAACTCCTACCTTTGCTAAGTATGGTGGTGTTTCTTTCCCGAAGCTTCATTTGAGATCATATGTTCGGAAAATTCAACCACACACTGCTGACAAGAAATTATGGTTTCATTTCTTTCAAGAGAGTATGTCTGGAACATAATTGGAATGGTACTATCAACTCGAAGAAACCAATATCCATACCTGGGAAGATTTGGCTGCGGCTTTCTATAAACAATATTAGTCTAATTTTGATTTGGCACCAACACGCATGAAACTATAGAGTAAGTCCATGGGTTCTGAGGAAGGCTTTAAAGAGTACACACAAAAATGGAGAGATCTTGTTGGAAGAGTTCAACCTCCTTTGGCTGATAGAGAATTGGTTGACATGCTCATGAGTACGCTAAAAAGTCCTTTCTATAATCATCTACTTGGAATTTCTTCAATTGGTTTCACTAAACTGATATTGATAGGGGAACATGTTGAGAATGCAACCAGAAGTGGTAAATTTCAAGTGGCTACATCTTCGAATACTGCGAAGAAGTCATACAATGGTAAGAAAGAACCCAATGTTGTGTACGGCCAGAAGGGTCATAATAAGAGTGATTGTAACCAATCTGTGGGAACAATTCTAATCTATAATCATGTGCCAGTACAACAACAGCAACAGAATAATCAGCATAGGCAAGATGCACCCAGGAGACAGTTCACAAGAATCAACATGTCGTTGTCTCAAGCACTGCAACACATGTTGAAGGCAGAGCTGATTACATTGAAGGATCCTACTCAGAATCCGAATACTTCCTCTCCTTGTTACAATCCCAATGCAAAGTGTGCATACCACTCCAACAGTCTTGGACATGACACTAACAGTTGTTGAGTGTTGAAAAATAAGATTCAAGATATAATTGACTCTAAGGAGATTGAATTTGACCCTCCTGAGACTCCTAATGTGATCACTGCTCCTATGCCTAATCATGATAAGGGAGTTAATGCTATTGGTGATGTTTCTTATGTTTCTATTGTGAGTGACTTGACTACTCCTCTGATGATTATTAAGAAGAAGTTGTGGAAAGCCGGTTTATTTTTGGGTTGCATTGAAAACTGCTACTATTGTGCGTCCCAATCTAATGGTTATCTACTGTTGAAAGAAGGTATTCAGCATTTGATGGATGACCATGTAATTCTATTTAAGAAGGATCCTTCTACGGAGATCTTACTTAAAAGTATGTCTCAAGGCATGGAGCTTGAAGACGTGTCCGTGATTACAATTTTCCGTACTCCTATAAGGATCACTTCTAAGGGTCCTGTGAAGATTACTGTCGAGCCTAGGATTTCTCCTCTGATCATTACCGCGCCTGGGCCAATTCCATATTCCTCTCACAAGGCTATCCCTTGGAATTATGGAGCTGATGATTACTACCATGGCATCAAGCAAGAATCATTTACTGTCAAAGATGAAAATACCAAAGTTACTGATCCTAATGTTGGCAATATTGTTAGGACTAGTAAGGTTACCAGAAGTGGAAGGGTCTTTTCTATAGAGATCTCTCTAAAGGATACTACACCAGTTCGTATCACTGCTACTGATCCACTATTGAGACCCGAGACGAAGAACAGATGACCAAGCCTGCCCAGACTAAGACACTGAAAGAGGTTACTGCTGAAGATTCCTCTAAGCAAGAGATGGAGGAGGTACTGAAAATTATTCGAAAGATTGACTATAAGATTGTTGAACAGTTGGGGCAGACCCCCTCCAAAATATTTATGTTATCTTTGTTGTTGTGCTCTGAAGCCCATGCTCAGGCTTTGGTAAAGTTTCTAAAATGCGCTCATGTACTGCAGGAAATCTCTGTTGATCAATTTGAAAATTGTGTTGCCAACCTGACAATTGATAATGGGCTAGGATTTTCTGACGCAGATTTAACTCCCGCAAGAAGGAACCATAATAAGGTCATGCATGTCTCTATTGAGTGTAGGGGGACTACCTTATCTTATGTGTTAGTGGACACGGGTTCCCCATTGAACGTATTGCCAAAAGCTGCTTTAGACAAACTTGACTGTAAGGGGATTGTGCTGAAACCCAGTGATATTGTGGTGACAGCTTTTGATGGTTCAAAGAGAATGGTGCATGGATAGGTTGATATTCCAATCAAAGTGGGTTCCCAAGTCTTTGACTCGACTTTTTATGTGATGGACATTTGTCCAGCCTATTCTTGTATGTTTGGATGCCCTTGGATTCATGGGGAAGGCGTTGTTACTTCTATCTTACACCAAAAGCTGAAGTATCATGTAAAAGGAAAAATCATTACCGTCTGTGGTGAAGAAGAATACATGGTGATCCATTTGAGCTCCTTAAAGTATGTTGAGATGGATGGTGAATTCCTCGAGACTCCATGCCAGACCTTTGAAGTTATTCCTCAAACAACCCTTGTTGCTAAAGTTGCTCCTATTGTTCCTAAGGTTATCAGGATTCCACCAAAGACGGCTTCTCTAAAATATGATAAGGTTGTTGTAAAAGAAGGTGGTGGTACTATTTGGGGTCAGATTCCCGACATTCCTTTCAAGTCTGACAAATTTGGTTTGGGTTTCACCTCAGAGGCTCAGAGGGTTGTCCATCGTGCTTGTGCTAATTCTGGGAGACTTCCATTCCGCTTCAACAACAATGGAGTTCACAAAAATCAAGTCAACAATATGGAAGACGTTGATAGCTACTGTGACATAGACAATTGGATTTTCCCTACTACCGGCAATGGGCTCAACAATTGGAAGGCTGAAGACTTTATACCAATCTCCTTTAGTCAGGAGTAAATGTTATTTTCTATTTTCTTGCTTTCAAGTTTTTGGTTATGTAATTTGAACAATAACTTTAAGCCGTGTGCCTTTCCTGGGGCACAATGGTCCATTTGTTAGGGTTATCATATTTCATCCACACATTTTCATTTAATAAGTCATTAGACGTTTGCATTTAAATTTTGTGCTCTTTGTCATTCTTTTATTTTATTGCTTTCAAAATAGCTATGTGTTCTTACACACACCCACATAACAAATTTCATATCCACATCCACCCTGGGTCCCATTAATAACAATTATGCTATTGCCAATTATGACTTCTAAAATTTGTTCTACCAAGCCAAGGATTAAAGTGAAGAAGATTATGAAGTACCTGGAGAGCTTGCTAGACTATTAGATTAGGAAGGAAGAGTCATACAATTGCATGAAGAGCCGGCCGAGGTTGTGAACTTGAGTACTGAAGAAGTTAAGAAAGATATCAAGATAGGTGCCAACCTAGAAGACAGTGTCAGAAAGAGGTTAATCCATATATTACGTGACTATGTTAATTTCTTTGCTTGGTTTTATGATGATATGCCAGGGCTGGATACTAATATTGTAGTTCATCGTCTACCGATGAAGGAAGGTTGCCCTCCTATAAAACAGAAGGTTCGTCGTATGCGTCCTGAGACGTCTGAAAAGATCAAAGATGAAGTCATGAAACAGTTCAATACAGGTTTCTTAGCTGTTACGTCCTATCCTTAGTGGTTTACAAATGTGGTGTCGGTACCTAAGAAGGACAGTAAGGTGTGTATGTGTATAGACTATAGGGATTTGAATAGGGAAAGCCCCAAAGATGACTTTCCGCTTCCACATATTGATGCTCTGGTTGATAACACCGCTCAGCATAAAGTATTTTCCTTCATGGACGGTTTCTCTGGTTATAATCAAATCAAGATGGCACTTGAAGACATGGATAAGACTACTTTTGTCACACAGTGGGGCACTTTTTGTTACAAAGTTATGCCTTTTGGTTTGAAGAACGTCGGTGCAACATATCAGCATGTTATGGTAGCTTTATTCCATGATATGATCCATCATAAGATAGAAGTTTATGTTGATGACATGGTAGCCAGGTCTCAGACAGAAGAAGATCATCTCGACCACCTGCGCAAGTTGTTTGAGATATTGAAGAAATACAATTTGAGGTTGAATCCAAACAAGTGCACCTTTGGGGGTAAGATCCGGTAAACTCCTAGGTTTCATCGTTAGTGGTAAAGGTATTAAAGTTGATTCTGCCAAGGTTAAAGTCATTCAAGAAATGTCAGCTCCCCATACTGAGAAGGAAGTTAGGGATTTCTTAGGAAGATTGAACTACATTTCCAGATTTATTTCCCATTTGACCGCTACTTGTGAGCCAATCTTCAAGTTACTGAAGAAAGATCAAGTAGTGAAGTGGAACGATGATTGTCAGATAGCCTTTGACAAAATCAAGGAGTACCTCCAGGAACCTCTAATTCTGATGCCATCGGTTGAAGGAAGACCTTTGATCTTGTATTTGACAGTATTAGAGAACTCAATGGGGTGTGTATTGGGGCAACATGACAAGTCTGGTCGAAAAGAGCATGCAATATACTACCTTAGCAAAAAGTTTATCGACTGTGAAACAAGATACTCACTGCTTGAGAAAACTTGATGCACTTTGGCATGGGCTGCTTACTGACAAAGACAGTATATGTTGACTCATACTACCTGGTTGATCTCTAAGATGGATGCAATAAAATACATATTCGAGAAAACCGCTCTCTCCAGAAGAATAGCAAGATGGCAAATGGTCTTGACATAATATGACATTCAGTACACTACTTAGAAGGCAATCAAAGGAAGTGTACTAGCAGATCATTTGGCTCATCAAGCTGTAGATGACTATCAATATATGAACTTTGAGTTCCCATATGAGAATATCATGTTAGTTACTAATTATGAAGAACCTGGACAATATGAAGAACCTGAATTGGGATCCCGATGGACTTTGGTTTTTGACAGAGCTTCCAACGCGCTTCATAATGGAATTGGTGTTGTGATTATCTCTCCCAAGGGTTTCCATACACCCTTCACAATAAGATCTTGTTTTGACTATACCAACAATATGGCTGAGTACAAATCATGCATCATGGGTATCAAAGCTGCCATCGATATGAGAATTAAATTCTTGAATGTATATGGGGAATCAGCCCTAGTGATCAATCAGATTAAGGGAGAATGGGATACGAAGCATCCAAATATCATTACTTATCGAGAGCATGTGTTGACATTAATTTTGTACTTCGAAGAAATCCCTTTTGAACATATTCCATGAGAAGAGAACTAATTGGAAGACGCATTAGCTACCATGTCATCTATGTTCAAAGTTAGATGGGATAATAAAGCACCTCGAATTACTATTGAGAGATTAGATGAATCGGCGCATTTCTACGAAGTTATACTGATGGAGTAGAGGAAAAGCCTTGGTACCACGAAGTAAAAAGATACCTCAAAACTCAAGAATATTCTGAAGGAGCATCTATCAACGATAAGAAATTTCTAAGGAGGTTCTTTGCCAAGTTCTTCCTGAGTAACGGAATCTTTTATAAGCGCAACCACGATTCAACTTTGCTTCGCTGTGTAGACATGAAGGAAGTTGAGAAAATTATGGAAGATATGCACGAAGGCATGTTTGGTACTCACTCCAGCCCACATACAATGGCTAAGAATATTTTAAGAGTGGGTTATCATTGGTCTACCATGGAAACCGATTTCCATAATCATTCCAGAACTTGCCACAAATGCCATATTTATGCTGACAAAGTACATGTGCCTCCCGTTCCTTTGAATGTCTTGACTTCTCCTTGGCCGTTTGCAATGTGGGGCATTGATATGATTGGAGAGATTAAGCCTACTGCTTCTAATGGGCATTGTTTCATCCTTGTCGCTATTGATTACTTCACGAAGTGGGTAGAGGCAGCCTCGTTTACTTCTGTTACCAAGAATGTTGTGGCTCGGCTCATTAAGTATAACCTTATATGTTGGTATGGCATCCTTAAAAGGATCATCACAGACAATGGTACCAATATTAACAATACCATAATCACGGAACTATGCATGCAACTCAAGATTAAGGACCACAATTCTTCTCTATACCGACCAAAGATAAATGGTGTAGTGGAAGCCGCCAACAAGAATATCAAGAAGATCTTGCAGAAGATGACGGTGACATACAAAGATTGGCATGAGATGTTACCATTTTCTCTTCATGGTTATCGCATTTCAGTATATACATCAACTAGGGAAACCTCGTTTTCTCTAGTCTATGGTATGGAGGTTGTCTTACCTGTGGAAGTCCAGGTCCTTTCCCTAAGGATTATGAAAGATGTAGGTTTAGATAAAGACGCATGGATTCAGACTCGACTTGACCAGATAAATTTGATTGACGAAAAAAGGCTTACAGTTGTTTGTCATGGTCAATGTACCAAAAACACATGATTAAAGCCTTTAACAAGAAAGTCAAACATCAGGTGTACCAGGCTGGTGTTTTGGTAATAAAACGCATCATCCTACCACAAGGTGATCCTAGGGGAAAATGGACTCCCATATACGAAGGGCCATTTGTGATCAAAAAAATATTTTCTGGCGGTGCTGTGATACTTACCACCATGGACGGTGAATATTTTCCGCACCCTGTGAACACGGATATAGTCAAAAAATACTACGCATAAAAGAGACCTGTTAGGTTGACAGGCTTAAGCAAAAATAAGGGCATCCCGGTGAACCAAAAGGGTTCGGGCAAAAATTAGGGATATATATATATATATATATATATATATATATATATATATATATATATATATATATATATATATATATATATATATCACTACAAGAAAAAAAGAGATTTACGACACATAAATTGTGACAGTTCCCACAAAACCGTCCTTATTCCTGAATTGCGACAGTTGTCACGACGGTTAGGCTCAACCGTCGTAGATTTTCAAGCATTATGAGTAACATAATTGCGACAGTTACCAAAAAACCGCCCTCTTTTCACATCCGCGACAATTAGGTGAACTGTCGTAACTACATTAGCCAATCATAATCGCTACTTTTTTTTATTCTTTTACTTTCCCACTTTTTTTCTTTCATTTCCCCTTCTTTTTCTCTTTTATTAATAATAATAATAATAATAATAATAATAATAATAATAATAATAATAATAATAATAATAATAATAATAATAATAATAATAATAAAATAAATTACCAACAAAATAAATTTTCACACCCATCAATATTATTTTAAGATTTTCATAATTTTATTTATTAAATTACAATTTCCTTTATATTTTTCTTCTTTATTTATTTAAGATTTTAATTCCATCCACGTTTCTAATTTTAAGAAAGAAGTTTTATCTTTTTATCTTTTATTTTATTATTTTAAGTTAACAAATAATATATATATATATATATATATATATATATATATATATATATATATATATATATATATATATATATATATATATATATATATATATATATATATATATATATATATATATATATATATATATATATATATATATATATATATATATATATATATATATATATGATATCACAAAATGTTAGTAATTCATTTTTAAACAAAATATCAATTTACTTTTACAGTATCCTTCGTCCAAAATGTCACCCGAACCCTAGCGCAGCCGTCCCAAAATCAAGACTCGTCTTGCTTCTCCGTCGTTGAAGGTCCACCGTCCGGAAACCGTCAAACATTCAACCGCAAATCATGTCTCTCACTTCCTTTTATTTCTCTATCTTCTAAAGGATGCCCCGTCGATTACTCTTGTGTCTTACCCTGTTCGGGTAGCTCCACTCCCGGAAGATAAGGGTCCGGCTGAAAATGATGAAATGGAGAAGGAGAGGAAGAGAATTAAGGCGAAGGATCAGTTGAGGAAGAAGATTCTTAAAGCTACATAAGATGAAAAGTTGAAGGTACCTCTCCAAACCCTAACCGCACCAATTGGGTCAAATGCGATGAAGACAGTAAGTTGAAGCGCAATTCATGACGAGGGCATGGCTTAGGCTAAAAAAATGTACACGGCTTGTTAAAAGACTCGTCAGAATTAAGTGGCTATGAACTTTCTGGTGGGATTACCCAGATTTCAGCGAGGTCTCACTGATTCTGGAAGCTTCAAAAGGTAATCTTTTAAATTGTGATGGCCTTGTTTCTTTCTCTAATCTTCTCCTTCTTCTTTCTTTTTGAATTCTCGAGACTTTGCTTTTCTTTTTTGATGTTCTTTGTATGATTGTAATTGCTCTGCTTATTTTCCTTTTCTTTGTTGTATTTCTGTTGTGTGTAATAATTGAGTGAGAGCTGAAAGAATGATGATGATAATTGAGAATGAGTACGAGAGTTACATGGTGTTGTGTGATAATCTGTCACATATCCAATATGCTGATGACACTCTTATAGTGGGTAAAAAAAGTTGGAGCAATGTCTGGGCAATCAAAGCAACCCTCAAATTATTTGAGTTAGTTTCAGAGCTGAAAGTAAATTTCCATAAGAGATCTTTAATAGGATTTAACTTATCGGAGTGTACTCTCTTAAAGTCAATTTTATTCGCATTACCAGTATATTACCTATCTATCTTCAAGGCCCCGAAAGGAGTTATTGATAAATTGGAATCCTTATTTAAGTACTTCTTATGGGGAGGGGATTTAGAGAAAAGTAAAGTAAATTGGGTTCATTGGGACAATGTATGTAGGGAGAAGGAGGAAGGAGGGTTGGGAATTAAAAACCTTAAGGCGTTTAGTCTAGCCTTAGTAGGAAAACAGAAGTGGAGATTTCTCGTAGAAAAGGATAAGTCATGGAATAAAGTGTCGAAAGGCAAGTTTGGAGGGATTGGACATACAATAGAAAAGAGTGATAGGCTTAGTTATTTATGGTGGAGAGATTTGCAGTCTTTGGATAAAGGGGAAGGAGGATATGGGAATGATTGGTTTGACAAAAAGCTAGTTAGAGAAATAGGGAATGTGAGTGAAACTTCATTGTAGGATGATCCCTAGATTGAAGGGAGTAAGTTAAGGAATTTGTATCCTGATTTGTATAGGAAGGTTGGAAATAAAAATGAAACAGTAGGAGAGTTATCCAGGTATGAAAATGGGGGGATGGTGTGGGAAGGCATATTGGTTGATATTTTAAATGAAGAAGAGAGGAGGAGAGAGGAAGAAGTGTTAGCAAGGATTCAAAGGATTTCATTGAAAGAAAATGTGAGGGATAAATGGATCTGGTCCAATAATTCTTATTCGGTTAAAGAAGAGTATTTGGTGATAATGGAAGGAGTTATCAATGTCGGAATGGAAGATAGGGAGTTAGCGATATCATGGAATAAATTAGTTCCTCTCAAAGTCTCGACATTAGTATGGAGGATTTGGCAGAACATGATACCTACTAGAGTCAATTTGGTTAGTAGTGGAATCTGGGTTGAATCTCAAAATTCCTGCCCTCATGGCTGCGATAGAGAGGAAAATGTCGCGCATGTTTTCTTCGAATGTCTGTTAGCTCAGGCTACATGGAGCAAGGTCCTAAGATGGCTCGATTTTTATTCTGTCTCTCATGCTTCACTTGTTTCAATTGTGAAGAATTTGGTTCATTTCAGAGGGATAATCGGAGAAGGGCGAGTTTAAAACAAAGATTCTCATTAATATGGTTTGTGTGTTTGTGGATTATCTGGAAGAGGAGAAATGAGAAAATCTTTCGCAATCCTGGTTATAGAAAAAGCATCACATAAGACAATATATGAAAGGAACTATTTTTATAAATATGGGACGTCCTCACATTACAAGTTGGTTTGATATAGTTGAGTTAGGAAAAAATTCTCCAGATTCTTACCTCCTGTTTTGTTTATATTCCATCCTACATAATGTCTGATACAACGTCCCAATAGTCACCCAAACATTCCTTAACTAAAACTGAATTATCCCAACTACATCAGACATACAATGAAAACACATTATTTAGATCACAACAATAAGGTTGAATGATACTAATCTTTTTTTGACGGTCGCAATTTGTTCACATGTACTTCAAAGGAATATGAAAGATTAGTTACATTATTGGAGAAAATAAACAACCAAGTAAAGTTGGTGTAGACAAGATAGTCATTGTACTAGAAACTATAGCATGATCTTTCTAAGTTGTTTCCCATGTCAATCTCAAACATTTTCTAATCAATAAGATGGAGACAAGACACATATATTTTGCGACTATTATGGTCGCAATCATCACACTCGGGAAACTTGGTTTAAACTAAATAGGAGGCCAAACAATGACAAAGCTCATAATTTTTGTGACTGTATTTTATCTATATTCAATGAGACTAACTAATCTCCTTTTATGAAGGAGTCGATTGATCACCTTTTTAAGCTTCTAAAGCTCAATTTATCCTCCAAAATTATTATTGAACTGTGGCATATACATGTAAGGATTGTTAGACATTATCTTCCCAAAACCACTCTAATTCTTAAATAATGGATTCAAAAAATAATTGGTAACATTTATAGATGTGTTGGGTTTATCTAATGGAAAAAAAATCAAAATTGACATTCTATAGTTTGACAATGATTGTGATATGGATCAACCCAACAATAGTGGGCCACAAGAAGGAATCAACATTAGGCCCAAAAGAAACATCAATTTCTAGCTGGTTACATCTAAGAGAAGAATCTAGAATTATTTTTCAATTTTCAAATAAATCTTTTTGTACTCAGCTACAATTGTATTAGCACCATCATAGGAAATAGTGACAAGTGTCCTAGGATCATATAATCTAAGGAAAATAGCTGTTAGAAATCTACTATTTATTTGATCACTATGTAATGAAAAAGGAAGACAACGTTAATTCAAAAATTACTTTTTCTCTTTATCAGGCTTTCCCCGTTGGGGAATTCAATTTCTTAACTTTTTTCCCTAACATTCTGGTGCTCTCATTCCCGAACAATATGACAAGACAACAAGATATTGTACAAATATTAGATACCCTGCAACAATTAACCACAACCTTCACTAAATTTTTCCTCACCCAAGACACTAGATATGAAAACCAACTCCAATCAGTTTAGCTACTGCAAACTTAGATCTCTGATTTACAACACCAGTCCCCACAACAAACTCCCGATGCTTCACCATCAATGACACTCATTCTGTATCAACCTAAGCTACAACTGCAACCTTTTGATGGATCCAAACCTCTTGACTAGATCTTTTAGGCTGAACAAATTAGGAATGCAGTAGCAGGACAACCTTCACCCAAAACCCTAAGATTTCATGCAACCATCTTAGGTCACCTTGTTTTGGTACTTGTTGATACAAGAAGCTCCCATAACATTCTTCAACTAAGAATCACCTCTTTTGTCAAACTCCATATTACCTCATTGTCCACTTTATCAGTGATGGTTGGCAATGGAGAATATCTAAGTTGTTTTGAATTTAGTGACATGGTTCCTTTAACTATGTCTCCACACACTTTTCATGTTCCTTTTTACTTATTGTCATTGAACATCCGAAAAGGTTTCAGACCCCAATTCACTACTTTCTCCCTAATAATTATAGGACAGTGATCTGAGATGCCTTTCTCTAAACACCTTTGAGAGCATTACAGGCATTGATGATCCCTCCAAATTTCTCCAGTCATTGAACATCCGAAAAGGTTTCAGACCCCAATTCACTACTTTCTCCCTAATAATTATAGGACAGTGATCTGAGATGCCTTTCTCTAAACACCTTTGAGAGCATTACAGGCATTGATGATCCCTCCAAATTTGGCCAAGTAAAATGCTCTTATAGGACAGTGATCTGCAGCCACAAGTTGAAGATATATTGATGGAAAACAAATGATCTTTTTGTTTGAGGAATCAATTTAGAGAGTATAAAAGTTAACATCATGTTTTTCCCTTCGATTATGTATATGTACTATGTAGGTATATCATATATATTTTGTGCTGCTGTTATTGATGTACTCCGACTCTCTAAGACAGTTTCTATATTTTGTGTGAATCTTGCAGGCTGCTAGGTATGCGTAGCTTTGACCAAATGGTAGTCAAGGAAGGATCATGGTCCTAGCATGGAAGTTTAACACAAAATCACTTAACACTAAGGACTTTCATGAATTTTGTAGAATATTGTAACATTTTTTGTAATTCTCTCAAGTTGTAGCAAACCAATGTAAATATTAAAATGAAATTTGGCCTTTGATGATATTTGAATTTTTCTTGTTTATTGGTAAAATTTGCACTTCTTTTTACCTTTGATCACATTTTTTTGATATTATTGATGATTATTTGATATTAAATGTTTTTATTGTAATTAACTTTATTATGTTGAAAAGTGATAGAAAATAAAATAAAAATACTATAAATAAAAAAATATTAAAGTAAATAATAATTTAAATATAATAGTAAAATATTATAGTAAAATAATATTATATTTAAAATTATTTTACTAAATAATAATTTAAATAAAAATATTATTTGAAATTTATAAATCAGATTACGACGTTAAAACCGCCGCAATTTCTAACCTACGGCGGTAGAATAACCGTCGCAAACAACAACAAAAACAAAAAATAAAGTCAAATTCACGACGGTATATAATCGTCGCTATCTGTTGTGCGTGACAGTTTTTGCAACCGTCGCGAAATAGGCTGGGGACGCACGATTCTGCGACGGTACTTCTACCGTCGTAGATTGTAAATTGCGACGGTTTTAACCGTCGTAATCAACCAAAATAACCGTCCCAATCTATCATTTTTCTTGTAGTGTATATATATATATATATATATTGTACATCCGGTAAGTCGAAAACCTAAAAAGGAGGCTTGGGCAAAAAAGGATATCCCAATGGATTGAAAACACGAAACGGCGGTCCAGGAAAAAGTTAAGGATTACAGCGTATGACTATGTCTCATTGGATCACTCATCTACTTACAGCCAACTTTATTACTAGCGTCAAGTTCAAATGGTACAGATCAATTCAATCTCCTCTTCCAACAGTAAGTGATGAGATGCTTGAAGACATATGGGCAATAGAAGAGTTGAAACTCGATGGGACCGTTTCCATATAGCTAGTTTTCTTTGTTTATCACTTTGTATTCCTTTTTTCCAATTTTTACGACGATGTCCTCTTATTAGGATTTATGTCTCCTTGTATAAAACTGACTGCTTATAGGCAAACATTCAGAATCAACGCAATTTAATATATTTCAAAGTTCAAAATTGTTTTTACTTTCTCTGTTTTGTTTGCAAAAACGTCCAATGATTACGTTGAATGAACATATGAATTTGAATATGATTATTGTTTACAAAACATATGCACGAAAATAGGATTAGCATTTACTAAAGACTCTAGGAGTTGAGATATTGTTCAAGTTAACCATAAATTTCCACAGAGTAATCTCCATGCACCTGTCTCTACAGATCTATCTTCACATCCTCATCCCTAGCAGAGATATATTCCCCATCAAGTCTAATATTCCCTCAGACAGAAATTGAGGAATCTTCTAGCAATTCACCTCCATACCCCTGATGGATAGCTTGACATGATCATCTTCTCCAATAGGTCCCCTAGCAGATAAGGAAGTTGGATCATTTCCCCAGCATATAGTGGAAACTTCTTCAGCACAGCCTATGGATTTCCATTCCCCATCAAAGATTATTTGCTCAATATAGTCTATAGGATTTAATTCCCCAACGAAGTTTATTTCTCCAATACTACAAATTCCATGACAGAATTCACTTCTCCAGCTAAATGTCATTCAACATTATCCTCCCCAGAAGAATCTATAACCATATCTTAAATCTGGTCAGACGAACGACTGACTCTCCTTGAATGCTACTATCCCCAAGTAAAAGTTGAACATCCCTAATAGAGTGTCATCAAATAGAAAACAAGAATCTCTAGTAAAGTCAAAAGTAGAAGAATTACTTTCTTCATTCTCAGCAACACTCAGGGATTTATTTTCCCCAGCCAGAGTTGTTATACGAAGCTACTAATATGCTCTAACGACATATTGCATCCATACATCACTCACAAAATATCATGACATATGCATACAAAATGCATATAATGTTCTCATTTATTTTGAGAGCATCATTACGCAATGCATCATGACATTTCATAAAACTAACTTTATCTTTTCAGGTTAAGTTCACAAACAGACGAATATTATCAGCAATTTATAGACAAGTCGCAAATCAATTCTTGAAACAGGATGGGGCGTCTACATGACCAAATGATTTCCCTCCGAGAATAATTTTGACGATCATTTCCTTTAGAGATTCATTCTGAAAAGCATTTCCCTCAGATGAAAATTGGATAGATTCATTCTGAAAAGTATCAGTCAGATGAAACCAAATGAAAGTTCATTCTGACACTCTTATAGATACAGTCGAGCATAGACTCATTCTAGTACATTCTTCAAATACAATCGAGCGAAGACTCATTCTGATCCATTTCTAGATACAGTTGTGCGTAGACTCATTCCAACACATTTTCAGATATAGTTGGGCGAAGACTCATTCTGATCCACTTTTGGATACAGTCGGGCGTAGACTCATTCCAATATATTGTTAAAATACAATCGAGCATAGATTCATTCTGATACTCTTTCGGATACAGTCGGGCATAGACTCATTCCAATACATTGTTCAGATACAATCGAGCGTAGATTCATTCTGATACTCTTTAGGATACAGTCGAGCGACAAATCATTCCAATACATTATTCATATACAGTCGAGCAAAGACTCATTCTGATATTCTCATAGATTTAGTCAATACATAGACTCATTCTAAAACATCGCTCAGATACAATACAGACGTATGATTCATTTTGACACTCCCCAGCACGTCTGCTAGATACAGCCGGACACAGACTCATTCTAGTATATTTTTCAGATACAGTCGGACGAAGACTCATTATGATCCACCTTTAGATACAGTGAGGTGTAGACTCATTCTAATACTCGTTCAGATACAATCAAACATAGACTCATTCTGATACTCCTATGAATAGTTACTTCATATGGCATCTATAAGCTCATCTCTGACGACACTATATCACCTCTCTGAACGGCATCTTTAAGCCCATTAGATAAGTACAATTGAACAACAGTCTTACTTCGGGCACATGCGAGTGCAAATTTTTGAGCACTTAAGTGTTCAATCCTCTTCCACCCTTAGATCATGAATGGCGGACATGTCAATCTAACTCTTCAAGTTTAAGAAGATTAAACAGGGGTAGTTGTTGCACCCTAAAATTTTTCCTCCCATTTTCAAGACAAATTATTTCATTAGGCCTCCTCACGCTCATGAAGATCTATTGTTCAAGACTTATCAAAGATTGATCAGATGGACTCTCCTCCTAAGCAATTGACCTGCAACTATGGATTTTCTTTTCTTGAAGGAAATTGAACTTCTAATGCCTCAAGTGGATTTCATGACTTCTCATATGTCTCAAAGAATCCTCATGCCAAAATTCAAGCCTTGCAGCACAAGTTTGCTCAGTCAATTGCTCAGATGATTGAAAATTAGTTGTATTTGATAAATAGTCAACTTTGACCAACTTACAGTCAAACTTCAATATTTTTGGTCAATATCAAAATTTTGAAGTCATATTCATCATTTTATCAAGGGTTGATCATGATTCATCAAGAAAACTCAAGATTCATTAGAAGTCAAAAGTTACTAAATTAGGATTTTCTTAAGGAGATGTCAACTGAACTTTGACCAAGCATAACTTTCACATACTTCATCGGAAATTCCTTAACCAAAGTCTATCTTGAAGGGAATTTAATTATCTATAACTTTGTCTCTCTAAGCTCAAGGCCAAAAATGCTTCATTTGAGAAATATGAGCCAAAACATTACAGGGCATTTTAAAAGTCAACAAAAAGACATCTTTTGCTAAAGTAATTTATATCAAGTTAAAGACTTCAAATGAAAAAATGACCAACATGAAGGTTATAGGAGACATCTTGATATTTCCAAAAAGTCTAAGATCACTTTCATATGACAACAATTGAGTGAGTTATGATTGGTTCAAGTTGAGCAATTTTGAGAAAATGCATGAAGTACAAATTGAGCAAACTTGAAATTTTAGGCTAATGGACTTAAGTTTTTAGGTTCAAACGTATTCATGACCTCATATTAGACCTCTAAATCCATTCATACATTTTTGTGATTTTTATTTCTTTTTAGTTTGATTTTATTCATTTAAATTCAAAATAAATCAAATAAAATATAAAACTCATGGACTTAGGCGCATGGACTCTTGTTTTGATCAGATTTAAAGCCCAAAAATTACATAAACAGCTAGCAAGAATGTGTGGTATTGATTGGTACATGATTGGCCTAAAAAAAGAAATATTTCATACAAAACTTCAATCAAATATTTATTCATGAAATACAAAAGATTTGATTCACTTTTGTTGACCTAAATCTTCCACTATAAATACATGACACCTTCATACCAACAAAGACACGAAAATTGCCTCAAGAACACACCCTTAAAATCTCAAATTTTGTCAAAACTAGGGAAACTTGAAACCCTTATCTCCAGCCTCTTCCAATCCATTCCAAGCATTCCATCGTGTTCCTGAAGTTCCCAGGAGTCCATCCCAGTCATCCTTGAAGCCTGGAGCACGCCAAAATAGCCATATCCAAGTACACCGGTTTGGTCATTTTTGTGATTCTCAAACTTTTAATTTAGGAATATTTAATAAATTTGATGCATGTATGCATGTTCATGATCATGTTTAGGACTATTTTGATCCATTATTTGTGAGATATAGCATGGGGATAAGGATCTGCCAGTGTTATGGCAGTTTGAAGTGTTTTCTTTGAATCTCACAATGCAATCGTTTTCAGGCCAAATTAACACCACCATTGGATTCGCAAGGGTCAAATTAGGGGGATATGGTCCCTTTTATGATCTAACTCATTTATTTTTGCAGAATGGAATTTGGCATCATCGGAGAAGAAGACCGGAGTTAGGGCTCCGGCGCTTCTCTGATATACATTTTATTACATATTTATTTGTTTATGTTCTATGACACAAAAGCACTATGACGCAGATGGTGAATCATGTATTTGTATAACATAAGGGGCGTGGGTTCGATCCCTGCGTCTTGCAATTATTTTTTTTATTTTTCTAAACTAACGCGCAGGTTAATATTATATTGAATGCTCGCTATTCTTGGACATCAACAGCAGCGTAACGCAGTGGTGAAGAGAGTAGTCATTAAAGGCAAGGGTGTGGGTTCAACACCCACCCCATGCAAATTCTTTTAACCTTATTTTTTCTAACCTAACTATCTTTCTTTTTTAATTATCTTTTTATTTAATCATTAACAAAACCTTAAACCTTTTTTAAAACTATAATAAATTAGGGTTAGGTTTTTTAATTAGTAATTAAATTCTTTACATATTTTTTATTTATTAATTAATTTATTAACCTTCTTACTAATATTTAAATTAATTAGAAACAATTAGGTTTTAATTAATTATTATCACTTAAATTATTTTCTCAACTAAAATATTTTAACATTTTAACATTCTTTTTCTTATTTCTTTGCTATTTAGTTTTCTTATACAAAATATATTGGTTGCACTATCATTGTAATAGCGTAGATTTACATTCTCACATTTTTCTGATTATGTAACTGCTCCGAGAATGTAATAGTGTTGGTTTACTTTCCCGCAAATTTTTATACCTATGTATCTCTACGAAAGCCATGTAATAGCTTAGATTTTACATTCCGCACTTTATTTTTCTGTACATTTAGCTGCTAGTAATTAGGGTTTACATGACAAGACTAAAAACAACGTAGAAAACCCTAATCTTCAAGATAAATTTAATTGAATTAATGCACTCTTCATACTTGCACCCCTATAGTAACCTCTCTTGTTATCTTACGAATATTGGTTATGTCCCTCGAAAGTGGGGATAGTTTAACAAAAGAACCTCGATCAAATTATCATGTCCCTTTCGAATAAATATCATAGTCCCTCGATGACCCTTCGAGGTGGCCTACAAAATGATCTAGTCCCTCCAATACAATTGCTAAAGTATCCTCACATGTTGCCTTTGATGACCATATGATGACTCTATGCCTGTCCCTTCACATCTAATGAATAGAATTACTTACCAACTAATGGTATGGATAATACTATCTCCAAAAGAGAAGGAAAATAACAAGAAAGACCTTATTAGTGGGTAAGAACTCCTAATTGCTTGCTCACAACTTTTTTCACAAACAATACATTTTCACATCACTTTCAAACAAATATTTTCAAAAACACTTTGTATACATTCTTGAGGAGTGATACAAGAATCATTACAAAGTTAGCCTTACATTAGCGATTTCAAAATATTTTCAAATCACACACACACAAAGCAAATTTTCAAAAGTGATTTAAGTAATTAAGAGCCCGTATATAACTACGGATGAAAAGGGTGCTAACACCTTCCCTTTTCATAACCTACCCCCTGAACTCAGAGTCTAACAAAGGTCTTTCCTGTTCTTTTCACCTTTCCTATATATTGGATAAAAGAAAAGTCGGTGGCGACTCTTGCTATCCACACATTTGGATAAAACCAAAAAAGTCAGTTCTCCCACTATATTATGTAACACCCTATTTCTACCCGGCAGATAATAATAAAATCAGAGTTCAACATAAATAGGATGCTACATTTTCAACTTATAACAACGACATTTGATCGCATATAAAACAAATACATAACACTTAATTTGGATGAAACGATAACAGCCTATTTATTCTTTAAAATCAAACAACTTTTTATTGATAAGCAGCGGAATATACATACTCAACTTCAATTCACTTAACATCTTTTATTCAACCAAAACAACTTCAAGACAACAATTATTTCATGTAAACAACTTAAATATTCAGCAACAGAAATAAATATCAATAACTAAACATCAAGCGTTCATCCCCTTGAGTGCTACGTATCAGAGAGACAACACCGACTCGAACTAACAAAGGTAACAACTATTCTTCTTGATTACCTGCACGTTACCAACAGAGGGTAACATTCAAACAGAAGGGGTGAGTGTTGTACCCCAAAATTTTCCCTCTCTTTTCTCAAGGCATTTCTCTCAAGGATTCTCAAAAATTCAAGCTTGCACAAGTACAATTGGATTTTCCAGCATCAAGTTAAACAGGAAACTGTTAAAAAAGGGAAAAGCAGATAAAAATAATCTTTTTAACAAAATTGGAGAAAAAACAAGTTTACTTCGATTTACAAGGCTTCGATTGGACTAGGGTATCCTCCAAGCCTTCTTCGATTCCCCTTGCTCCGTTTGGACTTTTGTCTCTTTCAAGACTGTTTCGATTGGACTGAGACTTCCATCATGCCTCCTTCGATCCATCCTTTGTGTCTCCTTCGATCCACAAATCAATGGTTTCATGCAGTCCTGCTTCGGTTGAACATTTGATTCCTGAATGTCTGTGTTAATTGGACAAATAATTCTATCCATGCTTGCTTTGATTCACAAAGTAATGGCTAGCTGCATACATCCTTCGATTGAGCAATAGCTTCCTTCTTGCATGCTTCAAAGCAAGAGGCTCCCACCAGGCCAGCAGGCACAAGGAAAAAATCCTCATGTTAGCCTCCTTCGATTTAAAGAGGAAAAGCCTTTTGTTGATGTCCTTCAGTTCAGAAGCCATTTTCCCCTTTGCATGCTTCCTTTGATTCACAAAAGCCATGATTCCCTTCAGACCACTATGCACAAGGCAAAGGCTTTCCCATAGCTAGCATTCACAAGGAAAGAACCTTCTTCAGGCCAGCAGGCACAAGGCAATGGCCTCCTGCAGCTTTCTTTCAATTTGCCCCTTGCATGCTTCCTCCGATTCACAAAAGCCAGGATTCCCTTTAAGCCATAATGCACAAGGAAAAAGCTTCCCCATGGCTAGAATTCACAAGGCAATGGCACCCATAAAGCATTGGCCATTTTTCACTCTAGCTTTGAATGGGCAATATTTCCTTTGGAAACAGTCTATTTCTATCACACATAATTCCTACACTATGGCATACAATGGGTGTCCCATTCAAAAGACATGTCTGGGTGTCCCATTCAAAAGACATGTCTGGGTGTCCCATTTGAAAGACATGTCTTGGTGGCCCATTCGAAGAACTGCAAATGGTGCACATAAATGATGCATATGGTCCAATCGAAGGACACATATTTGGCCCTTTCAAAGATACACATATGACCCATTCGAAAGACACTTATTGGGTGAAAATCAAATAGTATTGTTTGAAGAAGAATCTGGTCGAAGATGGTCAAAACGAAAGGTTGAGATATTAAAAGATGCTTGCTGCCAAGTTCAGGCCTGAAACACTGCCCCTATTCTTGCACCAATTTGGCATACGAACACTGCCCCTCGAAAGCTACAAAAATAGTTTACCCATTTTATTCAAATTGTTTTGTTTTCCCTCCTAAACCTCAGCCAACTTTTCCTATAAATAAGAAGCTCTATAACATGTCTAAGGGGATGGACAACACATCCAGAGGATTTTGGCAGCTGGGAAAAACTTTGATTTTGTGAAAATTATCAAACACTTAACACATTATCATACCTAGATTCAAAAGACCATACCTTTGTTTCTGACCTTTTCGAATCAAACACTAGAAACACAACACCCGTTTCTTTTCCCTTTAGAATCCAAGAACAACCCTACACTTTGTTTTTCTTTTGAATCTAGTAGAAAGAAAACTACACCTATTCTTCTCCTTCGAATCTAGAAAAAAAAAACACACCCCTACTCTTCTGGACCTTCGAATCTAGTACTAGAAACATCACCTTCGTTTCTTCCCTTTGAATCCAGGAGCATCCAGGGAAGAAGATAAAGGTCCAACTCACATACCCCAGCTTCAAGCAAGGTAAGTCACTCTGACTTTAAGCTTTTCGTTTCAAAACATGTACATAACATTTATTTCCTTTTCGTTTCCACCTTTTCAATTTGTTTTCATTGCTAACCTTTTGGTTTTATTTCTTGGTTTATCAAACATTTTTGAGAACTAACCTGGCCATGAGATAATACTAGCATGGCCTCAGGCCATGTTGCTATTAAAACCCCAAACGAAAGAAAACAAGAGGAAGGAAGTATGAATCAAAGCTTTAGGCTTCACCCCTGGCTGCTTCACAGTTGCAAGCAGAAAAAATAGTGTGGCCTTAGGCTTCGCCGCGCACTGACTTCCAGGCCATTCGAAGGAGCAAAAAGGGAGAAATGAAAGTTGTCCACACTGACTTCCATGCCTCAATCGAAAGAAGCAACCAGAAGGATGACCATATTGACTCCCAGGCCTTAATCAAAAGGACATGGTCGAAGCTTACTTGCTCACCCTAACATTCCTGCAATCAAAGGAAGCAGAAAGGCAAAATCGAAGGTTACATCTCATGCTTCATGCTAAGCCCAAATCAAAAGGAGCCAGAGAAGCAGAATCAAAGGGTGCATTCTGCCTAGATTGAAAAGCTCATTTTTCCTCCTTTTATTTTGTTTTGTCTTTAAATTTTCTTGTTATTCAATATGGTTGTAATAGTGTAGGATATTTATTTTTTGTATTTTTATTGCTTTATACAAATGTAAGTAATTAGGATGTATGGCAAGATAAAACCAACAAGTAGATAACCTAAAATTCAAAGACAAAATGCATGCAATCAAACACACTTTTCACACATGCACCTCGAGGGTAATCTCACTTGTTGCCTCGAAAAATAGTCATATCCCTCGAATATGGGCATTTTAGTAAAGACCCTTGATAAAAGATCGTAGTCCCTCGATGACCCTTGATGTTGCCTTTGGTAAACGATCTAGTCCCTAAATGACATTTCTAAAACGTCCCATAGGTTTCCTTCTATGACTACACAAATGACCCGCGGCCGTCCCTTCACATCCAACGATGGGGTTTCTTACCAAAGTAATGGTAAGATAGCAACATCTAAAGGAGGAGGAAAATAACACTAGACCTTTTGAGTAGGTAGGATGCTCATAGTTTCTCTCTTTCTCACAATAAAAAACATTTTTACACACCAACACTTTCCTTGGAAACATTTTCAAAAGTTAAAACACTTTGTACGCATTCTTATAGAAACGAGAATCATTACAAAGGCACTTTTCAAAATCCCTTTCAAAAACATCTTCCACAAATACCTTTTTGAACTATTTTCAAAAACCAACACTTTGTACGCGTTCTTATAGAGACGAGAACCATTACAAAGATGCTTTTTCTAAATATTTTCAAACCCACACCGCAAAGCATATTTTCAAACAAAAGCAAGTGATCTAGCAAGCAACTAAGAGCCTGTAGATAACTACTGATGAAAAGGGTGCTAATACCTTCCCTTTTCATAACCTACCCCTAAACTGTAGAAATAATATCGAAAGGTCTTTCCTGTTCTTTTCACCCTTTCCTTATTGGATAATAGAAAATTCGGTGGAGACTCTTGCTATCCGCAACAATTGCGATCAAACACAAAACACCCAAGTCAGTTCTCCCACCGTATTACAGTGAGATATCGGACAATATAATAAGTCGTATGATAAATAGTATATTAAATTAGATCATATAAAATCACTACTTCATAAGTTACAAACAACTTTAATCACAACAAAACATCAACATGAAATAACAACTAAATTCACAGCTTTTAGATAATACTTATCACAACAAGTCAACAACATAAAGCAACAACAAATCTATCTTTACCACAACTCAAGATGCAACATCAAATACGACTCAATTACAATGCACATGCATGTGGTACCATTGGGGCAGAACTCCCAAATTAAAAATGGATCAGAACTCCCATCTTAAAAATTTTCCAATAAATAGAGGCGTCAACAAGGCATAAGCCTTCTTCACAGTTTGCCAATCCAAGCCATCACAGAGTATGCAAATGTATGTAACTCAATGAATGCACTATCATATACTCATAAAAATCATCATTCATCGTAAGGCATAAGCCCACATCACCATTATTACCAGTAAATAGAGGTAATTCATCATCATTTAAAATTCCTTGCAACTTCGTATTATCAACAAGAATTCACATTGACTATGTCGATTATACCAAATTGTTGGTACAGCAGGTGAAGTCGTTCCATCCGGTTTATGGACATGGTTGATTATAGGTCTTATGACCAATGTTGTGTTATTTTGTGTTGATTAATGAATGTGTTGGTGTTGCGAGATATCATTGAATATATGTGGGATTCGATATTGATAATGTTATTATGAATTATTTATGTGGGTAGCCTTATGGTGTGAATCCTAGTGAATATATGAAGAATATGTTGTTGCCATGAAAAGTTATTGATTCCGTTGACATGTTGTGTTGTAGGCCTTTGGCCAATGTTGAACGGTGTGATTTGTTGTTATGTCAACCGTTGTTATGTTGTTGTTGATGTTGCGTTGTCAAGTTTTGGTTGTTTATATTGTCGCATAGCATAGCATTAAAGTTTGTCTGAATTGGCATGTTCTAAGTTGGAGCAAATGCTCACCTATGTTGGCCTGGATTGGCATGTTCTAAGTTGAAGGCTTTGCCTTATGCCTTGGAATTACTGGCAAATATTTATGTTAGGAGTTTTGCTCCAATGGTACCACATGCATTTGCACAGTTGAGTCACATTTAGAGTCGTAGTTTTGTTGTTTATTTGAAGTTTTGTTTATGCTTGGCGATGTTCTAAGTTGAATTAATGTGTAAGTGAATTGTGTTGCTTTATGTTGTTGTTGTGTGAAGTGGTGAATCGTATATTCTTTGCCTAATATATTGTTTATCATAACCCTATTTATATAGTTTTATATCTCACCCCTTCTGTTTGAATGTTACCCCTTGTTGGTAACGTGCAGGTAACCAAGATGAGTAGTCGATAGCATTGTTATTTTGAGTTCGGTGTCATTTGCTCTGATACGTAGCACTCGGCGGGAAATGAACGCTTGTTTGTTTTGTTGTTTAATTATTGAACCTTATGTTGTTATTTGAGGAGTTTATTGTATTGATGTTGTTTTATGATTTAAAAGATGCTATATCTTATTTAGAGAATTATTATGAATCTGCTGCGTGATTAATCAAAGTTTCGTTTATGTTATGAAGACTATATTTATGAGTGGTGTTCATTCCGCTTCTTTAAGTGTTATATATCTATTCTAAAAGCATGACAGGTTTATGTGTTTTTTTGAATATGTGACATCCTGATTATATTGTAAATTTTTATACTCTGATTTTCTAATTAATTACTTGGGGTAGAATTGGCGTGTTACATTAGTGGTATCATAGTAAGTCATTCCGTCCAGCCAAGGTATCGAGTCGTAGTTATTTAGCAATCGAGTATTATTAGTTTTCTTAACCGTTGTTTTTATGGAAGTAATAGGATAATATGGCTAGAAGGAATGATGTTGCGATTTCTGCTGCTCTGCAAGCAATGGCTTAGGCTATGCAGAATCAGCCGAATGTTGATGAGAATGCTGGATCTCATAGTTTGGCGACTTTCCAAAGGGAGAATCTGCTAGTGTTCAAGGGTAAGAATGATCCTGATGGAGCACTAGATTGGTTTAAGGAGATTGAGAGGATCTTTCGTGTGATGGATTGCACTCCAGCGCAGAAGGTTCGGTATGGCACTCATATGCTAGTAGTTGAAGTTGATGACTAGTGGCTAGAGATGCATGCAAGGTTGGAAGCTGCAGATGAGGAAATCACTTGGATTGTGTTCCATAGGGATTTTATGAGGAAGTATTATCCTGAAGATGTTCGGGGTAAGAAAGAGATTAAGTTCCTTGAGTTGAAGCAAGGGGACAAATTCGTCACTGAGTATGCTGCTAAGTTCATTGAGCTAGATAAGTTCTATCCATATTTTGATGGTGAAGGTGCTGAATTTTCTAAGTGCATCAAGTTTGAGAGCGGGTTGCGCTTGGAAATCAAGAAGGTTGTTGGATATCATAAGATTCGTGTCTTTTCTGATTTGGTTGATAGTTGCAGGATCTTTGAAGAGGATAGTAATGCTCATCACAAGATTATTAATGATAAGAGAGGCAAGAATCAACAAAATTGTGGAAAGCCTTACGATGCTGGTAGAGGTAAACAAAGAGTAGCTCATGGTCAGAGGACTAGTGGGGTAGATGCTCCTACTAGAGTTGTATGTTTCAAGTATGGGCAACCTGGTCACAAGAGTAATGTGTGCACTACTGCTGATGGAAAGAGGTGTTTCCGTTGTGGTAAGATTGGGCATGCGATATCTGACTGCAAGCATAGGGATATGATTTGTTTCAACTATGGGGAAGAAGGACACATTGGTAGTCATTATCTGAAACCAAAGAAGGCACAAGCTGGTGGTAAGGTGTTTGCTTTGGCTGGGACTCCGTCAGCTAGTGAGGACAGACTCATCGGAGGTACATGTTTCATTAATAGTACTCATTTAATTACTTTTATTGATACTGGTGCTACTCATTGTTTTGCTGCTACTGATTGTGTTGAAAGGTTGGGTCTTGCGTTGTCTTCTATGAATGGAGAAATGGTCGTCGAGATTCCGGCTAAGGGATCGGTGACTACTTCTCGTATGTGTTTAAATTTTCCTTTGTCGACCTTCAATAAAGACTTTGTTGTTGATTTGATTTGTTTTCCGTTAAGCGGGTTAGATATGATCTTGGATATGAATTGGTTAGAGTATAACTATGTTCATATCAATTGCTATAATAAATATTTGAGGTTTTCTACTCCGGAAGAGGAAGAAGTTGGTTTGTTGATTAGTAAACAGTTGTGGAAATTGATGCAAGATGAAGCGCAGATGTTCTCATTAATCGCGTCGCTATCTATTGAGAACCAAGTTAGGATTAATGAGTTGAAGGTGGTGCAAGAATTTCCTGAAGTGTTTCCTGATGAAATTCATGACGTACCGCCATAAAGAGAAGTTGAGTTTACGATTGATCTTGTACCTGGTACCAGACCTATTTCTATGGCACCATACAAGATGTTTGCATCTGAATTGAAGGAGCAGTTAGAAGAGTTGCTTGAAAAAAAGTTTGTAATACCAAGTGTATCACCGTGGGGAGCGCATGTGTTGTTAGTAAAGAAGAAAGATGGTATGAGACTTTGTATCGATTATAGACAGTTGAATAAAGTGACGATTAAGAACAAGTATCTGCTTCCGAGAATTGATGGCTTGATGGATCAATTGGTGGGTGCAAGTGTGTTTTCTAAGATTGATTTGAGGTCAGGATATCACCAAATTAGAGTGAAGGAAGATGATATTCGGAAAACCTCATTCAAAACTCGGTATGGACACTACGAGTATTCAGTGATGCCTTTCAGTGTTACTAATGCACCGGGAGTATTCATGGAGTACATGAATTGTATCTTTCATACTTATTTGGATTGGTTTGTGATGGTATTCATTGATGGCATTCTGATTTACTCTAAATCAGAAGAAGAACATGAAGAGCACCTCAGAGTTGTATTGCAAGTTTTGAAAGAGAAGAAGTTGCATGTGAAGTTGTCCAAGTGTGAATTCTGGTTGCATGAGGTTAGTTTCCTTGGTCATGTCATTTCTGGTAGTGGCATTTTCGTGGATCCTTCAAAAGTTGATGTTGTATTTCAATGGGAAACTCCGAAGTTAGTTACCGATATTAGAAGTTTCTTGGGATTATCCGGTTACTATAGACGGTTTATCGAAGGTTTTTCTAAGTTGGCACTTCCGTTAACCAAGTTGACTTGTAAGGGTAAAGCCTTTGTGTGGGATAGCCAATGTGAATAAAGTTGTACCAAGTTGAAGAAGAGGCTGACGTCGGCTCCGGTTTTGACTTTGCCTAATTCAGGAGAATCTTTTGTTGTGTATTGTGATGCTTGTCTGATGGGGTTAAGTGGTGTACTTATGCAGAATAGTAAGGTGGTTGCTTATGCGTCGAGGCAATTGAGGACACATGAAAAGAATTATCCTACGCATGATTTAGAATTGGCTGCAGTTGTCTTTGTGTTGAAAATCTGGAAGCACTATCTTTATGGTTCTAGATTCGAAGTGTTTAGTGACTAAGAATTTGAAGTATCTTTTTTATCAGAAAGAGTTGAATATGAGGCAGCGAAGGTGGTTAAAATTGCTGAAGGATTATGATTTCGGTTTGAATTATCATCCAGGAAAATCTAATGTTGTAGTTGATGCTTTAAGCCGAAATACTTTGCCTATGTCGGCAATGATGGTTAAAGAGTTGGAGTTGATTGAGAAATTCCGAGATTTGAGTTTGGTTTGTGAAGTGACACCGTAGATTGTTATGTTGGGAATGTTAAAGATTATTAATGACTTTCTCAACAGTATCAGTAAGGCTCAAAAGCTAGATGTGAAGTTGGTGGATATGATGATGGGAATCGATCGATCTGAGAATGATGATTTCAAGATAGATGCGCAAGGTGTGTTGAGATTTCAAGATCATATTTGCATTCCTGATGATGAAGAGATTAAGAAAGTGATTCTTGAGGAAAGTCATAGAAGCAGTTTGAGTATTCATCCAGGAGCTACTAAAATGTATCAAGATTTGAAAGGTTTGTTTTAGTGGCCTGGTATGAAGCGTGATGTGGCACAGTTTGTGTATGCTTGTTTGACTTGTTAGAAGTCAAAGGTTGAGCATCAGAAGCCTGCAGGGGTGATGCAACCGTTAGAGATTCCAGAATGGAAATGGGATAGCATTTCGATCGACTTTGTAACGGGATTACCTAGTACCTTGAGAGGACATGATTCAATATGGGTGATTGTTGATAGGCTTATGAAGTCGACACATTTTATACCTATTAACATCACATATCCGATTTCAAATTTGGAAGAGATTTACATCAGAGTAATTGTGAAGTTGCATGGTGTTCCTTTGTATATTGTGTCGGATAGAGATCCAAGGTTTACTTTTGATTTCTAGAAAAGTTTGCAAGAAGCGGTGGGATCTAAGTTGAGGTTGAGTTCGGCGTATCATCCTCAGACGGATGGTCAGACTGAGAGGACGAATCAGTCATTGGAGGATTTATTGAGAGCATGTGTTCTTGAGCAGGAAGATTCGTGGCATACTTATCTTCCATTTATTGAGTTCACTTGAAATAAAAGTTACTATTCGAGTATTGGGATGGCACCTTTTGAGGCGTTGTATGGTCGAAGGTGTAGGACTCTGTTGTGTTGGCATGAATCTGGTGAAAGTGTGGTACCTGGACCTGAGATTGTTAGAGAGGCTACTGAGAAAGTGAAGCTTATCCGAGAGAAGATGAAGGTTTCTCAAATTAGATAGAAAAGTTACCATGACAAGAGAAGGAAGGATTTGGAATTCCAAGCTTGTGATCATGTGTTTTTGAGAGTCACACATGTGAATGGTGTTGGGCGAGCTCTGAAGTCTAAGAAGCTCACTCCTTTTTTTATTGGTCCATATCAGATATCGGATAGAGTTAGGAAAGTTGCTTACCGAGTGGCGTTACCTCCAAATCTTGCTAATTTGCATAATGTGTTTCATGTATCGTAACTCTGGAAGTATATCCCTGATCTGTCTCATGTGATTCAGATGGATGATGTGCAAGTATGGGATAATCTCACGATGGAGACGATGCCTGTGCGAGTCGCGGATCGCGAGATGAAGATCCTAAGAGGAAAGGAGATTGCATTGGTGAAAGTTGTCTGGTTAGGAGCTGCTGGAGAAAGTATGACCTGGGAGTTGGAGAGCAAGATACGAGACTCCTATCCCGAGTTATTTGAACCAGGCAGGCTTTTATTTCCGAGGACGAAGATATTCTAAGTGGGGGAGTTGTAACGCCCCGATATTTAATTATTTATTTAATGAAATATTTTTGAATATTTTATATTAATTTGAATTTTTGTCGTCGAAGTCGGAATTATTTTATTTTATGGCATGATAAATAATCGGATTTAATTTGGTGGAATTAAGTTGAGGTATTATTTTTATTATTAAGCTTAAATATGATATTGGGCTTAATTTATGGTGTTGTGAAATAATAGGGGGGTATGTCACTTAGGCCCATTTAGATTTATTATGAGATATAATATATTATAATAGAAATAGAGTTAGAGAAGAAAGAGAGTTAGTGTTATCAGAAAAAAAGAAGGAAAAAGAGAAGAGAAAGAGGAATATGGTTTTGAGAGGAGAAGAAGAACAAGAGGAAGTTGCTGCTAGTGCCTAATTCCCAGAAATTCCATTGAAAGTTTTTTAGAGTTGCACTCAATCCAAGGTAAGGGTGGGGTTCTTGCTAAATAAATGGGAGTATGATGAATTTTATTTAGGGTTTAGGGTATTAGCTTCTCTACTATGTTATGTTAAGATTTGTTTGTGTTGCTATTGAAATTAACAATTTATTTGAGTTGTGTTGTTATTTGTTGTATTTGAACTGTGTGGGTTAATGCTAAACTAGGATAAATGGGTGAATTGAAACAAGAATGAACAAGAACAAGGCATATGTGTAAAGGGAGGCAAAACTGGTTTTTAAGCTTCAGGCCTTCTGACACGATCGTTTCATCTGACACAGGCACCCGTGTCAGCCCCTGCACTCCATGCCATTCCCATTTCCTTCTTCTGACACGGCCGTGTCAAGCAACACGGCCACCCGTGTCAGCTGCTGTAGCAAATTTTTCTGAACTTAGAATTATGCAATTTTCTGACCTGATTCGTCCTGTTTGATTCTTATGCAAACCAAAACATGAAATATGGTGATAGGGAATAAAACATCAATTAGTTGAATAAAGAAATGATTAAGTAACTATTAATTTCTTGTGTAGAACCATTGATCAATAGCTGAATTATGCGGTATAATTAGTTGTCCGGAATTTAACAAAATTTGACTGGCTAACTAAGTTTAATTAGTAGGTAATTATAGATATGTCCTTTTGTTGAAATTATGTCGATTATACCAAATTACCGGTATAGCAGGTTAAGTCGTTCGGTCCGATTTATGGACATGGTTGATTATAGGTCTTATGACCAATGTTGTGTTATTTTGTGTTGATTGATGAATGTGTTGGTGTTGCGAGATATCATTGAATATATGTGGAATTCGATATTGATAATGTGATTATGAATTATTTCTGTGGGTAGCCTTATGGTGTGAATCCTAGTGAATATATGAAGAATATGTGGTTGCCATGAAAAGTTGTTGATTCCGTTGACATGTTGTGTTGTAGGCCTTTGGCCAATGTTGAACGGTGTGATTTGTTGTTATGTTAACCGTTGTTATGTTATTATTGATGTTGTGTTGTCAAGTTGTGGTTGTTTATATCGTTTCATAGCATAGCATTAAAGTTGGTCTGGATTGGCATGTTCTAAGTTGGAGAGAATGCTCCCCTATGTTTGCCTGGATTGGCATGTTCTAAGTTGAAGGCTTTGCCTTATGCCTCGGAATTACTGGCAAATATTTATGTTGAGAGTTCTTCTCCAATGGTACCACATGCATTTGCACAGTTGAGTCGCATTTGGAGTCGTAGTTTTGTTGTTTATTTGAAGTGTTGTTTATGCTTGGCGATGTTCTAAGTTGAATTGATGTGTAAGTGAATTGTGTTTCTTTATGTTGTTGTTGTGTGAAGTGGTGAATCATATATTCTTTGCTTAATATATTGTTTATCATAACCCTATTTATATAGTTTGATATCTCACCCCTTCTGTTTGAATGTTACCCCTTGTTGGTAACGTGCAGGTAACCAAGATGAGTAGCCGATAGCATTGTTAGTTCGAGTTCGGTGTCATTTGCTCTGATACATAGCACTCGGGGGGAAATGAACGCTTGTCTGTTTTGTTGTTTAATTATTGAACCTTATGTTGTTATTTGAGGAGTTTATTGTATTGATGTTGTTTCATGATTCAAAAGATGTTATATCTTATTTAGAGAATTATTATGAATCCGTTGCGTGATTAATCAAAGTTTGGTTTATGTTATGAAGACTATATTTATAAGTTGTGTTCATTCCGCTTCTTTAAGTGTTATGTATCTATTCTAAAAGCGTGACAGATTTATGTCTTTTGTTGAATATGTGACATCCTGATTATATTGGAAATTTTTATACTCTGATTTTTTGATTAATTGCTTGGGGTGGAATTAGGGTGTTACAACTAACACATTACCTCTATTAGATACCAACAACACTGCTACTTAATTTAAATTAATTAACTAATCTATGTGTCATTTTTGTGTCCTTCGGCACTCACACTGTGCCCCTCGGCATGCTGATGCTTTACTAATTTATAATCACTATTATATAATTCATATATGCTACTAGTATATATTCACTAATCTTTATACTAGTTTTACAATTAACACTACAGTAGGTAATCCTACTTATATTTCCACACTACTGGAAAGCTATATCATGAATTCATGAAACATAAATTTTTCTAACATACTTTAATCAATCATTATCTCTATTCTAAAAAAACATGAGCTGCTACTAATTTAGTTCTAAGTTCCACTATACTACAGTACACATGGGCCACAAAACAAGAACAAGTTAAGGCTTCATGTAGCAACAAACAAAACAAAAAGACAAGGAGCATGGAGTGTGCCCCTCGACACAACTCCATCCCATATGTACATAGTGCCGATTGGCACTCCTTTCTCCATAACCATGTCGTTTGGCATGTATCCTGGTCCCCTTGGCACCCACCATCCTTAAGAGTGCCACTCGGCACACACACTTGTGCCACTCGGCACGGTATGTTTGTTTCTTTTGTTTTGTTCCTAATTTCCTCCGTCTTCTACGAACCCAATACGGTATCAAATTCAACAACACAACACAATATCACAGCAACTTATACCCAATCAACATAGAGTAATTTTCCATAACCAATTCGTTGACAGCAACCACATCTCAGTATCAGTTACAACAATTAAACACAAACAGAAGCAATTTTACAAACCCAATCCAACATACTATTCATCATATACCCTATTATAGAGTAAGAAACCCACCCTTATCTTGGATTGGAGACCGTCCTATAATTCTTTGATCGAACCTAGCCTTGCCAAAGTTTCCAACTTTTGCCTCTTTTCCTCTTTTCTACAATTCTGCAACTTCTCACGTTCACCACAAAATAATCCAAGACTTGTTCAATTAACCTAATTCTCCTTATTCCACTTAGCCTTATAATTATCAATATCCTTATTGGGCCTAACTTTCACACCCCCACCTTTACTACATACCACCATATAATTAAGCCCAATAATAAATCTTATAACCATTATAATGTTATTATTAATATTATTGCTAATATTAATCACCAAAATAACAACTTAGCAACTTAAATCAACCTTTCTTGACATTTCGCAACTTCAACAATTTCAACAACATATTCACCATTAATATTTAATTAATTTAATTAAATAATTAATTAAACTAACGGACGTTACAACTCTCCCCCACTTTGAATTTTTCATCCTCGAAAATCTATTCGATACTACCACTCTTAGTACGAGTTTCACATCCAACTCATTGATTTCTGAGTTGCGTTTGGCAACACTTCGACCACTACTTTCCTGATAACTCAATAACTCAACATGATTCAAATCGATTACACACATGCCAATCATTCAACACTTCGCGACACAATCGTTACTAGTATCTCAACTACTCCACCATAATCTAACATATCAACATTTAAAGTAGCAACAACTATAATACACTTATACTTGGATATACGTCATCGCAATATCATCTTAACACCCTTTTCAACACCAAAACACATACAAAATTTCATTCTCGTATGTCAATTATCAATAAAATATCAACAACTCTACTCATATTGTCGTATCACTCTTATAGTGACATCAACACAACCAACATAATCAACTTCGCCATGTTATGGAGTATCCTTCCTTACTTATGGAAATCAACAATAACATCTCAATAACGATAACAAAATCATTACAACATCAACTTAACTGTATAACTCAGTAAGCATACCCATAGCTCACCATCAACTAACAATCCACAACAATCTTCTCATAAAATCCACAAATATTTACTAGCAAACATATTGCCCTGGCACAACATCTCTATATCACCCATCCACCAAATCAAGCATGCAGATTAAGACACACCATTCCCATAGGCTTATGATGTTTTAATCCTTCACTTCTAACGAGTCATACACGCATAGCAATTGCGTCACATCACACTTCAGCTGTGCTACTCTGATAATCCATCTTAGCTCACCGTCCTCGTTAAAATTTCCATCAAATATATGGTTTACAAGTTTCAATCTAGTTTCATACTTTCTCAATACCCACCATAAAACCACTGTTCACTTGATATTCTCAATCTTTCACTTTGCGACGTTAATTCGCATATAACTCGCTACTCCGACTTATTCAACACGTCTCAACTCTTTCTTAGCTACTCTTCACACAAATTGGTTAGCGAATACCTCATAATATAACATCAATCACTTAACTCACCATTAAGATAGCAATATAAGTCTATACCATCCAACACGATCTCGTCTACTATCAACAAGAGATTAAGGGTGATCAGTTCCTCAATTTATCAATAGATAACAGACAATCATACTGGAGTATAAACCATTGTTACCAAACTATAATAGTGTTCCTTTAGAACTTATACTCAAGTCACCTAAAGAACCACAATTCAATAATTTCCAATGAGGTTTACAGACACCTCCATAATTTTCCTCTCATTCGATATTGTCGATGAGACACCAACGCTCAGCATATTACGCAGTCCACATTACACTCATCTAGTCTCACCCGAAGGTTAAGCATTCTCTAAGTCAAGAATTACTTTCTTCATCTCTGCATCATCATAAATACAAATTCAATTATGGAACCTCAACATAACTTGCGCATCTAACTTGAAATCATCATTCTCATATTGATTGAGTCCAACCACCGAATCTACCAATTCCACATCTAACTTCTGAGCTTCTTTGATGTTGCCCAGAAAATCATTGTTAATCTTCAACATCCCCAACATAACACTTTTCGGTGTCACTTTGCAAACTAAGCTCATATCTCTGAACTGTTTAATTAATTCCAATTCTTTAACCATCATTGCCGACATATGTGAAGTCTTCTGACTTAACGCATCAGCCACCATATTAGCTTTATATGGATGATAATTCAAACCGAAATCATAATATTTCAACGACTCCAACCATATCCGTTGTCTCATATTCAATTCCTTTTGATCAAATAAATACTTTAAACTCTTATGGTCCCTAAATACTTTAAATCTAGAACCAAAAGACAATGCCTCCAAATCTTCAATATAAACACCACCTCTGCTAACTCTAAGTCACGCGTAGGATAATTCCTCTCATGAATTATGAGTCGTCTAGAAGCACAAGAAACAACTTATCCATTCAGCATTAGCACACCACTAAGTCCCATCTTAGACGCATTCATAATACACTAGAAATGACTCACTCGGATTAGGAAAAACCAATACCGGAGCAGTCGTTAATATTTCCTTTAGTCCTACAAAACATTATTCACATGCAACAACCCATACTTAAAATGATGAACGACTATCCTTTTTAATGTCGAACATCTCATTTCTCAACTTAATCGCTAACAACATATTATGCTCGACCTCGTCTCGAACAACTGCGATAATAACTATTTATGCACAAAAGCCTCTAGTTCCGTAAATGACTCCAAAAAATTCCTCCATATGGGAATGCATCACCCATATTTGCAAACACTTTCATATGATAGAATATATTTCTATCTCCTCATAGGTTCAAATGGAACGTTAATCCGATACTCGGAACACAAGATATGAATTTCTAAAATTATCAGAAAATGTGAACAGCGACGTCATACAATGACATGCTATTACACATCTTACGATAACATCACAACAGAATTTCTTTGCACCAGTACCAACACTTACCATCCTTGAAATCATACTCATCTCCTCGCATTTTTGACTCTGACTCACGATTCAAAACATTCCAACAACTTCAATAACTTTTAAAATCACTCACAAGGATCCCATGACAAGGTCTACAGCAATTTGTCACTCTATCATCATTCAAACATCGACATTTTACGCAAGGTCTACTCAAACCGACAACTTCATGATCCACCAGCAGCGCTGAATCATCACAACTTTCTAAATTCCATCTTCTAAAATTATCCTGGTTACTTAGCAATCATCTTCAGAGACATCGGGGGTTTACACTCTACTCGTATATCAACAATCGTTACATTGCTCCTCATCCTTCTAGAAGTAAACATCAACAATGTCTGATCGTTCTCCCTCAAGACGTTCCAACTTGATTAACAAACAAAATCTTTAATCTATGTCACCTTCAGATTCAGGAAACAACAAAACTTCAACAATACTTGCACTGTCGCCGTCAGCAGCATACTGAACTAACATCTTACAACCGAAACATATCCAAGTAGCAAAGCTTCTCCCCCCCCCCCCCCCCCACTTATCTTCAAACCAACTTCTGCATACAAGTGATTAGGAAAGCAAGCAAGCAGTGACAGTGTTTCACACACTTGTCGTATACTAAGGAACAAACAACATTAGACAACTTGGTCGGACGGACCGACCTGCTCTGATACCACAAATGTAACACCCCATTCCTACCTGACGGATAATAATAAAATCAGAGTTCAACATAAATAGGATTCTACATTTTCAACTTATAACAACGATATTTAATCGCATACAAAATAGATACATAACACTTAATTTGAATGAACCGATAACAACCCGATTTATTCTTTAAAATCAAACAACTTTTTATTGATAAGCAGCGGAATATACATACTCAACTTTAATTCAGTTAACATCTTTTATTCAACCAAAACAACTTCAAAACAACAATTATTTCATGTAAACAACTTAATGATTCAGCAACAGAAATAAATATCAACAACTAAACATCAAGCGTTCATCCCCCTGAGTGCTACGTATCAGAGAAATAATACCGACTCGAACTAACGAAGGTAACAACTATTCTTCTTGATTACCTGCACGTTACTAAAAGAGGGCAACATTCAAACAGAAGGGGTGAGATATCAGACAATATAATAAATCGTATGATAAATAATATATTAAATCAAATTTTATAAAATCACTACTTCACAACTTACAAATAACTTTAATCACAACAAAACATCAACACGACATAACTACTAAATTTACAGCTTTTAGATAATACCTGTCACAACAAGTCAACAACATAAAGCAACAACAAATCTATCTTCACCACAACTCAAGATGCAACATCAAATGCGACTCAATTACAATGCACGTGCATGTGGTACCATTGGAGCAGAACTCTCAACTTAAAAACGGAGCAGAACTCCCATCTTAAAAATTTGCCAATAAATAGAGGCATCAACAAGGCATAATCCTTCTTCGCAGTTTGCCAATCCAGGCCATCATAGAGTATGCAAATGTATGTGACTCAATGAATGCACTATCACATACTCACAATAATCATCATTCATCGTAAGGCATAATCCTACATCGCCATTATTACCAGTAAATAGAGGTAATTCATCATCATTTAAAATTCCTTGTAACTTCGCATTATTAACAAGAATTCACATCGACAATCACAACAACACAACAACTCAACATAAATCAACTTTGGCCATAGGCCTACAACTTGATATTTCAACAACAAAAATTAACACAACATTGGCATAAGCCTACAATTTAGTACATCACAACAATAATATCATGTCAACAATAGTAATTTGACAACAACATCAATAAGAAAACAACATTCAATTCAATACCACCTACAATTCATATTTTTTAGCAAAGTATACAATACACCGCATCAACCAAAATATACTACAAACACTCTGTGAATTGTTCAGACAATTCGACTATTTCTGGTTAATAAATCTTTCACTAAATTACCAACAAACACTACCTGTTATTCACTTAATAAATTACTCTTAGTTACTACATTGATCTTCTGCCAATTTATTCTACTAATTACTTCTACCGGTAATTCTCTGCTAAATTATTACATTTGTTATTAATATACTACTCTTTTAAATTAATTATTACCAACTCTGCAACTAACACATTACCTCTACTAGATACCAACAACATTGTTACTTAATTTAAATTAATTAACTAGTCTTTGTATCATTTTTGTGTCCTTTGGCACTCACACTGTGCCCCTCGGCATGTTGATGCTTTACTAATATATATTCACTATTATATAATTCATGTATGCTACTAGTATATATTCACTAATTTTGATACTAGTTTAACAATTAACGCTACAGTAGGTAATCCTAATTATATTTCCACACTACTGGAAAGCTATATCAAGAATTCATGAAACATAAATTTTTCTAATATACTTTAATCAATCATTATCTCTATTCTAAAAAACATGAGAGGCTACTAATTTAGTTCTAAGTGTCACTATGCTACAGTACACATGGGCCACAAAACAAGAACAAATTAAGGCTTCATGTAGCAACAAACAAAACAAAAAGACAATGAACATGGAGTGTGCCCCTCGGCACAACTCCCTCCCATATGTACATAGTGTCGATCGACACTCCTTTCTCCATAACCATGTTATTCAGCATGTATCCTGGGCCCCTTGGCACCCACCATCCTCAAGAGTGCCACTCGGCACACACACTTGTGCCACTCGGCACGGTGTGTTTTCTTCTTTTGTTTTCTTCCTAATTTCCTCTGTCTACTACGAACCCAATACGGTATCAAATTCAACAACACAACACAATATCACAACGACTTATACCCAATCAACATAGAGTAATTTTCCACAACCAATTCATTGACAACAACCACATCTCAGTATCAGTTACAACAATTAAACACAAACAGAAGCAATTTTACAAACTCAATCCCATATATTATTCATCATATACCCTATTATAGATTCAGAATCCCACCCTGACCTTGGATTGGAGACCGTCCTATAATTCTTCTATCGAACCTAGCCTTGCCAAAGTTTCCAACTTTTGCCTCTTTTCCTCTTTTCTACAATTCTGCAACTTCTCACGTTCACCACAAAATACTCCAAGACTTATTCAATTAACCTAATTCTCCTTATTCCACTTAGCCTTATAGTTATTAATATCCTTTTTGGGCCTAACATTCACACCCTCGCCTTTATTACATACGGCCATATAATTAAGCCCAACAATAAATCTTATAACCATTCTAATGTTATTATTAATATTGTTGTTAACATTAATCATCATAATAACAACTTAGCAACTTAAATCAACCTTTCTTTACATTTTGCAACTTCCACAATTTCACAACTTATTCAACCATTAATCTGTAATTAATTTAATTAAGTAATTAATTAAAGTAACAGGCGTTACATATTACAGTTAGGATTTATCTTGTGTATGATCATCATATGAGTTTCATTGAATTTGTGTCAAGGCTATCGCTTTAAAGATATATCATCATCTTCATCAAGATTTTTCAAGACTTATCTTCATCATTCCAAGGTTAGATTCATGATAAGAGTCTATGAGCTTAAGTATTCTTTTTGTGATACATTGGTTACTTAGGAGACGTGTTGTAAGATACGGTTTGTGGATTCAAAACATCGTCACTCTTTCAAATATCAGTTGCTTGTCATGCAAGTTAAGTTTGGCTTGAATTTGGAGAGTTAAAATTATAGGTTCATTGAGAATGCAAGATGATTTGTATTTTAAGTCGATTCAAGCGGTTCCATTATGCAAATTTGGTAAGCATTCGTTCATAAGGATATTTTAGCACATAACACTTTGGTTACTTCAAGTAAACATAATTGGCTTATACCTCAATGCATGTTTGAATTTACTTTTTAGATGTAATATAATGATGTGTGTTTAGTGATGCACTGGGGAAAACACAGCAATAATCGAATGTCGAGAAGACAAAGAACTTTTGAATTACTATCCTCGTACATTTGAACTTCTATAGAGAAAGATTAGTCTGTACTTTGTTGGGAGATTGCAAATCTGAAATGTCAACTTCCATGGATCAATATCATTGGGGAAGTAACTCTTTGGAGTGCAAAAATAAATTGCATTCCAAAGAAAATCTTAAACTCAGATTAAATTTTAACTTCCCAGGGAACAAATCCCTTGCCTTCTGTCCAGATGAGGAGAACTTCGCTGGGAATGGAAACTTTCTCGCGTAGAGTTTTTGATGAAGATAACTTCTACTGGGGATAACGAGAAATTTTTAAATAAAAATAATTCTACTTAAACCACACTAGGGACATTACCGCTGGGATACAAATCTTCACTTGGGGGAAAAAATGAACCTTTGAACTAAAATCTTGAGGTTCAAAAACTCCACTAGGGATATTTCAACAATCCTCTATCACTCGGGATAAAGAGAGTTTTTATCAGCATTCCGATGTATACACCATGCTGGGGATACGGGATTCTATACAATATTCATCATCACCAGGCTTTTCTGGGGAAAATAAAACTTGCTCGGCTAGGGATAAGAGGAAAATTGATCGAGAAAATCCTTAAAACTCGACTTCAACTGGGGAGAAAGCTACATCTTCCACTGGGGATCACAAAATATATTGACATCAATATCAATAGTACAAGCTATATTAGGGAAGTCATCCTTACAAGATTTATTCCAACACAACAATCTTTGATCATCTTCAACATCAGAGTTTCGTCAATCCGCAAGTGCTTGGAATTTCACATCAACAATATCGATCTCACATCATCATCATCAACAACGCATTTTATGCTATCTGTAAGCCACAAAGTTATGCATCAATCTTCAATGTAACATTGTAAATTGAACCAACATAGAGATTCAAACACGAAGAAGAACAGAAAGAAAGAGAAAGGGCAGATTGATTGTTACATCACCTATAATTTTTTGATTATTTCCGCTTCAAATCCAGGTTATATATCTTTCTGTTTCTCTGTGCAATTTATTTTCATTGGAATCTGGCGTTTATGCTTGAGAATCATGTGATTCAAATGTCAAAATCCTGACAAAAGTGAAGAATGAAATGAGGAGAAGAGGATGAAATCGCGATTGAAGTAGAACATGAAATAAACAAGAAGAACCATGGAGAGATCGAATGAGCGAAGAGGCTGGGTGGAGTTGAGCGGCGGAGTTTGTTTTGATTGGAGATGAGATGAATAGGCAAAATCGAGTAAGTGCAATTTGCAACGGCGGAAATTGGTTGGAGAAGAGTTAGGTTACAGCGCTGAGTTGTGTTATGGAGTGAATTCACTTTTGAGAAGAAGAAGTTGGAACCCTATCACATACCAAATGCAGCGTATCCATTGGATTCTCTTCATATTATTTTTTATTATTTATTCTTTCTTCAATAAAATCAAATAATGAAACAAGATAATATTGACTTGAATTGGATGTGGGTTGGGTTAATGGACCCAATCTAAATCTATATAATCCAAGAATCCTTTCTTTTTTGATATCTTGATGCCACTTGTGAATGATGGCGGTTCTCGACATGATACGTCTTGGCACGATTGTGGCATGATTTTATTTAAGAGTTTCAAGATGTTTCTACGCTAGTTAAGAGTATAGTTTTCATCAGGGAAATTCGAGGAAGCTATTGATAGAGTTATCTCATCGCTTGTGTGGCTTTGAAGAGGAACTAGACACTTCTCCGTTAGATACCACTTAAGTCCCTTTCATACCCCAATTTTGACCTAAAGATCCCATTTTTTTATCTACATCATTCATAGCAATTGCTCACGGGTGGTTTGACCTATTTTTGCCAATTTTCAAGTCAGATTTCAAAAATTCATAACTTCTTCAAATTTTGATATATTGAGCGGTTCTTTGTACATGTGATTCTCCTTAACATCATCTACAATTTTTCTTTACAAGTCAAGAGCTGATTATGCTTTGAAAAGCCACGAAAAAATAAAAACGTTAGAAGTTGTTTATGAATTTAGCGGAATTTGATTTTTTATTGTGTTTTATTCATGATTTCTTTTCCATTTTAAAAAATCACAAAAAAATTATACTTAGCATCATATTATTTTTTTATTTACTATTTTTACTTCTTTACTAAAAAATTATCAAAAATATATTCTTTTATTAATTTAAATTTATATATTGGTATCATTTATTTCAAAAAAAAAATTTATATAAGTCCTTTTACTTTCTTATATGTATTATATTTTTTATCTTTTAATTTGTACTTTTATTTTCATTTATTTTAGTTCAAGAAAAAAATCATAAATAGTTAATTTAATGTCTCTTTTATTTTCTATTTTGTATTTATTATTATTACGAACACTTTTAATTTCTTTTATTAATATTATTATTATTACTTTGTTCTTTTGTTTTTTGTATCAATAAAGAAAAGTTTGGACCACTATAATGTAGTACAAACACTTCACATGGATTGCCAACTTCTACTTATCAATGGTCAAGAATCTTTTTCATAGTTCACATGGATTGTCAACCTGGACTTATCAATGCCCAAGAACCATTCTCATAAAGTCACATAGATTGCCACATCAACACTCTCACCTCATTCACCCTATAAATAAGACATCTCTTTCTTTTATTTGGGGCTAACAATATCATAAATCATTCACTAAACTAAGCCAAAACTCTCTTCTTTTTTCTCTTCATTTTTTTCAAGTCATTTCTTCCTTTTATTGAATATGTAGACTATTATACTTGTTCTTTATTTAATTCTATTGCATTTTTACTCTTTATTTATTTATTTAGTACCATAATTATCACCATTTTGGAAGAAAACTCCATTGATTCAAAATCAAGAGTTGAAAAGTGTTCTTGAACCTTCAAAAGCAAAAGTGATATACTGTTGTTTAATTTTCATTTTTTTATGTAATTTTTTGTTATTTACTTGCTTATTTGGAGTATGGATCCTTGGTCGTGAGATTGAGTAGATAAATTTTCATTATTCATTTGTTTAATTTCATAAAAAATTGAGAAAGTTATGACATTTATACTATTTTTATTATAGACTTCATCTTATTCTTCTTTATCTATTTTATTTTTACTTTTATTTTTATTTGGATCAATTTGGAAAGCATTTGAGCTTTTTTTAGTTCATCTAAGTTTGTCGGATATTTGATGAACTTTCATCATTTCCAATCTACCTCTAAGTGGTCATTTGATCATTCAAGATACTTGGGATTGATGAAAAGTTTGTCATAATGTATCTTTCTTGACTTTGTCTTGATCCCGCATGTTTGTTAATTGTACTATATGTATAAAAGAATTAACTTCAAAGTGTCATTTCTCTAACATGTATGGGTAGATACATTGTATGCTCCATATGAAGTTACATTTATCCCAAATCAGATTATTAACTTTATATTGTATTAACTTTACTTTAATGTCATTTATATTTTCGCACTTTATATTTTCCTCTCTTTACTTTTATGCCATTTATGATCCATAGAATTTTATTTTCTTTACTTTATGCATTTTTTCTTTGCTCACTTGAGCATTTATCTTCTCTTTGCTCACTTGAGCTTCCTTTTTTTTGCTTGTTATTAGCCACTTCATAAAGAAAAAAACCTAAAATTGGTTCTTTAATCCTTAAACTATGGTTACTATCCATTTTTATCTGATGCATGGTTCTTATTTGGTCTTCATCTGATTATTATCTTTGTGTTTGAATCCAATGGAAAGGATTAATTCTTTGACTTCATGTCATCGAGTGTATCTTATATGATTGTGTGAACTCCTTCATCCATCTTTAAGTTTTGTTAATCTTAAGTTAGATCTCCAAAAATCTCATTTTTTAAATCTACACTCTTTTAAGTCAAAACCTCGACATTAGGTCATTGCATTTTCAAAATCCCTTTAAACTAATATTTTAGAAAACAACTAATTTTAATACACAGATATAATAACAGGTTCCTGTAGAGTACTACAGATGCATTGAGTGCTAACACATTCCCTTTGTATAATCAACCCCCAAACTTTAGATTTTTCTATTGCACTTGTTTTTACTTCTCGCATTGCATATTTACTTATGGGTTTTGTTTTGCTTTTTTCCCCTTCCCTTGGAAATAATAAAGCGCGGTGGCGACTCTTGCGTATTTGCGAGTCAAGTTAATTAATAGTTTGATCTCCAATTTTTCATCGTTCCAGAATTGGCGACTCTGCTGGGGATAAATTCTAAGAGGGTTAAGCCTAACTTGTTATATCTGTATTTATGTTATTATTACTTGTTTGTTGTTTTATATAGATTTTCTTGATTCTTTGGGTATTTGGTGATCTCTTATAAGTCCTATACCCGGATTTGGGTTAACTTAAGATTATAATGGGCGGTATAGTCATGTTAATTTTAAGGTAGTAATCCTTAAAAAGGAGGCATAAGATCCCCCACCCAGTGGTGGCCCCTTTAGTTGTAGTATTCGTTTACTAAGTAATCGGGAAGACATTGCTGCTTTCGACCTGGGAGCCTGAGAAGCTGAGAAGCCGTAGAACCCTTAACTCATCTTGGCCTTTTAGATGTAGTGCAAAGACTGTAACAGAGTAATCTGGAAGTAGTTGTCACGTGATGCTACACTCAGACGAGTTTTTCTTGAGAATATTGCTAATTACCGAGTAATTGGGATTTTGGTAATATCTGAAAGAAGAATGTAGAATCTGGGATTCCTTAAAACCTTGATATACAGGTGATTTGAAAATCTTAGTCCATACCTTGTGGGTGGTTCTTACCTTTGACTCCTTGCTCATGACGTCGAACCTTTGAGTCTTGCTTGTGGTTGTTGTATAACCATACATTCATGCATCCATGAAACTCTTCTTCACTTGGTTTTCAAGGAGTTTAGAGGTAAACATCATAAGTTTCATCAAATTCAATGGATCTTGGGTGTTGATAGGGTTAAAATCCTAATCCACCAAAATGGATGATTGACTTTGATGATGATTTGATCAATTCTTTAATCCAATTTAGGATTTACTTTCCTCATGATTTGATGTTTACAATTTAATATCTTGAGTTCCTTGAAAGTCAAAGAAAAACCAGCATTTGTATATCATTTGCATCCTTTGCATAAATCATGCATACTTTCAGGTTGTTCAATATCTCATTCTTATTGTCTCCTTATTATGGGTTATCTATCAACTATCAAGTTGTTTCCTCAACACAAGTATAGAACTAGAGCTAATGTCAGAATAAGAATGGTAGACTAGAATTCAAGAATTGATTAAGGCAAAGATTTTGTCCTTCCAAGATCTTAGTCCTAATGTCAAAAATAATCTGTTGCCAGGACATGACAAGTGAAGCTTCAGTTGGTTCAAGCCAATTTCTCCTCAACCAGTGTTCCAGATAAGACATCTCATCCTTGTTGTTGATTAGTTACTTGGCCTTGTTTCTTTCAGTTTGCATTTTCCTTTTGATTGTATTTGTTGTTTAATTTAAAAATTTGTTTATTCCCATGTTAATTTTAATGAAATAAGCATCTTTGAATCAATTTATGGTTTCAATTACTTCTTTGAATATCCCTTGTTTACTTTCCTTATCAAACTTTTGTTTATGCAAATATTGGAGGGAGAATGATGAAAATGAAATACCCAAATTGTTGAATGGTATGCTTTCAATTAAAAAAACTTATTTGATGATGTAAGGCATTGTTTCAACTCCTAAACACTGGAGAAATATGGAAGTTAATCCCTTGTTCACCCCTTTGAGCCTAGAAGTTGGAGTTTCTTTCTGTATAAAAAACCTGCAATCTTAACCTGGGGATGGGTAGTTCTCAGTTAACTTGACTGTGAATTCCAATACAAGAGAATTTTACAAAGACATGTTTCAATAAAGGTTGCAATCAAGCTTTCCTTTGCATGCATCAAAGAAGTATCGAAGATGTCTCTCAAATCAAAAATTCAATGGTGGTTCACCGTAATCATTAAGCCAGGCAGTCATTATCTTTCAAAAATAGAATGAAATGAAAAATCATAGAAAGCCCCGCTAAGTCAAAACCTATTAAAGAGACTTATGCAAAATTGGGGCATCCCGCTGATTATGATTTCAAAAGAAACTGTTCAGGAAAAAGTTATGGATAATAAAAGAGGTCACCACAATCCTCAAAATGAGTTGACAAAAGTCCTCAACAAAAATAACAAAATGTTATAAGATAGAAGTGATTGTCATCTCTCAAAGAATCATTCGGCTTCTGAGGCATCATCATCACCAGTGTTGCAATTCCAAAATCTCTTAGAACTTGAATGCATAGTCTGAGTTAACTGAACATAAGACTGAAGCATCACAAAGAATGGGGTGGGTATAGATAAACTTTGAACCTTTATCCTTTGTTTCATAAATCATGAATCAGACCACGTTATAACCCTCAAAAAACCTAATTGAAGCTAGGTTACGTTTGAAAGCATACAACAACAAGGTTGTGTCAACTGACTCCCAAGTTTCCACTAATCTTTTTCTCTTGGAATTATGCCATTTCTTTATCTTTTACTTTAAACCATTGTGCTTTAACCAGTGATCCCTTAGTTCATCTTTTACTTCAAATATTTAAACCAATGTGTTTTAGCCAGTGAACTCTTTGCTCTTTCAGCAATGATGTCTTTCCAATAATGATTTTTATTTTAATCTTTTTGCATGAGCTTTGCATTTAAATTACCATTTTTGGGTGAACAATTTATTTCCAAACATGTTTTCATTATTAAGGAATTTTCAAACTGTCAAGAAACTTGGTCTATATTTTAATCAGGGGCAAGTATCTTCACGGTCATGTTGGAGCTTATTCCCATATTTGTTATCAGTAACTGCTTCCCTTACAAGTTTATCAGAATTTCTTCTTCAAGACTTATATAAAGGCAAGCATTTCAAGCTCACAGTGAAGCAGTTGTTTTAAGAATCAGTCAAACTGAAGCAATGATCAGTTAACCTGGAGCAGTTATCAGTCAATCAGGGGAAGTCCCCAAACATATTGCATTAGTCCTTCCTGAAAGGATCAACAGTTTTATACACTTGGCAAGTAGTGGCATAAGGTTGTTCAAGACATCTTCCAAGAATTAGAGTTGGCAGTGTTCCATGTGTTGAGGAACAATGTTCCAATCTTCCCACACAAAAAGAGTCTAGCTCAGTCATCATAATTGTTTGCATTACATGCATTAATCACTCATACATCATGCACAAGAAAAATTCAATATCATGTATAGCTCTAAGAGTGTTTCACACTTGTTTGAATTTCCCGAGGTCTTATTGTTATCAACATCTTTCCTTATGGTCAAAGTCCAACTTACTTGGCACCCACCAAAGCAGATGTCTGTCTGTCCATCTTTTTCTTTTTCGTCTGACACTAATATTGGATATTATGTCTCTTTTCTGTCCAATGCTAATATTGGGTGTGTTGTTTTCGACCAGTGCTAATCTTGAATGTGTTGTTTCTCCTTCTGTCCATTGCTAATATTAGGCGTGTTGTTGCTTCTCACTTTCAACCAATGCTTATATTGGATATCATGTTTCTCTCGGTCATTCGAAGAAAATATTGGATGTCATGATCTTTTTCCATAGTCCAAAGCCGTTTAATTGGATCTCTCATCTTTTTTGTTAATCCAAAGCTAATCATTGGATGTCATATATCTTTTCCCTTCATTCAAAGCAAATCATTGAATGTCGTGGTCGTTTTTTAATCCAAAGCTAATCATTGGATGTCACATCTATTTTCCCTTCATTTGAAGCAAATCATTGAATGTTGTGGTTGTCTTTTAATCCAAAGCTAATCATTAGATGTCACATCTATTTTCCCTTCATTAGAAGCAAATCATTGAATATCGTGGTCGTCTTTTAATCCAAAGCTAATCATTGGATGTCACATCTCTTTTCCCTTCATTCGAAGTAAATCATTGAATGTCGTGGTCGTCTTTTAATCCAAAGCTAACCGTTGGATGTCACATCTCTTTTCCCTTTATTCAAAATAAATCATTGAATGTCGTGGTCGTCTTTTAATCCAAAGCTAATCATTGGATATCACATCTCTTTTCCCTTCATTCGAAGCAAATTAATGAATGTCGTGGTTGTATTTTAATCCAAAGTTAATCATTAGATGTCACATCCTTTTCCCCTTCATTCAAAGCAAATCATTGAATGTCATGGTCGTCTTTTAATCCAAAGCTAATCATTGAATGCCACATTCGTTTTCCCTTCATTCGAAGAAAATCAATGAATGTTATGGTCATCTTTTCATCCAAAGCCAATGATTGGATGTCATAAATCTTTTTACCTTCATCTGAAGCCAATAATTGGATGTCATGGTCCTCTTTCATTATTTTTTTTGTCGTCCAAAATCATTAATTGGATGTCACTGTCCCCAATGGAGTGTTTTTCACCTCATTCAACGTCATGCTTGGATGTCCCCTATATTTCCAAGGGTTTTCTCCTTTCAAGTATTGATGGATGCTTCTTGTCGCCTTGACAAAACTCCAAAATATCGTGTGTTTCCCCAATGTGTCTTGTCACGTCATCTCATTCAGTTTATCGTAAATTCTTTATTTCAAGTCTCATTCCCACAGAGTTTGTCGTATATCATATCATATCATATCATATATAAAAAATATGTCGAAAAAAAATAATTCATTACACTCATACACATCATGTCATATCCGTTATGCAGCCTCTTAGGATCAAAAGTTGGGTTTTATATTGTATTTAAGTATCTTCATATCTCTCGATAGAAGAAACTTAAATAGGGGCAGCTGTCATACCCCAATCTTGACCTAAAGATCCCATTTTTTATCTGCATCATTCATAGCAAGTGTTCACAGGTGGTTTTACTTATTTTTGCCAATTCTCAAGTCAGATTTCAAAGTTTATAACTTCTTCAAATTTCGATATCTTGAGCAGTTCTTTGTGCATATGATTCTCCTTGACTTCATCTACAATTTTTCTTTACAAGTCAAGAGCTAATTATGTTTTGAAAAGCCACGAAAAAATAGAAACGTTAGAAGTCGTTTATGAATTTAGTGGAATTTGATTTTTTTTATTATATTTCATTCATGATTTCATTTCCATTTAAAAAAATCACAAAAAATATACTTAGCATCATATTATTTTTTAATTTACTAGTTTTACTTCTTTACTAAAAAATTATCAAAAATGTGTTCTTTTATTAATTTAAATTTATATTTTTGTATCATTTATTTCAAAAAAAAATCTAGAAAAATTTATATAAGTCTTTTTACTTTCTTATATGTATTTCATTTTTTATCTTTTAATTTGCACTTTTTATTTTCATTTATTTTAATTCAAGAAAAAAAAACCATAAATAGTTAATTTAATGTCTCTTTTATTTTCTATTTTGTATTTATTATTATGACTAACACTTTTAGTTTCTTTTATTATTATTATTATTCTTATTCTTATTCTTATTATTATTATTATTATTATTATTATTATTATTATTATTATTATTATTATTACTTTGTCCTTTTGTTTTTTTGTGTCAATAAAGAAAAGTTTGGACCACTATAATGTAGTACAAACACTTCACATGAATTGCCAACTTGTACTTATCAATGGTCAAGAATCATTCATACACTTCACATGGATTGCCAACTTGGACTTATCAATAGCCAAGAATCATTCTCATAAAGTCACATAGATTGTCACATCAAGACTCACACCTCATTTATCATATAAATAAGACATCTCTTTCTTTCATTTTTAGACTAACAATACCATAAATCATTCGCTAAACTAAGTCAAAACTCTCTTCATTTTCTTTCAATTCATTTCTTCCTTTTATTAAATAGGTAGGCTATTGTGCTTGTTCTTTATTTAATTCTATTGCACTTTTACTCTTTATTTATTTAGTACCATAATTATAATCATTTTGGAAGGAAACTTCATTGATTCAAAATCAAGAGTTGAAAAGTGTTCTTGAACCTCCAAAAGAAAAAGTGATTTATTGTTGTTTAATTTTCATTTTTTTCTGTAATTTTTTGTTATTTACTTGTTTATTTTGAGCAAGGATCTTTGGTCATGAGATTGAGTAGATAAATTTTCATTATTCATTTGTTTAATTTCATGAAAAATTGAGAAAGTTATGACATTTATAATATTTTTATTATAGACTTCATCTTATTCTTCTTTATCTATTTTATTTTTATTTTTATTTTTATTTTGATCAATTTGGAAAGCATTTGAGCTTTTTTTTTGTTCATTTAAGCTTGTCGGATCTTTGATGAACTTTCATCATTTCCAATTTACCTCTAAATAGACCTTTGATCATTCAAGGTACTTGGGATTGATGATAAGTTTGTCATAATGAATCTTCCTTAACTTTGTCTTGATCCCGCATGTTTGTTAATTGTAGTATATATATATAAGTGAATGAACTTCAAAGTGTCATTTCTCTAACATGTATGGGTACATATATTGTATGCTCCATATGAAGTTACACTTATCCCAAATCAGATTATTAACTTTATATTATACTAACTTTACTTTAATATCATTTATATTTCCGCACTTTATATTTTCCTCTCTTTACTTTTATACCATTTATGATCCATGGCATTTTATTTTCTTTACTTTATGCATTTTTTATTTGCTAACTTGAGCATTTATATTCTCTTTTCTCACTTGAGCTTCCTTTTTTTCTTGTTATGAGCCACTTCATAAAGAAAAAAAAACCTAAAAATTGGTTCTTTAATCCTTGAACTATAATTACTATCTATTTTTATCTGATGCATAGTTCTTATTCAGTCTTCATCTGATTATTATCTTTGTGTTTGAATCCAAGGGAAAAGATTAATTCGTTGACTTCATGTCATTAAGTGTATCTTATATGATTGTGTGAATTGCTTCATCCATCTTTAAGTTTTCCTAATCTTAAGTTAGATCTCCAAAAATCTCTTTTTTTAAACCTACACTCTTTTAAGCCAAAACCTCGACATTATGTCGTTGAATTTTCAAAATACTTTTAAACTAATATTTTAGAAAATAACTAATTTTAATACACAGATGTAATAAGAGGTTCTTGTAGAGTACTACAGATACATTGGGTGCTAACACCTTCCCTTTGTATAATCAACCCCCTAATTTTAGATCTCTCTATTGCCCTTGCTTTTACTTCTTGCATTGCATATTTACTTATGGGTTTTATTTCGTTCTTTTCCCCTTCCCTTGGAAATAATAAAACACGGTGGTGACTCTTGCTTATTTGCAAGTCAAGTAAATTAATAGCTTGATCTCCAATTTTCACCGCTACAGTCCCTTTTATCACTCTTTTCGCATCATGCTAGGGTTTTATTGATTGTTAGAAGCATATAGCGTAGTTGCATCTGAGTCCCTCTCTCAAGGGCAATGTTTGCTGGCATAGCTTAGACATTCGTGTAATTTTTTATGATGTAATGCAAATTTTGAATTCCTGAAAATGCGTTCATATGACGTGTTTATGCAAGATTCTGTAAGGTTGGAATCCAGATTTGAGTTCAGTGGGTGCAAAACAAAAAAGGCCTATCTAGAGATTCATATTCACACCCCTCCCTTTTGTTCAATTCTGATGCCAAAAAGGCTTGTGGACGCAAAACAAAAAAGGCCTATCTAGAGATTAATATCCTCACCCCCCTGCAAATGGGCCAAAGAGCCAGTTTAGGAGTCGATTCCTTGATGGCTTTCGTGATGCCTTTAAATATGATTGTGCAAGCCAATTTTCATGATACTTGTGAATTTAAATGACTCTTATCTTGTTTATCTTTAGGTCATATGATTGATGATTCACTTTCCTATTGCAGCTTTAGGAGTACTTGTTGTGATGTCCTGATTAACTTTCTTATTGCATGTTTAGGATTACTAGTTGTGATGTCCGGATTCACTTTCCTATTGCATGTTTAGGAGTACTTATTATGATGTCCTGATTCACTTTAGCCTAATGCATGTTCAGGTAACCTTTGTTGTGATATCTTGATTCACCTTAGCCTAATGCATGTTTAGGTAACCCTTGTTGTGATATCCTGATTCACCTTAGCCTAATGCATGTTTAGGTAACCTTTGTTGTGATGTCCTTATTCACCTTAGCCTAATTCATGTTTAGGTAACCTTTGTTGTGATGTCTTAATTCACCTCATCCTATGGCATGATTAGGATAGTTCATTTCTCTTGTATACTTATCATGATAGCATTCTCCTCCTATGGCATGATTGGGATAGTTCATTTCTTTTGTATGCTTGTCCTGATAGCATTCTCATCCTAATGCATGTTTAGGATATCTTACATCTTACATATGCTTGTCAGGATATCATTCTCATCCTATTACTTGTTTAGGATTATTTGATTCCTAATTCAGGTTTAGGCGCCCTCCCTTGAGCTTATCTAGTAGCATGTCATGATTGCTTCCCGTTGTTAGCCTATTACTTGTTTAGGTATCCTTGGTGTTACTTGTACATTCTCCCTGTCTGTGTGATTGTTATACTATTGCTTGTTTAGGTATACTTTGTGTTACTTGTACACTCTATTTGTATTTGAGATACCATGATCCCTTAGGTTCTTGATTTAATTCAAGTTTGGATCAAGTAAACTCTAGGTTTGTAAAACATTGCATGATAACATCTAGGATTGAGATCCCCTTAGCTTTAGCTTTAGTTCTTGCATTGCATGTATGTAAAACTAAAACCTTTTTTCTTAAGCAAATCTCAAAACACTTAATGAGTAAAGGTACGTGTAGTGTGCCGCGAGCCTTAAGTACATGAAGAGGACTTCGTATTTGAGGCGTATAACTCTATCATCTAAGGGTCTTCCTGTCATAGACTTTAGCATGATACGTGTCTCAAACATTTTCAAAACTTAAAGGAAAAGTACTCAAGTACCCCTTGTCTAAGGGAGATACTTGATGTATTCTCCTACCAAAACACTCAAACAAATCAAACTCTCTTTTGCTGCCTGGGCTTTTCTTATGAAAATTTTTCAGAAAGGGTTGTTACCCATAAAAAACACAAACAAAACAAAACTTTTGAGCCGAACTGTGATGATCTGATTCCTTAAAAGGGATTCATAGGCATTAGGTTGCAGGGCCTAAGTGAGCACAATTATTTAAAACCTTTGTTTTCCCTGTATAATTTTCTCATGCATTTCCCTTAGCTTGTGAGCTTTAGCATAGTTTAAGCACACCCTTTGATTAGAATAACAAGGGTGGATCATGTGGAGTACCATGGACATGGGGATGCTAATAATTTCCTCTTGCGTAATCGACTCTCATACCCATTTCTTTGTCGTGAGACCTTGTTCTCGCTTACTTTAGGTTTACTCGATGTTTTACTTTCCCTCATTTGGGATAAATAACATTCAATGACGACTTCATTGTTCATTTTCCTAGTTGCCTAAGTTGGCGACTTCACTGGGGACCATACCTAAGTGAGTCAGTCCTAGACCTTATTTGTTTTAAGTTCATTGGATGATTACTTTCTATATGCTTTAATTGCTTTATCTATTTGCATTGCATGTTTGCATCTGGATTATTTATTCCTATATATGTTGGATATATTTGTTGTGATGGATTTGTTGGTTTTTCAAGTTGGGTGGGTTATTATTGAGGTAAAAGGCCCACTACCCTGGCCAGTGTTCACATAGGTTGGAGTGGATAGTCATGTCGACTCCCGTGGCATCTAACACGTAAGAGTTGGCATGACATACCGCGCCAAGACAAGGTCTCTCTTGGGATGTCGTTGTCCTACATGTTTATGTACTAGACACAGTGTCTACAAGCGGACTATAGACTCTGGTTTCCATTTAGGAACCCCTATTCTTATTAGAATTTACTCGTGAGATGGGGTGGAAATTGATCTTAAACAGGTACATATTCTGATCACCATGGTACTTAGTTCTGTTGTGTTATGAATTGATGTCAGACCTTTGATCCTATGATATTCAGATTTGGTTTCTTGGTACTCTTAGTTGGGGTTGAACCTTTGATCTTATGACATCAACTTATTCAGAGACAATACAATAGCATGGCCATTATTTGGATATTGTGGAGATTTGATCCCATATGTTTGTTTTTGCATTATAGTATGCATGAAAAATGTATATATGAAAAAGGACTAACTTACATGTTCTTTCCATTTCCAAGGAATCATGCCTTTGAGCATTCTGTTGAGCTTTTCCATCTCTTACTTGCTTAAAATCCTAATCAAGGCACATAGACTCCTTGTAAGTGATTGCACATGGAATTTCATCCACTCATACACCTCATGCATCTTCATGCATTCATAACAGGTACTCAAAGTTGAGGGATTCTTATTTAGACTTGATTCTCTCTTCAGCACTACAAACTTAGCTTCACACCGATTTGTGCTCAGTTATGGAACAACTTCATGGGGAACTGGCCGAGATGAAGGTTTAGATGAGGCTGATCATTATAGATATGCAAGACAGGGTCTGTGATCAAGAACTCTTGAAAGAGGAAAACAACCAGTTGAAGACTCAGTTGAGTTTGGCTATGGAAATTCTAAAGACAGTGCTGGGAAAGGAAAGTGATCTTATATATGTTGCTGCAACAAAAACTATCATTCCTCCCCCATCATTTGGGACCTCCTTCAAGTCATGGAGTAACTCGTGGATCTCTTCCACAATATTGGGTGCGTGAGTTGGCTCATAAGCAGCTAGTTTCTGGTCTTCAAATGAATCCATGGGGGTAATGCCTATCAATAGAGACAAAAGAAGCTTGAGCATCAAGTTGATCCAATTTCATTATCTTATGCGTAGCTAGTTCCTCATTTGTTGGAGTTACATTTTGTTAAGCTCAGTGCTTTGGGTCCTCCGTCTACAAACCTCTCTCCTGATTTTGATGTTGTTTTTGCTAGATATGAGTTCCATTTTGGGGCATATGGTCATGATATTGAGGACTGAAAGGGGTTTGAAGTACAAACTCCAGTACCTATCTGGAATCTTTTCCAAAATCTAATTCATGTTTCATAAACTATTTCAGACTCTTTCTCTCCAGCTGAATATCTCTTTTGTGCAGTAGAAGACAAAGTTTCTATTGTGTAGTAGAAGATAACCCGAAGTTCAATTATAGAGTTATCGCTTATGTGTAGTAGAAGATGAGTTTGAAGATATCCTCGAGTGCAGTTTCTGATTGTTTCTTCTATGTAGTAGAAGATGACTTTGATTTCAATTTCTGAATAGTTCTTCTGTGTAGTAGAAGATAGAGCATGGGTTATTCTCTTCTTCTGTATAATAGAAGATGAAGTGGTTTCTTCTGTGTAGAAGAGGATATTCGGTTCCTGATCACTTGCTGCTATGTAGAAGAAAATACCTCAAAGGTCAAGTTCTACATTCTGAGTTGTTTCTTCTGTGAAGTAGAAGACACTTTGATTTAGTATGCAAGTTCGCTTGAGAGAATCTGTTGTGAACATCATTCTGGGGAACCTGGCCATTCAGTTGTTTACCGTGAAAATTTGTAAACAACTGCTGATCTTCCAAAAGGGTTATTTTGGTTACTTGCAGGATCGATCAGTTTGATCCTAGGACATATGCTAAGTATTTTTGGGTTGGAATATGTTTAAATGAACAGGTTCGACAAGATACTAAGACTAAAAGTAGGATGAAGGTAAAAAAACTTGATAAAAACGCAAGTAAAGTAAAGGATAAAGTAAATCTGCAGTAATTTAGAAGGGCTGTAATGGTAAAGTTTGCAGTGAAATGTTAAATGGAAAGAATTGTAAAGAAATGTAAAAGACTTCGATTGTAATGGTGTTTCAGATGTACATTCTCAGTATTCTTAATCTCACAACGGGTACTTGAATAAAATTGAGTGACTTGTACAATAAGTTGAACACCTCAAATTCTACACAAATTTCCTATATTTATACTGGTAATAAGTAACTGTCGAACGGTTGCTTCATCCCAGGATGAGGACAAGTGTCTTCTGCATGTTCTTCTACCTCTATCTTCATGCCACGTTGCTTTTCCTAACTGCCAAGTGAACTGCCTTTCCTTCCTTTCTTCAAATTCGAATCCACTTGCTGTTGATACAACCGGGCGAAGACTGCCTTTAACTTAGAAAATTCTCTAAGTGTTTTCTCATTCTTAACAAGGATGACTTCGACACAACTCCTTTCATAGGCTCTCTTGTCGAAGTGTCTTCAGCTTAGATTTCTTTAATCTATATTTAGCCAATAAGGCCAATATGTGTGAGTGTCGAATTTAGGAGCTAACAAATTTCCCCACAAGAATGTCAATTTCGACACAGGGAGGAATAGCCATTCTTTGATATTTCTATTCGACACCTGTCCACTTCTTGGTCACACAAGTTTGTAGTGAACTTTTCGTCTTCCACCAACTACTACTGACATCGGAGCCATCATTATAATTTTTCCAATATGTCACCATCAATCAGTCGTTACACGCTGCCATGATGATCATTATCCATATAACCTAGGAAAGGATGGCAAGCATTCCCATCACTCGCCTGTACAAATGCTCCAACGATCACCATGTGTCCCACTCACTCTGTAGCATTAAATGACTTTGAGGGAGAACACTCTTCCTTGGCTTCTGTGAATATCCATGAACGTCTACTTTGGAATTTTTTTCCAATTGTCTGATATTCCTCGTCCTTTTGCATTCATAAAGCAATCTTTAAGAACTTCATCTCTTTCATAATCTTTCTACCAACAAAGCCATGGTCTTTCTCTCAAATGCTCCAAACAACCCAAAGACAAAAGATGCCTCTGATTCACGACAACAAATAGATGTTTTCCCAACCAGCTCCATTCCTGCTTCATTTGGGGAGCGAAGGTTAATTCCTGAACCTATGACCAAAGAAGAACGTGATGCATACAACTCACAGGTACTCATTCCTGTTAGATACTTTGGACAAATGTATGTTATGTCCGGTCCGTTGTCCGTGCATCCTGAAAAACCTCAAAAAAACAACGTTTTTTTCCCAACTCACCCTAGACATAAACCCATAGATTACACAAAGAAGCATAGGAACGAACCTGAAGATGCAACGCCTGCCAACCAACAACATTCCCAGAAGAAGGAGGATATAAACCTTCAGTTTATGAACAAAGGGAATAGAATCTTTAGGTCTTTCCCTAGCTTGACCTCAGAATACTCAGAGTGGCTGGTTAAGATAGAAGCGGCTCAATCCCAAATATGGGAAGATATGGGAATCTATGACCTAGTCATGTTGCCGAAGACTGGGTTAGCTTATTGTCCTCTTATACTGGTTTCCTCTTTGTATTTATGGGACAGCACACATTACACCTTCAATTTACCTTGTAGAATGGTGACACCCACTCTTTTTGATATTGCAGCCATCACTGGCCTTCGACCAACTGGTGATTACTTCGACCTTGATGATATGTCTAGAGACACCATTGGGTTTTCAGCCACGAAACCCACTTATACCACCTTCATCAACCACTTTCATGATAAATCAACCGATGTTGTCTCTGAGGTGGAACATATAGTTTTCTTAGCTTTATGGTTATCTCGCTTTATTTTTGCACTAAGTCACTCCAAGTGACAAAGAAAATGCTTACTTTGGCCACCCAACTTCACCATGGGCTATAACTTTGTTTGGATGAATCAATTCTAGCCAATATTTATGATTCCATCAGTAATGGTGTGACTCAACTCAAAGTTATAGGTGATAGAGTAAGCCTTCTTCTTTCTGGCCCTTTCTGGCTTCTCCAACTTTGGCTTAACGCCACTTTCGAATCATTTCTTCCTCAGAAGAACACAATTAATGAGAAGGCTCCATAAATTCTCAACATGAGGGTCGAAGGAACCAGATTGGCTCTATTGACTCTGACAGATGAAGGCCAACAATTTCAAAAGGCTTTTACCAGCTTTGTGATGATGTTTTCAAAGCGAAACGAGTTTGTTTCGAGCATGACTCCATTTTCTAATCATAAGGTTGGTCCAACATGGTTTACTCGACCATATTCCTCAAGTGACGATCATGTTGTGGAATATGTGGCTGTTTGGGAGTCCTTTTTACGGCCAAGGATTATGCCACTGAGATTCAAAAGTTCCAAAATCAACTCAGCTTAATCTCTTACCAATTGAACCTTGTTTCTCTCCAATTTGGCATTATTCAATCGCTTCCAAATCCCGTTTATGCTCGAGAAAAGCATTTTCTATATTATAATGCAGACTATTCTGAAGAGGATGCCACCAAGCAAATTAGTAGGTATATTGGTCGAACTGTTTTGACCTTGTTCGATTTCAAACCCAACTTTTTATGTTCAATCGTCTTTGAAGACTGGTGGAGTCAATACTATAACGAAGAGTTCTTTGACGCCAAAGATTTCGCCAACCTTCTTCAAGATGCTTTTTTGTTGGTTTCTGACAAGATTAAGAAAGATACTCTTTCTTCCCAAAGCAAATGCCTTATTTTGTTTTAATTCAATCTTATGATATCTGGCTCACATTTGCTTGTTTTTTAGCTGTTAAAAGAACCATTCCCAAACCAGCTACCAAGAAGGTCACCGAAAGTTCAAAGGGAGGAGACCCGTCTATGAAACCCCAACCACAGGTAAATACTTTTCACCATCAATTTCTTTTTAAACTATCAACACTAATGCTGATGTTTTCGACTTCTTCCCTTTAGGCTACTAAGAAATCCACACCAAAAAAGAGAAAAGTCTAAGAAATTGAACTTTCTAGTGATGACGAAGACACACCTCCTATCCCTCCCAAGAAACAAAAGTTAAAGAAAACAGCTCCCATCTCTGAATCTCGTCCAAAAACCAGAATTAAGGTTACGGCTAGCAGGCCTAGACCTGCTCCCATCATCATCCAAGAACCAACTGAGCAGGAAATAGCTTCCATGATGAATGATCCAAGTGAGAGCGACAATTCGAGTCCTGGTATTGAAGTTTCTCCCAAGGTAATACTTTTGACCATCGAAGATCATTTTTTGAATCATTTTTCAATAATTCTACCAACAATCTCTTAATCTTCAGGATACTGCTGGTACTTCCACACAGGTTCCCACGCCTGCAGAAGATTCTACCACCCCAATAAACAGCGAAGGCAATCCTACTCACAAGCTTTCTTCAGCAAAGGGATCTTTTTCAAATTCAGCCAGTGAAGAGAACCAAACTTCGGAACACCAAGTTGAAGTTACTGGGGAGCAAAATAACGAAGTCCTTAGTGAGGAAGATCTTGATTTGCAACATGCTAATCTGAGAACTTCACCGACTGTTGATGATGATCAGGGAGAAGAAAAAGAAGTTGCTAATGATGAAGCCGAAACAGAAATGGAAGTCATGCAAAACGAAGAAGAGGACAACCCTGCAAATGTTGAGAGAGAAAACCCTACATAAAAGGAAGGGAATACCACAAACATCGAAAGTTCCCATGCTGATAATGTGGCTCATGCCACTAATGAAAATGTTCCTTCGACGGGGTCTCGCACCAAAGAAGATTTGTTACTACTCTAAAAGAATAATCCTCTTGGATATCTGAACGCCATTCTTGAAAGTAGAGAAACTTCTTCCGACCAAAGCCGTGATGCTTCGACTGCATCTGGTAAGTCTACTTCGGCTTCTCCCATTGAGGAAGTACTTCAAAAGATTAAGGCTCAAATTTTCAAGAGGGATATAATGTTGACCTTAGAGGGATAACCCAATGCCCCTTCCTTTCTGAAAAGCACTCTTAAAGTTATTGATATCCTTGTTGTTTCTCCTGAAATAGCTATCATTATCTTAGACTTGACTTCGATCATTGATCAAACTTCAGCTGACTACACTCGTCACAGGACTCTCAATCTCGAAATTGAAGAGGCAAATGGCCATGTTTCTGCTTCCTGGTTTGCTGTTGTTGAATCAGCTTCGAGGTTAAATGAGCTATCGAAAGAACAAGAAGCCACGAAAAAAGTGGTTGAGGAGATTGACCATAGTACTGCTAGCATGAAAGCTTAAATCAAAGAACTAGAAGCCAAGATTGCTGCGAATGACAAACGCATAGAAGATATTTTTGCCAGCAATGACTCTGAGAGCCAGGAGGAACTTGACAGTGGACTAAAATATGTTGAACAAGCCCAAGCCTTGGATGCAAATATTTAATCTCTCCATTAGTCGAGGGCTCTATGTGAAAGACGCTTGGAACTTCAGAAGATCATATATCTCCAGATTAAGGTTGCTCTTCCATTTTGATTGGACTTCTTTTTTGTACCACCATGCTTTTGAAACGAATGTTCGAACCCTTAGAATGGGTATATGTAATGTTTTCGATCCATTTTGGCCAACTTAATGAATTATCCATTTTGGCTATATACTTCGACTAAGATCAATTGCTGATGATTTTAACTTCTTGAAGTGCAGGTTTATATTTTTTCAAATATTTATCATTTACTCTCAAGTCTTTTATCTTCACTTAACTCTTCGATCTTATAAGCACCACCAGAAAATACTTGGATAATCTTGAAAGATCCTTCCCATTTAGGAGACCATTTTCCCATGCTCCTATCCTTTCGATCCATTGGGAGAATTACCTTCCACACCAAATCTTCAGGCAAGAATATCTTGGGTTTTACTCTCTTATTATAATATTTTTCCACTCTTTTCTTTTGTATCCTTAAGAAGTCAAAAGCTCTCAGTCTTTCTTCGTCCAAATCAACTAGTTCATCTAACATCACATTCCAATAAGATTCAGAAGGAATATCTTGATGTTTCTGAATTCTTGTTGACTGCAGACAGATTTCTACTGGAAACACTGCATCATGACCATAGGTTAATCGAAATGTTGTCCTATTGGTAGCTTCTTTAGGAGAAGTTCGACATGCCCATAAGATTTGTTCTAACGTCTTATGGCAATTTTTTGGCTTCTTTCCTACATGTTTTTTTATTAAGCCAATCACTGCCTTATTTGCCGCTTCAACTTGGCCATTTTCTTGCGCATAATAAGGTGTAGATGTTAACAGCTTGAATCCCATTTCTGTAGAAAATTCTTGCATTTTTTGACCAGTAAATACTGGTCTTTGATCAGTTGTTATTGTCTCTAGGATTCCAAACCTATATATAATGTTCTTTTGAATAAATTCAATAACATTTTCTTGGTCTACATTGACTAAAGGAATTTCTTCAATCCACTTAGTGAAGTAGTCAATATCCACCAATATATATTTTTGGCTTTTAGATGATGCAGGTCGAATCTCTCCAATAAGATCCAAAGCCCATCCCCTAAAAGGCCAAGGTTTCAATATTAAGTGAAGTTCGCTTGCAGGTACATGCTGGATGTTTGTATGTATTTTACATTCTTGGCATCCTTTTGCAAACTCAACATAATCTTTCAACATAGTAGGACAATATAATCCTTGTCGAAACAATAACGATTTCATTTTATGGCCTACTTGATGTACCCCACATGCCCTAACATGTGTAGTCAAAAGGGCTATATATGCCTCTGTTTCACTTAGGAATTTTAGTAGTACTCCTTCAGGAGTCTTCTTGAATAACTCACTTTCCATTAGAATGTAACTCAACGCCCTATACTTTGTCTTTCGTTATGTCGAGGCTGTTGGATTTTGCAAATAATCTACTATATGCTTTCTCCAATCTTGCTCCGTTAGATTGTCTATGAACGAAATCTCGAAGTTTTCTTGGTCAGTGTACCCCATCTTTGTTGTTTCCAAATCTGTTGGAGACAGCTTGGTTGATACTATCTTTCCTCTAACTTCGATCGCTTGTTGCAATTTTTCTTTTGAAATTTTATACCCAGATGCGATATGTGCTAAGTCATTAGCCATTTGATTTTATAATCTTGGTATATGTCGAATGTTGATCACTTCAAATTTTTTCAACAAGCGATTGGCTATTACAAAATACATGATCAAGTTTTCTATTATACATTTGTATTCTTTTGTAACTTTCCTTATGACTAACTCTGAGTCTCCCATTATTTCGACTCGAGTTTCCCCCAATTCCAACAAGATTTCAAGGCCAGCAATTAAAGCTTCATACTCAGCCTCATTGTTCGAACAAGAACCTTCGATCTTGTACTTGAATCTTGTTGGAATTTTATATGGAGAAATAATTAGAACTCCCACTCCAGTTCCATCTTTATGACTGGAACCGTCGAAGTATAACTTCCAGGGTTCAATCTCCAAGTAATTTAAGGATTCTTCATTTATTGAGTGGTCGACTATAAAGTCTGCTACCACTTGTCCTTTTATAGCCTTGAGAGGCATAAAGGTTAGTGAATACTCAGTCAATGCAAGTGCCCATTTGCCAATTCAACTGTGCAGGATGGGTTTCGACAACATATATTTGAAAACATCAAAATGAGATAAAACATAAACATCAACTGGTTTAATATATTGCTTAAGTTTTGTACATGAGAAGTAAATACATAAACATAGTTTTTCAACTTCGCTATATCTAGTTTTTGTATCATTTAAAATTATACTGAGGTAGTAGATGGGCCTTTCGACACCATTTTCATCCTCTTGAGCTAACATACTTCCTAAAGTTCTATCAGATGCAGCTATGTACAATCTCATACTCCTATTTCTATAAGGAGGCACCAAAATAGGTGGCTTGGTGAGGTATCCTTTGATTTTTTCGGAGGCCTCTTGCTGTTCTTTCCCCCATTCGAATCCTCCTTTGTTGAGTCGAAGTAAGGGTGATAAGGCTTGCGTTTTTCCACTTAAGTTGGATATAAATCTCCTTAGGAAATTTATCTTGCCAAGTAGAGATTGCAATTCCTTCTTGTTTGTTCATGATCTTGCCTCCAAAATGGCCTTGGTCTTGTGCTCGTTTATTTCGATTCCTTTTTTGTGGACCATAAATCCTAAGAAGTCCCCTTCCTTTATGCAGAAAGTGCACTTTAGAGGATTCATCTTTAGACCATAGCTTCGCATCCTTTCGAAGGATTGTCGAAGATGGTCTATGTGATTCTTCCCTGAAACAGATTTGACAACAATATCATCAATATAAATCTGCATGAAAGTTTCAATAAAATCATGGAAGATAGAATTCATTGCTCTTTGATATGTTTCCCCTGCATTTTTTAGGCCAAAAGGCATTACTACCCATTCATAAGTGCCTAAAGCCCCAGGGCATTGGAATGTTGTTTTCGACACATCTTCTTCAGCAATGAAAATCTGATTGTACCCAGAGTATCCATCAAGCATACTCATGTGCTCGAAGCCAGCGGCAGAATCAACAAGCATTTCTGCCACAGGCATTGGATATTCATCCTTGGGTGTTGCAGCATTTAGATCTCTAAAATCAATGCACACCCTTAAGGTACCATTTTTCTTTATAACAGGTACTATATTTGCAATCCATTCGACATACCTGGTTGTTTGAATAAACTTGCATTTCAGTAGCCTTTTGACTTTTATTTTGATCTTCGATAAGATCTCTGGTGCAAAACGCCTTGGAGTTTGCTTGACAGGCTTTTTCCCAGGCTTTATTGGCAATTGAAGTTCCACTAATCCTTTGTCAAGGCCAGGCATTTCATCATAATCCCAAGCGAAGCAATCTTTAAACTCCTTCAACAATTGGATTATTTTGACTCTGAGCTCTGGATCTATCTTTGCACTGATATATGTTGGTCTCTTCACCATTCCTTCGCCCAAGTCTATTTCTTCAAGAGGATCTTGCGCTAGCATTCTAATATTGCTTGCCAGTGGATCCTTCTCAAAACCCAAAGGCTCATCACCGTAGATGGCATCTAGCCTCTAGCCTTGCACTTCCTCCTCTCTTGAGTCAGGTGGTTCTGGGTCAAAATCTTTCCCATGGCCTCCTGGAAGTGGCACTTACTCATTGGCTTTGACATCCATATACTTCACTTTGTCCTCTAAGGCCGCTATCATTCTATTTTCGGCTACATATGCCGAAATCCTCTGCAATGCTTGTGACTCAGTCATAATCACTAAAATCACTTCCCCATCTTGTTTGTCGTATATCATCAATCCCTCTGTAATCAATGTTTGACAAATCCTTCATATCTGATTGGAATCCATGATCTGAGTGTAGGTATAGGGAGCAGAAAGCGTTGGGTGCTGGCTCCAAGTCAAAGTCTAGAGGATTACATGGCCCTATGTGAGCCAAATTTATGTCGAAGCTTATTTTGTCGACATTGTTGACTTCGACCATATAGTAACTTTGATCAGCTTCAATGTTTTCTACTATGTCGTCTGGGCGCCAGATGGTAACGCGTTAATGCATTGACGATGGAATTGTTCCTATGCCATGGATTCACTCCCTACCTAGGAGCAAATTGTAATTGGGTTTTGCTGAGATGACCATAAACATTGTTGGTCGAACTATGGTTCCCACTTTGAGGTCCAATCGTATTACTTCCATTATAGTCCCAATTCCTCCTTCATAGTTTGATAAAACCATGTTATGGGGCTTGATGTCTTCATCTCCCTTGCCTAGATTTCTCAGTATATATTGAGGGATTATGTTAACTGTGGCCCCACAATCAACCAAGACTTTGTTGATGGTCGCCTCCCCTATTTTTGCCCTTATGAACAAGGGTTTTAGGTGATTCCTAATTGCCTCAATAGGAAGCTCTAAGAAGGAATCTTGCTCTTCTACACATCCATTGTTCATAACATAGTAGCATAGTGGCCTATGTTTGGCCATTTCTTTTTCGACCTCCCATTTTGGCTCTTCGACTTCGACCAGTTGGTCGTATTCTCTGGGCAGCATAGACACCACATTTACCATGATGTCTAATGTAGCATCAGACCCAGAATCAGATTCTTCTTTCGATTCATCTTGCTCAGGCCATACCAGCCTTCTAGCAATTGGCTTTTTCTCCAAAGGCATTCTTGGTTTAGACTTTTCTTTTCTTTGCGGTATGTTAGTGCTTGTTTCTGGTTGGGGCCCTTCTATAGCTTCTCTTTCAGCCTTTCGTCGTCTTTGATACCTTTTCCATTGGGAGCAGATCATAGGGTTCTTTCCTTTATAATTGTTTGACATGTGAGCAACCCTGTTTGTTTTTTTATTGAAATTACTTTCTATAGGCCAAAGAGGATCCTCTTGGCATATCGAGTGTTTTCCATTTTCCCTTGTTAGGCCTTTTTCTATTTGATGTCTTTAACCAAGTGCCACAGGAACATTTGTTGGAGGCTTGAAGGTTGATGGCCTATTCATCTGGTTTACTGGCCCCTTTTGGTATCCCCTTCTAGGGTCGTACCTTACTTAAGGATCCATGTTAGGTTGGGCAATGTTGCCCCATTTTTTATTTACTACACACACACCTTGTATGTGCACAGTAGCTTTCTTGTCAAAGATAGAAGTGTATCTTGGATACAGCATAACCTCTGACTTCTTTTTCTGGCATCTGCGCAGAAAATCTGCCAGATTTTCGTTCTCTTTAGGAAAAGCAAGTTTGTTGATTTCCTCTTGTCTGATGTTGTCTTCTGAATCTGCAGCTTTAGGTTCATACACTTCAACCATATTTATTTCCATGTTATTCTTTCCAGCTATAGTTAGCTTCTGCATCTTGGCCTCTAGGCTTTATGTCAAACTTGTGACAACAGCCAAGTAGGAACCTTTAGTAGTTCCTTTGCTTGAACCTTTAGTGGTTCCCTTATTTAGGCCTTCAGTAGCCTTTTTTTGTACCTCTTTGATAGCTTTCTGCTAACATCCTCAGTGAAACTGCCAAAAATAGGTTTGTTGATGAAGTTTTCTGAGACTTCGACCATATTGATGCATGAAGGTTCAGCATATTGGGCATCTGCATGCAACGGGTTCGCATCAATCTTCATGGGTGGTTTGTCAGAAAACTTGAGTCTGCGGTCTTTTATTGCGCCTTGAACGAGATCCCTGGAGAAAAAAACATTGTGAGGTTTTATGGCCCAAAAAACTATGATATTTATAAAAAAAACTCTCTTTTTCCTTTGATCTAAAGGAGGCATTTTTTACCCTGGGGGCACTATCATCTGGCCTTCTTTAACTAATAAGTCAAATATTTTGTCAAATTTTGTGACGTCGAAACTATATGTTTTCTTTGGGAACTTATCACTACTCTTTTCAGGTTCAGTGGGATTCTTCCCATTTGAGGGTGTTAACAGTCTGCAAGAATATGGTGGCCCTTGCTTTAATTCTGCTAGATCGATCTCGCTCTCTTCGACAAGTACAGGTTCATTAGATGTCTTTGGATTGTCATCATCCATTTTGACGTATGCTACCCTTTTTCTTCGATAATTTTCATTCGCCTTAGCTTTTTCAGCCTTAAGGCGTTCCACCTGTCGAACTCTATCGGCCAATTGGGACATATCTCTCAGGTATTGGGTATCTATTTCTTCCTAATGGAATAATCTAGACCTCCTGCAGCCATTTCGACCAACTCATGTTCAGGCACTTGTGTAAAGCATCTGGCTTTGAGTAGTCAAAATCTGTTCAGATACTCATCAATTGGCTCAGTGAATCTCCTCTTCATACTAGCCAGTTCTTTCAAACTTATTTTGGTTTATCCCATATAGAACTGTTCATGGAACAATATTACAACCGATTCCAATTGTAGATCGAATTGGCTGGGAGTATGGTAAACCAAGTGAAGGCATTTTTGGTTAAGGAACTTGGGAAATACTTAATCCTAAGATTCTAATTATTTGAGATTTCCCCAGCCTCTATCAAATACCTTGCCACATGTTCGACAGTGGACTCTATCGTATCCTCTGAAAACTTGGTGAACTTTGGAACTTTCCACCTAGGGGGTAAATCTGATTGCAAGATATAACCTAACAATGGAGATGTAAATTTTGGCCTATGAAAGCCAATGTTTACTCCATTTTGTGCCATGATTCTTTCGACCATGATTGTCAAGTTATTATCTACTGCATGGTTATGGTGTTGAAACTGCTGTATTACTTCATCAGCATTTTGGTTTCTATTTACCACAACTATACCTTGTTCAAGAGCTCTTTGGATTTGTGGGGCAACTCTGGGTACTTCGACCCTAGGTTGTTCGACTCTATGGTTCATCCCATCTGGCTGTGAATTATGGTTAATGGTCATGTTATCCTCTAAGACCACACCCTGATTTCCGCTTATCAGTTCTCTTTGGGGGTGTCGAATAGGTTGAGGAACCCCAAAAAATTCGTCCATGCGCGTCATTTGCGCTGCCATTTGCTGATTCGACTAGGTGGTATTTTGTATTAGAGGGTTAAGTATTATACTCAAGTTTTGTGCCAACATCTGCACCATGTCATGGTTACACTCATCCATTTGTTGCCTCAAAATTGTTGCAGAAGAATTTGTGAGGCTCGGCATTATATGGGACGTCCCTCCTAAGAGTTGGTTTCTACCCAGATTTTCCATACCAGTTCCAGATCTCTGCAATGGCGAAGATGCACTTACCAAAGGTTCCGAAAACATGGATGAGGCATTCATAAGGCTTACCATTTCAGCGGTTGGCATGGCATAGGGTTGGTCTCGACCCATCCAGGATGTCAAAAATCCTGGAGGGACATAAGGTCGAACTCCCAGATTTCCCCTTGGTAGGGGTGTTTCTGGTGGACTCCTAGGACCTATATAAGAAATTATTGATCTTGTTTGTGTAACCGTCAATACTGGTGTCAAACCAACCGTTGATGGCATTGGTTCACTAACTGTTGGTATAAATGTAGTTCCATTGCCAGGAATTGGTGGAGGCATTTCTCCACTACTTGGCTGATTAGCCATCCTCCTATTTCTTCTCCTAGGTATGTACTCTTTGGTGGTTGTTTTGCCACTTCTTAATAACATACAACACTCTTTGAGAGAAAGGAAATTACTTAAAGCATTTATGATAAAACTGTTTTTATCAAAGTTTGTAAAACAAAAAACAAAAACTTAGCAACGTCCCACCGGGTGTGCCAATTTGTTTACCGTGAATATTGGTAAACAACCATTGATCTTCCAAAAGGGTTATTTTGGTTACTTACAGGATCGATCAGTTTGATCCTAGGACATATTCTAAGTACTTTTGGGTTTGAATAGGTTTAAATGAACAGGTTCGACAAGATACTAAGAGTAAAAGTAGGATGAAGGTAAAAAAACTTGATAAAAATGCAAGTAAAGTAAAGGATAAAGTAAATCTGCAGTAATTTAGAAGGGTTGTAATGGTAAAGTTTGCAGCAAAATGTTAAATGAAAATAATTGTAAAGAAATGTAAAATACTTCGATTGCAATGGTGATTGAAACATACATTCTCAATATTCTTTCTCTCGCATCGGGTACTTGAATAAAATTGAGTGACTTGTACAATGAGTTGAACACCTCAAATTCTACGTAAATTTCCTATATTTATACTGGTAATAAGTAACTGTCAAGCGGTTGCTTCGTCCCAGGATGAGGAAAAGTGTCCTCTGCATGTTCTTCTACCTTTATCTTCACGCCACATTTCTTTTCCTAACTGCCAAGTGAACTGCCTTTCCCTCCTTTCTTCAAATTCGAATCCACTTGCTGCTGATACAACCGGTCGAAGACTTCCTTTAACTTAAAAAAATCTCTAAGTGTTTTCTCCTTCTTAACAAGGATGACTTCGACACAACTCCTTTCATAGGCTCTCCTGTCGAAGTGTCTTCAGCTTAGATTTCTTTAATCTATTTTTAGCCAATAAGGCCAATATGCGTGAGTGTCGAATTTAGGAGCTAACATCGGTTGAAGACAGTATGTCATCCAGAGACAAGGTCTAAGATTGGATTAATTCAAAGAACATTATGTTCACAGTAGATCAGAATGGGAATTTGTTTCCTGAGTGAGCATCAAGACTGTAGAAAGTCTTTGGAATCATTAAGTCCAGACGGAGTCAAGTCTCCTTAACAATGTCAATCATTTATCTTTACTGCAATTCCATCTGTAATTTTGCTTGTTTGTTTAAACATTGCTTGCATATATAAACTTGTTAGTTTTTGAATGTTAACTTTAATACAATGATTATGTTTGTCTTGAAGTAACCCATTTGTTTTCACTCATCCATTCGTTTACACTCATGGAAGGTATTTCTTACATAATGATACCAACTTTACTAGTCTTTTGTCTAGGCAAAGATTGGAGGGAGGACGATGACATTAAAAAACACAAAAACCTCTGGTTGTATGCTTCGAATAAAGCCTTGTTGATAATGTACATGCATTGTTTCTATTTCTAAACACCGGAGATATAAGGGAGTGAAACCCTCATTAACCCCTTTGAGCCTTGAAGTAGGAGTTTCTTTTCGTATGAAAAAACCCTCATTCTTAACCCAGAGGCAGAGTAGTGTTCAATTAATCTGATCATGTGTTCAAATCCCAGAAGAAGTGTGCATTTAAGGATCAACCACAATGGTTATCCTTCACCCTTCGGGAGTTCAAAAGATGATGAAACTACAATGATTATCACTCATCTACCCAAAGAGCAAGGTAGTCACCACCTTTTAGCAAATCAAAAGACTCAGGATCACACGACTTGCTCAAAGAAAAGAAAGAAATGATTTAAAAAAGAAAATAAAGAAAGCCTGCTAATTTAAAAAACCTTGAAAGTGAATGACTTAGGCAAAAATTAGGGCATCACGTTGGACTTCAAAATCAAAATTCAAAAGAATTTGTCCAGGAAAAAGTTAGGGAAAATGATGAAAAGCAAAAGTTTAAGAAATGAAAAGAAGAGGATTATGAAATAAAAATCCTTAGCAAAGTCGTGTGATCAAACACCAAAGAATAAAAGGTGAGTGACTGTTATGTCCAAGACCTCGTTGGTTCCTTAACCATCTTGAATTCTTGTTGAGATATGAATGCTCGTGTCGAGTTAAATGAACATGGGAATGGATAACATCATAGAGAATAGGTGGGTTAGGTTAGAATTCGAGTCTTAAATCCTTTTTCTAAAACCATGAACCAAGCCACATTACAACCCTCAAAAGTCCTAATTGAAAAAGGGTTTATTTAGAAGGCATGCTACAACGAGATAGTGTTTAACTGACTCCTAAGATGTATGCTTAAATATATGTGTTGGTATCATATGCTTGCATTATCTTTCATGTAAAAATATTTCTAAATTTTACACTCTATCTAGAGTTGTAACATCATTTCAATCAAAGTTTTTCAACTTTAAGACTAACATAAGCTTTGCATTAGAATTGTCATTCTCAGAACAAACATGTTTCTATTTGCAAATAGTTACTTGACAGTAAGGAAAGTTTACATGATGAGAATCAGTGAAAGTCATGATCAAGTCAAAGTAATAAGACTTAAGAACTCCATATAGTAAAAGCCAATCGTCTCAGAGAATGGTCATAGCAAGGGGCATGTTGCCTAGAAACTCCGTTGAGAACAAGAAGGTTGCCTTTGCAGCTTGATCACCCTAGAAAGGGTAGCATTTAAAGTCTCTATTGAGCAAAGAGTATGCCGAGGGAAACCAATTTGGGGTAGTTATGTCGAGATTCAACCAATCTATCTAAATATCTAAAGAAGCTAGAACATATTGTTCCGAAGACTCTATTGCGTATAGGCACATCACTTTCAGATAATCATAAGAGATGAAAAGCCTTAAGATTCTGATGATGATAGGCAGAGTATTCCAGATTTAGAATTCCATAAGACTCCGTTGAGTAGAGGCAATATTCCTTAAAGAGATGTTTGTTCACCCTATCAAGGATGAGTTTGAAGTCTCCGTTGAGGAAAAGATGTGGCGAGTGCAGCCAATATGAGGCAATCAAGTTGAGATGGTATCTATCAAAGTGCAGCCAATTCGTGGAAATCAAGTCAAGATATAATCTCTCAAAGTTAGTTTATCTGGGGCAATCAAGTTGAGATGCGATCTCTCAAAATTCCGTATATCAGGGGAAATTGTGTCGAGATTTGACAAATCTCTCTAAGAATCTATTGATCAGGGAGAAAAAGTTCATAATTTGAAGATATTGGGGCAAGTTACCCCCAGTCATTATGGTAAAAAGATCCTTGTGAGGAAAAATTCCTTCATAAATCCCATAACTGGGGTACAAGGCGTGAATTTAAAGAACTGTCGTTCACTTGTGAAAGTTTTTGCAACAGTACAAGAGCAAGAACCCTCGAGGTTGTCACCAGCAAAAGATTCTTGGTTTATTTCCTCGAAGTAGAATAATTTTCCCCAACAAAGTATGCATGGGTCTACTTTTCTCCAGGGGAGTCTGCACTTGGAATTTCTTCACAATATTGTTTTCAGGAGGTTCTTTTCAGTAAAGTTGTGTTGGTTGAAGGATTTCCGAAGTTCGCTTCCCCAAAATAGCTCTTACTTGTGAGATTTATCTTAAGAACTCTCTTATTTCCCAGTGATGGAAGATGTTGTATCATCCCCGGTGGAAATTAAGCTTAAAGGAGTTCTTGTTCAAGAAGTTTTCTCCTTCCCAACAGGAACTTGTGGTTAATTTATACCTCGGCGGATTTTCCTTGTTGAAGTTTCTTGGTAAAGAATTTTTCTATCCCCAATAGTGTGGGTCATTGAGATTGCTATTATCCTATCTCCAGCAGAAGCCTGTTTGTCAAGAGTTATGTGCAAGAGTCTGTAGCGGTAGAAATGTTGAGACTAAGCCATTGGATTGACTTGACTCACATAGATCAAATAAAAATCGCCATTGTGCTTTATTGTTTCCAAAGGAATGGGAAAAGAGTGAATAACCCAAAAAGAGGGGGAGAGAATCTAAGTTCGAGGGTTGGTTATGCAAAGGGAAGATATTAACACCCTAAACATCTAATGTACTCCGCGGGAACCTCTTTGTAAATCTGTGTATTTTGGCTATAAGAGTTGTATAAAAAATAGATTGTGGGGATGAGAAAAGAAATATTTTTTACAATTTTTGCACCCGCCGTGGTTGTGAACCTTTAGTGCCTACGTACCACCTTTCGTGCAATAGGGGATCAGGGTACACGTACTTCACCTTTAAAAAATTTAAAGCGCAAGCATGTTGGTTTAATTTTAAGAGACAAGACATCATCATCTTATCCGAGTGGAAAACATACTTACTACCCACAATCATGATAAAGGAGAATTTATGTCATCTCAAAGGTGAGGATATGGCTTGGATTTTAAAAATCAACAAAGCTTCGCTTAACACCTAAGTAGAAAATATCTCACTTCACTACTTATCATAGAAGTATAGTAGTTCACATCACTACAAGGATTGACAAGAGTCTAATATTTTAAGAAAATTTTAAAGTAAAAAGCCAAAGTGGCAAAATGGTTTGAATGAGATTGATTGACTTTTAGTCTTCTCATAAAAATGTCAAGGTATTATTAAGTTGATTAATGTTTTATTAAGAAAATATTTTGAAAATACATGGATATAAGTCCAAGTTTATTATGAAAGAGGTTCAAGTTCAAAAACAAGAAGAGTTTTCAAAATGAGGGAGAAGATTTTTGAAATTAAATAAGATGGGAGGAGATGAAGGGACTATCCTAAGGCATAAAGTAAAAGCTAGGGGAAAAGAACCATCTAACCAACAATAAGCCAACACTTGACATAATGAGTCAATGTAGAATTCTCATCCTTTGGATTGAAACCAAGCAAGAAAAGATACTAAACCTCTTAAGAAACCAAGCTCCAATTGCATTACGTCTTCACAAAAATTGGGCAGAGTAACGGCTGTATGCAGATGAATTCCAGATCACAAACATAGCATGTAATCACAATAACCTGCATACAAAAACAAACAAACAACCCAATGTCTTGGGGTAAACCCCAAGAACTCCAGACAAAATAACAATTGAGGTCACAAGATCTTAAGGTAGGTTAAGGTCTGTACTCCTAAATCCAAGAAGTACACAATCTCCATAATACCAAGGATAGTAACAAAGTAGTCCAAGTAACATTAAAGTTTTTATGGTTCAAGTTGATTATTAAGTATCTTCAAAAAGAAGTGAAAAGCTCAAGTGAATAAAAAATGAAAATGGCATAAAAGTAAATGCTCAAATGAGCAAAGATGAAAATAACATGAAATGTAAAATACTAAAGTAAATGGTACATAAAGTAAAAGCATAAAGTAAAGGCATAAAATAAAGTCAATTGTTAGAAATTAGAGGTTAGTTGAATGACAATCTTGAAACTTGCATTTGAAACTCATTAGAGGATTGATGAGATCAAAACCTCTCAATAACAAGTTTCATTTGCTTTTTGTCAAGTATATCATCCATTTAAAATTCTCAAGGCAACATTAAATTATCAATGATGTTTAAATGATTCACTTTGACCAAGGTTTATGAAGATTCATTAGAGGGTTGATAAGATCAAAGCCTACTAACAACAAATCTCAAAGTTATTGGATCAAGGGATTCAAATTAGCATACCCGGGCTTACAAACATGGGTTTGGGCCACGGATGATCATTTCTTGAATCGGGACAAAATTTAGCGCTATGGTAAGCAATCGTAAGTGGACTTATATAGAAGTCGCACCTATTTTGAGGCCGGTCAATAGCATTCTATGTACCATATGTTTTGAGAAATGATATGTAAATTATTCTCCAATAACATTTAGTACAATAAAGAAGGGTATAATATAAAGATGGATGGGGTAAGAATTAAACCACATTTGAACCAAAAATTTAATCAAACTATTATTAAAATCATTCATCCATTTTTTGTGGAGTAAACTCAACACCATGGATCCAATGATGTTAATAAAGCTCATGATCAAAATTTCATAGTCCAAGATCAACCAGAATATATGTACAATAAAATTGTATTAAATAATAAAGAAAAAAATTTTAAAATAGTTTTAAAATAAAAATAAAAGGAGAAAATAACAACTATATTCAAAACATCTAAGAAAAATCAAATAAGACCATAGAAAAATCAGAAATATACTCAAATGTTTATATAAAAATTTTGGTAAGTTTTTTAAAGTCGGGAACTATTTTTAAACTAATTAAAATTGCTCAAATAAATGGAAAAAGGATCAAAAATAGTAGAAGTCAAAGTAAAAAAAATTTAAAAATTCAGAAGGTAGGAAATAATGGAAATGATGTTGATGAATTTTTTCAAAATTTAAAAATGTTCAAAAGTATTTTTTAAGTAATTAAAAACAAACCAAAACAAAAAAATTATAAAAAATATCGAATCTAAAAATAAAATTGTGAAAAAATAAAATTCAGAAAGAGAATATTTGAAAATATTTTTGTGAAGTTTTTCATAATTTTTGAATCAGAAATGAATTTTCTATGATTTTTTGAAGTTTAAAACAATTTAAATATAAAAATCATAAATAAAAAATAAAGTCAAAAAAATGTGGACCAATGGATAAGAGTCAAACGCGTTAGTAAGCTAATCCAATGGATCAGACGTGTTGTGCATATCATGGTCTTTAGTGGAATAAATACAGGATCATTAATTAAATCAGATTTTTGAAAAATAAGTGTGGCACGCTTTCATTGGTTGATAGATGACACGTTGATCATCTTCAACCTCCAGCCAACAAAATTTACAGGTTTTAGAAACTGTAAAATTAGAAGAAGAGACTGGTATCATTCGCTTCGTCTCTTCAAGGTGATTCCAATGGTACCTTCGCGAAAAATTTATAGAAGTTGTAGCTCAATCGTTTTGGAAGAGAAATTTTGAAAAGGGATTTAAAATTTCATCGTCAAAACGTGCTTCCAATTGAAAACAATTGTTGCAACTAGAATCAGGATGATGAGAGCTTCATAATAGTATCAAAGTTTGAGAGAATTGGTGAAGGAATCTACCTATTGAAATTAAGTTGCAGAGCTCTGAAACTTGACTTGGCTAGAATGATTCAGGTAGTTTTAGAGCTTAATTCTTCTTCTATTAGCTTCAGTGAGGTTCAAGGAAGATGAATTAACAAAGAAAAATGATTGAGAAAGGTTGTAAGAGAAAATTTGAAGTTGCAGAAAATTTGGTTCAAGAGGGGTTTGGCAGGGTGATTCTGGCTCTCTAAGCTTGAGAAAATGAATGAGGTATGACCCTCTATTTATAGGGAAGTTGATTGAATGTTCAAGCGTGTGAAATGATGAAGTTTAGAGGGAAATCGTGTGAACCTGATACACGAGTAAGGTGTGACATGTTTTCCATTAAAACTCATCCAATCCTTGTGTTTTAAGGCTCTAATCCACTTTGGCAAGTTGGTTAAACATGTTTAGACCAAAAACACATGCTAATTTGATGTTTAGAAGGCAAAATATGAATTTCAAATTCTGACTTATGAAGAAACTTCAGTTTAAAGTTACCAAATTCAAATCAATGGCATTCTCAGCTCAAGGAGTCTTAGGACATGATTCTTGAAGCTTTAGAAAGATGAGATTACAAGATTTATAATGTGCAAAGAATGGCATCAAATGGATGCTTGAGCTGAAAATTGTAGTGAGTCAAAGTTAAGAAAAAGAGGTTGACTTTCTATACTTAGAAAATTTCTAAGTTTTTTCATCAAAAATGACTTATAATGTCTTGCATCCAAACATGGCCTTCCACTTGAAATTTGCTCTTGACCAAAAAAGATGGCATGAAGTAGATCTCTTGAATGGAATTTTGAGACTTGAACCAATTAAAAACTCTAAAAATTGAGAGAGTTATGACTTGTTGAAGTTAGGAAAAATTCATGAAATGACCTATAATCTTTTGCATCCTTAGGGCATCTTCCATCCATTTTCACACTTTGAACTTAAAAGAAGGGTTGAAGTCCATATCTTTAATATCATTGGTGAAAGATAATGGGCTCAAGGAGATAAAAATTTACCAAGTTATGATCATTTGAAGTCACATAATGGAATTTGATGATTCATCTAGAAGACTTGTAATCTTTCTTCATCATTAGGTACCTTCCACACAAAATTTCCTTGAAATTTTTAAAGTGGTTTGTTGATAATCCTTTATAGATAAGGATTTATTTGGAATCACTAGAAAATACCAAAAGATGAGCAAGATATACCCCTTTAAGGTTCAAAACCCTAGCTCCTAGAGCAACAAGATACCTTAGAAATCCTTTTACAATTTTGATCAACTTTCTTGCACAAACAATTTTGTCATATAAATAGAAGTTTTTGAGGATGATAATGAGGAACCAAGCAACCGTAACCACTTCCAAATATTGGGAATTGAGGGAAATATGCACTTGTGATCACTTAATCAAGAACTTTTCCAATTAGGTCAAACTTCTTCAATCAACCCTTGTACCTTTGAACTATTTTTAACAACTTGAGGCATGATGAATCATAATAGATGTTGTCATGATATTACTTCAAAATATCTTCAATAATGAATCTTATACCTCAATGAAGCTTTGTTGAAGAAGGCATGGAAATAAACTCATGAACCTATGGATCAACTTGCTAGAATGTGTTGTGCTTTCACCTATGATATCAACAATTAGGGCAAACATACATTGTATTTATTAGTTAAAAGTTAATCAAAACATAGATGACAGCAAGATACAAATCAAGGTGTTTGGTGATTCCCCATGGGCAAAGCTAAAGATAAGGAGAAGAGTCAAACCCTAGTGTGTGATCTTGTTGTGATTGAGTCGATATGATATGATAGAGAAATATTAGGGGCAAAAATTGGGGTACAACAAAGTCCTTTTATCTTCGGCAAGGGGTTGAAATATCACTTTCTCACATAGACAATTATTCCTTATTATAGTGCAGTATTGGAATGTCTTGTTTAAAAACTCTCTGATCTCCAGCTAAAGTATGTATGTAAGATTTCTTGTTCAAGAATTCTTTTATCCCCAATAAAGGTTGCATTTCCAAGAGGTATGTGCAGAAGTTATCTTATCTCCCAGCAGTGTGAAGGTCCTTATCCTCCAATAGCATGAGATATCAGGTTGTTAGCTAAGAAGCTTGAAGTTCAGTTTGAAGTTGGGATTAGCTTTCTCTTCCACCAGTCATGATTTGGTGGTATCTCTCTGCAAGGCCAATAGTTATTGGAATCCTCAACAAAGTCCAATTGTCATTGGCGTCTTTTCATCAGATTTTGCAATTTATTTTTGCAAATTCCCACAGAATTTACAAGGTATCTTGTAAGATCCTCTCAAGGTTTGCCAATGCAACTCCATACCAGAGCTGATAATCCAAATCATGATTGGTCCCCAGTTCGAGTATCTGAGTATCAGATATTTTTCTTTAAAAGTTACTTGCTAGCCTGTAAGTTCCCCGACGAAGCATTTTATCATGCATCATTACATTGCATCTACCTAAACGTGTAGCATTTCCATTGTTTATAGAGAATTACATCATAGAAAATTCAAATATGCATCTAAGCATAAGCCAATCATATGTTTCTCTTGAGATAAGTCTGTTGATATATCTCCAGAAGGTGTTTAATCCCCGTAAATTCTCTTATGACATTCCCAGTAGGTTTCCCCAAAATCTTGTAAGTCATGTAGTATTTTGGTATTCCTTTGGTCGGGCAGGTGCATCTTTCCTTGATATAGTTCCATAGTATTTGGTTCTCTTCCTCCGGTAGTATTCTGGTATTCCTTTGGTCGGGGAGGTGCGTCCTTCCTTGATCGAGTTCCATAGTATTTGGTCTCTCTTCCTCCAATAGTATTTTGGTATTCCTTTGGTCGGGAAGGTGCGTCCTTCCTTATTAGAGTCCCATGTATTTAGTGTCTCTTTATCTGGTAGTATTCTGGTATTGCTTTGGTTGGACAGGTGTGTCCTTCCTTGATAGAGTTCCATAGTATTTGGTGTCTCTTCATCCGGTAGTATTCTGGTATTCCTTTGGTTGGGCAGGTGCGTCCCTCCTTCATATAGCTCTATAGTATTTGGTCTCTCTTCATCTAGTAGTATTTTGGTATTCCTTTGTTTGGGCAGGTGCGTCCTTCTTTCATAGAGTTCCATAGTATTTGGTCTCTCTTCATCTGGTAGTATTCGGGTATTCCTTTGGTTGGGCAGGTGTTTCCTTCCTTGATGGATTCCCATATTATTTGGTGTCTCTTCAAAGTCTAGTATTCATTGGCATCATTTTGGTTGGGCAGGTGCGTCCTTCCATGATAGAGTCACATAGTATTTGGTGTCTCTTCAAAGTCCAGTAGTTACTGGCATCATTTTGATTGGGCAAGTGTGTCCTTCCTTGATAGAGTACCATAGTATTTGGTGTCTTTTCAAAGTCTAGTAGTCACTGGTATCCTTTTGGTTGAGCAGGTGTGTCCTTCCTTGATAGAGTCCCATGGTATTTGGTGTCTCTTCTTTCGATAGTATTTCGTTATTCCTTTGGTTGGGCAGGTGCTTCCTTCCTTGTTAGGAGTCTCATGGTATTTGGTGTCTCTTCATCTGGTAGTATTCTAGTATTCATTTGGTTGGGCAAGTGTGTCATTCCTTGATCAAGTCTCATGATATTCAGTGCCTCTTTAATGTCCAATAGTATTTTGGGTGTTAGTTAAAAGTCTGATAGTATTCTGAAATTCCTTGGTAACATCCAATAGTATTTTAACGTTAGTTGAAAGATCGGTAACACCCGACACTCCTTGGTTAGGTCTAGAAAGCCCTACCTTGGTAACATCCAATGGTATTTTTGCATTGATTCAAAAACCAATTTGTTCGCTGACATTCTTGGGTAGGTCTTGTAAGCCCTCCTTGGTCAAATTCAATAATAATTGGCACTTCTTTTAGATCTGATAGTATGTCGGCATTCTCTAATTAGGTCTAGTAGCCACTAGCCTTTCATTGTTCTAACCCAGTTGTTATTGGCACCTTTTCCAAACCCTACTCCGTTGCTTCACGAAATATTTTATCCTTACCCGCCAAAGCTCGATAGCGGAGGAACACCGGAACTTCAAACTCTCCTGCAGTTTCCATAACACAAATTTACGGTTATATTGGTATTCAATTCTCTTATACCTCAATGTTCTAAAGATTATCTCCAATCTCACCCCCAAGTTTAAGAAGATTGAATAGGGGAAGTTGTTGCACCCTAAAATTTGCCCTCTTATTTATAACCTCCAATTGACTTGTGTTTCTCACATCATCCATACATATACGCTCTATTAGGTCATCTAACATTGCATGCATCATTAATCAATAAACTTGGCATGGGAACAAGGATCGTGAAGCTAGGGTTTTCTCTTTTTTTGAGGTGTACATATCAAATAAAGTTTGATTCCTCATATTCTTTTGAAAGCAGTGAAGGGTGGAATTAGGGTTTCTATGGGATATGAAGATCTCATTTTCTTCAAGGTTATTCTCTATCAAATTTCATAAATGTCAGAGGTTAGGATTTATCTTATGTATGATCATCATATGAGTTCCATTGAATTTGTATCAAGGCTATCGCTTCAAAGATATATCATCATCTTCATCAAGATTTGTCAAGACTTATCTTCATCACTGCAAGGGTTAGATTCATGATATGAGTCTATGAGCTTGAGGATTATTTGGTGATACATTGGTTGCTTAGGAGACGGGTTACAAGATATGGTTTGTGGATTCAAAACGTCATCACTCTTTCAAATATCATTTTCTTGTCATGCAAGTTAAGTTTGGCTCGAATTTGGAGAGTTGAAATTAGAGGTTCATTGGAATGCAAGATGGTTTGGATTTGAAGTCGATTAAAGTGGTTCCATTATGAAAGTTTGGTAAGCATCTGATCATAAGGATATTTTTGAAAGCAAGATGCAAAACTCAAGGGCTAAGACACAAAGGCATTCGCACAAAGTTCAACATTGTTCAAACTCTTCATCCAAAAATTCCATCATCTATTATCCAAGTTTATCCAAACTAAATCCTTTCAAAATCCACCATTCATCATTATCATTTAACAAAAGCTCACAAGGTTGCAAACTCCATTCAAATTCCTCATTATTCACTCGAACATTAAGGAATAATAGACATGGATTTTGAGTGATGGAAATAAAGTGTTGATCTTTTTATTATGGCAAGTTTCAAACTTCAAGTTCCATTAATGATGTTATTCAAGTATTGAGAAAATCCTATCCAACTTCATTAAAATTTCAATTAGAGTCTAAAACATCTCATTCAAAAGAGTCTCCATCATCCAAATATCATTCATGATCAATTTACATTACAAATATACAAAGTGCAAACATGGTATAAACATTACAAGTTCAGTTCTAGACCTAATGCCTAAGCCTAAGTTTCTAAACTACTTGAAATCCAAACTTTGCATTCATATTCTTCCCAAACATCCATAAATTGCATTAATTCTCCATTTCCAAGTGCTTTCTACAAGAATTTATGGTTTGACCATGTTCAAACATGTCAAAAAGACCAAACTGATAAAAAGATGCAGCCTTGCATCAATAAAGATCAGAAACTCAAACAGAATATGAGTTAAAAATAAAATTGAGTAACAGAAAAATAGGAAAAAAGATCAGCATATTATTTGATTGTAATATCAAAAAGAAAAATTTGGTTCCCTATCAGCTCACAAAACGGACTCATTACTAACAGTCTTAACTAACTATAACCCAATTCAAGCTCAACTTAGCATTTTATCATAAAACCCAAACCTGATGCTAACTAAATCCAAAAACAGTTAACAAATAAATTTCTCATAATCGCCCCAACTAACTTTTAACTAACTAACCAGTTCCAACTTTCATCTAACAACTGACTCATAACTGATTCATTCCTAACCAACTTTCTATACAGCTAACAAACTTTCACAGATCTAGAAGATTATATAAACAGTTCCATACCTGATCCATTGGAATTCTTAGATCCCTGAAAAATAATTCACAAAAATCCTCAGAGCTTCACCTTCTAGAATTAGTTTCCTCTATCTCTCCAGAACTAAAAAATTCCTCTTCATCTCTCTCTACAACAACTGCATCGTATACTCCTCCATTCTCTGAATTCGTCATCAACCTTCAACAATAACAACACCTTCAAAGCAAAAATATTCGATCATCTTTAACATCAGAGTTTCATCAATCCACACTGCTTGGAATTTTGCATCAACAATATCGATCCAGCATCATCATCTGCCTTGATATCCCACTTTACATATTCACCATCATCAACGCATTTTATGCTATTTGCAAGCCACAAAATTGTGCATCAATCTTCAACGTAACATCACAAATTAAATTAACATAAAGATTCAAACACGAAGAAAAACGGAAAGAAAGAGAAAGGGTAGATCGATTGTTACTGCAAGAACAAGAAGTGTTTTCTACATCTGGCCTTGAGATTTTGATGATGACTTCACATGTTATATTATAGAACAATTATATACACTAATGGTTTCATCTAGTGTGTAGGTGCTGCTATAATATTCTGAATCTGGTACAAGGCGTGTGACGTCATCAGGTTCTGAACATACACTCTGGAAGAAAACATGTGGTTACATGTTTCGTTAAAGTCAAGATTCTAAACTGATCAAACTGATCTTCTGCAACGTGTCTTAGGAACGTTAGTACAAGAAGTTATTATCGTGGATTTGTGCTTTAGCTTTAGAGGCCTAAAGATTTAATTATGTGGGTTAGAAGTTCTGAAGATTATGAAGACAAGGTTTTGCGGAACAGGTTCAGATGATCTGAAGAAAAGGAAGTTCTTACAACCAAGTGCTGAAGACTCTGAAGACAACGTTTTGTGTGACAAGTTCTGAAGACTCTAATACTTAGGTTCTAAGGCTTAAGAAATATTCTTCTAAAACAAGCTTCAACATTAAACATTCAAATATCTGAAGCCTTTGTAGATTAAGAAAAAAAGTTCAAAATTTTTAACATGTGATAGTGTACAAAAGGTACATAAAGTGACTGTGACCTCTACTCTTCTAGAGTGGTGCAAGGACAGCTCTTTTGTACTTGACAGTGACTACTCTTATTATGACCATTGATAACCAACAACTAGATTTCTGATTTACCTTTATACCCTTTCAACAGATCTCTTTTACAAGCTATAAAAGGAAGACTTGGAAGCTAAAGAAAAGTAACAAACTACATTACAACGACAAATCTATCGGTTCAAATCAAGCTCAACAAAACTACACCAAAGCACTATGCAAACTCTGTAGAGAAATCATCTATGTATAATTTTATAAATAAGCAAGGAGATGTTGCTCGTATCTTGTAGTAGAACACTTAGGTGTTCTTTATTGTACTGAAAATTTTGTGTAATCTGCTTACAAGAAGCAAATTAGTAATACACTGAAAGTGCTCAACTGTTGTTAAATGATACCTTGAGAGACTGAGTGAAGGTATGAGCTCAAGAAGACTCTTGTTGTGACTTGAGTAGATTTACCTCAAGGATAGACTGACTTATTGGGGGTGCCAATAAGGTTGATCAGGCTTGTTGTGGGTTGTTCTATAATCAGTTTGGTTATAGTTGATCAAATCCTTGTTGAAGGTGAAATCATCCTTACGAGGGTGGTCTGGAGTAGCTTAGTTAACAATGAACCAGGATAAAAATCATTGTGTACATTTACTATTTTATGTTCTAAGAATACTTGGTTTGTCACCACCAAAAATATTTTATTTAGTGAAACCCAATTCAAACCCTCCTTTCTTGTGTTTCTCACACCTTCAATTGGCATCAGAGCTCCGGTTCTGGCATTGATAGTTATCAAACACTTAACTGTGTCAGATAAATATCCAGACAAGTTTTTCATTGAAGAAACACAATGGTTGAAACCACTCCAGTTGTTGCGGCATTAGATTCAAATGATAAAAGTTATAATGTTAAACCTCCCATCTTTGATGGAGAAATGTTTGAATACTAGAAAGATAGACTAGAAAGTTTCTTTCTAGGTTATGATATTGATATTTAGGATATAGTAGTTGATGGCTACATACCTCCCACAGATAATACTGGAAAAGAGATAGCTAGAAGAGATATGATTGATCAATAAAAGAAAGATTGTAAGAATAATTATAAAGAAAGAACCATCTTTCTGAATGTGGTTTCTTATACTGAGTATGTGAAGATCACAAATAAAGACTCTGCTAAGTCTATATTTGATTATCTCAAAATGACTTGTGAAGGAAACGATCAAGTAAAGGAAACCAAGGTGTTGGTCTTGATTCACAAATATGAAGCTTTCAAAATGGAGGATGATGAAAGCATTGAAGTCATGTTCTCAAGATTTCAAACCTTAGTTGCAGCACTGAGATTTTTGAACAAAGTCTATTCAATAGAAAATCACATGAAGAAGATTATCAAAAGCTTGACATCCAAATGAAGGCCTATGGTAACTGCACTCAAGCTTGCAAAGGATCTAAACAAAACTTCTCTAGGGGAACTAATAAGTTCTCTAAGAAGTCATGAGATTTAGCTAGAATAAGATGAACCGCAGAAGAATATAAAGTCTATTACGCTCAAGTCTGACAGAAAACCTAAGAAGTTCAAAGCTCTTCAAGCAGAAGAGATTAAGGATTCAGAAGAAGATTCTGATGATTAAGATTATGAGTTGTCTCTGCTAACCAGAAGGGTTGACCTTCTCTGGAAAATAAATCAAGGCAACAGGTTTAGAAGTTCAAGAAGGACTGAAGGTCGCTTGGAATCATCATTTGATCAAAGGAATTCCAATGGTAATGAAGTCATTTTTTATAAATGTAATGCACCATGACAATACAAGCATGAATGTCCTCAACATCCAAATGACATATCAAGGAAGAAAGATCTCAAAATCAAGAAGAAATGGCTAAAGGAAACATGGGATGATTTAGATTCCTCTAATTGTGACTCAGAGAAGGAACTTGCTAACATGGAGTTGATTGCTCATATTGGAGCATCAAGTGAAGTATTCCCTCCAGAAGATAAAGATGATTTAGATACAGAAGAAATATTATGCAAATAGGTATCCCCTAATCTTACTCATTTTAAATTAACATATTCCTTAGTTGAAACTCTGGAAAAACATAAGTCACTCAAGATTCAGTTTGAAGATATCAAAAAGACCCATAAATCTGTATTTATTAAAAATAGTAAGCTTGAAGAAAAGTCATTTTCTTTAAAAGAATAAAATATTTTAAAAAAATCAAAACTCAGCTCTTAAAGGCTTGAGAACTCCTCTAGAAGGATCTAAGAGTACTAATGGTATCATTAAGAAACATGACAAAGATTTCCAGAAACTACTAGATAAAGATATAGGAAGAAATGTGCTAGCCTCTATGATCTATAGTATAAGAATGAATAGAGTTAATGGTATTGGTTATGATTCTCACATAAAATATTCCAATAAAAAAATACCAATCACATTACTTTCTCATATTGTATCTATTAGTTTTGTGCCAAAGAAATATGGAAAAGATGAAGACAAATCTGATTTTGAATCCAATGGAAATCAACTGATTAAACTAAATAGTTCTATCTCTTGTAAATATGATTATTCCTCTACTAAAGCCAGAGTTTTTCACAACTCTGGTAGAACTAACAAAAAGAGACCCAAGAAATTATGGGTACCAAAAGATAAGATGTTTTATACTGCAGATATCCCTAGCAGCGAAAGTGATACACCTGTTCTGGATTCTGGACTCTGGCAACTTGCAACAGTTAATGGGAAAAAGGCATACTTCCCAAGAACTAAAACCTAAGTATAAAAAGGTTATGTGTTTCAAAGATTATCTAACAAGGAAAGATTGTAGACTTCGAAACTATAAATAAAAAGGTCGGAAGATGTATAAACTCTAAATATTAAGATATTATGGAAAAGCCTCAAACAAGTCCATCACATTCTAAAGGAAGGATCATGGCATGTCTACAGTAAGGTAAGTATTAAAATTCTTATTGATTTACTTCTCTCTGAAAAATCATGTCTGCTTAATCTAGTGATTCTCTCACACATTAGTAAATGATGTAGAAAGAAAACTTTATTGCTTCTATCTTCTAGAATCTAAAATATTTATGACAAATAAATGCGTTGTTAAAAATCGAAAAGACTTCTGCTTTAATTTAAGACAAATGTTCTCTCGTTAGTCATGCTCAATAACGGTTGCAGCATATTAAGGAGTAAGTTGATCTTAAGATTAAGAGAATATTCTTTTTAATTTACCCTATGTCAGATTTTTGGTCGCTCAAAGCTTTTGTATTTTCTAAAAAAAGTAATTTTAATTTTACCCTATACCATTCTCTTTCTCCTTGTCATAAATCCTCTCACCCCCAAACCATCTAACCCTAAAACTTTGTCAGTTCGCACCTTACCTCTCTCAATGGCACCTCAGTGAGTAACCACTAGTTTGAGTCTATTACCATTTGAGCGACATCCCAGAGTGTTCCCCTCTACCCCTACGGATATGCTGTTAGTTCTTGCAGAAGCTCTGATGGGTTTCAAAAATCTTGCAGTGAACGATTATGATCTACAGCATATTGTTAGTTTTCAGAATTGGGGAAATTACTTTGATCGTCTTCACGGGCCAGTTTACACTGATTTGGTTAAAGACTTCTGGATACATGTATATGTCTCGGTAAGTGGACATGTTTTCTCAAACGTCCATGGAAATAATATCTTTATTACAGAAGATGACATATCCAAGCTCTACAGTCTTGATAGATCTGGATTTACTCCGATAACATGTCGACAGAAGACTGCAGCAAGTCTGCTATAGATGAAGTTATCTATCAAGAAGAGGCTGAGGAACAAAAAGCAAAATATATCTTTCCCAAACTAAGGGTTTATTTTAGAATCTTTCTGGGAAGTTTTACTCACCGTCATCTAACAAACTCTCCAGATCCTGTCAATTATGCTCAGAAATATCTTATGCATGCCATCCAAACCTCCAAGAAGATTAACCTTCCAGCAATTCTCTTCAATCATCTAAAAACCATTATTACTGATTCAAGGGATGGAGGATCCAAAAATAAGATGAAAATTCCTTTCGGAAGACTTATTTCAGATATTATTGTTGAAAGTCATCTTTTTGAGTCTCTGAATATTTCAGATCCTAAGGTGATCAGTGGAGCCTCCATAAGTGGAATTACCCTAAGATATCTTGCCTTGAAAAAAGGGGGAGAATTATTGGATCCTGAGGAATATAGTTCATCATACTTAAAGGAGAGAAGAATTCCAGTAATAGGATTCTCAAACTTTTTGAGTGATCGATCATCTATAACCAACAAGAAACCCCTCATTGATCCTATTCCAAAGAGAAAAAGAAAAATGGCTGAAGAATCCAAGATTAAAGAAGACTCTTTAGCTCCCAAGAGAAGAAGGTCATCCAGAAAACGAGTTCTGATTCTCAAAAAATTAGATAGCTCAGAATCCTCAAAGGCTTCTAGGACTTCAAAAGGAACCACGACTCCCTCCAAAGCTAGAGCTTCTAAAATAAAACTGAATGAACATCCAGTATTCTCTAACCAAGAGAACTCAAAAACCTCAGACACCACTATTTCTATTCCTATAGATCCTCGGATAAATCCAAACTCCTTTGAACCTCTATCTTCATATTCCTTCTTCATTTCCCCCAAAAAATTTAACATTAACTCTCCTTCATCCAACCACCTCTCCCAGTCTGCAGAAGGTCCTGTTGAAAACCAAGATGGTCCACTTTCTGAAGAAGAAAACCATGTCTATATGCTATGAAACCTCTGGTATACCATGCCATAACAAAAATTCAACACATTCCTCTGAACGAGTTATTGTACCATTTTGGAGTACGTGTCATGAACGCTCTAAAAATAGTTGAAAGAAGAACCCTAACCAGCATAAACCCATAAGAGGTTGAAGTGACTTGGAAGTCATTCAGATATTGGATGTAAATAAACTCTCGAATTATGGAATCGTATGGTCTTGTTGAAGCTACCAAGAAGCACAAAGCCTAGGAAAAAGCCATTGCTGAAGTTCCTCTCTTACCATCTCCAAAACTAGAATTTTTGCTTGCCTTAAAATCCATTCTATCATTAAATAATTATGATATTGCATTAGCAATAGTCGACCCCTCTTGCTCTGAAATGAACCCTGCTATGAACATTGAAAAGGAAATAAATGGGCTGAAGGAAACTCTTGAAAAATTCCAAGAGAGCAATCAGCATATTAAGGAACGACTGGACAAAAATAAAGAAAGCAACGCTGCTCAAGAAACCTCCTTCAATCAGATGGTTGAGATGTTGAAGGAGTTTATGATGAAGTTCAATAAAGAATCTTAGGATTATAACTTTTGTCTTGGGAACTTAAGATTTATTTTCTTTTGTTTCTAAAACAATTGTACCTTTTAAACTTGTTGGTTATCAATCAAAGTTTATTTCTCTTTCCTTTTATTACCTTTTTTGGTTTCTGACAAAGAGGGAGAAAGTAAAATGATTTTGATAATTTTTACTCTCAGAGTATGAAACTCAAACATATATATTGTTGTTGCTACTAATTGTTTGTTTGATGTTTTCTATCCAGGAACTCTACATAAGTTCACTGAGTTTATTCTAAGACAGGTTGAAGATGAAGATCCTAATGCAAAGATTGAAAACCTTATGGATGATATCAACTCTGATCTCATATCTAAGAAGTTGTACACTTTGTGAATATATGAATATTCAAACAAATGTACCAAATACAATTCAGAAGTTATAAACTTATTGAAATCAAGGTAATCTTACTTGATATCATAGAGTTCAAAAGTTGTTAAGTTTCTGAAAATATGAAATTCAGACTCAAAGCTCAGAAGTTGTGCTCTCGTGAAAGGAAGTCAAGTCATAATTAGGATGCATGCTCTCATACAGAGATGCCACTCTGAATATATGCTCTGATACATGTGCTTCAAGCAACGTACACTCTATTTAGAAGTTATGAACTATCTGAATGTCTGATACAATGGAGAATATCATATCAAACGCTGATGCTTGAGAAGCATAGTGTTTTGATTGGGATATCTGAAACAACTGAACATAACACACTCGCACATATGCACCTCTAGGGTATCCCACTTTGGTTGCCTTCAGAAATAAAACAGTCATGAGGCATGAACGCTTTAGCAAAGACTCGTAAATTAAAAAGATCATAGTCCCTCGATGACCCAACAGTTGCCTTCTCGGTAAATGATCTAGTCCCTAAACAAAATTGCTAAAGCGTCTCCACAAGTTGCTTTCGTGACTGTATTGTCCCTTTGATGTCCCTCATACATCCAACAATATGGCTACCTACTAATTAATAGTGGGATAGCACTTTCTAAAGGATAGGAGGAAAAGAACTCCATTTTCGAGTATAAAAGTAGATAGTTGTTAGAAGTTTGCTCAAAACATTTCGCACTTACACAAATACTACTTTTCAAAAAAACAATTTTCAAAAACATCTGCTTTGTTAACACTCTTGAGGACTGATACAAGAGTTGAATGCAAAGAAAATCGCCGCACTAAGGCATTTCAAAACATTTTCAAACACACAAAGCATAAAGGTATTTCCAAATGATCAAACCTCTAAGATCCCGTAGATAACTACGGATGGAAAGAGTGCTAACACCTTCCCTTTCCATAATCTACCCCCCTTACTCAGAATAATCTCGAAAAGGTCTTTTTATATTCTTTTCACCCTTTCCTTAATTTGGATAAAAGAAAAGTCGGTGGCGACTCTTGCTTACCGCAACATTTGTAAACACAAACGCAAAAAACTTGTATGTAACAGTCGGTTCTGCCACCGTATCACAGAACTGGCGACTCTGTTGGGGATAAGGTTTTATAAACTACTTGAGATTTACAAAACTTTGTTGCGGAAGGTGAACTCCATAAACTGCTTGGGGATTTTGTGGAATTCCTGTAGGGGAATCTTGGGAAGCTTGGCGACTTGACTGGGGATTTTTGATCAGTAATTGGAGATTTTTGCTTTGTCGAGGATATGAGAATCTGACACCATTAGGCTGCATGCTGAGAATATGGTAGTGACCTTGTAGTAGAATGCCCCTGACTCTGTTCTTGCTGAAGAAGGTAACTGTCGGGGAAGCCATTTGCGGGGATCTTGTGGATAACCCTTAGATATTGTCCTGTTTCTTAAAGTCATTAGCAATTGTCTTTCTGTTTTTATGCGTGTATTTGTGAGCAGTAATCATATTCAAATGCATATGTTCAAAAATAATCACTGGACGTTTTCGCACACAAAACAGAAAAATAAAAACAGAAATTTGCAAATTTCAAAGAAGTATTTTTGTATTAATTTGAAATAAGCGTTTTTATATAAGGAGATAGACATCCTAATAAGAGAATGTCGTCGTAAGAATGGAAATTATACAAAAAATAATATACAAAGAAATAAAGCTATGTGAAATAATCCTATTGGGTTCTGTTGTACCCCAAAATTTGCCCTCCCATATTCTTCAAGATTTGGCAAGATCAAGCCTCAAAATCTCTCAAGGGTTGCACAGTCCAATTGCCTCCCAACACAGTCAAAATTAGGGTTTTGGTTCTGGCAAAGAAATTGAGGTTTCCAAGGGTCCAATCAAGTCCCATATGCCTACATACATTGTCAAGCATTCATATGTCAAGTTTCAGGACTCACAGCATCAAGTTGCTCAGTCAAAAAACCCTAAATGCTTCACAGTCAAGGGGCAAAATGGTCATTTGACAGTCAAAAGTCAAAATTTTTGGTCAACATATTATTTTGAAGCCACAATCATCATTTGATCAATTCTTGATCATGATTCCACAAGCATGGCTCAAAAAGTCTCAAGATGCAAAAGTTTCTATTTTTGGACAGTTGAAAAGTCAACTGCAAATTGACCAAGGCATAACTTCTTCATGGTTTATCAGAAAAATTCCATCCAATGCTCATTTTGAAGAAAATGACATTTCCTACGACTCATCTTCACACTCCAAGTCCAATAAATGCTCTCACAAAAAGTTATCAATTTCAACATTATAGGTCATTTTCAAAAGTCAACAAAAAGGCACTTTAAGTCAAAGACCATAACTTGAGATTGGTAAATCAAAATGACATGGGACCAAAGGCATTGGTTATAGGACTTCAAGACCTTTCCAAAATGTCGAAGAACATGATCATAGCTTCAAAATTGAGCAAGATATGCATTGGAGAAGTTGGGAAATTTTTGGGAACTTTCAAAAGTCAACTTTGCCTAAAACACTTCTTATTTTTAATTAATTAATTGAATTTTTATTCTTATTAATTCATTTAATTAGTTTTAATTGTAGAAAAATATCAAATAATGGTTTTCAAATCTTTTTATGCAGCAAATATATCCCAAATATGCTAAAGATTCCGTGCATCAATCAACAAGACAAGATCTTCCATAATTGGAAAAGTTTCATTGAAAAAAAGATTGAAATTCCATGATTGAAAATAAAATATTCAAATCATAAATTCATGGACTTATGGGCTTGTTTTTGACCTAGAATCCTTCACATACATATGCACAAGGAAAGCCTACTGAGGCATACACGAAAAAGCTGTTGAAAGCTCATACTCACTTTGTAAAATTTTCAAAAAAACTCAAAAACTGTTTTCTGATTTACAGTCCAATTCAGAGAAGATTGTTGATTCCAAACCCTTGTTGAGAGTTCCCTGAACGTGTTACAACCACTTCCAGCTCTCATACTCAAAGAAACGGTAAAGCAAAGTCAGGATTTGATCAAATATTTTCTTAATCGAAACCTAATTTATATGCATCATTAACATGTTTTGCTTGTGGATTTGTATTACTGACACCTTCCTGAAGCGTTTGGTATAGTTTAATTGTTCTAAAACTGCTTGTATCAAAATCCACCATTGAAGGACATTAGGGTTTCAGAGTTTCAATATTGGGGGTTTCCATATACTGTAAAATTGGACCACCAAACCTATATGGACGAACTCGTTGCAACAAGCCTGATTCATTGAGATACTCGCGCCCAATTTATATAAGTTGTAGGCGTAATCGCTATTTTCAGGACTTTTAGTTTGTGGGGGTTTAAAACCCCCGCTACTTGCTTTATATAATTGCAGGAAAACGAAGAAGAAACATACGTGGCTTTGTGTGGTTGGGAGGTTTGAATTTGCGCGCGTTTCCCAGCGTAGTGGTTACTTTTTTATATTATATTTACTATCCATTATATATACAAATGCGTTTGGCAGCTCAGTTGGTGGATGACACGCTTGGCAAGCATTGGGACCTGGGTTCGATTCCCAGGTCCCCCATATAATTCTTGATTTTTGTCCTAACATACTCACATGCAGCACTCATTCAATATCCCTACCATGAGCCTCACGCACAGCTTGCCAGATGGCCATGATGCCCAATCCAATGGCCAGAAGATGGAATCCAGGGTGTACCCCAGTCAAGCCTCATACGCATGATCAGAAAAAGTCAAACAAGGCCTTGTCTCTTGGGCCAGAATTGCTTAAAAACACCTCCATTTGGGCCTGAAACCCCCCTTGGTTTGCATTTTTTTTTATTCTATTTTCTTTTCTTTTCTAATTCTTTTTAATTGTTTTAGTTGCTTTTTCACCATAAAATAATTTTCCATAATAAAAACAGAAAAATCAAAAATACAAAATATGTTTAATTAATATTTAATTTACCATTAATTTATTTTTGTAAATAAATAACTAACAATTAACTTAGTTAATTTAGGTTCAAATTTTAATCTTTTTTCTAACAAATAAAAAATATATAGAATTAGGTTTTGACATTTTCACTTTTTTTCCTTAATTAATTATTTTCCTCATTATTTATTATTATTATTAATTGCTATTTTTGTAAATAAACATGTAAATTAATTAACTAGTAAATTAGGTTAACTTTAATATTTTCTTAAATAATTAAAATAACTTAGATTTAGGGTTTCCTTTTAAATTCTTTTTCTTATTTTTATAAATACAAAAACATAAAAAAAACATTTCCTTTTCTTTAATCAAATAATTAATTAGCATTTAATTTCATTTAATTTCAAGCAAAGGGTCAAAACCCTCGGACGTTCAATTTCTATTTCGCGCATTATTTTCTTTTGAATATTATGTAACTGCTCAAGGATGTAATAGTAATTAGGTTTATCGCTTTTCTTTTACTTTCCGCATCTTTTATCAAAAAAACGGGTCTTTGTATTTTGGTGATGTATAGACCCGCGCCTTGTAATAGCGTAGCCTTTATTTTCCTGTATTTTACTTTCCGCACTCTTAAATTCTAAATTGCATGAAAGAATGTATGTTAATTAAAAACAAGCGTAGCTCACAATGCCATGATCAAAGATAAACTTAACATGAAAACGACACACAAATACACACACCACTTCTAGGGTACGCCTCACCTGTTGCCTTCGAAACGTGGTCGTCAAGTATAGGACGTTTTAGCGGTCCTTATGTCCATGATCCAGTTGCCTCGAAATAGTTGCCTCGAAACAGTTGCCTCGAAACAGTTGCCTCGAAATGGTTGCCTCGGATTAAAAAAGGATCAAGGACATAAGGGTAGCTTCTAAGGTGTCCTACTGTTGCTTGGGTGACCACATTGTCCCTACACTCGAATTGACCTGAACACCTCCAACGGTGGTGCTACCTACCTCTCAATGGCGGGATGGCACTACCTTAAGGATATTTACACAGCCTAATTCCTTAGGGTAGGTAGATGACTCGTAGATACTTGCTCTCTTCTAAAAACAAACAAAAAAATCTTTTCACACCGACACTTTCAAAAAGCTTTCAAAACAATTTTTCAAACATTCTTGAGGACAGATACAAGAGTTATTCAGAAATCTTTCAATGAAACTTTTTCAAAACCACTCACAATTGAAAAGCAAACATTTTGAAAACATAAGAGCAAGTATCTAAGAGCCCATAGATAACCATGGATAGAAAGGGTGCTAACACCTTCCCTTTCTATAAATCTACCTCCCGAACCGAGAAACTATCTCATAAGGAATTTTGTTGTGCTTTTGTCCTGTCCATGTTGGAGAAAATAAAAGACGGTGACGACTCTTGCTTCCGCGACATTTCGCGAACCAGCATTAAACAGTCAGTTCTAAATCCACCGATCACAGAACTGGAGACTCTGCTGGGGACTATTGTAAAAGTGAGGTGTACCTTAGGACTAAGATCACTTGTGTTTTCAATTGTCTGAATTGTTTGCTTTATTATTGTGGGTACTGTTTTGGGAGTTCTATAGATCCTAACCCGGATCTGGGGATACCTTCTTAGAAAGTAGCAACAAGACTGTGAGGGAACTGTGCGGGGTATACCGACACGGTTGAAGCAGTCTGCTACGTTGATGTGCCACTTTGGTGAGTACCGGTAACCCTTGAGTCAAGTCAATGAGAGTATGAGGCCTCCGTGTGGTGTCGTGAAGCATCAACTGACCTTAGGAACCTTACTTGACCATCCTGGCCTCTTTAGGGTAGTGAGATAACTTACTTTGGTGCAGTCCGAAGTTGGTTGATACTCGATACTACACTCAGTTGAGGGTTTTTTTCTTGGAATATTTCGGTCGCCAGTTCAGTGGCTAAATCGAAACGATGAACACAGAAAACAATCCAATGATATTGAGATCCTTAGAACTCGGTTACTTCTGATAGGACAGGTTTTGAGCCCGCCAACTTCAAGAGGGTAGTACCCCAAACTTCATGCTGGCCTAAACTCTAAGGGATGTGGTCTGACTTGTGTGCCTTATCATGTTTGCTTTTGTGAATACTTGTGGTGTGTTTTATCATAGCATCATAACATCATACAGCATCATATGCATCCACTAACCATTTCAGGGGTTCGAATCTTCATCTTTGTTCTTGTTTTGTAGGACATGGAAACTATCCGCAGAAAGACAATTCAGATCAGCCTTGTAAGGATCCCTCCTCAGCTTAAGGAACTTATATCCAGGATTCCCGAGAGCTCTTCTTTCAGTGAGAAGCATGGAAGACTCATCAGCCTGGTCAACACCAACATTGAGGAAGATATGATAAAGGTCCTCTTCCAGTTCTTTGACCCTCTGCACCACTGATTTACTTTCCTGGATTATCAACTGGTGCCCACCTTAGAAGAGTTCTCCCGGCTTCTGAAGATCCCTATCCTTAGTCAACTACCCTACAACGGTACGGAAAAGGAACCCAAACTTGAAGAGATTGCTAAAGCATTACGCCTACAACCATCTGACATCAAGGGACATTGGGAAGTTAGAAGTGGTATCAAAGGGTTCTTGGCCAAGTTCCTGTTTGAGAAGGACCAAGAATGTTGGAACTCCCTTGACCTACAAGCCTTTGAAGAAGTTGTGGCCCTCCTTGTCTATGGGATGGTGTTGTTCCCGAATCCCGATCAGCTTATAGATATCAATGCCGTCAAGATCTTCATGTCCAGGAATCCTATACCTACGTTGCTTGGGGACATCCTTCACTCATGTTACACTCGAACCATGAGAAAAAGAGGTATTCTTATGTGCTGCACTCCTCTCCTGGGAAGGTGGTTTATTTCGCACCTTCCACAATCAGTTTTGAAGAATGAGCGGGGTTTGAGATGGTCACAACGATTGATGACTCTTACGCATGATGATATACATTGGTGTTCTCGGTCCAGAGAAGACGTCACTATCATTGATCGTTGCGGGGAGTTTCCTAATGTTCCTTTACTTGGAATCAGAGGAGGTATTACTTACAACCCCTGTCTGGCCTGGAGACAGTTTGGATATGCTCGGAGGGATGGCCCTCATGACATGTTAATTCCTGACATAGTTTTTGACTTCGACAACAATGCACAAGGACTTCGCTAGAGATTTATCAGAGCTTGGAGGATGCCCAGCAAGGTAGACAGCAAGACACTGGGGCACAGGAACCCCATCCCGTTGGAGCCTTATCTCAAGTGGGTACGAGCCCGCTCCCACAAGCTAGTGATGCCATATCCTCATGTTCTCCCTGTGATCAAAGAGCCAGTTTTGGAAGGAGAGGTGTCCTACACCATTCAACATCCTGACATGCCTACATCCTGGAAAGAAATGCAGAAGAGCTGGATCCAGCTTAAGGAAGAACGGAATTCTCTTGAAGCTAGTCTACATGCTAGTGAGAAGAAGGTCTTAGAGCTCACCCGCCTACTGCACGAGGAAAAGACTCTCAACACTTACATAGCTCCAAAGAGGATGCGCAGTGTCTTTTGGGATTGATTTACTTTGTAATGTTTTCCCATGAGGCCTTGATGTACTGAACAATTCTTTCTTAATGATAACGTGTGCTCCTTTTTGTCTACAAAAAATTTGAACTTTTGAACCCTTGAATGCATTGCATAAACACATATCATGCATCATGTGCATAGCAGGTACTCTTTTTTACAGGTGGTTTAATCTTCTTCGCTGTTTATTTCAGCTCGCCATCATGAATCCTGAATCATCTACTGAGCAATCCATTAAGGCCCTCCAGGCTCAGAACGCCCAGTTCCAAGAGCTGATCATGAGTTTGGCCCAAGGTCAAGAGGAGTTGAAGGCTCTGCTGGTTAAGAAGAAAAAGAAGAAAACTGTACTATTCAACACTGGCCGGAGGTTTGGCAACACACTGCAGAATGAGGTTGATCAAGCTGGTTCTTCTGTAGGGAAAGGCAGTCCCCAAGGGGGAAGGGTTCCTAGTCCGGTGGTCTCTGACAATGAGACTGATTTCAATGAGGAGCAGTATCCTTCAGCTGAAGACAAGTACAAGCAGTTAGAGGATCGCCTGAATGCCATGGAAATTTAACAAGTGCCTGGGTTGGATTTTGGAGACTTGGGTCTATCTTCTGGTGTGGTAATCCCATACAAGTTCAAAGCACCATCTTTCGCAAAGTATGACGGGGCATCCTGCCCTAAGCTACATCTCAGATCTTATGTGCAGAAGATCCAGCCATATACTGTGGACAAGAACTTATGGATCCATTTCTTCCAGGAGAGTCTTTCAGGGACTCATCTCGAATGGTTCTATCAGCTGGATGGAACCAAGGTTCGTAACTGGGAGGACTTGGCTACTGCTTTTTACAAGCAGTATCAGTATAATGCCGACCTCGCTCCTACACGTACCCAACTCCAGGGTATGTCGCTAGGATCGGGAGAAGGTTTTAAAGAGTATGCGCAGAAGTGGAGGGACCTGGCTGGCAGGGTGCAGCCACCGTTAAACGACCGTGAACTTGTGGACATGTTCTTAGGGACCCTATCTGGGCCATTCTTCAATCATCTCATTGGCAATTCATCCGCAGGGTTCACAGATCTCATTTTGACTGGGGAAAGGATAGAAGCTGGCATGAAATCAGGGAAGATACAGAAAGGTGCGTCCTCAAGTTCTGAGAAGAAGACTTTCAAAAAGGAAGCCAGTGTTGTATATGGGCCCAGGAGGCAAAATAAGCCAGAACGCCGCCAAGCTGTCAACGCGGTGGTAATTGCAAAGCCTGCTGCCGCTCCTCGGCAACCTAACCAACCAAGGGGTGAGAGACCCAGAAGAGAATATACTCGGCTTAGTATGACCTTGTCGCAGATCTTGCCGCAACTGCTATCGACCAACTTGGTAACCGTCAGAGAAGCTCCGAAGGTGGTAAACACAACCTCTCCGAAGTATAATCCCAACGCCCGCTGTGCTTATCACTCTGATAGCCTGGGGCATTCTACTGATGATTGCTGGGCCCTGAGAAATAAGGTCCAGGACCTTATCGATGCGAAGGAAATACAGTTTGAGGCGCCAGAAAGGCCCAACGTTGTGACTGCTCCTATGCCCCAGCATGGAGTAAATGCTATTGAGGAAGACATGTATGCAGTTTCTGTGGATGATGTTGCTACTCCTTTGTTGACTGTCAAGAGGAACCTGTTGCTAGCCGGTTTATTTCCGGGTTGTAGCAAGGGTTGCCTTCTGTGTGTCGTTTCCCCTGCTGGTTGTCCGTTGCTGAAGTCAGGCATCCAAAACCTGATGGATAGCAAAGAAATTTTGTTCAAGAAGACCGATGTTCCTTTTGTTCCCACTGAAGAAGTATTTGTTGTCACCATCTTCAACAATCCTACCAAGGCTCCCCCGAGGAAGCCAGTCAAAATCATGTCTGTTGCACCTATTATCATTACTGTTCCGGGGCCCCTCCCCTATAAATCTGACAAGGCTGTCCCATGGCACTATAGGGCAGATGTGTATGTACTTGGAGTAAAGCAGGAATTCAACACTAGTACCGGTATCAGTAACATCACCGGTCCCGCTAAAGTTACTCGCAGTGGCAGGCTCTTCTCGCCTGACATTGCGCCACCAGTTATCCGAAGACCTCTTATCATCACGCCTACAAGTGCGCCTGTTTCCCCTTCTGATCAAGCTTCTACCCCTACTGCCGAGTCATCAGACACTCGGGGCAAAGGGATTGATGATGTGCCTGCCCAGATGGAGGCACCAAAGACTGTTAATGTTGAAGCCTCCCAGCAAGAGATGGAGGAAATCCTTAAGATCATCAAGAAGAGCAATTTCAACGTCGTTGAACAGCTGGGGCATACCCCCTCCAAGATCTATATGCTATCATTGTTGTTGTGCTCAGAGGCTCATGCCAAGGCCCTGATTTCATTTCTAAAGACGGCTCATGTGCCACAAGAGACGTCCACTGATCAATTCACTGATTGTGTGGCCAATTTGACCGCTGACAATGGGTTGGGATTCTCTGATGCTGATCTTACCGCCAAGGGAAAGAACCACAATGATGCCCTGCATGTCTCCATTGAATGCAGGGGCACTACTCTTGCACACGTGTTGGTAGACATCGGTTCTTCACTGAATGTATTGCCCAAGAAGGCCTTAGACAGGCTGGATTGTAAGGGTTTAGAGTTGAAGCCTAGCAACATCGTGGTCCGAGCCTTTGACGGGTCGAAGAGGATGGTACATGGTGAGGTAGATATTCCGATTCGTGTTGGTTCTCAAGTCTTCGATTCAACATTCTTAGTGATGGATATTCGTCCATCCTATTCTTGTTTACTGGGTCATCCTTGGATCCACAAGGCTGGGGCTGTGACCTCCACTCTACACCAAAAGCTCAAGTACCCTGTTAGAGGGAAGATTGTCACAGTGCAGGGGGAGGAAGAATACATGGTTAGTCATCTGAACTCGTTCTGGTATATAGAGATGGACGAGGAGTTTATTGAAACCCCCTTTCAACATTTTGAAGAGGTGCCTCCAACATTGGCGTCAGCGGAGACAGTAACTGAAGAAGACTTTCCTTTGAAGATGGCTTCCTTGAAGGACGCCCGGGCTGTGATTGAAAAAGGTGAATGTGCAAACTGGGGCAGGCTCCCTGATTTTACTCCTAAGACTGACAAGTTTGGACTGGGTTTCACTGCAGAGGCTCAGAGGGCTGTACGCAAAGCAAGGATCGGAAGACCTCCCGTGTTCATCACCAACCCGGGAGTGAATGCTATTGAAGGCGATGCGGAGGAATCTGAGTTTGATAGCTGGATCTACCCGACGACCGACGGCGGACTGAACAATTGGACTGCAAAAGACTACATACCTGTTACTTTTGTTACTCAGTAATGAATTCCTTTGTTTTTTATTTGTAATGAACAATAAATTGAAACTTTATGGCCCGGTGTCTTACCCGGGGCACCGTTGGCTTCATTTGTGAGGGCTTATTACTTGTCATTTCCATATATCATGAATAAAGACATTGGACGTTTTTCGCATTTCAAATCTTGTGCTCCCTTTCTTTCTTTCTTTATATATTGCAAAAGAGCTATATTTACACACACTCACCTATACAGGTTTCAATCCACTCTGGATCTCACTGGTAACGACTCTGCTACTGCCAGTTATGACTTCGAAAATCCGATCAACTTAGCCGAAGACGAAGGTGAAGATGATTGTGAAGTGCCTGGTGAGCTTGCAAGACTGCTACTCCAGGAAGAGAGGGCCATTCAGCCACATGAAGAGCCAGTGGAAACGATAAATCTGGGTACTGAGACAGATAAAAAGGAAGTTAAGATTGGTGCCAATCTGGAGCTCAGCGTGAAACAACGGTTGGTTCAGATATTGCATGATTATGTGGAGATCTTCGCCTGGTCTTACGAAGACATGCCTGGGTTGGATACCGACATTGTAGTTTATCATTTGCCTACCAAGGAAGACTGCCTCCGGTTAAACAAAAGGTCTGCCGTATGCGTCCAGAGATGTCCGAGAAGATCAAAGCTGAGGTTATGAAGCAATTTGATGTCGGGTTTCTAGCAGTGACTTCTTACCCTCAGTGGGTTGCCAATGTGGTTCCGGTACCGAAGGAAGATGGCAAGGTCCGAATGTGTGTTGACTACAGGGATTTGAACAGGGCCAGCCCTAAAGATGACTTCCCTTTGCCTCATATCGACGTTCTGGTTGACAATACTGCTCAGCACAAGGTGTTCTCCTTCATGGATGGTTTTTCAGGTTATAATCAGATCAAGATGGCTCCTGAAGATATGGAAAAGACTACCTTTGTTACTCAGTGGGGCGCCTTCTGCTACAAGGTCATGCTCTTCGGGTTGAAAAATGTTGGGGCAACCTACCAACGTGTCATGGTTGCTTTATTTCATGACATGATCCATCATGAGATTGAAGTGTATGTCGATGATATGATTGCAAGGTCCCAAACTGAAAAGGAACACCTTGACCATCTACAGAAGTTGCTTGACCGTCTGAAGTTGTACAAACTAAGGTTGAATCCGAATAAGTGCACATTTGGGGTCAGATCTGGGAAGTTGCTAGGCTTCGTCGTGAGCGAGAAAGGTATTCAAGTGGACCCTGCCAAGGTTAAAGCCATACAAGAGATGCCAGTCCCCAAGACAGAGAAAGAAGTCAGAGGCTTTCTAGGACGTCTGAATTACATTGCCCGGTTCATCTCGCATCTAACTGCTACCTGTGAACCAATCTTCAAGCTGCTGAAGAAAGATCAAGTAGTACGTTGGAATGATGAATGTCAGGCCGCTTTCAACAGAATCAAAGAGTATCTCCAAGAACCACCCATTCTTATGCCACCGGTTGAAAGGAGACCTCTAATACTATACCTGACAGTACTTGACAGCTCAATGGGGTGTGTGCTGGGGCAGCATGACGAGTCTGGCCGAAAAGAGCATGCCATTTATTACCTTAGCAAAAAGTTTACCGACTGTGAGACCCGATACTCACTGCTCGAGAAAACTTGCTGCGTTTTGGTATGGGCTGCTCGCCGGCTGAGACAGTATATGCTGACTCACACTACTCTGTTGATTTCAAAGATGGATCCAATAAAGTACATATTCGAAAATCCTGCTCTGTCTGGAAGAATAGCAAGATGGAAGATGATCTTGACAGAGTACGACATCCAGTACACGACTCAGAAAGCAATCAAGGGAAGTGTATTGGCAGACCACTTGGCACACCAGGCAGTAGACGACTACCAGTCAATGAACTTTGAATTTCCCGACGAGAACATCATGGTAGTGACTGATTGTGAAGTACCTGGACCGGATGAAAGACCTGAGGAAGGATCCCGATGGTCTATGCACTTTGACGGAGCCTCCAACGCTTTGGGTAACGGTATCGGCGCTGTGATCATATCCCCTCAAGGCACTCATACTCCACTCACTGCCCGGCTATGTTTCAACTGCACCAACAACATGGCGGAGTATGAGGCATGCATCATGGGTCTTCAAGCTGCGATTGACTTAAGGATCAAGTTTCTGAGTGTCTTCGGAGATTCCGCTCTCGTGATCAATCAGATCAAGGGCGAGTGGGATACGAAACATCCAAACCTTATTCCTTACAAAGAATGTGTGTTGACATTAATCCCCCATTTCACAGAGATAACTTTTGAACATTTCCCAAAGAGAGGAGAATCAGTTGGCGGACGTGCTGGCTACGATGTCTTCTATGTTCAAAGTCAAATGGGATAACGAGGCTCCCCGGATCATTATCTGGAAGTTGGACGAACCTGCATATTGTTGTGATCTTGAGGCTGAGACAGTAACTGAGAAACCCTGGTATCATGAGGTGAAGAGGTACTTGGAAGCTCAAGAATACCCTGAAGGTGCATCCATCAATGACAAAAAATTCCTGAGAAGGTTCGCTGCAAAGTTCTTCCTCAGCAACGGCATTCTATACAAGTGAAACCATGATTCAACCTTACTGTGTTGTATGGATAAGACTGAAGCAGAAAAGATCATGGCAGAGCTGCATGAAGGTACCTTCGGAACGCATTCCAGTGGACATACCATGGAAAAGAAAATCCTTCGGGCAGGATATTTCTGGTCCACAATGGAAGCTAACTGTTACCAATATTCTCGGACATGTCACAAGTGCCAGATTTATGCAGATAAAGTGCATGTTCCTCAAGTTCCTCTGAATGTCTTGACAGCACCTTGGCCTTTCGCAATGTAGGGTATTGATATGATCGGCGAGATTAAACCTACGGCATCCAATGGGCATCGCTTCATCCTGGTTGCAATTGATTACTTCACGAAGTGGGTTGAAGCAGCTTCCTATGCTACGGTAACCAAGAACATCGTGGCACGGTTCATTCGGCACAACCTGATCTGTTGATACGGCGTCTCGGAAAGGATCATTACGGACAATGGTACCAATCTTAACAACAAGATGATCACTGAGCTCTGCGAGCAATTCAAGATACAGCACCACAACTCTTCTCCTTACCGGCCGAAGATGAATGGGGCTGTAGAAGCGGCAAATAAGAATATCAAAAAGATTGTGCAGAAGATGACAGTGACCTATAAAGATTGGCACGAGATGCTACCGTTCGCTCTTCATGGGTACCGTACCTCAGCAAGAACGTCAACCGGGGCAACTCCCTTTTCCTTGGTCTACGGTATAGAGGCAGTCTTGCCGATTGAAGTCCAGATACCCTCTCTCCGGATAATGAAGGATGCAGATTTGAGCGAAGATGACTGGATCCAGACTCGACTTGATCAGTTAAACCTAATTGACGAAAAGAGACTCACTGCTATTTGTCATGGTCAAACGTACCAAAAACGGATGATCAGGACATTTAACAAGAAAGTCAGACCACAAGAGTATCAAGTTGGGGACCTGGTAATCAAGCGCATCATTCTTCCACAAAGTGATCCCAGGGGCAAATGGACCCCTACGTACGAAGGGCCATTTGTGGTTAAACATGTGTTCTCAGGAGGAGCCATGATTCTAACCACCATGGATGGTGACGACCTTCCTCACCCCGCCAATGCAGACATAGTAAAAAAATACTACGCATGATAAAAGACCCGCTAGGTTGACATACCTAGGCAAAAATTAGGGCTTCCCGGCGAACCAAAAGGGTTCGGGAAAAAATAAGGGATGAAATAAAAAAATCTGTACACCCGGCAAGTCGAAAACCTGAAAAGGCGGCTTGGGCAAAAATGGGTATCCCGGTGGACTGAAAACCTGAAAGGGCGGTCCAGGCAAAAGTTAGGGATTAAAGCGTAATACTATGTCTCATTGGGTCACCTTGTATCCAGAATCCGGTATCAACATCAGGTTCAGACGGCATCGATCAGTCAGCTTCATCTTCAACTGAGTAGCCAGGTGATGAGACGCTCGAAGATATAAAGGCGATAGCAGAGTTGGAACCCAGTGGGATTGTTCTTTTCACATAGTTGTTTTGTTTTCCCTTTTCACAAAATTGTATAAACTCTGTTGTTCGGCGGCGTTCTCTTACTAGGACGTCAGCCTCTTGTACATAAACGCCTATTTACAGGCAAATTCAAAAAATCAATACAAATTCACTTTTCTAGACCAATTGCCAATTGTTTTTCCTTTTTTCTGTTTTGTTTTGCAAAGAACGTCCAATGTTCAATTGTGATATATGCATTTGACACTAATTGCTAACTCATAAATATTTGCATGCGAAACAAAGGATTAATTACAGGTAACATCAGAAACAGGGGCAATAATGAGTTGTCTAAGCGATCTGGTTGCTCTGTCCACCGAGGTACCAAGGTAGGTTCGGCTGAAGAACGTAACCAAGATACCTCCATTCCCCGAGAGTAAGACCAGAATCAGCAATACTCTCCCCCGAGCAATTGGTCTCCCATCAACCCTAACAAGGAACAATATCTCCAGCAAGTCAGCGACACTCTCCCCAAGCAGAGTTAGCCTACCGTCAGCCCTAAGGAAGTTGGGTATCCCCAAAAGATCTCAACATTCCCCAACGAAGTACACAAACATTTCTAACAAGCATCCCCGGCAGTCTTGATCTAAGATTGTTCCCCAGCGGAATACAAGACACCCTAGTGGAGCCACTTCCCCAGTACAATCCAAAAAAGATTCCCCAGGAGAGTTGAATCAATCTCCCCAGTAGATTCTGGAAGCTTATCCCCAATAGATTTTGAAAGCTTATCCCCTGCAGAGTATGAACGCTCCCCCGGCTTTATTCAAAGGTTATTTCCCCACCAGGATATAACTGGGTTATCCTCAGCCAATTACCACGGAAAGATCTTCCCCGACGAAGTCTTCCTACCCCCAGCGGAGTTCATCTTCCAACAAAGCTCAACAATGGTATCCCCAGCGGAGTTATCATCAATCTCAGCAAGGTGCCTCTTTCCCCACAGAGTAATTCCCCGCAGAGCAATCTATTCGCCAAGTTTATCCCCCAACGGAGTCATCTTCTCCTACCGACATTCTTGCAACCATCATCCCCAGCGGAAACAAAGAATTCTATTCCTCAAACATCAGCCCAGGATTTGACTTCCCGGCACCCGTCAAGGATTTATTTTCCTAGACGACAATACATTCACGAACATCACATCTTCATACATTATAGCATGCACATATGCATCATGAAAATACAATCTCATTTATTCTGAGAACATCACGCATGTCATACATCATGACATTACATACAACTAACGTTTTGCCTTTTCAGGACAAAGGTCAATACAAAGATGATTACTAGTAACTGTCGTAATTCTAGATCCGATTCCTGTATCTTGCCAGGGTGTATCTGTTGACGACTAATTCCAGACTCGATTCCTGTATCCTGCCAGGGCACGTCTGAAGAGTTTGAAGATCCGATTCCTGTATCTTGCCAGGGTGTATCTGTTGACGACTAATTCCAGACTCAATTCTTGTATCCTGCCAGGGCACGTCTGAAGAGTTTGAAGATCCGATTCATGTATCTTGCCAGGGTGTATATGTTGACGAATAATTCCAGACTCGATTCCTGTATCCTGCCAGGGCACGTCTGAAGAGTTTGAAGATCCGATTCTTGTATCTTGCCAGGGTGTATCTGTTGACGACTAATTCCAGACTCGATTCCTGTATCCTGCCAGGGCACGTCTGAAGAGTTTGAAGATCCGATTCCTGTATCTTGCCAGGGTGTATCTGTTGACGACTAATTCTAGACTCGACTCCTGTATCTTGCCATGGCACGTCTGAAGAGTTTGAAGATCCGATTCCTGTATCTTGCCAGGGTGTATCTGTTAACGACTAATTCCAGACTCGATTCCTGTATCCTGCCAGGGCACGTCTGAAGAGTTTGAAGATCCGATTCTTGTATCTTGCCAGGGTGTATTTGTTGATGACTATTTTCCGGACTCGATTCCTGTATCCAGCCAGGGCACGTCTACATAAAGGGTTTGAAGATCAACACCTGTAACAGGCCAGGTAATTATCTTTCTTTCTCAGGTACGCAAGTTCTCGCTAAGGAATCTCTTACGCGATCGACACCTAGATGGCATCTGTAAGCCCATCCACATACCAACAGTCTCCAAATGGAGTCTATAAGCCCATTCCCGATAAAGTTCTGTCATACTTCCAGATGGCATCTATAAGCCCATCCTCCTATCCATCATTCCTCCAAATGGCATCTGTAAGCCCATTCCCGACATCACACTGCTGATACTTCACTCTATGTGAGTGCAAATTTCTGGGCACTCTAGTGTTCAATCATCTTCCACCCTCGGATCACGAAAGGCACACAAGCCAATCTACATCCTCAGGTCTAAGAAGATTGAACAGGGGCAACTGTTGTACCCCAAAATTTTCCCTCCCATATTCTTCAAGATTTGGCAAGATCAAGCTTCAAAATCTCTGAAGGGTTGCACAGTCCAATTGCCTCCCAACACAGTCAAAATTAGGGTTTTGGTTCTGGAAAAGAAATTGAGGTTTCCAAGGGTCCAATCAAGTCCCATATGCCTACATACATTGTCAAGCATTCATATGTCAAGTTTCAGGACTCACAGCATCAAGTTGCTCAGTCAAAAAACCCTAAATGCTTCACAATCAACTGCAGGGGCAAAATGGTCATTTGACAGTCAAAAGTCAAAATTTTTGGTCAACATCTTATTTTGAAGCCACAATAATCATTTGATCAATTCTTGATCATGATTCCACAAGCATGGCTCAAAAAGTCTCAAGATGCAAAAGTTTCTATTTTTGGACAGTTGAAAAGTCAACTGCAAATTGACCAAGGCATAACTTCTTCATGGTTTATCAGAAAAATTCCATTCAATGCTCATTTTGAAGAGAATGACATTTCCTACAACTCATCTTCACACTTCAAGTCCAAGAAATGCTCTCACAAAAAGTTATCAATTTCAACATTATAGGTCATTTTCAAAAGTCAACAAAAAGGCACTTTAAGTCAAAGACCATAACTTGAGATTGGTAAATCAAAATGACATGGGACCAAAGGCATTGGTTAGAGGACTTCAAGACCTTTCCAAAATGTCCACGAACATGATCATAGCTTCAAAATTGAGCAAGATATGCATTGGAGAAGTTGGGAAATTTTTGGGAACTTTCAAAAGTCAACTTTGCCTAAAACACTTCAAATTTGCTAATGGGCCTCAAATTCTTCCTTGAATCATTACCCAAAGCCTATGCACGACCCATTGAGCTTAAAAGGATTTATTTTCTTATTTTTAATTAATTAATTGAATTTTTATTCTTATTAATTCATTTAATTAGTTTTAATTGTAGAAAAATATCAAATAATGGTTGTCAAATCTTTTTATGCAGCAAATATACCCCAAATATGCTAAAGATTTCGTGCATCAATCAACAAGACAAGATCTTCCATAATTGGCAAAGTTTAATTGAAAAAAAGATTGAAATTCCATGATTGAAAATCAAATATTCAAATCATAAATTCATGGACTTATGGGCTTGTTTTTGACCTAGAATCCTTCACATACATATGCACAAGGAAAGCCTACTGAGGCATACACGAAAAAACTGCTGAAAGCTCATACTCACTTTGCAAAATTTTCATAAAAACTCAAAAACTGTTTTCTGATTTACAGTCCAATTCAGAGAAGATTGTTGATTCCAAACCCTTGCTGAGAGTTCCCTGAACGTGTTACAACCACTTTCCAGCTCTCATACTCAAAGAAATGGTAAAGCAAAGTCAGGATTTGATCAAATATTTTCTTAATCGAAACCTAATTTATATGCATCATTAACATGTTTTGCTTGTGGATTTGTATTACTGACACCTTCCTGAAGCGTTTGGTATAGTTTAATTATTCTAAAACTACTTGTATCAAAATCCACCATTGAAGGACATTAGGGTTTCAGAGTTTCAATATTGGGGGTTTCCATATACTGTAAAATTGGACCACCAAACCTATATGGATGAACTCGTTGCAACAAGCCTGATTCATTGAGATACTCGCGCCCAATTTATATAAGTTGTAGGCGTAATTGCTATTTTCAGGACTTTTAGTTTGTGGGGGTTTAAAACCCCCGCTACTTGCTTTATATAATTGCAGGAAAACGAAGAAGAAACATATGTGGCTCTATGTGGTTGGGAGGTTTGAATTTGCGCGCGTTTCCCAGCGTAGTGGTTACTTTTTTATATTATATTTACTATCCTTTATATATACAAATGCGTTTGGCAGCTCAGTTGGTGGATGACACGCTTGGCAAGCATTGGGACCTGGGTTCGATTCCCAGGTCCCCCATATAATTCTTGATTTTTGTCCTAACGTACTCATATGCAGCACTCATTCAATATCCCTACCATGAGCCTCACGCACAGCTTGCCAGATGGCCATGATGCCCAATCCAATGGCCAGAAGATGGAATCCAGGGTGTACCCCAGTCAAGCCTCATACGCATGATCAGAAAAGTCAAACAAGGCCTTGTCTCTTGGGCCAGAATTGCTTCAAAACACCTCCATTTGGGCCTGAAACCCCCCTTGGTTTGCATATTTTTTTATTCTATTTTCTTTTCTTTTCTAATTCTTTTTAATTGTTTTAGTTGCTTTTTCACCATAAAATAATTTTCCATAATAAAAACAGAAAAATCAAAAATACAAAATATGTTTAATTAATATTTAATTTACCATTAATTTATTTTTGTAAATAAATAAATAACAATTAACTTAGTTAATTTAGGTTCAAATTTTAATCTTTTTTCTAACAAATAAAAAATATATAGAATTAGGTTTTGACATTTTCACTTTTTTTCCTTAATTAATTATTTTCCTCATTATTTATTATTATTATTAATTGCTATTTTTGTAAATAAACATGTAAATTAATTAACTAGTAAATTAGGTTAACTTTAATATTTTCTTAAATAATTAAAATAACTTAGATTTAGGGTTTCCTTTTAAATTCTTTTTCTTATTTTCATAAATACAAAAACATAAAAAACATTTCCTTTTCTTTAATCAAATAATTAATTAGCATTTAATTTCATTTAATTTCAAGCAAAGGGTCAAAACCCTCGGACGTTCAATTTCTATTTCGCGTATTATTTTCTTTTGAATATTATGTAACTGCTCAAGGATGTAATAGTAATTAGGTTTATCGCTTTTCTTTTACTTTCCGCATCTTTTATCAAAAAAATGGGTCTTTGTATTTTGGCGATGTATAGACCCGCGCCTTGTAATAGCGTAACCTTTATTTTCCTGTATTTTACTTTCCGCACTCTTAAATTCTAAATTGCATGAAAGAATGTATGTTAATTAAAAACAAGCGTAGCTCACAATGCCATGATCAAAGATAAACTTAACATGAAAACGACACACAAATACACACACCACTTCTAGGGTACGCCTCACTTGTTGCCTTCGAAACGTGGTCGTCAAGTATAGGACGTTTTAGCGGTCCTTATGTCCATGATCCAGTTGCCTCGAAATAGTTGCCTCAAAACAGTTGCCTCGAAACAGTTGCCTCGAAACAGTTTCCTCGAAACGGTTGCCTCGTATTAAAAAAGGATCAAGGACATAAGGGTAGCTTCTAAGGTGTCCTACTATTGCTTGGGTGACCACACTGTCCCTACACTCGAATTGACCCGAACACCTCCAACGGTGGTGCTACCTACCTCTCAATGGCGGAATGGCACTACCTTAAGGACATTTACACAGCCTAATTCCTTAGGGTAGGTAGATGACTCGTAGATACTTTCTCTCTTCTAAAAACAAACAAAAAAATCTTTTCACACCGACACTTTCAAAAAGCTTTCAAAACAATTTTTCAAACACTCTTGAGGACAGATACAAGAGTTATTCAGAAATCTTTCAATGAAACTTTTACAAACCCACTCACAATTGAAAAGCAAACATTTTGAAAACATAAGAGCAAGTATCTAAGAGCCCATGGATAACCATGGATAGAAAGGGTGCTAACACCTTCCCTTTCTATAAATCTACCTCCCGAACCGAGAAACTATCTCATAAGGAATTTTGCTGTGCTTTTGTCCTGTCCATGTTGGAGAAAATAAAAGACAGTGGCGACTCTTGCTTCCGTGACATTTCGCGAACCAGCGTTAAACAGTCAGTTCTAAATCCACCGATCACAGGTTCCCATTTTGCTATTGCCTTTATGTCTTTGAGTGTCTCATCCCTTTCGTTGCTTGTCCGAAGTTGATTGGATTGATTAGTACTGCTTTGAGCTTGATAGTTGATACTGAAGACTGGCTGTAAGGTGATCCAATGGGACATAGTTATACGCTTTAAATCTCTAACTTTTGCCTGGACCGCCCTTTCGGGTTTTCAGTCCACCAGGATACCCTTTTTTGCCCAAGTCGCCTTTTCAGGTATTCGACTTTCCAGGTGTACAAAAAAACTTTCATGTATATCCCTAATTTTTGCCCGAACCCTTTTGGTTCGCCGGAATGCCCTTATTTTTTCCTAGGCCAGTCAACCTAGCGGGTCTTTGTTTATGCGTAGTATCTTTTAACTATGTCCGTGTTTGCAGGGTGTGGAAGGTCGTCATAGTCCATAGTGGTTAAGATTATGGCTCCACCAGAAAATATGTTCTTGATTACAAATGGCCCTTTGTATGTGGGAGTACATTTTCCCCTGGGATCACCTTATGGCAGTAAGATCCGCTTGATTACCAAGTCACCAGCCTAATATACCTGACGTATGACATTCTTGTTGAAAGCTTTAATCATATGTTTTTGGTACATCTGACCATGGTGAACAGTCGCAAGCCTCTTCTCATCAATCAGGTTCAATTGGTCAAGTCGAGTCTGAACCCATTCGTCTTCATTCAAACCTGCATCCTTCATGATTCCCAAAGAAGGGATCTGGACTTCATTGGGTAGGACAGCCTTCATACCGTATACCAGAGAGAAAGGAGTTGCCCCTGTTGATGTGCGCATTGTGGTACGGTAACCATGAAGAGCAAATGGTAACATATCGTGCCAATCTTTATATGTCACCGTCATATTTTGAATGATTTTCTTGATGTTTTTGTTAGCAGCTTCTACAGCGCCATTCATCTTTGGTTGGTAAGGAGAAGAGTTATGATGTTGGATCTTGAATTGCACGCAGAGCTCGGTGATCATTGTATTATTGAGATTGGTACCATTATCTGTATTGATTCTTTCTGGAATACTATACTGACAGATAAGGTTATGTTTGATGAATCGGGCCAGTACGTTCTTGGTAATAGAAGCAAATGAAACTGCCTCGACCCACTTTATGAAGTAATCAATGGCAACTAGGATGAAGCGGTTCCCATTGGAAGTTGTCAGTCTAATTTCCCCAATCATGTCGATGCCCCATATTGCAAACGGCCATGGAGAAGTTAAGACGTTCAGAGGAACCGGAGGTACATGTACCTTGTCAGCATAGATCTGGCATTTGTGACAAGTCTACGAATGCTAATAACAGTCTGCTTCTATATTGGACCAGTAGTATCATGATCATAGGATCTTTTTAGCCATTTAATTTCCACTGGAATGAGTGCCAAAGGTACCTTAGTGTAATTCATCCATAATCTTTTTTTCCTCACTCTTGTTTACACACTGAAGCAAGGTAGAGTCATGATTGCGCTTGTAGAGGATCCTGTTACCGAGGAAGAACTTGGTAGAGAACCTTCTTAAGAACTTCTTATCATTGGCTGAAGCTCCTTCGGGATATTCTTGGCTTTCGAGATATCTTTTGACTTCATGGAACCAAGGTTTATCCACTACTTCTTCAGTACCAATCTCATGACAGTATGCTGGCTCATCCATCCTTTCAATGGTGATCTGAGGAGCTTCATTATCCCACCTGACCTTGAACATGGATGACATTATAGCTAGCGCGTCCGCTAGTTTATTTTCCTCTCGTGGAAAATGCTCAAAGGTAACTTCTTCAAAGTATGGGGTTAGTGTCAACACATGCTCTTTGTACAGGATGAGATTAGGATGCTTCATGTCCCATTCTCCTTTGATCTGGATGATTACCAAAGCCGAGTCTCCAAACACGCTTAAGAACTTGATCCTTAAATCGATTTCAGCTTTGAGACCCGTGATACATGCTTCATACTCAGCCATATTGTTGGTACAGTTGAAACATGGCCTGGAAGTGAAAGGAGTATGAAAGCCTTCAAGAGATATGATCATAGCGCCAATGCCATTGCCAAGAGCGTTGGAAGCTCCGTCAAATACCATAGTCCATTAGGATCCTTTTTCAGGTCCTTCATCCGGTCCAGGTTCTTCATGATCAGTTACTAACATGATATTCTCACCCGGGAATTCAAAATTCATGGATTGGTAGTCATCCATATCCTGATGAGCCAAATGATCAGCTAGTACACTTCCCTTGATTACTTTCTGGGTTGTATGTTGAATGTCGTATTCGGTCAGGATCATTTGCCATCTTGCTATTCTTCTGGAGAGAGCGGGCTTCTCAAAGATGTATTTGATAGGATCCATTTTAGATATCAACAAAGTAGTATGGGTCAACATATCTTGTCTTAGTCGATGAGCAGCCCATGCCAAAGCAAGTTTTCTCGAGCAATGAGTATCTTGTTTCATAGTCGGTAAACTTTTTGCTAAGGTAGTATATTGCATGCTCTTTTCAACCAGACTCGTCATGCTGCCCTAGCACACACCTCATTGAATTATCTAATACTGTTAAGTACATAATCAGAGGTCTTCCTTCAACTGGAGGCATCAGAATTGAAAACTTTTGGAGATATTCCTTGATTTTGTCAAAGGCGTTCTGGAAATCGTTGTTCCACTTCACTGCTTGATCTTTCTTCAGTAATTTGAAGATTGGCTCACAAGTAGCGGTTAGATATGAAATGAATCTGGCTATGTAGTTTAAGCATCCCAAGAATCCTCTAACTTCCTTCTCAGTGCGAGAAGTTGGCATTTCTTGTATAGCTTTGACTTTTGCAGGATCCACTTTAATGCCTTTGCCACTGACTATGAAACCTAAGAGCTTACGGGATCTTACTCCGAAAGTGCACGTATTTGGATTCAGCCCCAATTTATATTTCTTCAGCCTGTCAAATAGTTTATGTAGGTGATCAAGATGCTCTTCTTCGGTCTGAGACCTGGCTATCATGTCATCAACGTATACCTCTATCTTGTGATGGATAATATCATGAAATAAAGCTACCATGGCCCGTTGATAGGTCGCCCCAGCGTTCTTCAACCCAAATGGCATAACCTTGTAACAGAAAGTGCCCCACTGTGTAACGAAGGTTGTCTTCTCCATGTCTTCAGGTGCCATCTTGATCTGATTATACCCAGAGAAACCATCCATGAAGGAGAATACCTTATGTTGTATGGTGTTGTCAATCAGAACATCAATGTGGGGAAGTGAGAAGTCATCCTTGGGGATTTCCCTATTCAGGTCTCTGTAATCCACACACATACGTACCTTACCGTCCTTCTTAGGCACTGGAACAACATTAGCGATCCATTGTGGATAAGACGTGACAGCTAAGAAACTGACATTGAACTGTTTCATGACTTCAGCCTTGATCTTTTCTGACATATCTGGCCGCATACGAAGAACCTTTTGTTTCACTGGAGGGCAATCCTCTTTTGTAGGTAGGCGATGAACCACAATATCGGTGTCAAGTCCCAGAATGTCTTTGTATGAGCAGGAAAAAACCTCAACATAGTCATGTAGCATCTGTATTAACTGTTGTTTGACAGTGGGCTCCAAGTTAGCACATATCTTGACTTCTTTTCTGTCCTCTTAGGTACCCAAGTTAACTGTCTCAACTGGTTCCTCGTCTGGCAAGCTCTCCTGGTACCTCATAATCTTCCTCACCTTCGTCATCGACTTGGTTGATCATATTTTCGAAACCATAATGAGCAATAGCAAAACCGTTATCAATGGGATCCAGAGTGGATGTGGATCTGCATTTTGATATGTGAGTGTGTGTAAGAGCATAGCTGTTTTAATAGAGTAAAAAGTAGAAAAGAAAGGCAAAGAGCGCAAAATTTGTATGTAAAAACGTCCAATACTTTATTAATGACATATGATAATGATACATTAACCCTCACAAAATAACCATTGTTCCTCAGGTAAGACGCACGGTTTTGGAGTTTGTATTATTCATTTATTACATATCTAAAAACAAAAAAGGACATTTGCTCCTGAATAAAAGAAATCCGCATAAAGTATTTAGCCTTCCAGTTGGTGAGTCCTCCGCTGACAGTTGGGAAGATCCACTGGTCCATGTCACAGTCACTGTCATTGTCTTCCAAAGCATTAACCCTATGATTGCTGATGCGTAAGGTGGTCCTCCAACACGAGCACGACGAACAGCCCTTTGAGCTCCTGATGTAAAACCGAAACCAAATTTTTCAGATTTGTAGGGAATATCCGGAAGTTAGCCCCAAATTATACACCCACCTTCTTCAATAACTGCGCTGGCATCCTTCAGAGAAGCCATCTTCAGCGGAGGCCTGGTAGTTTTTGGAATACTGGCAGAGGTTTTGGTTGTAGAAACGGTATGTGGAACCTCCTAAAAGTTCTGACAGGGGGCTCAATGAACTCGCCTTCCATTTCAACGTACCTGAAAGATTTCAGGTGGCTTACCATGTACTCCTCCTCCCCATGAACTATGATAATCTTCCGATTAATCAGGTACTTCAGAATCTGATGTAAGGTGGAAGTCATAACACCAACCCCATGGATCCAGGGTCGACCCAATAAACAGGAGTAAGATGGGCGGATGTCCATCATATAGAAAGTGGAATTAAAGTTCGAAGTGCCCACTTTGATAGGGATGTCCACCTCGCCATGCACTATTCTTTTAGAACCGTCGAAGGCTCTCACCAGAATGTTACTAGGCTTCAGAGTTAATCCTTAGCAATCTAACCTGTCAAGGGCCTTCTTGGGTAGAACATTCAGTGATGAACCTGTATCCACTAGAACATGGGCCAAAGTAGTGCCCCTGCACTCGATAGAGACGTGTAGGGCATCATTATGTTTACTTCCTCTAGGAGTTAGATCAGCATCAGAGAAACCTAGCCCATTGTCAGCAGTCAAATTAGCACAGTCTTCAAATTGATCGGCGGAGGTTTCTTGAGGCACGTGAGCAGTCTTGAGGAATTTCACTAAAGCCTTGGCATGGGCCTCAGAGCATAATAACAGGGCCATCATTGAGATCTTGGAAGGGGTCTGCCCCAGTTATTCAACCATATTGTAGTCGCTCTTCTTGATTATTTTTAAGATTTCCTCCATCTCTTGCTTAGAGGATTCTAGGATGATTTCCGGGTGCACCTTCATTTGGGCAGGCTTAACCAATATCTCTTTGCCCCGAGTCTCAGTTGACTCGGTAGCAGGGGTAATAGCAGGAGTAGAAATGGGAATATTAATAGGAGCAATAGAAGGGATGATCATAGGAGTAGCAACAGTTTTAGGAGGAGAGATCTCGGGGGAGAAAACTCTTCCACTTCTTGTTATCTTACTGGTCCAGGAAATATTGCTAATGTCAAGATCAGAGTCTTCAGCATCTTTGTCTTTCACGACCAACAATTCTTGCTTGACGCCATGGTAATAGAAGTCAGCCCCATAGTTCCCGGGGACAGGTTTATCTGAAGAATATGGTATAGGTCCAGGGAAAGTAATTATCAATTGAGCAACTTTCAGAACAGATGTAATCCTGGCAGGTCTTTTGGAGGAGATCTTGGGAGGATTGGCGGAAATGGTAATGATAGAAACATCTTCACACAGAGTACTTATAACTGGAGTCTTCTCAAATAGGATTTCTTTATCGTCCATCAGGCACTGAACGCCTTCCTTCAGCAAATGGCAACCATTGGGTAAGGACAAACATAAGTGGCAACCTTCGCCATAACTCGAAAATAAACCAGTCTGTAAGAGATTCTTCTTAATAGTCAGGAGTGGGGTAGCTAATTCATCAACAGAAGAAACAAACATGTCATCATCAATAGCATTAATACCACGATCGTGCTTGGGCATAGGGGAAGTTATAACATTAGGGGTCTCAGGAGCGTCAAATTCAATCTCCTTTGCTTCAATCAAATCATGCACCTTGTTCTTCAAAGCCCAACAGTCGTTGGTATCATGTCCCGGACTTTCAGAATGGTAAGCACACTGAGCGTTTGCATTGTAGTGAGGAGATGTAGTGTTGGGATTTTGGGAGCCTCTTTTAGGGTAACCAAATTGGATTTCAGCGGGTGTGGTAAAACCTGAGATAGGGTCATGTTGATTCGGGTAAACTGTCTCCTTGGCTTATCTGTTCTGGACTGATTATTTTGTTGCTTGTTTGATGCAGAATTATAAATCATAACAGCCCCTACCGTCGAACGATGCTCAGTTTTTAAGATTTCTTTAGCCATAAGCAGCACTTACCTCCTTCTTCTCTGTGAACGGTTTCTTTGCAGTGATGGAGGATGCATCCCTTTGTATCTTACCACTTTTAATGCCAGCCTCTACTCGTTCACCTGTCAAGATCAATTCTGTAAACCCAGTAGAAGAACTTCCAATCAGGTGATTAAAGAATGGACCGGATAATATGCCCAAGAACATGTCCATCAGCTCCCTATCAGACAATGGAGGATGGACTCTTCCTGCAAGGTCTCTCCATTTTTGGGCATAGTCCTTAAAACCCTCGTCGGAACCCATAGACATGTTTTGCAACTGTGTACGAGTCGGGGCGAGGTCAACATTATATTGGTACTGCTTATAGAAAGTAGTAGCCAGATCTTCCCAATTACGCACATTGGTTCTTTCTATTTGATAGAACCATTCCAGCTGAGTTCCTACCAAACTTTCCTGGAAGAAGTGTACCCACATATCCCTATCAGTAGTGTGGGTTGGATTTTCTTGACATACGACCTTAAATGCAGCTTAGGACAGGAGACACTGTCGTATTTAGCAAATGTAGGGACCTTGAACTTCCGCCGGATGACAACCCCTGAGACCAGTCCGAGCTCTTCAAAATCCAACCCAGGTACCTTTTAGATCTCCGTTGCATTTAGTCGATTCTCTAGTTGTTTGTATTTATCATCAGCAGGAGGATACTGCTCCTCAAAATAGTCAGGTTCATCTTCTTCAGACTCCCTTGTGTTGTGGTATTCTTTTCTTGGCTCTCCATCCTGATTTTCTCTCTCTCTTGACGGAGTTGCGAGCTCTGAAACATGCTTCACTGGTCCTTTGAACCTCCTTCCCAAATTCAAAACACCCACTGGCTTCTTTTTATTCTTCTTATCCTTGAGAATCAGAGCTTTCAAGTCCTCTTGTCCCTTGGCCAGATTCAGGAACATTTCTTGGAACTGAGCATTTTGTGCCTGAAGTTCCTTAATTGTTTGTTCAAGAGCCATTGCTGAAATAAACAGCGAAGAAGATAAGAAACATGTCCTAAAACCTGTTTATGCAATGATATGTATGGTATATGTATGCAATGATTTCAAGGACTCCAGGAAATTTAAATTTGTGAACCAAAATGAAACAAATATTTTATTAGTAGAATTCAAAGTACAATTGCCTTTTTAGGCTTACAATTGAAAATTTTCTAAAAACTAAGACATCAAGTTTCTCATGGGCGCTTCTTCTTTGTGTCGAGATAGACATTAAGACCTTTTCTTCGTGAAGTAGCTCCGTAAGCTCCAAGACTTTCTTCTCATTGACATAGAAATGATTTCTAAAGGTATCCCGTTCTTTCTCCAACTGAATCCAGGATCTCTGCAGCTCTTCAAGATCAATGGGCATGTCAGGATGGAGAACTGTATAAGGAACATCCCCTTCGGAAATGGGCTCCACGACCACTAGTAAGATGGCTATATATGGCACTATAAAGTTCTGAGTGTGAGCTCGTACCCATTTGAGATAGGGTTCCATAGGATGGAAGTCTTAGGCCCCAAAGTCCTGGTATCAAATCTGTTTACCATGCCCCAAGCTCGTATAAACTTCTGACGATACCCTTGAGAATCATCCTCATAGTTAAACATAATGCCCTGGATAAGCATATCGTGGGGACCATCCCTTCGAGCATAACCAAATTGTCGTAAGTCGAGAGAAGGATTATAAGTTATACCTCCCTTAATTCCAAGTAGTGGGACATTAGGGAATTCCCCGTAGTGGTCAATAACATAAATATCTCCCATAGATCAAGAATACCAAAGGATATCCGAGTGAGAAAGTGACATTATCCTTCACGACCAACCCAAACCTTCTTCATTCTTCAATACTGATTTAGGGAGGTGAGAAATAAACCACCTTGACAATAATGGCACGCAACACATAACAATCCCTTTTCTCTTCATGGTGCGAGTGTGGAGGGTATGCAAGATGTCTCCGAGTAGAGTAGGCACATGGTTACGAGAGAGGAAAACCTTGATAGAATTCACATCTATGAGAAAGTATGGATTAGGGAACAACACTAAACCATAGATTAGAAGGGCCAGAACCTCCTCAAAATCTTGGAAATCCAAATCATCCCAAAATTGGTGAGCCTTCTCGTATAGAAACTTGGCTATAAAACCCTTAATACCACTTATTGTTTCCCAGTTGGATACAATGTCGGACTATTTCAGATGTAAAGCTGTTGCAATGACTTCTGGCTTGGGAGCTTCTTTTAAACTGGTGAAAGGCGTCTGATCAAGAATAGGTATACCCAATATTTGAGAGGAATCTTCCATGGTGAGCACCAACTGGTAATCTAGAAAAGTGAAGCAATGGTTCTTAGGGTCAAAGAATTGAAAGAGTACACTCATCATCTTCTCATCAAAACCCGAGGTAACCAGACTGAGAAGTCGACCATATTTCTTGGTAAATGTGGAAGTCTCGGGAACCCTTGATACTAGATTTTTGAGTTTGAGAGGTATTCTCACGAAGCTGATCCAGATAGTATTTCTACGAGCGGAAGCCATGACCTGCAAAACAGAACAAAGATAAATTCCCTTGGTCCTTGAAATGATCAGTGTAATGAAGAATGGATGTTATGATGCATGATGTTATGTTTAAGCAAATTAATCACACACAAGCAAAACACACAAGACCTTAGGTTTAGGCTTGCATGGAGTTTATAGGTAAGTACCCTCTTGAATTTTAGTTGGTTCAACTTGTCCTAGAAATAGTAACTAGATTCTAAGGAGCCTCAATATCACTGATCTTTCTTTATCAAGCATTATTTCAGCTTAGCAATCTTTTCTCGCGGCTGAAACATCTCGAAAGTTCGATCTCAATGAGTGTAGCATCGAGTATCAACCAATCCCCGACTTTACACCGAGGCCGGCTATCTCACTACTTTCTAATGGCCAAGTTTGTTCAGCTAAGGTTCTAAGGTATGTTAGTGCTTCACGGCACCATGTGACGGCCCCGTATTCTCCTCGATTCAACACAAGGGATACCGGTACCGACCAAAGTGTCACACTAACACAGCTATCGCTTCAACCATATCAGTCTACGTCGTACAGTCTCCACGATCTATTGTTGTTTACCTAAAAAGATGCCCCCAGATCCGGGTGTAGGATCTATAGTAATAACCCAAACAACCCTCTAAAGATAAAGCATACAAAGCAAGCAAATGCAATAGATTTAAAATGAACTAACTCTAAGGTAACCCCACTTTTTATAAATCCCCAGCAGAGTCTCCAATTCTGTGATACGGTGGTAGAACCGACTGTTATATACTGGTTTTTGCATTTTGTGTTTGCAAATGTTGCGGTAAGCAAGAGTCGCCACCGACTTTTCTTTTATCCAAATTAAGGAAAGGGTGAAAAGAACAGAAAAAGACTTTTTCGAGATTATTCTGAGTAAGAGGGTAGATTATGGAAAGGGAAGGTGTTAGCACCCTTTCCATCCATAGTTATCTATGGGCTCTTAGAGGTTTGCTCGTTTGGAAATACCTTTGTGCTTTGTGTGTTTGAAAAAATTTTGAAATGCCTTAGTGCAGCGATTTGCTTTGCTTTCAACTCTTGTATCAGTCCTCAAGAGTGTTAACAAAGCATATTCTTTTGAATTTTTTTTTTGAAAAGTAGTATTTGTGTAAGTGTAAAATGTTTTGAGCAAACTTCTAACAGCTATATACTTTTCTACTCGAAAAGGTAGTTCTTTTCCTCCTATCCTTTAGACAGTTCTATGCCACTATTAGTGAGTAGGTAGCCCTATCGTTGGATGTATGAGGGACATCGAAGGGATAATACAGTCACAAAAGCAACTTATGGAGATGCTTTTGCAATTTTGTTTAGGGACTAGATCATTTACCGATAAGGCAATTGTTGGGTCATCGAGGGACTATGATCTTTTTGATTTACGGGTCATTGATAAAGCGTTCATGCCTCATGACTGTTTTATTTCTGAAGGCAACCAAAGTGGGATTCCCTAGAGGTACATGTGTGCAAGTGTGTCATGTTCAGTTATTTTTGTCTTTTAGTTAAGTTTGCTAGTGTTTGATTATTAGTCTTATCATGCACGCCTAATTACTAGCAGTTAATATATATTGCAGAATATTAAAGTGCATGAACTTAAATCTACGCTATTACAATGCTTTGGGGAGGGGGATATTTACATGTCTAAAAATGAGGGTGATAAAGCAATAAATATCCTAGTTTTAATCTATTACATCCAGTGAGCAGGTACATTAATAATAAAGATGCGAAATAAAATAAACACGCGTGAAATTGAAAATAACGTCTAAAAATATCCTAAGAAATAAAAATCTTTTTGTTTTGTTTTTTATGTATAAAAGAAAATAAAGCCTAAATCTTTTTAATTTTAATTTTAAGAAAGATGTTAAAATAATTAATTTCTTTATTTACAAATTAGTATAATTAAAAAATATGAACTTAATATTTTTGTGATTTTTTTATTTAAAGTTAATTTAAATAAAATAGGGCCAATAAAGAAATGAAAACAAAAAATAAAAATAGAACAGGAAGCATCCTTCGATTGCGGGGAGATGGGGTCTTTTGATTCTATGAAGGGAAAGTTGTCTTTCGATGCCCTTCGATCCAATGAAAGGATGTGGCTTTCGATCCAGAGGGCACTGCTGGAATTGCCTGATGGATCACCTGTGAGGGCGCTGCATCTACAAAGATATGGTAGCAAAACGAAAAGCATGACCTGGGTACCCAACCTAGGTATTTCGATTTTGTGCGTGTTGGGTCTATTCAGGTTACATCTGAAGCAAGTGTTAGCAGCAAAACAAAGGTAGACCTGGGGTCAAACCCAGATCTTTATTCTTGAATAACAAATCGAAAGAAACTAACAAATGTTGATGTGTCATGCAAATGTAGAGGTTAATCTTTTTACCAATTCTTACCAATGGTTGATGGATGAATATGTGATGATGGGTGTGGGTACCCTTGTTTGATGATTGCTTCGATTTGGCTTCTAGACGTGGGTACCTTTGTTTAAGGGTTACTTTGATTTGGATCACTTATGAGATTTTTGATAACTTTGGTGGGTTTATGGGGCAGTGTATCTCCAATGTGTGTGTAACTGTCTATTTGGCTTACAAGCACATTGCTTATATAGAGTAGAAGGGAGGGGACAAGAAGACAATAGTTTAAACTGCCATAAACAAATGTTTTCAAGGCCATGAATGAAGTTTTGTAACGTTGGCCAAAAACATGGGATCTTATCCTTTTTTGAAATTTGAATGTATGTGGACATTTTAGCTCCTTCGAATGCCCTCTAATGTTGCTCTTCGACTGGCCTCAAGTTTCCTCTTTTGGCTGGACCTCTTGTGTATCCTTCGACTGGGCTCAAGTTGCCTCTTTCAACTGGACCTCTTGTATAGCCTTCGACTGGGTATAGTATTACTTTCTTTGAATGGGTCTTTAGATGGTCCTTTTGGTGTACCCTTCGAATGGGCCTTGGGTGTGTTGAAGTGAGTACAATTGTTTCACAAGGGGGTCAGCGCCCAGTCGAAACTAGCACAAAGGCAGCCTATGCCTTGTGGATACTAGCATGAAGCAAGTCAAGGCAGGCATAAAGGAGGCCATTGCCTAGGTGAAGCTGGTACAAAGGTGGCCAGCGCCTTGTGGTCGAAGGCAACTTTTTTGCCTGGCGCATCAAAAGAAGCTTTTTTCCTGGTAGATCAAAGGCAACCCTGAAGGAGTCTTGGCCTTGTGTGTTGAAGGCAAGCTGAAGAGGCATACGTGCGCTGGTGACACGCTGAGGGGTCTTTTGCCCAGTGGGAGCTTTTTGAATCGAAGGCCAGTTTGGAGAAGTTCTTGCTTTGTGCCCTAAAGGCACGCCCAGAGGGATAATTTGCCTAGTAGAAGCAAGAAACAAACTTGCTCCAAGGAAAACAAATGCCCAATCGAAGCAGGGATCCAGCTTGCATACAGGTAGCCATTTCATTTGTGAGTCAAGCCATCATGCAAAGACAATGGTGCAATCGAATGAGCACTGACAAGAAGCCCTTTCCCTTTGGATCGAAGGAGGTTGTTTTAAAGGGAAAACATGCCCAGTCAAAGTTAGGTGTGAAGCAAACAAGCAAAAGACCAAGGCTTTAATCGAAGCTTGGAAATTTGAGGCAAACTTGGAAGAGGTTAGACGCTCAATCGAAGCTTGTCCAAATACCAATCGAAAGGCCTTTTAACATGCCAATCAAAGGATTTTGTAAAAATGTCAATCAAATACTCCTTGTTTATCTTCAAAAAAATTTATCTTTCCTTTGATCAGATGCTTGTGATCACCATGTAAGAGAAAGATCTTAGGAAAATATGAGAGGGCAAATTTTGGGGTACAACAACAAGCAATGGTTCGAGTCTGGGAGAGCTTGATGACACCAAAATGTATCATATATTTGAATCGACTTAGGCATGTTTTCTTATCATTTTATTTCCATTTCTAGTATTATGTTGGTGGTTTTCCTTTGTTTAAGGAAATTGACTAATCAGGAGTTGTGTGCGAAGAAACGAAGCAAAATAGACGAAAAACGAAGATTTGGAGCAAGCTTGCATCTATGGCTACCCCCATGGCATTCTTCCTAGGGCTTTCATGGGTGGTCCACGTATGAGAAAGTGGGATAACCAATTCATGCCCACTTTGTGAGCATGGCGGTCGCCATGAGGGCGTGGCGGTCGCTACCCTTTGAAAGCCCAAACGGTTGGAAACTATATATGCTTAGTCTATAAGTCTTCCCAAATCACTCCTACAATTTCTCCATGACCTTGGAACCTCTTCTTGATGGTTTTTAGGGTTTTAGATTCCTATAAAAACCTATTTCATGCCATTTTCCAAACCATCCAAGCTTATGCATACTTAAGCCATATACTATCAATTTTTAAAGCAATAATCTCTTCATATCAGAGGATTATTGCACCGTCGATTGAGTCTGTATCAAGTTTGGAGCACTCATGTACAAGTTTCATTTCTAAGCACTTTATTTACACTGTTTACATTCTGTTAAGATTTACTTCAAGTTATTGCAGTTGTATCAGATTCAAGACTATGTTTGGAGCAGGTTTTTAATTCATTCAGCATTTACTTTACTTGCCTTTCCTTTACTTTCCTACCTTATTTACTTGCTTTTATTCTCTTCATCTATTTACTCGTCATTATGTTTACCTTTTCACTTAAAAATGTTTATGTTTTGTTTTCTCTAAACATGTCCAACTAATTTACTAAGAGTAGGGGTGTGAGGATCATCATTAGGAGATGCTCTACATGTTGTCTATTTAGGATCACCTACCTTTGTGGGCTGCTTTGATTTAAACGTGATTTTTCTGAACTTATTTTGAATCTGCTTACACGAAATTTAAGCAGTGAAAATGTCGGGTAAGATCGAAATTCGTCTGACACTAAAGACTAAAATTGGTTTGTTGTTGGTTAATAAATACTGCAAAAGCACTTTGTTAGTTAATTAGGAAGATTTGATTTTTCTAGAAGGTTTTAAAACTATTTGCAGATACGCTTATAGGTTTAGGATCCAGTTACCTGAGCGGAACCCAGGAACCCTTTTAAGTTAAACTTTCCAATCAAAATCACTTTTCGACTTAGTTAAGAGTTTAATTTCTTAAAAATAGGTTTACTACTTTAACACGATAAGCACCTTCCATAAGTGATAATGGCGGGCATAAATTAGGGAGTAAACTCGATTCTGAATACACAAAAGCGATAGTTCCCTTTAAATTGATTCTTTTCAGAGAAGGAAATATTTCCCCGTAAGAAATCTTAGTAGAGACAATCAGAGTATTGTTGATTGATGTGAATTACATTCCAGCATTGTTATTCATCTGTTTTTTATCAAAATTTTATTTATTTCGTTCCTTTTTCACTATTATTTTAATCCCCTTATATAAACACAATAGCAACTAGAAACAATAGATTTGACTATTGGTCTCTGTGGATCGATATGTTTTTAAAACTACATGATAGGTTGTGCACTTGCAGTTATATTTTACACTCACTAAATAGCTGATCAATAAACTCTAAGTCGAAACAATAGCCACTTTATCTTATGGCCTGAATGATGAGCCACACATAACCCCTTATGAAGGTCGGGAATTTCTAGGTATGATTTGCTTTCACCAAGACATTTGAAAAGAATTCCTTTAGGAGTATTTTTAAATAACTTCTTTCCCAAAATCACATAACTCAAGGCTCTGTATTGGATTTTTTGATATGTGGTTCACTGGGTTTTCCAAGTACCTGACAATAGGTTTTCGCCAATCATTAACCAACATATCATCAACGGCAAAAATTCCATAAGTAAAATTTTTGCTAGTATGGGGTATCTCTAGATTTTTCAGATCTAGAGTATAGAAGATCCTAAAAAATTTCGAAGTACAAATATCACAAGCATGGGAAACTTGAAGACTTTTGAGATCTTGAGTACCTACCCCACCAGTTTTGTCGTTGATGTTGGTGTTGATGACTCCCTAGTCGAAATGAGTTACTTCTGTACTCCGATCCATTCTTCTAACCTCTCTCTAAGAACCTTGTAGCCTGGCGATATCTAGGCTAAATCGTTCTCCCCTTGGTTCTCTAGTCGAGGTTTGTGATCTATGTCGAATGAATCAAATCGTTTTAATAAAGATTTGGCTATGACAAAATACGTCATTAAATTCTCCTTGATGCATTTGTATTCTTTCCTTAGCTGTTTTACCACCAACTCAGAGTCACCCTTTATTTCAACATCCTTTGCCTCTAGTTCCAACAAAATCTTGAGGCCTGCTGTTAAAGCTTCGTACTCCACTTTATTGTTCGAATAAGGGCCTTATATTTTAAATTTGAACTTCGTTGAAATCTCCTGTGGGGAGATTGTGAGAATTCTGATACATGTTTCATTTTTATGTTTGGAACTGTCAAAATACAACTTCCAAGATCTCTTACCAACGTAATTATGTGTTACTTCGGCCAGTGAATGGTCGACTATGAAACTTTCCATGATCTAGCCTTTGATGGCCTTTAATGGCACATAAGTTAATTAGTATTTAGTAAGGGCTAACGCCCATTTACCTATTTGACTATGCAAAATAGGCTTTAATAACATATGTTTAATGACGTGGAAGTGAGATTACACATAAACTTCAACATGCTTTATATAATGCTTATGTTTTGTACATGAAAATTATAAACAAAGACACAACTTTTCTATTGCATTATACCTAGTTTTGGCATCGTTCAGAATTTGACTGAGGTAATAAATGGCTCTTTAGACGCCATTATAGTTCTCCTGAGCTAACATACTTCCTATGGTCAAATATGAAGTCACTATATACAATTTTATGCTTTTATTTCTACTAGAAGGCAATAAAATATGAGGCTTCATCATATATATATTTATTTGATCGAAAGCCTCTTGGTGCTCACTCCCCCGTTTGAACTCAATTTCCTTCTCAAGTCGAAGTAATGGCAAGAAAGTCGGTGTCTTGCCACTTCAATTTTATATGAATCTTCTCAGGAAATTTATTTTTCCCTACAAAGATTGAAGTTGTTTCTTTGTCAAGGGAGGCCTGGTGGTGTCAAAGATTGCCTTGGTTTTGTTTTGATTGATCTTGGTGCCTTTCTTGTGCACCAAAAAACCTAAGAAATTGCCTGCATGGACATAGAAAGCACATTTCAATGGAATCATTTTTAATCTATATTTCCTCATCCTTTCAAAGCATTGTCGAAGGTGGCCTCGGTGACCATTTTCCGATGAGGATTTAGTGACTATGTCATAGATGTATACTTGCATGAACATGTCAATGAAGTCACAGAACATTGAATTCATGGCCCTTTGGTAGGTTACCCCATCATTTTGTAAACCAAAATGCATCATAACCCACTCATAGGTTCTTAACGCACCTGGGCATCAAAATGTCGTTTTTGGTACGCCTTCTTTAGAAATAAAAATATGATTATACCCTGAATATTCGTCTAACATACTCAAATATTTAAACATTACAGCTGAACTGACTAACATTTCTGCCACATGCATGGAGTATTTGTCTTTTGGTGTGGCATTATTTACTCTAAAATATATGCATACTCTAAGAGTTTCGTTCTTCTTATTAACTGGCACTATATTAGCTAACCATTCGACATACCAGGTTATTCTGATGAACTTAATTTTGAGCAGCCTGTTGATCTCCACTTTGATCTTCGATTTTATTTCTAGGGTGAACCTCCTTGGTAGTTGCTTCATTGGTTTCTTGCCAGGTTAAATTGGTAGTTTCAACTCCATTATATATTTTCTTAGTCCTGGCATTTTTTTGTAATCCCACACAAAGAAGTCTTTGAACTCTCTGAGCAACTCAACCACCTTTCCCTTCAAGCTTAGTTCGAGTTTGGTGGTGATATAAGTTGGTCTCTTGACTGCACCATCACCTAGGTCGATTTCCTCCCAGGGGTATTGAGCTTGCATCTTCTTAATATCATCCATTGAGTCTTTCTCAAACCCCAAAGTCTCGTCATCATATATGTAGTCAAGCCTACGGCTTTTTGAAGCTTTTGTTTGGCCAAATTAGCCACTAGTTTTTTCCAGCATCTTCTGCTAAAATGCCTTCAAAATCTATATTTTATGAAGTTTAAGCCTCAAGGGCCGAGTTTAATCTATTTTCGGCCATGTAGGCCGAAATTCGCACAAGATCATTCGACTCAGGCATCATCATCATTGTATGTATCCTATCCAGTGGGTGCAATTCTCCCTTCTCCAATAGGTAATGTTAGCATGTTCTCCTAGTCCCAAATAAACCTATGATTATGGTGTAGGTTCAAGAAGTACATTGCATATTTGTGAGGGGTGAGTGTCGTCTCTATTGGGTAGCCAATAGGACTTTTGGCTAAATTTTTGTCGAAGTTTTTCTTATTAATCTGGTTAACATCGGGCATAAAATAACTCTGGTCAGCTTTGATGTTTTCCATCATGCCATCTTGGTGCCAGATGGCGATTCTTTAGTGCAAGGTCAAAGGAACTGCACCTATACCATTTATTCATTCTCATCCTAGCAACAAATTGTAGTTTCCTTTAAGGGCAATAACCATAAATAATTTTGGCCTATTTAGAGTGTCAACTGAGAGGTTGACTTGAAGTACCCCTAATATATGATTTTTCTTACCTTCATAATCTGATAACACTATATTATGTGGTCGAAGTTCAATGCCATACTTCCTTATTTTCCTTAGTAAATATTAAGGCATGAGATTAACAGTTTCACCTCCACCCATGAAGATTTTATTGACTCCCAGATTATCCATTTTCGTCCTTATGAATAGAGGCTTCATGTGATACATCATTGTGGCATCAAGTTTTTCAAATATAGCTTGTTTCTCTTCGACTATGTCGTTGTTCATGACATAGTAACACAAAGGATTTTGGTTCACCGCCTCATCATATGTAGAATCTTCCTCTGCTTATGATACTTCTGATACACGATCTTACGCTGCCGGTAAAACTGACACGATGTTACAAGTTACTTGAAACTCATCAGTTAAACATGTGTCAAAATTATCTAACACCATCCCGTCATCATGGTCTGCAACAGCATCAATATGATCTTCCTTCGAAGGCTTCACTAGGGTTAGAGATGAATTTAGTATCTTCTTTATTGGCCTCTTAGTAGCTTCCTTTTTCTCTATCCATGTTTTCCCTTGAACATTTGATCATGAAGCTTCACGAGCAGCTTTTTGTTTCTTTGGTGACGCCTCCACTGAGTCTATGTCATTGGTTTTTTCCCTTTTTAATTCTGAGGACCATATGAATGCTTCTTCGACACATTTGAATTTTCCTGATGGGAAGAATCGACTATTGTGTCAACTACTCTTCATTTCTATTAATTAGGCCCTTTCTAGTTCACTAGTCGCACCCATTTTCCTTTGGGAGCGTTTGCTGGAGGAATATAAGTTCTCTGATAGTAAGGTCTAGGTTTCCCTTGGAATTGTTGATTCCTATGTGGAACTCTTTGTTTTTCAAAAAAAAACATGGGTGTTGGCCCAGACCTTCGACGTTTCCTTAGGTTTGAAGCTCTAGCATATTTGATGCCTTTTGTTGCTTTCTCATTGAACACCGCATTACACCTGGGGCACATCATAGTTCTTGAGTTTCTCAACTTACAGTGATTCAGGAAATCAATCAGTTCATCTTCAGATTAAGGAAAGACCACCTTTATCATCTCGGCCACACTTTTCTAAGACAATTCCTCAACCCATTCATCTTTATCGACATCCATGTATGGACCATCAACAACCTCAACCTTTAGGATCTCAATAGGATCAAAAAAGTTTGCTTCTTCAACTTGAAGTGGATCAGTGTCCACCTGCATTAAGGCTTTTGGCTTCTCACCAAATTATAGCCTTCCTTAGTTCAGCGCTCTCTGCACCAAATCCCTGAAAAGCACACATTGAGAAGTTTTATGACCCAAAAAATTATAGTACTTACAAAAAAATCTCTTTTTTCTTTGTTCTAATGAGGGAGTCTTTAGGCCCGAAGGCACTACGATCTTCCCATCAGTGACTAATAAATAAAAGATTTCGTCAAACTTTGTTATGTCTTTGTGACAAATTTCTCATTCTGACTGGGTTCGACGAGATTTTTCTCGTTTGATGGTTTTAGAAATTTGCACACATATGGAGGTCCTGGTTTCAGTTCAATGACATAAACCTCATTTTCTTCGATGTACGCATCGACAAATCTTCTGGTTTGTCAGCACCGATCAATGAGAAATCCATTCCGAATCATTCGTATGTAAGCTCCATTGTTGGTTTCTAAGATAATATACCAAAAATGAGTTGATGGAGTTGGGAGAACCAAAATACCCCCAAAAACATAACCTAGAAATGAATAAATTCCAAGTTATAAAACAAATATCAACAGACCACGCTTAGCGGGCTCACCGCGCTAAGAGGGTTGCACGATATTTAAAACTAAAACTGCATAAAATCCCGCTAAGCGAGCTAATCGCGCTTAGCGGGCTCAATTATAAATATTTTGCCAATATGTCAAAATGCGTGTAGCATGCTAGAGTATGCACTAAGCGCAGTCCCCTGAGCAGAACTCTCCAAAACTAGTCTTTTATTCCGAAAATACCATCTGGAGCCGTGTCTTTGACACCTTATTCCTTGACGCTCCAAAAATGAAACAAATGCCTACAAAAGAAGTAGAATCTATCAAACGATACACAAATGAATCAAATTTACAAATATACACAAACTAAATGTATTTATAAACAAAGCAGAGAATTATTCAATAAATATTAACAAAAGAACCGATAAGTTCCATAAAAACAAAAACACAAAATAAATACATTTTGGCACTTATCAAACTCTCCCCAACTTGAACTTGTTTGTCCTCAAACAAGGCCAAATAACTCAAAGAAAAAAAGTAATAAAACAAAGAATCATAAATCAACAAGTTTGAAAAACAAACAAAAAAAAATGTATGGTTCAAACAAAAAAGCATACGCAAGGTAAAACTTACCACAATCCTACAACGACAACATGTAAACAAAATGAATCTTAAATAAAAAAATCATACAAAACATTCTAAAACAAAACAAGCTTAATCATGAATCTTACCTAGAAAAAATTCATCGATAGATGAAAAACACACTAAAGGTGAGGATTTGACACTCATCCAATAACCTTGCAAGCAAAAGACTAAATTATGCATTCATTCCAAAATTCACATTGAACATACAAAGACAATAATCACAAGGGCTTTTCAAGGTTATAATGTGGCTTGGTTAACAAACAAGGGATAATTCCTAAAGCTAATCGAAAGAAAAACATGCCTAAAGCTAAAGGAGTGATCAACTCACAAAGTTGCAAACACAAAAATTTCAATCAACTTCTTCTTCCATCCCAAATTTTAAGCCAAAACATAATACTTATTCGACACATCATTATTCTATTTGATACTCTTTTTTGTTTTTCTTTTTCAAAACTTTTCTCTTTTTTATTTTCTTTTTCTTTTCTTTCTTTTTCCATTTTTTTCTTTTATTTTTCACAACCGCATAGCAATCAACAACATAAGTGAGCAAACAAGTTGCTCTCCCTAACTTGAATTTAACCAACATTAACGTGAATACTCCCTACTTTCCAAGGCAAGGTAAAAATTCAAACCAAAAACAATGGTTGAGGGTTCAAGAAAACAAAGAATCAATATCCATTCAAAAAGGAAAACCAAACACTCATAGGCAAGCATTAAGTTCAAAAATAACATGGACATTGACAAAAGGGCTCAAAAGGGGTTAATAAAAATTCACACACTGTTGTACCCCAATTTTTGCCCCTAAGATTCCTCTATCATATCATATCAACTCGATCATAACAAGATCACATTAAGGTTGGTTCTTCCTCTTTTTTCCTATCTTTAAGTTTGCTCTTGAGGAATCTCCAAGCACCTTGGTTGTGTATTTTGTATATGTGTTGTTGACTAACTTCTAATCAAAATACAAAAAATATTTGTCTTTGTCTTTGTATATTTTTGTTTTGTAGGTACCAAGTCGAAGCATCTGACAAATAAGGATTTCTGGTATTATTTTCCTAAAATCTCTATTTGCAAAGAAAAAGAATTAAAATTTTTCATTTTTTTCACTGATGCAATCGATTTCTCTTAAAGTGCAAACGATTGCACATAGTGTATTTTGTGCCATTTTTTAAAAAAATACATTGTGCAATCGATTTGCACTGTAGTGCAATCGATTGCACAGCGTGAAAATTAAAAAAAAATCAGCATTTTAAACTTGTCAAATTTTGGCTCCAATTTTCCTTCACTTTTGAAAGATGTATCATTAATTCAAATTTTAGTGCCAATCTTTCATTTTTAAAAATAATTATCATTAATTCAAATTTTGGCTCTAATATTTGAAAGAATTATCATTAATTCAAATTTTGGCTCTAATTTTTGAAAGAGTTATCATTAATTCAAATTTTGGCTCCAAGAATCAATTACCAAATTACCATTAATCCCAATCCTAAAACTCTATAAATAGAGCTCTCATTTCATTCAAATTTCAAGCTTTTGATAGCCAAATCCACCTTGCTAAAAAATCTCTCAATTCTCTCCATCTACCAAATTCACTCAAAGCTTCATTTTCAAAAAGTTAGTAAGCTTTGCATTGAAGCTTACTAATCTTTGAGCTAAACCTTCATCCAAACACTTTTTCTCCATCAATTCTCTACATCCAAGCTTGGTCAATTGATTCTTGTGGTTGAATTAAAGCAAATTCTTGAAGTTGTTTTGATAATTCTCTAGATCTACCTTTGGTAAGTTGGATAATTCATCTTTCACAATGTGATCTCTTGGTGATCTTTGGGATTGATTCATTGAGCATTCTTTTGTGATTCCAATGGTGTTATTTTCTCATAATTTGATGGAATTTTCGTGCTCAAGTGGATCCATGATCATAAGGTGTTTGATGGAAAGTTTGAACAAGAAATTGGCCTTTAAAAATGTTGTTTTTGCTACTGTAACAGTGTGCAATCGGTTGCAGTAACTGTGCAATCGATTGCACATAAGCAATTTTGCACAATTTTTAGAAAACTGTACTGTGTAAATCGATTTACACAATAGTGCAATCGATTTACACAGGGACAGAATGCACTTTTTTTCCTTGTTTTGGGGCAGCTTTGATCCAAAATGCTTTTTCTACTCACTCCTTTTGATTGTTGGTTTGGATTGCAATTTTAAATGTCCAATTTGTCTTTAAACTCAATGGATTTTGTGATGTAGATGAAGTTGGATAAATGTTCATCAATTCAAATCTACCTAAGTGTGAATTATTTAATTCATTTTTGGTGCTTTGGATTAATGATATGTTTAGTGCTTTAATCCATCTAGAGGAGTGGTTGAATTTAAAGATGAAAGGACTTTGAAATGGTGATCCAAATTAGCTTATCATTCCCCTCCCTCTTCATCTTATCCCTTTCTTTTTTTAATTGTGCTACATGTTAAGGGATGGTGATCTCTATATCATTTATCCAAACATGAAGTACATAGATTGCTATTGACCGGCCTCAAAATAGGTGTGACTTCTACATAAGTCCACTTACGATTTCTTAACATAGCGCTAAATTTTTTCTCGATTCAAATAAATGATCATTCGTGGCCCAAACTTATGATTGCAAGCCCAAGTATGTTAATTTGATCTCTTTTATCCAATAACCTTGATATTCATTGTGTGGAGGCTTTGGTTCTACCAATCCTCTAATGGATCTACAACACCTTTGGTCAACGCGGATCACTTAAACATCGTTAATCATTACATGTTGCCTTGTGAGAATTCCAAAATGGATGATATACTTGACAAAAAGCAAATGCAACTTGTTGTGTGGAGGCTTTGGTTCTACCAATCCTCTAATGAGTTCCAAATTCAAGTTTCAAGATGGTCATCCAACTAACCACTAATTACTAACAATTAACTTTATTTTACGCTTTTATTTTCATGCTTTATGTACCATTTACTTTTAGCATTTTACATTTCATGCTATTTTCATCTTTGCTAACTTGAGCATTTACTTTTATGTCATTTTTATTTTGCTCACTTGAGCTTTTCTTTCTTTTTAAAGACACCTAATAATCAACATGAACCATAAAAATCATTAATGATACTTGGACTACATGGTTACTATCCTTTGCATTATGGAGTGATGGACTTCTTGGACTTAGGATTAGAGACTTGGCCTATCTTGGAGACTTTGTGACTTTATTTGATATTTTGTCTGGAGTTCTTGAGGTTTACCTCAAGACATTGGGTTGTTTGTTTGTTTTGTGTGCAGGTTATTGAGATTACGATCTTTGATTGTAATCTGGAATTCACCCGTATACAGCTGTTACTCTGCCCAATTTTTGCGAAGACTTAAAACACTTGAATTTTGGTTCTCTCAAGAGGTCTAGTATCTTTGCTTGCTTGGTTTCAATCCGAAGAATGGGAATTCTATATTGACTCATAATGTCAAGTATTGGCTTCTTGTTGGTTAGATGGTTCTTATCCCTAGCTTTTACCTTATGCTTTAGGATAGCCTCTTCTTCTCCTCCCATCTTCTTTAATTTCAAAAATCTTCTCCCTCCTTAAAAAAAACTCTTCTTGCTTTGAAACTTGAAACATTTTCATAATAAACTTGGACTTAGGTCCATGCATCTTCGAAACATTTTCATAAATAAATTTCAATCAATTTAATAATACCTTGATCTTTGTTTGTGAGAAGACTAAAAGTCAATCAATCTCATTTCAAACCATTTTTGCCACTTTGGCTTTTATCTTTAAACTTTTCTCAAAAGATTAGACTCTTGTCAATCCTTGTAGTGATGCAAACAACTATACTTCTACAATATGTAGTGAAGTGAGATATTTTCCACTTGGGTGTTGAGTGAGGCATTGTTGATTTTAAAATCCAAGCCATATCCTCCACTTTGAGATGATGCAAATTCTCCTTTCTCATGATTGTGGGTAGTAAGTATGTTTCTTCACACGGACAATTGCGATGATGTCTTATCTCATAAAATCAACCAACACACTTGTGTTTCAAATTTTTAAAGAGGAACTACGTGTACCCTGATCCCCTATTGCACGAAAGGTGGTACATAGGCACTAAAGGTTTGCAACCGCGGCGGGTGCAAAAATCATAAAAATATTTCTTTTCTCACCTCCACCATCCATTTTATATACAACACATTTTTATAGCCAAAATATACAGATTTTTCAAAGAGGTTCCTGAGGAGTAACGTAGATGTTTAGGGTGCTAATACCTTCCCTTTGCATAACCAACCCCCTTACCTTGAATCTTTCCCCCTCTTTTTGGGTTATTCGCTCTTTTTCCATTCCTTTGGAAACAATAAAGTGCGGTGGCAATTTTTATTTTGATTTGTATAAAGTCTAGTCAATCCAATGGCTTAGTCTTGCACATTTCTACCGCCACAGAAAAATGGTGACTTCACTGGGGAAAAATTGACCTCTTGATGGTCCATCCCTAAGTGGGTTAAACCTATCTTTGTTTATATTTGTATATGTGCTATTGTTATTTATGTGTTATATTTTGTATATATGTTTGTCTGGATTTTCCTGGTTTACAGGGTGCTTGGTGATTACTCATAAGTCCTATACCCGGACTTGGGAAAACTTTAAGATAGGACGGGCGGTATAGTCATGTTAACTTTGAGGGAGTAATCCCAAAAAAGGAGGAATGAGATCCCCCACTCAGTGGAGGCCCCTTTAACTGTAGTGTCGTTTACCGAGTAATCGGGAAGACGTACTGCTTTCGACCTGGGAGCCTACCGAAGCTGAGGACCGTAGATTACCTAACCCCTCTTGGCCTTTTAGGTGTAGTGCGGAAGCTATAACGGAGTAATCCGGAAGTAGTTGTCACGCGATACTACGCTCGGACGAGTCTTTCTTGAGAATATTACTAATTACCGAGTTAATCGGGAAGTTGGTAATATTCGAAGGAAGGATGTAGACTCTGAGAACCTCTAGAACCTTGTTCCGCAGGTGATAACTTTTTAGACCAATACCTTATGGGTAGTACCTTCGACCTCATGCTCGTGACGTTGAACCTATGAACCCTATATATGTGATCTTGTGTGTGATTGTTGCATCATGCATCCATGCACTCATAAGCATCTTTTGAAAAAATAATATTTCAAGGGATTTAAAGGTTGACTATTTGTAAATATCTCAGGTACTTTTAAACCATGGATTCTGGAAAGAGAAAGACCGGGAAATACAGTTTCAAGGATCCTAAGATAGATGAGTTGATCAGTCTAATTCTCGAGATCGAGTGTTCTGCATACTTTCGAAAGAATTATGGATCCATTATTCCTCTCATGAAGCTGAAGATGAAGGAGGATTTTCTCTCAACTTTGGTCCAGTTCTATGATCCGGTGTATCACTGCTTTACTTTTCCTGATTATCAGTTGATGCCAACACTGGAAGAGTATTCCTATCTATTGGATTTACCTGTTACCAATCGCGTTCCTTTTACTGGTTTGGAGGGTGAGCCAAAACGACATGAGATTGCTACTTTGATTCATCTGGGGAAGTCTGAGGTGGAAGCTCATATGACTACCAAAGGAGGGATTAGAGGATTACCAGCTCAGTTCTTATTGGAGAAAGCTCGTTACTTTGCCATGATGAAGAGTACGGTTGCTTTTGAGGCCATCTTTTCTTTACTCGTCTATGGATTATTCTTATTTCCTAATGTGGAAAAGTTTGTCGACATTAATGCTATCAAGATTTTCATGATTGGAAACCCGGTTCCTACACTGTTGGGTGATGCTTATTACTCTGTTCATCTTCAGAATTCTTATCATGGGGGAATGATTATCTGTTGCATGCCTTTATTGTATTGGTGGTTTACCTCTCATATGCCTCAGTCTGACGCTTTTTGGGATATCAAGAAGGAACCCCGTTGGGCTCCTAAGATCATGGCACTTACTCACTCAGATATTGATTGGTATCATCGAGCTTACCAGGATGCGGAGATTATTGACAGTTGTGGTAGTTTCCCCAATGTGCCTCTTCTTGGTACAAAGGGAGGAATTAACTATAACCCTGTTCTTGCACGGCGACAGCTTGGTTATCTGATGAGGGATAAACCGAACAATATTCATCTGAGTAATTTATTTCTGAAGGAAGGAGAAGACCACAGGGAAGCTAGGGATCAGATTGCGAAGGCCTGGCGTCACATTCATAAGAAGAGTAGGAAGGATTTGGGACCTAGGGGTGTTGTTTCTTTGGAACCATATCTTTAGTGGGTCCGATCGAGAGCCATTCAGTTGAAGATGTTGTATACTCGGGAGACACCCATGCCTAATTTTTTTGTGAAGACCACTCCTCCCTTATTAGATGATCTAGAAGAGCTGCAGCTGTCTTTGGTTAGGATGCAACAGGAAAGGGATGCTTGGAAGAACAAGTTCCAGACTTTAGAGAGTTCCTACAGAGCAGACCTGAAGGAGAGAGATGATTTGATCGAGATCCTTGAGAGTCGAGCAGTAGAGTCTATGGAGAGGCAAGGAGATTTATTTTCTCCTAAGCCTCAAACAGGTGCTGTTTGTTCACTTCCTGATTCAGATGATTAGAAGGAGGTTGCCATCAGACATGTAGAAGAAAACCAGAGGTTGAAAGCTCAGATTTCCAGGCTCACAGGGAAGCGCATTAGTACAGATTGATCTCTATCAGTTCCTTTTCTTAGGATTTTAGATTGTATTTTCATCTTGTACTTGGGATCATTGAAACTTGTAACCCATTTCGAAGTTATTATAATAAAAGTTTTCAGTATTTCAAATGCGTTGTTATTTTGATGTTTGCAATATGTCTGTAAATCTTAAATCCCTTGAAATATTAAATGATAAAATAATAATAATCATATACATTGCATATCATGTATCATATTGCACATGTTTTTGCATTTGTTATGCATATCCAGGTGCCTTACCCAGCTTCTTTACTTCATTCAGCAAGCTGACTCATCACTACAACACTCGGGCTAATTTCAAAAAGAAGATGGACAACTTAGAATAGGAGAATCGCGAGCTGCGCAAAGAAGTTTCTGCTTTGAAGGCTGGCTTGTCCAACTTGACTACTCTGATGGAAGCTCTGGTGGTTGCTCAGAATCAGCCACCGAGTTTTCAACCTCAACCAACAAGGGCAAGTACTGAAGTTCTGACTGTTCCTGTATCCGCTACTCCGGCTGTTGTTCAAAACCGTATGCCTCAGGGTTATCCGTGGGGAATGCCAGAGAATTTTGCACCTGAAGGTTTCAATCTGGGTCCTCAAGATGCTCCAGTGGTTCCAAATGTTGTTACTCCTGCACCTCATGTGGTGCATACTGTTCCTGCTGCACCTCCTTCGGTGAATTTGGTTCTGTTTGCTAATGAAGATGTGTGTCGTCCTTTCCCTCTGCCGAGTGAAGACTTGGGTATTTATGACAGAATGGATGATTTCCAAGAGCAGTTTGATAGAATGCAAAGAGAGATGAAGGCTCTTAGGGGAAAAGAGTTGTTCGGGCAGAATGTGAATGAGTTGTGTTTGGTCCCGAATGTTAAAGTGCCTGCTAAGTTCAAAGTCCCGGAATTTGAGAAGTACAAGGGCAACACTTTCCCTCGTGCTCATTTGGTGATGTATGTGAGAAGGATGTCTACCCATACTGATGATCAGCGTCTACTGATTCATTTTTTCTAGGATAGTCTGACCGGTACTGCATTGAAATGGTACATGAGTTTAGACAGCGTCAACATCCATACTTTTAATGATTTGGGAGAAGCATTCATTAAACAATACAAGTACAATGTGGACATGGCGCCTGACCGTGACCAGCTTAGGGCCATGGTTCAGAAAGACAGAGAATCATTCAAAGAGTATGCGCAGAGATGGCGCGAAGTGGCTGCACAAGTGATTCCGCCCATGGAAGAGAAAGAAATGACCAAGATTTTTCTAAAGACGCTAGGAGCTTTCTACTACGAAAGAATGGTAGCAAGTACCCCAAGTGATTTTACAGAGATGGTAGGAATGGGTGTCCGCCTAGAAGAGGCAGTAAGAGAAGGCCGTTTGACGAAGGGTGAAGGATCTGAAGGTGTGAAGAAGCCATCTTACGGGTTTACAAATAAGAAAGAGGGGGATACAAATGCTGTTATGCAAGAGAGAAAGGTAAACGCTCCTAGAAGGAATTATCAGCGTCATCAGCAAGTCGCCTCAATTACTCCTGTTATGAATGTCGCTCCAACTACCGTTGCTTATCAGAGACCATCCCAGCAGGGGAATCAAGGGTATAATCAGAGAAGGGAGAACTATGATCCTATTCCCATGAGCTATGCAGAGCTATTACCATCATTGGTTCAGAAGAAGTTGGTCCATACACGACCACCTCCCACTGTACCATCACCATTGACGTGGTATTACAAAGCAGACCAGACGTGTGCCTTTCATCAGGGAGCACCAGGGCATAGTGTTGAGAATTGTTATCCTTTGAGGACTGAAGTGTAAAGGTTGTTGAAGTCTGGAATTTTATCTTTCAAAGACGTGGGACCTAATGTGAAAGACAATCCTCTACCCAAGCACGGGGGAGTGAATGCTGTGAATATGGTGGCCGGTTGTCCAGGTGACTTTCAAATTTTTGACATTAATCTGGTTAGAGGGGATTTGGTGAATATGCATGCAGATCTCTGTAAATTCAGTTATTATACGCATGACCATACCAGTTGTGTTGTTTGCAGTACAGATATATAGGGTTGCAAGAAGATGAATGTTGATTTGTAGGAGATGATGGATGAAGGTTTAATCCATATAATCAGGCCTAGGGCAGAATATGAAGAGGAAGTGAATATGGTTTCTGGATGTCCGGGTGAATTCAGAATTTTTGATGTGGATCATTTGAATGGGGATCTAGTGCAGTTACATGCTACCTTCTGCCATATTGCTGGTCAGGTGGAACACCAATATGGATCTTGCATAATTTGTTGTCGAAATCCCCGAGGATGTTTTGTTGTGAGGGAATGTGTTCAGTTGCTGTTAGACAATGGAACCATCAAGATCACAGGTCAGAGAGATGATTATCATGAGATTGATATGGTTGAAGTCTGTTTGATGGAAGAGTCAGAGGAAGAGTATGCCTCCACAGATGAGTATTTCTCTTCAGACGAAGATTTATTTGCCGGAAATGAATTTTTGATGGCTGATTGTGTTGAGGAAGGGGTGAATGTCATTGTACCTTGTTTTGGTGCACCCACTCATCTTGAGGTGGAGTACCATAGCAAACCAGTTGTTGCCCCGTTGGTAATTAATCTGCCAGGTCTTGTTCCCTATGAATCAGATAAGGTTGTGCCTTACAAATACAACGCTACGATCTTAGAAGATGGGGTGGAGATTCCCATCCAGCCGATGCCAGATGTTGGAAATATAGCTGATAATAGCAGAGTGACCTGTAGTGGTTGTGTATTTGCACCGGTCATTCGAAGAGATGTTGTTGCTGGAAAGAAGATTGCTGAGAATGATGAGCCTAAGAAGTCTGCAGGAGGGACTAGTGGAGCTACATTAGAGAAAGAAGTGGATGATATCTTGAAGATAATTAAGATGAGCGATTACAGAATTGTAGATCAGCTATTGTAGACTCCTTCAAAGATATCTATTCTAGCCTTATTGATGAATTCCTCTACTCATAGAGAATCGCTGATGAGAGTACTAGACCAAGCTTTTGTAGAGAATGACATGCCATTAGATCAATTCAGCAGCGTAATTGGAAACATTACGTCATGTAACAATTTGAGCTTCTGTGATGATGAGTTACCAGATGAAGGGAGGAATCATAACCTGGCCCTCCACATATCCATGAACTGTAAGAATGATTCGTTGTCCAATATGCTAATTGATAACGGATCCGCGCTGAATGTCATACCGAGAAGTACCCTCTTGAAGTTAAAGTATCAAGGAACATCTATGCGCCCGAGTGGCATCATTGTGAAGGCTTTTGATGGGTCGAGGAAATCTGTCATCGGTGAAGTGGACCTGCCCATCTATATAGGACCACATTTGTTCTTGATAACCTTCCAGGTTATGGATATTATTCCCGCATATAGTTGTTTACTTGGACGACCATGGATACACGAAGCAGGGGCTGTCACTTCAACTCTGCATCAGAAGCTAAAATTTGTGCGTGAAGGGAAGGTAGTGATCATAAATGGGGAGAAGGCGTTGTTGATATCCCATCTATCCTCTTTCAGTATTGTAGAAGCGGATGAGGCTGCTATTGGAACCCAATTCCAAGCCCTATCCATTGACAACATAAGGAGGAATGAGAATTTTGTAGTTTCCCTGAAGGACACGCAGCAGGTTGTGCGCAATGGTCATAATGCGGTTTGGGGATGACTGGTGGATCCACCCGTGAACAAGAACAGAACTGGTTTGGGTTTTTCTTTGAAGAATGGCAAAGGCGAAAGTTTGAAGTCAAAGTCTCCTGTGAACAGTTATCATGATGTTTTCCGCAGCGGAGGCTACCTCCATCCAATTGGTTCTGGAATCAATGTTGTTGAAGAAGATGAAGCAGAGCAGGAAGTACTGAATTTTGTGACGCATGGAGTCCGAGTTCAGAACTGGGTCACCATTGATGTTCCTTCTTGCATACATATTTCAAAGTAATTTGTTTTGTTAATTTGTTTCTTTCTTTGAAAAGCTTTCACTCTGCCCAAGGTGAAAGTATTGTCTGGGTTTATCTGTTTGCTTTGATTTTTAAGATCATTAATAAAAGTTGTCTTTGCTTCCAAAAATATGTCTTTATTTTCTTCTTTTTCTTGGGAAATGGTAATTAAATAAAAAAACCCTTTCAAAATAAATGATAACTGAAAATTAATCTGCATGATCACTTGTTATATGTGTCAGTTTCTAAAAGCAATCATAAATCATATGTGCAGATTAATTAAAAAACCTGTTGAATACAATGACCCTGCACCCTCTCCCAACTTTGAATGTCCTGTGTTTGGGGTTGAAGAAGAAGATTATGATGAGATTCCAGAAGAGGTCTCACGGTTGCTTGAGCACGAGGATAATACCATTCAGCCATATAAGGAGCCTTTGGAAGTGATTAATTTGGGTTCAGAAGAAGATCCGAAAGATATTAAGATTGGAGCATCATTGCATCTTGATGTGAAGAGCGGGTTGATTGAGCTGTTGAAAGAGTATGTGGATATTTTTGCTTGGTCTTATCAAGACATGCCTGTTCTAGATACAGACATTGTTGAGCATCATTTGCCATTGAAGCCAGAGTGTCCGCCAGTTAAACAAAAGTTGAGAAGAACCCACCCAGATATGGCAGTAATGATCAAAGAGGAGATCCTAAAGCAGATTAATGCTGGTTTTCTTGTGACGTCAGTGTATCCTCAATGGATTGCCAATATTGTCCCAGTACCAAAAAAAGACAGAAAAGTCCGCATGTGCGTAGATTACAGAGATCTAAATAAAGCTAGTCCAAAAGATGATTTACCATTGCCTCACATTGATATGTTAGTGGATAGCACAACAAAATTCAAATTATTCTCGTTCATGGACGGATTTTCCGGGTATAATCAAATAAGAATGGCTCCAGAGGACATGGAAAAAACAACGTTTATCACACCCTGGGGAACATTCTGTTACAGAGTGATGCCCTTCGGGTTGAAGAACGCTGGTGCAACGTACCAGAGGGCTATGATAACCCTATTCCATGATCTGATGCACAAGGAAATTGAAGTATATGTTGATGATATGATTGCCAAATCCCAAACTGAAGAAGGGCATATAAAAGATTTGTTGAAGTTGTTTCAGCGTTTAAGGAAGTTTCGTCTCCACTTGAATCCAAATAAATGCACCTTCGGAGTTAGATCGGGGAAATTGTTGGGTTTTATTGTTAGCCAGAAAGGAATTGAAGTTGATCTTGATAAAGTCAGAGCAATTCAAGAAATGCCAACACCAAGAACTGAAAAGCAAGTCAGGGGTTTCCTCGGGCGTTTGAATTATATTTCCAGATTCATTTCCCACATGACCGCAAAGTGTGAACCGATCTTTAAGTTGTTAAAGAAAGATCAAGGTTGTGTGTGGACGGATGACTGCCAAAGGGCATTTGAGAGTATTAAAGAGTATCTGTGTGAACCTCCTATCTTGCTCCCTCCCGTAGAAGGAAGACCGCTGATTATGTATCTAACGGTGTTAGATAAATCCATGGGTTATATTCTGGGAAAACAGGATGAAACGGGAAAGAAAGAGTTCGCCATTTATTATCTCAGCAAAAAGTTCACTGATTGTGAGTTACAGTATTCCACGCTAGAAAAGACATGTTGTGCTTTGGCCTGGGCGGCAAAGCGTTTGCGGCAGTATATGTTGAATCATACCACTTGGTTGATCTCCAAAATGGATCCAATCAAGTATATTTTTGAGAAGCCTGCTCTTACAGGGAGAATTTCCCGCTGGCAGATGTTGTTGTCTGAATATGATATTGAGTACCGCACTCAAAAAGCTATTAAAAGTAGTGTGTTGGCAGATTACCTTGCTCACCAACCGGTGGAAGATCATTAGTCTGCAGAATTTGAATTCCCTGATGAGGATGTGATGTTCTTGAAAGTGAAAGATTATGATGAACCATTTCCTGAGGAAGGCCCTGACCCTGAATCTCATTGGAGTATGATTTTTTATGGAGCGGTGAATGCTTATGGTAAAGGAACTGGTGTTTTGATTGTCACTCCTCATGGATCGCACATTCCTTTTACTGCGAGGCTAACATTTGATTGCACTAATAATATGGCGGAATATGAGGCTTGCATCATGGGTCTTGAGGAAGCTATTGATCTCAGAATCAAAATTTTAGATGTGTATGGTGATTCAGCTTTGGTAATAAATCAGATTAAAGGAGAATGGGATACTCGTCACCCTGGCTTGATCCCTTACAAAGATTATGCTAGAAGATTGCTACCCTTCTTCAATAAAGTTAAATTCCATCATATCCCTAGAGATGAAAATCAAATGGCGGATGCTCTGGCAACTCTGGCTTCCATGTATCAAGTGAATTCTTGGAATGATATACCCCGTATTACAGTTTGACGGCTGGATAGGCCCGCTCATGTGTTTGCGACAGAGGAGGTAGCAGATGAAAAACCTTGGTATTATGATATCAAGCATTTTCTTCAGACTCAGGAATACCCGATTGGTGCATCGAGGAAAGATAGAAAGACATTGAGAAGATTGGCAGGCAGTTTCTTCCTCAGTGAAAATGTGCTATACAAGAGAAATTATGACATGGTCTTGCTCAGATGCGTGGATAGACACGAAGCAGACATGTTGATGCATGAGATTCATGAAGGTTCATTTGGCACTCATGCTAATGGACATTCGATGGCTAAAAAGATGCTAAGGGCAGGTTACTATTGGTTGACAATGGAATCTGATTGTTGCAAATTTGCAAAGAAGTGCCATAAATGCCAGATTTATGCAGATAATATCCATGTGCCTCTGACACTTCTCAATGTAATTTCCTCCCCATGGCCTTTCTCTATGTGGGGTATTGACATGATCGAGATGATAGAACCCAAAGCTTCGAATGGACACCGTTTCATTTTGGTATCGATTGACTACTTTACCAAATGGGTAGAGGCTGCTTCTTATGCCAATGTTACCAAACAAGTGGTTGTGCATTTCATCAAAAATAATCTGATATGCCGGTATGGTGTGCCGAGTAGAATCATCACTGACAATGACTCAAATTTGAACAACAAAATGATGACAGAACTGTGTGAAGAATTCCAGATTGTCCATCACAATTCGTCTCCATACAGGCCAAAGATGAATGGGGCTGTTGAGGCTGCTAATAATAATATTAAGAGAATTATCCAGAAAATGGTTATTACTTATAAGGATTGGCATGAAATTCTCCCTTTTGCTTTGCATGGATATCGAACATCTGTCAGCACTTCAACAGGAGCAACCCCGTTCTCCCTGGTATATGGAATGGAAGTTGTACTCCCTGTTGAGGTAGAGATTCCCTCGTTGCGTGTGATAATGGAAGCCAAGTTGACAGAGGCTGAATGGGTCCAGAACAGGTTTGACCAATTGAATTTGATTGAAGAGAAGAGGATGACAGCTTTATGTCATGGGCAGTTATATCAGAAAAGAATGAAGAAAGCATTTGATAAAAAGGTCAAACCTCATGAATTCAGAGAAGGCGACCTCGTGCTCAGGAAGATCATATCTTTTAACACTAATTCTAGGGGCAAGTGGACTCCCAATTTTGAAGGCCTGTATGTTGTCAAGAAAGCCTTCTCTGGTGGTGCATTAATTCTTGAAACTATGGATGGCGAGGAGTTCCCACGTCCCATGAATGCTGACGCAGTCAAGAAATACTTCGCCTAAAGAAATAAAAGAACAGCTCGCTAAGTTGAAAACCCGAAAGGGCGGCTTAGGCAAAAAGGAGCGTCTCGGTAGGCTGAAAACCCGAAAGGGCGGTCTAGGCAAAAATTAGAGACATAAACAGAATAAATTTCCCGCTAAGTTGAAAACCCGCAAGGGCAGCTTAGGCAAAAGTTAGGGATTTTTCTTGGCAAGTAACTACGTCAGACAAGACTTGATCGTTGAAGCAACAATCTTCTCGGATCCTCACCATACTTCAACAAAAGCTGCTGCTCAGGACTTCAAAAGTTGTTAGGGGAATGGTGGTCATTGTATCTCAATGTATCTTTTCCATTATATATTACCATTTCCCAAACTTTGTAATCATCCATGGAGTCTCGCCATTCGCAGACTACCATTCTATTAATAAAATTCGAGCTTTTGCCCAATTCTTTGTGTTCTTATTTTTATTTAGCTTGCAAAGACTTCATTTATTACTGATAATAACTTTCAAAGCAAAAAGATTAAAAAAACAAAATTGACTTTTCAAAAAGAAAGACATCTTTACAATTCAATTTACTTTGGGATTTGTGATGAAACAATGACAACAAAAATGGTGATCCCTGGAATGAACAAACTCCGGTTGTTTTAAGAATATTTACTTCCTTCGTGAAGGTTTTTCTCAGGTCATCTTGTTGGTATATGCGCAATCTTTATGTGTTTCTTAGATAATTTAAGACGATGCCAGTTGGCGTAAGGTACAGTATTAGGTTTGTGATCCCATGATCCCCGACCAAGTCTTGGTTCGCTTTTGATTTTGGGTTTGCATGGTCAGAAGCCTCTGTCCCAGGTTCCCCAGCGAAGTTTTCCCTCATATGATGAAAGGTTTTATTCCCTTGGTGTGCTAAGATATCGCTCTTTTTGCAGTATTGACATTAGTGTTGACTTCTTGATTTCCCAGGAAGACTACACCAGGGCATCTTTTGTTGGAATAGGTTTGGTTGATATGAAGACTCAATCCAGTATTTTCCAGTGAAGGCCTTGTTTATTTGATAGAAGTCCTTTTTCCTCAGTAAAGAACGTATCTTGGTTTCCCCTCGATGATGTGGTGTCGACCTCCCCAGTGAAGTCAGCATGAAGTCCCCGGTAGAGGTCTCGATGATGAATTATGGTCTCCATTAGTGAAGTCCGTATGTTTTTCTTCCTTCAAAGTGGGCCTGATTTCCCCAGTGAATGTTTTAACAATTTGGTTTCCATTTGCCTTATTCACAATCAGTATCGAAATCCCCAGTAGGAGTACGGACTGTGAAACATTTGTTTTCCCCATGGAAGTCTGTGTGTTATTCCCTGGGAAGGTTATCCCATGGCATCTCTTGTTGGAATGAGTATTCATGATGAAAAGTTTTCAATCCTCTATTTTTTTCTCCAGGGAAGTGGGTTTGAATTCCTCAGTGAGGTTTGGTTGTCTCGGTGTCAGTCTGCTTTATTTGAGACTAGTTTTGCAATCTTCAGTAGGCACGTTGTTTTTGGAAAACTGGTTTCTCCGATGAAAATGGAAGAAAGATGTTCTATCCCGGTATCTGTTTGATTTAGCTACATCCGGATTATGTTTCTCCTTAGTGAAGTTAGGACAGACAATAGGTTTGGTTTCCGCAGTTGCTTTTACCTTTCTTGGATTGATCTTTCTGGTTGAAGTTTAGACCAATGTTGTTAGTACCTGAGGCAGTTTTGTTCGATTATGTATCCTTTTACCAGCATATGCACGATATCACTCATACATTGATACATACATCATGCATTGTTACAAATCATTTTTATTGACATTGTGTTCAAACCTTCCTGCAGCGCTCCTTGCTTAGTTGGATTTGGTTTTCCCTATTGAGTTTATTTCTCAAAGGATGTATCTTCTTTGACCGTCTTGCTCCAGTTTGTTTCTAATTGGATTCGTGGTTGCATGACAATATTATTTACTCTGGATTTCTGAGGACTTTGAGCTTTGATTTGTGCATTTATTTTGCACGAGAAGACTTTATCTCTTCAGCAGGAATAATGTGGCATTTCCCCAGGAAGTCATATCTCATTTCCCCAGGAAGTCATATCTCTTTCCCCGGGAAACCACATTTCTATCCCCAGAAAGTCGTTTCTTTTTGCAATCCTCCATGATAACAAACAACAGGTATCTTTGTTTGAGCAACCCGTGCTTCCCTGTACAAGTCGACGTAACTTTTTTTTGCTATTTCCTCTATGAGTGGTTAGCTTGCAGTCCGTCGTCAGTTTACGCCAGTGGATGGCAAGACTTTCAAATTCATAGAAATTGCTCGTTGTGAAATCTTTGCAAGTGGAAGTCTCTTTATTTGAGACAGCTTACATATTACCCTTTCCAGGCGGAATTCCTTGGTTAAGGAAGAAGTTGAGACCCGTTCTAGGTGAAACACCAGAAGTTTGGGGGACATATGATATTTTCAAAATCTACCTTCAGTGAATGTTGGTAGTGCATCGGCAGTGAACGTCGGTGTTTCTTATCTTTTTGCTATCATCTGTGAACGGTGGTGGTTCCTCGTCAGTGAACGGCGATGGTATGATATTTTCAAAATCTACCTTCAGTGAATGTTGGTAGTGCATCGGCAGTGAACGTCGGTGTTTCTTATCTTTTTGCTATCATCAGTGAACGGTGGTGGTTCCTCGTCAGTGAACGGCGATGGTATGATATTTTCAAAATCTACCTTCAGTGAACGTTGGTAGTGCATCGGCAGTGAACATCAGTGTTTCTTATCTTTTTGCTATCATCAGTGAACGGTGGTAGTTCCTCGTCGGTGAACGGCGATGGTATGATATTTTCAAAATCTACCTTCAGTGAACGTTGGTAGTGCATCGGCAGTGAACGTCGGTGTTTCTTATCTTTTTGCTATCATCAGTGGACGGTGGTGGTTCCTCGTTAGTGAACGGAGATGGTATGATATTTTCAAAATATACCTTCAATGAACTTTGGTAGTGCATCGGCAGTGAACGTCGGTGTTTCTTATCTTTTTGCTATCATCTGTGAACAGTGGTGGTTCCTCGTCAGTGAACGGCGATGGTATGATATTTTCAAAATCTACCTTTAGTGAACGTTGGTAGAGCATCGGCAGTGAACATCGGTGTTTCTTATCTTTTTGCTATCATCAGTGAACGGTGGTAGTTCCTCGTCAGTGAACGGCGATGGTATGATATTTTCAAAATCTACCTTCAGTGAATGTTGGTAGTGCATCGGCAGTGAACGTATGTGTTTCTTATCTTTTTTCTATCATCAGTGAACGGTGGTAGTTCCTCGTCAGTGAACGGCGATGGTATGATATTTTCAAAATCTACCTTCAGTGAATGTTGGTAGTGCATCGGCAGTGAACATCGGTGTTTCTTATCTTTTTTCTATCATCAATGAACGGTGGTAGTTCCTCGTCAGTGAACGGCGATGGTATGATATTTTCAAAATCTACCTTCAGTGAATGTTGGTAGTGCATCGGTAGTGAACGTCGGTGTTTCTTATCTTTTTGCCATCATCAGTGAATGGTGGTGGTTCCTCGTCAGTGAACGGCGATGGTATGATGTTTTCAAAATCTACCTTCAGTGAACGTTGGTAGTGTATCGGCAGTGAACGTTGGTGTTTCTTATCTTTTTGCTATCATCTGTGAACGGTGGTGGTTCCTCGTCAGTGAACAGCGATGGTATGATATTTTCAAAATCTACCTTCAATGAACGTTGGTAGTGCATCGACAGTGAACGTCGGTGTTTCTTATCTTTTTGCTATCATCAGTGAACGGTGGTGGTTCCTCGTCAGTGAGCGGCGATGGTATGATATTTTCAAAATCTACCTTCAGTGAACGTTGGTAGTGCATCGGCAGTGAACGTTGGTGTTTCTTATCTTTTTGCTATCATTAGTGAACGGTGGTAGTTCCTCGTCAGTCAACGGCGATGGTATGATATTTTCAAAATCTACCTTCAGTGAACGTTGGTAGTGCATCGGCAGTGAACGTCGGTGTTTCTTATCTTTTTGCTATCATCAGTGAACGGTGGTGGTTCCTCGTCAGTGAACGGCGATGGTATGATATTTTCAAAATCTACCTTCAGTGAATGTTGGTAGTGCATCGGCAGTGAACGTCGGTGTTTCTTATCTTTTTTCTATCATCAAGGAACGGTGGTAGTTCCTCGTCAATGAACGGCGATGGTATGATATTTTCAAAATCTACCTTCAGTGAACGTTGGTAGTGCATCGGCAGTGAACGTCGGTGTTTCTTATCTTTTTTCTATCATCAGTGAACGGTGATAGTTCCTCGTCAGTGAACGGCGATGGCATGATATATTTTCTCTTATACCTTCAACTATTGAGTTGGTAGTTTACCGTCATCTGTGAGTCGGTATATCTTCTTCTCTCTGCCTTCAGTGAACGTTAGTAGACATCGGCAGTGAACGTCGATGCTTGTTATCCTCTTCTCTGGTTCTATTCTTTTGGTCCACGAGTGATTTATTTTCCTGGTGGGGTTGCTCCTTTGTTTCTTCATTTTTGTGGCATCCCCAGTGTTACTTTGCGTCTCTTTTGTTCTGTTCATATGCATCCATAATCATAAGCATTGCATGGCATCTTAGAGACAAAAATAGGGCTTGTTTTATATTTAAGTATCTTCAATCGCGTTGACACGAAGATTTGTAACCTTCGTATCTCCGGATAGAATACACTTAAATAAGGGCAGTTGTTGTACCCCAATTTTTGCCCCTAAGATTCCTCTATCATATCATATCAACTCGATCATAACAAGATCACATTAGGGTTGGTTCTTCCTCTTTTTTCCTATCTTTAATTTTGCTCTTGAGGAATCTTCAAGCACCTTGGTTGTGTATTTTGTATATGTGTTGTTGACTAACTTCTAATCAAAATACAAAAAATATTTGTCTTTGTCTTTGTATATTTTTGTTTTGTAGGTACCAAGTCGAAGCATCTGACAAATAAGGATTTCTGGTATTATTTTCCTAAAATCTCTATTTGCAAAGAAAAAGAATTAAAAATTTTCATTTTTTTCACTGATGCAATCGATTGCTCTTAAAGTGCAATCGATTGCACATAGTGTATTTTGCGCCATTTTTGAAAAAAATACACTGTGCAACCAATTTGCACTGTAGTGCAATCGATTGCACAGGGTGAAAATTTAAAAAAAATCAGCATTTTAAACTTGTCAAATTTTGGCTCCAATTTTCCTTCACTTTTGAAAGATGTATCATTAATTCAAATTTTAGTGCCAATCTTTCATTTTAAAAAAGAATTATCATTAATTCAAATTTTGGCTCTAATATTTGAAAGAATTATCATTAATTTTTTGGCTCTAATTTTTGAAAGAGTTATCATTAATTCAAATTTTGGCTCCAAGAATCAATTACCAAATTACCACTAATCCCAATCCTAAAACTCTATAAATAGAGCTCTCATTTCATTCAAATTTCAAGCTTTTGATAGCCAAATCCACCTTGCTAAAAAATCTCTCAATTCTCTCCATCTACCAAATTCACTCAAAGCTTCATTTTCAAAAAGTTAGTAAGCTTTGCATTGAAGTTTACTAATCTTTGAGCTAAACCTTCATCTAAACACTTTTTCTCCATCAATTCTCTACATCCAAGCTTAGTCAATTGATTCTTGTGGTTGAATTGAAGCAAATTCTTGAAGTTGTTTTGATAATTCTCTAGATCTATCTTTGGTAAGTTGGATAATCCATCTTTCACAATGTGATCTCTTGGTGATCTTTGGAATTGATTCATTGAGCATTCTTTTGTGATTCCAATGGTGTTATTTTCTCATAATTTGATGGAATTTTCGTGCTCAAGTGGATCCATGATCATAAGGTGTTTGATGGAAAGTTTGAACAAGAAATTGGCCTTTAAAAATGTTGTTTTTGCTACTGTAACAGTGTGCAATCGATTGCAGTAACTGTGCAATCGATTGCACAGAAGCAATTTTGCACAATTTTTAGAAAACTGTACTGTGTAAATCTATTTACACAATAGTGTAATCGATTTACACAGGGACAGAATGCATTTTTTTGCGTTGTTTTGGGGCAGCTTTGATCCAAAATGCTTTTTCTACTCACTCCTTTTGATTGTTGGTTTGGATTGCAATTTTAAATGTCCAATTTGTCTTTAAACTCAACGGACTTTGTGATGTAGATGAAGTTGGATAAATGTTTATCAATTCAAATCTACCTAAGAGTGAATTATTTAATTCATTTTTGGTGCTTTGGATTAATGATATGTTTAGTGCTTTAATCCATCTAGAGGAGTGGTTGAATTTAAAGATGAAAGGACTTTGAAATGGTGATCCAAATTAGCTTATCATTCCCCTCCCTCTTCATCTTATCACTTTATTTTTTTTAATTGTGCTACATGTTAAGGGATGGTTATCTCTATATCATTTATCCAAACATGAAGTACATAGATTGCTATTGACCGGCCTCAAAATAGGTGTGACTTCTACATAAGTCCACTTACGATTGCTTAACATAGCGCTAAATTTTGTCCCGATTCGAATAAATGATCATTCATGGCCCAAACTTATGATTGCAAGCCCAAGTATGTTAATTTGATCTCGTTGATCCAATAACCTTGAGATTCATTCTGTGGAGGCTTTGGTTCTACCAATCCTCTAATGGATCTACAACACCTTTGGTCAATGCGGATCACTTAAACATCGTTGATCATTACATGTTGCCTTGTGAGAATTCCAAAATGGATGATATACTTGACAAAAAGCAAATGCAACTTGTTGTGTGGAGGCTTTGGTTCTACCAATCCTCTAATGAGTTCCAAATACAAGTTTCAAGATGGTCATCTAACTAACCACTAATTACTAACAATTAACTTTACTTTACGCTTTTATTTTCATGCTTTATGTACCATTTACTTTTAGCATTTTACATTTCATGCTATTTTCATCTTTACTAACTTGAGCATTTACTTTTATGTCATTTTTATTTTACTCACTTGAGCTTTTCTTTCTTTTTAAAGACACCTAATAATCAACATGAACCATAAAAATCATTAATGATACTTGGACTACATGGTTACTATCCTTTGCATTATGGAGTGATGGACTTCTTGGACTTAGGATTAGAGACCTTGGCCTATCTTGGAGACTTTGTGACTTTATTTGATATTTTGTCTGGAGTTCTTGAGGTTTACCTCAAGACATTGGGTTGTTTGTTTGTTTTGTGTGCAGGTTATTGAGATTACGATCTTTGTTTGTAATCTGGAATTCACCCGTATACAGCCGTTACTCTGCCCAATTTTTGCGAAGACTTAAAACACTTGAAGTTTGGTTCTCTCAAGAGGTCTAGTATCTTTGCTTGCTTGGTTTCAATCCGAAGAATGGGAATTCTATATTGACTTATAATGTCAAGTATTGGCTTCTTGTTGGTTAGATGGTTCTTATCCCTAGCTTTTACCTTATGCTTTAGGATAGCCTCTTCTTCTCCTCCCATGTTCTTTAATTTCAAAAATCTTCTCCCTCCTTAAAAAAAACTCTTCTTGTTTTGAAACTTGAAACATTTTCATAATAAACTTGGACTTAGGTCCATGCATCTTCGAAACATTTTCATAAATAAATTTCAATCAATTTAATAATACCTTGACCTTTTTTGTGAGAAGACTAAAAGTCAGTCAATCTCATTTCAAACCATTTTTGCCACTTTGGCTTTTATCTTTAAACTTTTCTCAAAAGATTAGACTCTTGTCAATCCTTGTAGTGATGCAAACAACTATACTTCTACAATATGTAATGAAGTGAGATATTTTCCACTTGGGTGTTGAGTGAGGCATTGTTTATTTTAAAATCCAAGCCATATCCTCCACTTTGAGATGATGCAAATTCTCCTTTCTCATGATTGTGGGTAGTAAGTATGTTTTTTCACACGGACAATTGCGATGATGTCTTATCTCATAAAATCAACCAACACACTTGTGTTTCAAATTTTTTAAAGAGGAACTACGTGTACCCTGATCCCCTATTGCACGAAAGATGGTACGTAGGCACTAAAGGTTCGCAACCGCGGCGAGTGCAAAAATCATAAAAATATTTCTTTTCTCACCTCCACCATCCATTTTATATACAACACATTTTTATAGCCAAAATATACAGATTTTTCAAAGAGGTTCCTACGGAGTACCGTAGATGTTTAGGATGCTAATACCTTCCCTTTGCATAACCAACCCCCTTACCTTAAATCTTTCCCCCTCTTTTTGGGTTATTCGCTCTTTTCCCATTCCTTTGGAAACAATAAAGCGCGGTGGCAATTTTTATTTTGATTTGTATAAAGTCTAGTAAATCCAATGCCTTAGTCTTGCACATTTCTACCGCCACACACACTCACAAGGTGAATTGACTATTTGACTAGACAGTCGTGCTCAAAATGAAACAAAATGCCTTGATCATTCTCATGCTTTCATACAATCAATACAAATAAAATATTAAACATAATGAAATCCAGTTAAAACAAGAATTGTAGCCTCCAATATATATGAACAATGGAAAGCTTCCTCGCATTTGGGGGTAAAAAGGGAACTAAAGTGATTTAATCAAGAGCAAGAAATATAAAAGAATGAATAGCGGAATTTGTACAAATGAAAAGTCTCCTAAACATGCTATGTTCTAGAAAGCGACAAACGAGTACCTGACATGTACCAACTTCAAAACAATAGCATTACCATACATTTGCAAGTTGAAACAATCAACTTGGAAAATCACCTCAAAATTCTTCAAGTTACCAGACCAAAATTGAGTCCAAACAACAACAAAAGAATTAAATAAAAAATATAACACTAATGTTGTTTACTACTACAAAGCCTTAGTGAAAGTGGGAAAAAAGAGGGTCAATTGAAATGAAAATAATTTGTTGGCGCAACACAGCAGAGTGCACTAAGTAAGCTCTACCGTGCTAAGCGCGCTACACCAGAAGCTGAAAAACAGGACAACAAACTGCACTTTTAATGTAGCCTCCACTTTTGCTTACGTATCTCATTTATACAACCAAACAGAATTACACACATACACATTTCCTGAAGTTAATAAAAGCAAGCTTTTGGAAAAACACAATTAATACAACAAAACAACTAGATGAAAGTGAATAAACAAGTTGAAAAGTGAAGATTTGAGAATTTAAAACAGATCCAATTTCAACTTGTTTAAACAATAGTTAACACACTACCTAAACTAACACAAGGAAAAACAATAAACATGTTTTTTTTACGTTGTAAGCTCGACGTATGTTATTTATACACAATTCTCCAAGTTTCTTCTTTACACTGTTAGTGCTCACCGACGGCGAAACCCAACCAAACACTTAGCAAACATGAAGAGAAAAATACATATACACTAAATTTACAAGTATACAAAACATGTAAAATTTACAATTATGATAAACATATACAAGTATCAATATAAACAAGTGAAGATAGACAATATATATTATATCTACAAAACTCAAAAATAAATAAACTATCGTGATGCGATCCAATAAAAACACTAATTCCCCGACAACGGTGCTATTTTGATGAAGCGGTAAAGCGACAAGCAAAAGTAAGTATTTATTTTGATATAGGTTATATTGTATCGTCTTCACAGGGATTAGTGTTACTGAAATTTTGTTCAAAAAATCACTCGTTAATGAGTTTGGGATAAAATGGGTTAGAAGTAAATCCAGTAATTAAAACTATTAACAGAAAAATTATTCATTCTTTGGAGAAGAGACTTATCAATCATGCATATAATACACTCTTCACAACCTTAAACCTATCGACCAGTTATAAGCAACCTACAATACTCCTCAATGTCACCACGTATCAACCACAACACCCTTTGTATCATCTCAGAGGCGATCTCTCAACCAACCTCAACATCACAGAAGTCAACAGTGTTACTCGCATCAGCAATCTCTCAGCACAACACAACCAACACAGAGGCATTAAGCACAAACACCTAAGTGAATAATAGCTATAAATTTATCTCTAGAATCTATAAATTATTAGATAATCACCCTAGATAAGAATTTGAGCAGTATATGTCTATAACAACCCAAACCCTAAGCACATAGCAAAAATCTAGGATAATAATCGACAGAGATTTGTAAAGCAAGCTTTAAACAACTCCATGGGTGATAAATATACATGAGTTCAAAGTAAATGCATATAAAAAACCCAAAAAATATAGAATACGCAAACAAGAAGAGAAATGAACCATAAATCTCCCGGTTTGTCAACATCGATCGATGAGAAATCCACCCCTGATCATCCGTATGTAAACTCCATTGTTATTTTATAAGACAATATACCAAAAATGATTTGATGGAGTTGGGAGAACAAAAACACCCCCAAAAAACTTAACCTATAAATGAATGAAATCTAAGTTATAAATCAAATCTCAACAGACTACACTTAGCGGGCTCACCGCGTTAAGCGAGCTGCACGGTATTTACAAGTTAAATCATCTAAAATCCCGCTAAGCGAGGTAATCGCGCTTAGAGGGCTCAATTACAAAGCTTATTCCAATCTGTCAAAATGTGCGTAGCACGCTAGAGGATGCATTTAGCACGGTCCCCGTAGCATAACTCCCAAAAACTGGTCTTTTATTCTGAAAATACGCATTTGGAGCCGTGTCTTCGACACCTTATTCCTTGATGCTCCAAAATGCAACAAATACCTACAAAATAAGTATAATCTATCAAACAGTACACAAATGAATGAAAGTTACAAATATACATAAACTAAACATATTTACAAACAAAGCGGGGAATTATTCAACGAATATTAACAAAAGAATTGATAAGTGTCACAAAACAAATACACAAAATAACTATATTTTGGAACTTATCAACTGACCACATCTACCTCCTAGACGCTAGAGAGTATATGGTCCACGAGAGTGCTCAATCCTACTACAGTGAGAATTGATATGGACTACTCTATCAGTCTTAGTTTGCAGATGATTTCAATCATCTCCGCCGCCTCCACTAGTGCAATCTAGAATAGGTCTCTCGCTTAATCTAGGTATGATTTTTCCGTCTCTTCCTCTTACCTTAACTAATAAAAAAAATAAGAAACAATAATATTGGTCTACCAAATTTTTTGATAAAATCTGGTCACACCCCTTCGTAAACTGAATTTTTGAAAACTTTGGTAACCAAACTCATATCCTTGCTGAAATTTTAAAATATCTGAAAGGATATATGTTTTTTTTCCAGCAATTCATAAATACTCGGTTAATGTATGCATTTTTACCATCTATTTTAAAATATATAGTAAAATCTCATACTACTTATATCGAATTTTCAAAAAGATTCGGTGAAAATCAACAAAATTTTTGGATTATACCGAATATTTCTAAATTGTCGGTATAATCCCATAGGTTTGATACCGGTAATTTAAAAAAAATGTAAGAATGTATGAATTTTGTGAAATAATAAGTATTCTAGCAAAGTATTCGGTAATATCGCAATAATTGAATGAAAAATGCTACTTACTTGTAAACATCATGTATTTTCTAGCAAATCTCTGAGACATAACATTTTTTTTAAAATCCAAAAAATATGGTTTTGATTTTTAAAAAATTGATTTTGTATGCTTTAAGGGTATTATAGTCAAACTAATTGTTATGTGAGGGTTTATTTTCTCACCCTTAAAGGTGCTCACACACCTTAGTGAAAAACCATTAATTCCCCTAAATTCCAGAACTTCACTTCCAAATGCACAAAAAATATCCACACCTCAGACAAAACTTAGATTTAGGCCAAAACAAAGTTGAACAAATCCATAATTGCAGTTTCTTAGTTGTTACAGAAGCATATCTCCCAAACATTATTTGTTTTCTCAAACCAGAAACAAATGTTGAAATGGAAAGAACAACATAAATAAACATCAATCATTATTATGACATACATAAAATATGTAACATTACATAGATAATCATTAATGTAAATCTAACATTACATTTCATCATCAAATGATTTTTAAGGATTTTCGTCATCTTTAGAATATCTTTTGTTGATATCGTAACCTTGGCATCCATCTCGATCAGACCTTTTGTTTCGCAATGGTGAAATGTTCTCCATAAAACATTTAAATCTTCATCTGCTTTCACCTCAAACGTGTTGAATTGTATCTTCCCTTTGTTTTCAATAGAGTGTGAAAGGTAATAGGGCTTCATAACTCTTTGGTTGTCTTGGTATCACAACTGATTCTCTAGGGCGGATTTTAGATTGACAAGACAAGTGATCTTTGTGAACATAAATTCAAGAGGGGCCTCTCCCCATTGATGTAGACAAATGAGAGATACAAATATTGAGACATTATGTGATGATTTTGCTAACAAAATGATGGTCACCCATATTTATACAAGTTTTAGATGGATGTGGACCTTAGAAACCCAATCATGTCTCAGAGGATATTCTGGAGATGTATTTTTTCAGATTAACCCGAATATTTTAGTAAATCACATAAAAAAGATTGTCTTCTTAAGTGTATAACCACACTTTGAGCTATCTGAACCTACTTTCTCTACTCGCTTAGCTTCGTGATAAATAAAATTCAATCTCGCTCGAGATATATTGCCCACCAACTTTGAATAAAGAATGTTGTAACCAAATGATGTTCGTATCTCATTATGCTGATTTTGGATAATTTGGTTCACAGATTCCTAATCTTTTTTTATAAATCACCTTTACTATTTCCAAACTAATTCTTCAATGTAGCATAAGAATATTCAACTCTTTAGTTGTTGTATTTCTAAAGTATCTAACCTAATCGGTTCAAGCACAAATAATTTTCTCCTTCACCTGGTCTAAAATTGTACTTTCAACATATTTCAAGAAATCCAGATATTTCTCACTCGCCCTCCTAAATTTTTTTATAGATTTAGCATATAATTATTCTATAGAAGAATTTATTATAACATTTCAGGCATCTATTATGCTTTCCAATATCATCACACCAGCTTTGACCATTTTCTCATCTTCTCCCTTGATTTATTTGGTCCCTACCGCATGCTTAAGTCTACTTCTAACATTTTTTGTTATATGATACCTACAAAGTAATGCATATTATGTAGGAAACACCTTTACAAACAAATTTATTAGTGTGATATTGCAATCTGTTACAATGACCTTTGACATGTTTTCTTGGTCCTTTAATATAGCTCAGCATACTTTTAAAGCCCAAGTAACATTGTCTTCTTTTTCACTTTACATAAATGCAAACCCAGCTAAAAAGTCATCTTCTAAGAAGTAACACCAATAATTTCCAGAAGTATAAGCCTCTACTTGTTGGTCTTATATGTGGAATCAATAATGAGAACTATGGAAAATATATTGAAAAACTTGATGGAACTAAAATGAGTCCAAAATATATCTCAAACAGATTCTTTATCCTCAGACAGTCTATACCTAGATACATAATGATTATCATCCAAAAGCTTTAACAATTGTTGCATTTCAATTCTTGGACCTATTATTGCCTTATTTTTTTAAGCACAAATATTGTATACTTGTTTAATGTTTGAGACATTTTGAGGTCTTATCAGTTTCAAAGTTGTAAGTATGTTTTGGACTGCACCATGTTTAATGTCATGTCAGAAAGAAATTCCTTTTATTCAAGATTAAGGCGACATGCAATGGGATGAATGACTAAATTGTAACACAAGCCATGATTATATATACCGCAAAACACATTAGATATCCATATATTATTCACCTTAAGGTACCAGCGTAACTTAAAAGGATTCTCACATTTCCTTACTCTGGTGTTATCCCGTTTCAACTTCTGGATAGGTTTTGTTTGTGTAGTGGACAATTCTTTTGCATATTAGTGTCACAAATGCATGTCTTTTATCAGAACCATTATTTGACCTTCTCATTACAACGTCGAACCCCAATTTGGAGGCATGCGTGCAGATCCAATGGAGAATACGTTTACGAACAACAAACTCCTATTTATTTTTAAATTGTTTACCAACATTTACCTCGACATCAACCCGTTTAACATCTACATCCATAATAACTTTAAATACAGTGTTAGGGTTCCCTAAATCTAAAGGCAATCATAACATAAAGAAATTAAAAATTCAAATTCAACATTAAAGTAATCTAGAAGTACATTTTTGTATTACATTTAACAATAATTCAGAGTTATACTATTGGTTGCAACATTTGTTTTTCAAAGCAAAAACCATATTCTAGAAAGTAATGAGGAAAGAAATACATTATGAGTGCAACTTCACCATTAGATGTTTTGCATGATATCAAAACTAGGAAAACTTAGTTTTTTTTATGGCACGGTATCTATGTGCCATTTGGTGCACCCTTGCATTAGAGGTCTTAGAAAGCATTCAAAACAAGTTTTGAATTGATTAAAATCATGAAAAATCATTTTCTGCACAAAAAACATTTGCATGTGTCGGCACATCCACTTTTTAGGTCGATACATACTGAAGCTTTCAAGAAAGTGCATAAATTATTAATTTATGTGTCGACACATACAAATTTCAGATCGACACATAAACTACAGTTTTTAAAACAAGTGGCTACTACCATGCTTAGGTCGACACATCTGTTTTTCAGGTCGACATATACAATTAAATTTTGACTTATGTGTCGACACATACAATTTTTAGGTCGACACATATTGTTTGATTGGGTCAATTTTTCAATTCTTTTTAATTCCGAAAGTCTCATCTTTGCATCTAAACTTCTACAACTATAACTACATCATTCATGCATCATTCTAACTTGATGAAACTATAAACTCTTACTACAATTGCTCTTTATCTTTAACCTCCAACATATGCATACACACTGATAAATCATACATAATCATCTTTTATTGGGGTGTAAAATAGATGAGGTTTGATAACCTCCAGTTAGGTTCTTATGTAGCCAAGATTATTGGGTTGAGAATTGTAGGGGGTTTCATCAGGAAAAACCGTGAGTTTGTCCTCCAAGATCTTTGGTAGATTTAGGGGTTTTCGTGCAAGATGTTCAAGAGAGGATTGTAATTGCAAGCTTCTCAAGTCATATTTAAAGCATGTGTTTTGATGAAGACAACGTGGACATCAACATTCAAAGGATGTGCAAAAAGCTTATCAACATCAAATAAAAGTCTTGAAGATTATTGAAGAATTATTGAAGAATCATCAAATGTCAAATGGTATAAATAATTCTTAAAATCTTGAATATAGATGTTCACAATATGCATTCATCAACATATACATATTCCATAACTTTAACATCAAGGAAAAATTTGTTTGAAATATCTTTCAAAAAGTATTTTTGAAAATAACCCTTTAGGAACCGGTTCCTCCCTAACAGGGAACCGGGTTCCAGAATTTCTCAAAAAACATGTCCCTGGTTTTTGTACCAGGAACCGATTGTACCAATAGGGGAACCGGTTCCTGCGTGATATTTTTTGAATTCCAACTTATAACGTTCACTAAGAACCGGGTTCTGTCAGTGTCGGAACCGGTTCCTAGCGAACCAGTGCAGCTTTTATTTTGTTTTTTGAACATTTTTTTAAGTGGTATCTTTTCATGAATGCATTGCAACTTTTCATATGAATTGACATGAATGAAGAGGTTCTTGTGACTTTATAAAATGCTGCAGATTTTCTTATTTCAAAAACAATGCTTCAATTTTCAAATTAACAAAAAAACCTTCTTCAATAAACAATTTTTCATCATTCACATTTTGAACATAAACTTTCATGTGTTCATAATTTTGTGAAACTTGCCATATACACTTTCATTATCATTACAAGTTTCATACATACATTGTGAACATTTATATACATTGTTGAGAATTGTTTTTATCTTGAAGAAGAAGATCAATTGAAGATTGATAAAGCTCTCCATATACTTCAAACTAAATCATTGTATTACTTAAAGAAATTATTCCCTTACTATCCAGGATTTTTGGAAGTAAGTGTTGTGATTTGAAGAGGATTGTTCTTCATTCACATTAGTGTTTATTTGGTCTTAAAGGTGTTAAGAACCTTTGATCACCTTATAGGTTAGATAGTAAGCATAGGCTGTACAATCATTCTAACTATAGTGAAATCTCTTTCGTGTTGGAAAGGGGACTGGAGTACTCTCAGATTGTGAGGGGAACCAGGATATATCACCGTGTTCTTTACTTTTCCGCATTTATCGCTTTCATCACCATAATTAGGAAAAGATAAAGATATAATCAAAACCTTCAAACACTTAACCAAAAATTACTACCAAGCATTCTCATAAAACCGAATAAATTTTTATAAGACCTAATTCACCCCCCCCCCCCTCTTAGGCACTCTGAGACTTACAATTGGCATCAGAGCAAGTTATAGGTAAGTTGTTCCTAAAGATCCAGAATGGCTTCCGCAAATCATCAACCAGTTTTCAGAGATGGTGGTAGTAACAACAAGCCTCCTCTATTTTGTGGTGAATATTTTGACTTCTGGAAAATACGCATGAAGGCGCATTTAGAAGCACAAGGAGAGGAAGTATGGGATTCTGTTGAAAATGGTCCATTTATCCCGATATCAGTAATCAATGGCATTGGTTCTGCAAAGCCCAAAACTGCATGGGACAGCGATGATAAAAAGAAAGTTCTCTATGACAAAAAGGCAATAAACCTTCTTCAAGGTGCACTCAGTATGGACGAATTTTTCCGTGTCTCAAACTGCAAGACAACAAAAGAAATATGGGATACCCTGGTTCAAACTCATGAAGGAACGGCTGAAGTAAAAAGATTAAGGCTAAATACCTTGAGTCAATAATATGAACTATTTCGAATGCAGCCCGGAGAATCCATTCTTGACTTACAAAAGAGATTTGTGCATTTGACAAATCACTTAAATGCTCTTGGTAAAACCTTGACAAATGATGAACTCAACTTGAAAATCCTTAGATCATTGACTAGGGAATGGAAACCAAAGGTAACGGCAATCTCGGTAAAGAAGAGTCTCTTCACAATGACTTCCGCTACATTATTTGGCAAACTTCAAGAATACGAAACGAAACTCGGTAGACTTGAAAAACATGAAAATTTAGAAAAGAAATCCAAAGGCATTGCCTTGAAAGTTGATTCAAAGGAAAGTCAAGATAAAGATGCATCGGAGGAAGATGAAAACTTCTTGCTTCTTGTAAAAAGGTTAGGAAAATATTTTGGTCATAAAAGTAATCTTCATAATGCTAACTTTGTCAAGAGGAAGAAATTTTATAATCATAAAGATAAAGAAGCCTCCACATCAACACAAGATGTCACATGTTATGAATGTGGAAAGCAAGGTCACATAAAGTCGGATTGTCCAAAACTCTCCAAGAAAAATGGATTCAAAGGCAAAAAGGAGTTCAAGAACAAAAAGGCTTATGTTGCATGGGAAGATAATGAGATAAGTTCTTCATCTGATTCGGAAAGCGACGAATGTGCAAATCTAGCATTAATGGCTTCACATCACTCCGACGATGAAGAAGAGGTTAGTAATGAATTTAATATTTTTGATGATGATGTTCAAGATGCTATTGATGAACTCTTGAAAGAATGCAAAAGTTTATATAAAAAGGTGTCAAATCAAGAAAAATAACTCCTAAGTTATTTAGAAAAAATTGACACCATGACTAAAGATTTTGAACTTCAAAAACAGAATTTTATTAAAGAAAAAGAAAACTTTGCATGCTCCAAGTGTGAATCAAATGTCTTTCAAATTGTTCAATTGAAAAGAGTCATTGAACGATATGAAAAAGGACAAATAGGATTGGAAGGATTACTAAGCCAACAACGTTATCCTAATGATAAAAGGGGTCTTGGTTATGTGAATTCTAAGAAACCAAGTAACAATCCCACTATTTTTGTAAAGGCTAGTAATAGTTCCAAACCCAAGAAAGTGGAAAAGAAGCAAGTTGTTCATAATCATCAAAAGAAAAAGACTAATGTATCGGGAAAAAAAAACATTTCCTAAGAAGAAATCTTATCCTTCTATATATAGAAGTAACTTTGAACCTACTTGTTTTTATTGTGGTATTAAAGGCCATACACCTAATGTTTGCTATGTTAGAAACTTTAGTATAGCAAGTGGGCATTATGTGTGGGTGAAAAAGGGAACTAACTATGAAGGACCCAAGGCAACTTGGGTACCTAACAAAGAATAATTTGTTTGTGTAGGTATGCTTGAAATCCACATCAAATGTTTGGCATCTTGATAGTGGATGTTCAAAGCATATGACAGGAGATGTACACCAATTTTCATATCTAGTACATAAAGCCAAAGGGTATGTCACCTATGGAGACAACACCAAAGGAAAGATTCTTGGCGTTGGAATAGTTGGCACACCTCCATCCATTCAAATTGAGGATGTTCTCTATGTTGAAGGATTAAAGCACAATCTTCTTAGCATAAGTCAACTTTGCGATAGAGGGTTCAAGATCAAATTCAACAAAGATGAATGTCTCATTATGGATGAGGAAACCAATGAGGTAAAACTCAAAGGTATAAGAACTAACAATATTTTTATGATTACTTTAGATGATTTGTCTCTGAAGGTACAATGTCTTATGGTAAACAACAATGACGCTTGGTTATGGCACAAGAGGATCGCTCACATTCACATGGAGCACTTGAACAAATTGGTTAAGCATGACTTAGTTATTGGTCTACCAAAGATGAGGTTCATCAAAGACAAATTATGTAATGCATGCCAAAAGGGCAAACAGACCAAAACAACTTTCAAATCTAAGAATGTGGTGTCTACTACAAGGCCACTATAATTGTTACACATGGATCTCTTTGGTCCATCAAGAACAAAAAGCTTCGGAGGTAATGTATACGCTTTAGTCATTATTGATGATTTTTCTAGATATTCTTAGACTTTGTTTCTTGTGCAGAAAAGTGATGCCTTTAAAGCTTTTAAGAAGTATGCTAAGCAAATCCAAAATGAAAAATCACTAAAGATTGTATCCATAAGAAGTGATCATGGTGGAGAATTCCAAAATGCTCAATTTGAAGAATTTTGTGAAGAACATGGTATCTCTCATAATTTTTCAGCACCTAGAACTCCACAACAAAATGGAGTAGTTGAAAGAAATAATAGGTTTCTAGTGGAACTTGCAAGAACAATGCTTAGTGATGCAAATCTTCCTAAATATTTTTGGGCGGATGCGGTTAGTACGACATGTTATGTTGGAAATCGAGTTATCATTAGACCTATAATAAAGAAGACTCCATATGAACTCTTCAAAGGAAGAAAGCCAAATATTGCTCACTTTCACATTTTTGGATGCAAGTGCTTTGTTCTTAATAATGACAAAGATAATCTTGGTAAGTTTGACGAGAAATCTGACGAAGGTATATTTCTTGGTTATTCGCTTTCTAGTAAAGCATATAGAATTTATAATAAAAGAACTTTAACTATTGAAGAATCTATGCATGTATCTTTTGATGAAACTAACCCCTCCAAGGAGGAAGTAGTTGTTTGTGATGATGATGATCCTATAGATTTACCCCCGGAAGATCTTTCAATTGATCAAATTAAGGAATCACCGGAAAATCAAGAAAACATTGTACAACAAGATTCAAACACCAATGATCTACCAAAAGAATGGAGAACTCATAGAGACCATCCTATTGATAAAATTATTGGTGACATTAGCCAAGGAGTATCAACAAGATTGAATCTAAAATATGCTTGCTTAAACATGGTGTTTGTTTCTCAAATTGAACCTACCAAAGTTGATGAAGCCTTAGGAGATGATCAATGGATTATTGCTATGCAAGAAGAATTAAATCAATTCGAGAGAAATCAAGTTTGGGAACTTGTTCCTAGACCAAGTGGTAAACACATCATAGGTACCCGATGGGTGTTTAAAAACAAACTTGATGAGAATGGTCTAATTGTTCGAAACAAGGCAAGGTCGTTTGCCCAAGGTTACAATCAAGAGGAAGGAATCGACTTTGAAGAAACATTTGCTCTGGTTGCAAGGTTAGAAGTTATACGTCTTTTACTTGCTTATGCTTGTTCATTAAATTTTCAGCTTTTTCAAATGGACGTCAAAAGCGCATTCTTGAATGGATACATCAATGAAGAAGTCTATGTCAAACAACCCCCGGGATTTGAAGACTTCAAACATCCTTCACATGTCTTTAAGTTGAGAAAGCCTCTTTATGGCTTAAAGCAAGCACCAAGAGCATGGTATGATAGACTTAGCAATTTTTTGTGTGAAAAAGGTTTCGAAAAGGGTAAGGTTGATAAAACCTTGTTCATTAAGAAAATCCAAAGTAACACTTTATTGGTTCAAGTCTATGTTGATGATATCATTTTTGGATCGACTAACAAAGAAATGTGTGAGGAATTCTCATTGATGATGCAAGGAGAATTCGAGATGTCTATGATGGGAAAGATGAACTACTTTCTTGGACTACAAATCAAGCAACTAGAAAATGGAATCTTCATCAACCAATCTAATTATTGCAAAGAATTATTGAAAAAGTTTGATATGGACAATTGTAAAGCCATGAATACTCCAATGGGCTCCGGTACATATGTTGATCAAGATGAATCCGGTACTTCAATTGATATTACAAAGTACAGAGGTATGATTGGTTCTTTATTGTACTTGATGGCAAGCCGTCCTGACATCATGTTTAGTGTTTGTCTTTGCGCTCGCTTTCAAGAAAATCCAAAGGAATCACACCTCATGGCAGTTAAAAGGATCATGAAGTATCTTAAAGGAACAATCAATGTCAGCCTATGGTATCCAAAAGGTAGTACTTGCACTTTAATTGGTTATTCTGACGCGGATTATACAGGTTGTAAAACTGATCGTAAAAGCACAAGTGGTACTTGTCACATTATTGGAAATGCATTAGTATCATGGGCTTGTAAAAAGTAAGCATGTGTTGCTCTTAGCACTGACGAAGCAGAATACATAGCAGCGGGTAGTTGTTGTGCACAAATTCTTTGGCTCAAGCAACAACTCCGTGATTACGGACTTGATCTCGGATGCATTCCTCTTCGATGCGACAATACAAGTGCTATCAATATTACAAAGAATCCGGTCATGCATTCAAGAACCAAACATATAGATATTCGACATCATTTTCTCCGTGATCATGTACTTAAAGGAGATGTCGAAGTCACTTTTGTGGATAATCATAACCAACTCGCAGATATCTTCACTAAACCGCTTGCTCGAGAACCTTTCTTCAAAATCCGAAGAGAACTTGGTATTTTGGATGAAGGTGATATTTAATGTTTCTCTTAAGATGCACGTATTAATTTTTATATGTATTTATTTCACTCTTTTTCCCCATCCTTTTTTATGTTAACAAAGGGGGAGAAGAATATGCATATGTGTTGTTTTGTTTCAAAGAAACTGCAGGCCCAAATAAATATCAAACTCACTCCAAAATTCAAAGAATCATGGACTTAGGGGGAGCATACAATTTAGGGGGAGCCTTGCATTTGCTCAACATGTTTTCTATACAAAACAACATAAACATTTCAAGAAATCATTTTCAAGACTTGGTTGTCATCATCAAAAAGGGGGGAATGTAATTGCAAGCTTCTCAAGTCATATTTAAAGCATGTGTTTTGATGAAGACAACATGGACATCAACATTCAAAGGATGTGCAAAAAGCTTATCAACATCAAATAAAAGTCTTGAAGATTATTGAAGAATTATTGAAGAATCATCAAATGTCAAATGGTATAAATAATTCTTAAAATCTTGAATATAGATGTTCACAATATGCATTCATCAACATATACATATTCCATAACTTTAACATCAAGGGAAAATTTGTTTGAAATATCTTTCAAAAAGTATTTTTGAAAATAACCCTTTAGGAACCGGTTCCTCCCTAACAGGAAACCGGGTTCCAGAATTTCTCAAAAAACATGTCCCTGGTTTTTGTACCAGGAACCGGGTTGTACCAATAGGGGAACCGGTTCCTGCGTGATATTTTTTGAATTCCAACTTATAACGTTCACTAAGAACCGGGTTCTGTCAGTGTCGGAACCGGTTCCTAGCGAACCAGTGCAGCTTTTATTTTGTTTTTTGAACATTTTTTTAAGTGGTATCTTTTCATGAATGCATTGCAACTTTTCATATGAATTGACATGAATGAAGAGGTTCTTGTGACTTTATAAAATTCTACAGATTTTCTTATTTCAAAAACAATGCTTCAATTTTCAAATTAACAAAAAAAACCTTCTTCAATAAACAATTTTTCATCATTCACATTTTGAACATAAACTTTCATGTGTTCATAATTTTGTGAAACTTGCCATATACACTTTCATTATCATTACAAGTTTCATACATACATTGTGAACATTTATATACATTGTTGAGAATTGTTTTTATCTTGAAGAAGAAGATCAATTGAAGATTGATAAAGCTCTCCATATACTTCAAACTAAATCATTGTATTACTTAAAGAAATTATTCCCTTACTATCCAGGATTGTTGGAAGTAAGTGTTGTGATTTGAAGAGGATTGTTCTTCATTCACATTAGTGTTTGTTTGGTCTTAAAGGTGTTAAGAACCTTTGATCACCCTATAGGTTAGATAGTAAGCATAGGCTGTACAATCATTCTAACTATAGTGAAATCTCTTTCGTGTTGGAAAGGGGACTGGAGTACTCTTGGATTGTGAGGGGAACCAGGATATATCACCGTGTTCTTTACTTTTCCGCATTTATCGCTTTCATCACCATAATCAGGAAAAGATAAAGATATAATCAAAACCTTCAAACACTTAACCAAAAATTACTACCAAGCATTCTCATAAAACCGAATAAATTTTTATAAGACCTAATTCACCCCCCCCCCCCCCCCCCCTCTTAGGCACTCTGAGACTTACAAGGATTATGGCCTAGTGAAAGCCTTTGGATATAAAGAATGTAAAGGAGCCTTTGGAGATAAATAATGCAAAGGAATTAGCGCGAGAACGACAAATTGAATTGAAGTTTTATGCTGCAATAGGTGTAATTGATGGTACCCGAAAGCTTTGGAGATAAAGTATGCAAAGAAGTAAAAATATTTGTTTAGTCAATTGGCATGCTATTGTCTCTTGGTCTTGTTGAAGATAAAAATAAGAGAAGGGGTTGAATCAACATCAAACGATTATGGTTTGTAGGGTTGCTCTTAAACACTTCTCTTGTAATCATACTTTTACAAAGTAAGAAAGTACCCTAATTCCAAATTGGAATTGGGCGAAAGTGGGGAACTCTGTACACAAGTCCTTGTGTCGCTCTCTATTATCTCTTTACTCGCTTTTGTTTTAATTACGTAATTTATTGAATAACATTGTTTGATTGATAGACTCGTAATAATTTTTCTATAATTGTTTTGTTTAAAGTGGTGTGTTGATTAGCTTATAATCACTTTGATTATAAGTGGTTTTCATATCAACACAACTCAAAGGAAATTTTTTGAAAAGTCAAACGCACATCAAGTGTTTGACAAATTACAATGTTCTATATTTTTGTTTAAATTTCATTAGAAATAGGAAACCATTGTGTTTGACATTAAACCATTAATTGAGATATTATTATGTGAGTGGTTTTATTATTATCTTAATTCCATACGGCTTGTGCATATCTGAGTTTCCAATAACTAGGTTTGTTTAGACTACTATTTTGATCTAGGCCAAAAACCTTCCGCTCAACATTTTTTTTCAAATAAGTTTTTAAATAACCATTTTAGAAAGGTGATTTTTATTTGGGGATCTATTCACCCCCCTCCCTCTAGATAAGTCGTCGTAGTCTAACATACATGTATATTACCTTGAATTACAACTTGTTTTGCTCTTTTTGATGTGAAAAACAGAGAACTTTATTTTGAAGTACAAAACTTGATTGATTATTAAAGGAGGTTTTGACAGGATTTGAAAAAAAATGATGGTATGATCATGAGTGAAGAATACATGCAAGGTGGTGTTTTATTCAATTTCCCGCTTGACAAATCTGAAACTACACTTCTAAATAATTCATTGAGTTGTGAAATAAACAAAATCAATGTAAGGGTTAGTCCGAAGATACACTTATGAACAAATTTTTAGGAAAATAAGGTTTGTCTCACTTACAACGTGTTTTGGTGTGTATTAGGCACTTACAGAAATATACTTCTGGAATCTTGGAAGGGCAAAAACCCTAAAATGTCCCAATTTTTTCGACTGAGTGCAATCCGAAGATGCATCTACGAAAAAAATGAAGAGCAAATCCAGAGATGCATCTCCGGACAAACCTGTGATAGTCTCCTATGGCAACAAACCATTTTGTGCCCTACAATTCTAAAAAACTCATTGCATGTTGTCCTAATCTACCAAGTTCATTTACAATACTGCCTAAAGTGCCTAATCTACCAAGTTCATTTACAATACTGCCTAAAGTGCCTAAAATAGCTAATGTATCCTATAAGACTAACTTAAAAACCAAAACACAAAAAGAATAAAATTTGAAAAACTTACTAAAATTGAATTAATTGATGAGAAAGAGATGTTTTGATGTTATGAGATGATAGAAAGGAGGAGAAAGAGCTTCATTAATGCTTCAATGCACTGGTTGGGAGTGGGAAATGTGAAATGTTCTTTTTTATATAGTTTTTTTAGAAAATGAAAGAGGAAGAGGGAAGGGTTCTGGCACGGGTTATGAAAGAAAAATGTTTGAAGATGCATCTCCGAACCACCAAAATGATTTTTGAATAAGTAGTATTTAGAGAGATACATCTTCGGACACACTTTTTCACATACGAAGATGTATCTCCGAAATAAATTTTAATGTTAGACGGATGTGTATTTAATTTGATCTGAAAAATGTTGAAAATAGAAGTGTCCGAAGATACATCTCCAGATGCTAAAGACATTATGGACTTTTCACAGTAGTGTGGGAGCACCCATAAGGGTGGAAACAACATTTCCCTTCGACAATTTAACTTCACACCTGTTGTACTCCAAAATTTTCCCTCTCACTTATCAAGAATTTGCTCACAAGATCTCCTCTAATTCAAAGACTGCACTAGAGTTGATCAGCTTAAGACACCTCCTTAAGCATTGATGACCAAAATTAGGGTTTGGGATTGCACAAGGATATTTGAAATTTAAATTCCCCATATGACTTTCATGGATCATTATGGACCCCTAAGATTACTCATGTCAAGTTTCAAGCCTTGGATCACACTTTTGCTCAGTTAATTGAGCAGTTGACCTAAAAATCAGTTGTATTGAGGAAAAAGTCAACTATGGCCAATTTACAGTCAAACTTCATAATATTTTATTCACATCAACATTTTAAACTCATATGTATCATTTGATCAAGTTTGGACCACAACTCCTCAAGAAATTTTATTAAATCTCCAAAAGGGCAAAATGGTCAAAATTAGGGTTTTGACTAGGAAAGGGCAATTTTTGATTTTTTGACCTAGCAAATGATCAATTGGTTTAAGTCATGATCTCAAGAGTCCAATTGCATCATTTTTATCTAATGGCATGGCTTAAAACATTGCTCAAGTTCAAAGGATTGATAGATGAATTTTCAGTCAACTAATCAAAAATCAACTATATACTAAAAAGTCAAACTTTGACTTTTTGGTCAAACTCAAATGCCAAAGATCACAATTCATAAAAACATATCAAAATACGAAACTTATTCATCAAGAAATCAAAAAGTCAAGAATTCATTTTGAAAAGTCAAAATTTCTAAACTTAGAAATTTTTCTAAGTGTTGGAAATTTCATGTTTTTTCACAACTTTGAACATATTTTTCACCATGATGCAAGATGATTCAAGAGAAACTTCCAACATGAAAGTTTTGAATCTCCATGAAATATACAACTTTTCTTCATACAACTTCTTCCAAAAGTTCTTGGATCTCAAGTTATAATTTTAAGAACATGTGGTCATGAAACTAAACACGGTGAAATTTTGCCCTAATTTGGTCAGGATTTTGACCCAACTTCATGGCACTTTTTCATATAGTTCCAAGGGGAATATTCAAAAGCAATTCAAATATGGGTTGTAGATAACATTACAAGCTTTCCAAAATGTCTAAGAACTCCTTGAGATCATTCTTGAGTAGGGAGAATCGAAGAGATGAAGTTAAGGTTTTATTACTTGATTTACAAGGCATTTTGTGATGAACCAATTTCAAAATTCAAACTATGTTGCATAAACTCTACTTTACAGGCCTCAAACTTGTTAGGAACTCCATAATTAATGGTTTACACAGCTGTTAGAAGTCTCACTTCAAGCATTCAATGCATGGACATGCTTTATATCCATTTTTGGAAGAAAGGTTACATTGCCATTTTAATAAAGTGACTTTTTGCACAAAACTTGTTCTTGAGCCTTACACTTGTTCTCTTCTGATCAAACAAGTCCTATAACTCATAAGAAATGGTTTAGACACTTACAATCACCCAGCCCATGCTTGTACCTCCTCTTGAAACTTGTTTCCCACTTTTCTTCAAAATCAAGTAACCTAGCCAAAAGCTAAAAACCTGTACTTCTGATTGCCCAAAGCTCTCAAACACTTTTGTTTATACATACACAAACCATTGGCCACAAGGAAACGAAGGCTCATGCCCTGAAAACAGCTAGAACTCATAATCACATTCCATACCTCCATTTTCATATAAACTGACCAAAGACTTAAAACTCATAATCTACTCGTGCGTTTCTTGGCCTTTTGGTTTCTAAAGCTTCTAAACATCATTAAGAATTGATCCCACACCCTGTTACAGAACTGTAACACCATTAACACCATCCTCCATTTTCAAAAACAAAGCTTTGCACTTGGACTTCTCCAGAATTCCTCAGGCCCTTTCAGCTCAAGCGAAGCATTCCATTAGCTTCCTGGGAACTTGAGGAAGCTAACCCAACCATTGGAACTCTTTGAAAGCTGCTCAAACTTCAAACTCGATACCCCCTTGCAAGGTAAGTTTTCTAACTTTGGAACTTCTCATACAGGCATCATCAATGATTTATTTGTGAACAAAACATGTAGATATCATTACCCTAAAGCTAACCATGTCCATAGTTTCCATTAATTTTGCTTGAGCTTAGAGAATTTTAAGATTGAAGTTTCTGAAATTTTTAGGGTTCAGTTTAGGGCCAATAAAATTCATACTTATCTCTGATCTATAGTTTTCATACTTTACATTTTTTGAAACTGTGAGGAAATTTGCTACAAGTTTCATGTTTACAAATTTCATTTTTGATGAGAAATGAACAAGTTACAGTTGGTATGGCTGGAGGTTGAAGATGAAGAAATTAGGGCGCGTTTTGTATCATATATTTATTGATTTGCTTATGTTAACGGATGTATAGCCACCCCAGTAGTAGAAGCGAGCGCCTGTAACCTTTGGGACCTAGGTTCGAGTCCCAGTGGTACCCTTTTATGTTTTTTTTACATGTTTTACATTTTCTGACTTTTTTTGCAGGGCGCTGGGCCTCTTTGGGCTTGTTTTATTTTTTTGTTTTTGCTAGCTAACCCCCTGTTTCATATTTGCGCCCCTGGCCTAGTTTATTTTATTTTCTTATTTTTATTTCATTTATTTTCTTAAATATTTTTCCTAATATTAAAAAAATCATAAAAAAATACAGAAATAATAGATTTACATTTTGACTTAGTTTATTTTATTTTTCTCACATAAAAACATTTTATTTAACTATACTTTATTTATTTTTACTAACTAGTCTTGTAAATTTAATTTAAAACTAGGTTATTATTTATTTTCTTTTACACCAATTAAAATATATTTATTTTAATGTAAAAAAAGGCCAAAAATATTTTATAATACCATATATTATTTTCAAGACAAAAATACCAAAAACACTTTTCTTGAAACTTAATTTCCTTTTTTCAATTAATAGAATTAGGGTTTTATTTAAAAAAAATTCTTAATAAATTTAAGTTTAATTAATTATTTTCTTTAATTAATTAGGTTAAAACAAATCCCTTTTCTCTAAAAAATCCAAACAAATATTCATTTACTTTACATTTCACATTTTTGTACACTTATTCATCTTATACATTATATATATTTAAATTCTTGTACATTTATACCAATTCAATATGGTTGTAATAGACTAATTAGGTTTAAATTCTTGCAATCCCCATTCATGAATTTGTATACCCCCCTCCCACAAATTTTTTAATAGCGTAGTAACTTTAAATTCTGCAATTTATCGCTTTATATACAAATGCTAGTAATTAGGGTTTGTATGGAAAGACTAAAACCAATACTTAGAAAACCCTAATTCAAGACAAAATCAAGCATGAAAACAACACACTTACACACAAGCACCCCTAGGGTAAATCCACTTGGTTGCCTTGACAAAATGGCCATATTACGCATGTGATGTATCTTAGCAAAAACAAGCAAATACAAGATCATAGTCCCTCGATGACGCTATCCAAAGTTGCTTTTCAAATGATCTTAGTCCCTCAAAGAAAATGCTAAGATACCTTGCAAATTATGGTTATACGATGACCCACGCCCATTCCATTTACATCCAAAGATAGGGTTGCTTACCAAATTAATGGTAAGACAACAATGTCAAAGGAAAAGAAAATGAATAAGAAAGACTTTTGAGTAGGTAGAATGCTCCTAATTACTTGCTAAATTTCAAACAAAACATTCTTGCTATTTTCAAAACAAACACCTACACTTTTCAAAACATCTTACAAAATTGAAAACATTTTCAAAAGATCAACATCTTTGTATACATTCTTACAAATAAGAATCATTACAAGGATTGTCTAAACAATGGCCTCTTTACAAAATACTTTCAAAAACCACACAAAGCATAATTTCAAACAAAAGCAAGTGATATAGCAAGTAACTAAGAGCCCATGGAAAACCATGGATGAAAAGAGTGCTAATACCTTCCCTTTTCATAATCTACCCCCTGAACTCAAGAAATAATCTCAAAGGTCTTTCCTGTGCTTTTTCATCTTTCCTTTTGGATAAAAGAAAAGTCGGTGGCAACTCTTGCTAACTGCAACATTTGCGATTAAACGCAAAACCCTCAAGTCAGTTCTCCCACCGTATCACAGAACTGGCGACTCTGCTGGGGAAAATTCTAAAAGTGGGGTTACCTTAAGGTTAGATCACATTTACTTGCTTTCATTGTTTGACTTGTATGCTTTACATTATGGTTCTTTGTTTAGGTTTGAATCCTCTACCCGGATTTGGGATACCTTATAGGTAAGTAGCAATACATTGTGGAAACTGTGCGGGGTATACCGACATGGTCTAAGCAATAGCTATGTTAGTGCGATATATTTGTGGGTACCGGTAGCCCTTGAGTTAATCAAGGAGAATACAGGGCCGTTGAGTGATATCATGAAGCACTAATTAACTTTTAGAACCTTTACTTGACCAACTTGGCCTTTAGGACGTAGTGAGATGATCGGCTTTGGTGCAGTCCGAAGTTGGTAGATACTTGATACTACACTCATTAAGGTTTGGTTTTTTGGGATATTTTGGTCGCCATTAAAGAGGCTTGTCTGAAACAATGACCAAGGAAACAAACCAGTGATATTGAGCTCCTTAGAACCCAGTTACTATTACTAGGATAGGTTCGAGCCAACTAAACTTCAAGAGGATACTTACCTATGAGACCCCATGCAAGCCTAAACCTATGGACTTGTTTGCTTTGTTTGTATATAGATACTTGTACATAACATGATGGACATCATAACATCATACTCATCCACTAACCATTTCAAGGATTTTTGGATTTATCTTTGTTTTGTTTCGTAGGACATGGATTCTATTCGTAGAAAAACTATTCAAGTCAATCTTGTAAGGATCCCTCCATAACTTAAGGATCTAGCTTCAAGGATTCCTGAAAACTCTCCATTCACCGAGAGACATGGCCGCCTACTCAACTTAGTCACCTCTAACATTGTGCCTACTTTGGAAGAATTCTCCCGACTCTTGAGGATTCCCATTCTCAATCAACTAACTTTTAACGGTACAGAAAGAGATCCAAAGCCAGAAGAGATTGCTCAAGCACTACACTTGCAGTCATCTGATGTCACAACTCATTGGGAAACAAGGAGTGGTGTCAAAGGTTTCCTAGAAAAGTTTTTGTTTGAGAAAGCCCAAAACTGTTGGAACTCCTTGGATTTGCAAGCCTTTGAGAAAATTGTGGCTCTCCTCATATATGGGATGGTTTTGTTCCCAAATCTTGACCAACTCATAGATGTGAACACCGTCAAAATCTTCATATCCTGTAACCCGGTGCCTACTTTGCTAGGGGACATCCTACATTCTTTTCACACTCGCGCAATGAGGAAAAGAGGTATCCTTATGTGTTGAAATCCTCTCTTGGCAAGATGGTTTATTTAGCATCTTCCCCAATCTGTATTAAAGAACGAGCAGGGTTCAAGGTGGTCACAATGGTTGATGACGCTCAAACATTCAGACATTCATTGGTGCTCCTGATCCATAGAGAATGTTACTATTGTCGACAGTTATGGAGAATTTCCTAATGTCCCTTTACTTGTAATTAAGGGAGGTATCACCTACAACCCCTGTTTAGCTTTAAGACAGTTTGGTTACGCCCGAAGGGATGGCCCGCCCGAGATGCTGATTCAAGGTTTGGTATTTGACTACGAAAACGACGATCAAGGTCTTCGCCAGAGATTTATCCGAGCTTAGACGATGTTAAACAAGGTTGATAGCAAGACATTGGGACACAAGAATTCCATCCCTCTTGAGCCTTACCTCAAATGGGTACGAACTCGTGCTCAAAGTATGATGATGCCTTATCCTTCCATTCTCCCAGTAATCATTGAGCCGGTTATGGAAGGAGATGTTCCATACACTATCCTACATCCTGACATGCCCACCTCGCTTGAAGACCTACAAAGGGATTGCGTACAACTCAAGGGGGAGTGAGATACTTTCGAAGCCCAATTCTACACAAGCGAGAAGAAGGTTTTGGAACTCACTAGGCTACTTCATGATGAGAGGAACTTGAGTGCCTACATTGAACAAAAGAGGATGTGTACTACCTTTCTATCTTAAAGTTTTTGTATTTGTTTTGCCCAAAAAGGCATTGATGTACTCAAGCTTTAATTTATTAATATAACGTGTGTTTCCTTTTTGTCTAAAACAAATTTGAATCTTTAAATCCTTGAAATCATTGCATATGCATTCACCATTCATCATAACATAAGCAGGTTTCTTGCAACAGGTCTCCTCATCTTTCTACTGTTTATTTCAGTAAGATGGATCTCGAGCAAACGGTGAAGGACCTTCAAGCTCAGAATGCACAGTTTCAATAGTCGTTCTTAACTCTATCCAAAGGATGAGAAGAGTTTAATACCTTGCTGGTTAAGGAGAAGAAAAAAGAAGACGAAGAAAATAATCGGAGTTCTAAACATGGGAAGAAGATTCCAAGGGAAAACAAGAAGGGCCTTAGACTTTGCAACGACATCCAGTGAGAAAGACAATCAAGATGGGAAAGGCAAAGAAACAGTTATCCAGTCAGAGTCAGAAGAGGAAGAGGAAGAAGAAGATTATTCCGAAGAACAATACCCTCTAACTAATGACAAGTATAAGCATATAGAAGAACGGTTGAGCGCAATGGAAATCCAAAAAGTGCCTGGATTGGACTTTGAGGAGTTTGGATTAGTATTGGGGATTGTCATTCCTCCAAAATTCAAAGCACATGTGTTCGCCAAATATGATGGATTTTCATGCCCTAAAATGCATCTCCGGTCCTATGTGAGGAAAATCCAGCCCCATACTGCTGACAAGTGAAGGTGGAGAAAACACTTAGAGGGGGGGGGAGGGGGTTGAATAAGTTTCTCTTTTTCTTTTTTCTTAAAGGCACAACAATAATGGAAAGACAAAGTTATTTTTATCCTGGTTTGTTTGAACTCAAACTACTCCAGTCCACCCGCCAAGGTGATTTCTCCTTTCTCAACAAGGACTTAATCCACTATAATCAACTGATTGCAATCACACAACAATTGTTGTGACTAACAATGCACAGGTAACCTTACAAGTGACTCACACCACTAAGACTTAAACTAGTCCTAGTATACTTGAGAAATCTGACCAACCTTGGTCTCTCAAGGAACAATTACAAGATATAAATCTTTACAGATAGTGAAACAAGGTTTGCTTCTAAGAAAGCTATATCACAACTGTGATTTTTCACTAAGAATATTATAGCACAAAGTGTATGAATAATGAACTTGTGAGCCCAGAATTTTTCACATAGCTTTAGCTTCTTTTTGAATTTGTTCAGTTCTATTCAGAACTTCAGTTGTTCAGCCTTTCAGTGGTTTTGCAATATTTCGTTCGAGCGTTAGTTGGCTTGCAATTAATGTTCTTCTATATATAGCATGAAGAAACATGAATGTTGCTGCCTTCAAATGGAGAGCATTAAATATTTGCGTGTTTCCTTGCACTATTCCATTTTCTAATGCACTAGCGTAGACACTTGAGTGCATGTAGCCGTATTTGCATTAAATGAGCAAATGACACTTGTAAGAACATATTTCCTGAAGCTTGACAAGACTTGTTAGCTTCTATATTCATTCAGAAATTGGCTTCACGTCTTGAATTCAGAACATGCTTGCTTATCTTCTAAACAACGCTTTGCTTGCTAAGTACTTCTGATCAGCGCTTGCTTTCAAATATCTTCTGAACAGCACTTACTTTCAAATATCTTCTGAACAGCACTTGCTTTCAAAGAACTTCTGAATAGCACTTGCTTTCAAATATCTTCTGAACAGCTCTTGATTTCAAATATCTTATGAACAACACTTGCTTTCAAATATCTTCTGAACAACACTTGCTTTCAAAGAACTTCTGAAACATAGCTTACACAGAAACTTGTTAAGCGTTAGAAGATGTATTAAAGTAATTATCTTACCAGAGTTAGCATCAGCATCAGCACTTGCGTTAAAGCAAAAGGTTCTTTCATCAAAAGAGCTTCTTCATATATTTTCTGCTCAGCACATTAAGATGCTTCTGTCAGAACATTATCAGAGACAGCATCAGCATCAGTACTTGCGCTTAAAACAAATAGTTCTTTCATCAAAGAACTTCTTTATTTATTTTCAACTCATCACTTCAAGATGCTTCTGTCAGAACATTATCTGAAATAGTTAAATACGTTTATCAGAGTATCAAATATATAAAATATAATTTATTGTTATCATCAAAACTTTGAGATATGATCAGAACTAATCTTGTTCTAACAATCTCCCCCTTTTTGATGATGACGAAAATATATTCAGATATAGAAATAAATTTGAATAAGAGATAGGAATCTCCCCCTGAAATAAATATTTCTATAAGAAAAACTTCCTGAGACTTTTCATCAGAGCTTTGGAATTTTTCTTCTGAGATTTCTTCATCAGGTTCTTTTGAGGATAATGTTCATTTGAAATAAACTCCCAGAGTTTAAACGATACCTGCAAAGTTCTTTAAAACATAGAAAGAAATCTTGTATTTTGTTAGAATGTTTGACTTAGTCTCATAACTGTTAATCAGAGATTAGATCAAAATACTCATTTTCTCCCCCTTTTTGGCATAATCAAAAAGTAAATAAAAATAGTTGAAGAGCGTAAAAAATTTATAATAAAAGATTCAGAGGTTCAACAAAACAATAAGTGAAAAAGGTTTTTACAAAAGTATTTATATTGAGGCTTTTCAGAAATAGGTTTTTTTTTAAAATGACTTAGCATTTAATGAAACTTGAAAAGAGAGGGGAAAGCCTGAGATTTTAATAAAGTCATAACAGTTACCTAGAACAATGTCAATAGCTTAGCACGCGTGACCTTTCAGAAACACACCAAGTGTTCATCTCCTGAAGGTTGCATGGGACAGTTGTTTGATCTAATGAACTTCTGAGCTATACTTGAATTGAAACGTTAGAGCATTTTAGAGCATTACATATAGCTTCTGATGTAACTTCTCTTCTAACTTCTGAAGAGTTGTTAATCAGAGCATTCATAATAGAATATTCTGAAGTCAAGCACGGAAGATAAATACAATTTTATTCAGGACATAATTCCATACAAATATTTTTCAAAATTAATTTAAATCTATCTTCTGAAAGGGGTTTGGTAAAAATATCAGCCCATTGATGGTCTATTTTTACAAAGTTTAAATTTAAAATTCCCTTCTGAATATAGTCCCTTATAAAATGATATTTAATTTCAATGTGTTTAGCTTTAGAATGTAAAATTGGATTTTTAGAAAGACAAATAGCAGAAGTATTGTCACAGAAGATAGGAATCTTACTTTCATAAAGATTAAAATCTTCTAACTGACTTTTCATCCAAATCATCTGAGAGCTACATCCAGCAGCAGATATATACTCAGCTTCTGTTGTTGAAAGTGCAATTGTTGCTTGCTTCTTGCTGTACCACGAGATAAGATTTTCACCCAGAAACTGGCAGCTTCCAGAGGTGCTTTTTCTTTCAATTCTATCTCCAGCAAAGTTAGCATCACAATAACCTACTAGTCTGAAATCATTTGTTCTTCTGTAACACAGACCCAGATTAGTAGTACCTTTCAGATACCTCAGAATTCTCTTAACAGCAGTTAAGTGAGATTCTCTAGGATCTGATTGGAATCTAGCACATAAACATACGCTGAATAATATATCGGGTCTAGATGTTGTCAGATAGAGAAGGGATCCAATCATACCTCTGTAGAGATTCTGATCTACCTTCATACTTACCTCGTCTTTTCCCAGAATGCATGTTGGATGCATTGGTGTCTTAGCATCTTTGCTTTCGTACATCTAAAATTTCTTCAAAAGTTCTTTGACATACTTTGTCTAATGTATGTAAGTACCTTCTAGAGTCTGGTTGATTTGAATTCCCAGAAAGAACTTTAATTCTCCCATCATGCTCATCTAAAATTCTGCCTGCATGGTATCAGCAAATTCTTTTCCAAGGGAGATATCAGAGGTTCCAAAAATAATATCATCAACATAAATTTGACAAATTAAGATATCTTTTTTAAATGTCTTTCTGAATAGAGTTGTGTCCACTTTCCCTCTGGTAAAATCTTTTTCTAAAAGAAAATTACTCAGACGATCATACCAAGCTCTGGGACCTTGTTTTAAACCTTACAAAGACTTTTTTAATTTAAAAACATGTTCTGGATGTTTTGAATCATTAAAGCCAGCAGGTTGATGGACATAAACTTCTTCTTCTATATAGCCATTTAAAAATGAACTTTTAACATCCATTTGATATAATGAAATGTTATTTTGAACAGCAAAAGAAATTAATAATCTGATAGACTCTAACCTGGCGACTGGGGCAAAGGTTTCATTACAGTCAATTCCTTCTTGTTGACTATAACCCTGTGCAACCAGTCGTGCTTTATTTCTGATCACCTCTCCTTGCTTGTTCAGTTTGTTTCTGAAAACCCATTTGGTTCCTATAATGTTGAATCCTTTGGGTCTTGGAACTAAATCCCATACATCGTTTTTGGAAAATTGATTGAGTTCCTCTTGCATTGCTAATATCCAATCATTGTCTTCCAGAGCTTCATCAATAGAAGTTGGCTCAATCAGAGATACCAATCCAAACAATGATTCTTCATTGATTCTGAGAGAGGATCTTGTTCTGATGGGATCTTCTTTTCTCCCAATAATCTCGTCTTCTTTGTGAGCTAAAAAGATTCTAGGAAACCTTTTATGAGTGGGTTGTTTGGAGATTCTGAGATTTTCTAGAGCATTGTCAAGAGGGTGGTCTTCTGAGTCTTCCTTTACTTCTGACTTTTTCTTAGCTTCAGAGTCTTCCTTTGCTTCTAAAGTTTCAGAGTTTGAGGGATGATCTTCTGTACCTACAGAAATATCAATTTGTTTTGGCTGTTGCTGGCCAAGCTTGTCATCAAACCTGACTTTGATTGATTCTTCAACAATCAGAGTTTCTGTGTTGTATACTCTATAGCCTTTTGAGCATTCAGAATATCCAAGCAGGAAACACTTTTGTGCTTTAGAATCAAACTTGTTCAGATTTTCTTTAGTGTTCAGAATAAAACAAGTACATCCAAAAAGGGTGGAAATAAGAAATGTTGGGTTTTCTGTTTTTCCATAATTCATAGGGAGTCTTTTCAAGAATAGGTCTTATAGAGATTCTATTTTGAATATAACATGTTGTGTTCACAGCTTCTGCCCAAAAGTGCTTTGCTATATTAGTTTCATTGATCATGGTTTTGGCCATTTCTTGTAATGTTCTATTCTTTCGTTCTACAACTCCATTTTGCTGGGGAGTTCTAGGACAAGAGAAATTATGAACAATTCCATTTTCTTTAAAATATTTTTCAAAATAATGGTTTTCAAGTTCACCACCATGATCACTTCTGACTTTTATAATTCTAAATTCTTTTTAGTTTTGCACTTGGTTATAGAAGTCAACAAACACAGAATGTGACTCATCCTTGTGTTTTAAAAACTTGACCCATGTCCATCTGCTGAAGTCATCAACAATGACCAATCCATACTTCTTGCCTTTGATGGATGCAGTTTTAACTGGCCCAAACAGATTAATATGAAGTAGTTCTAATGGCCTAGAGGAAGAAACAACGTTTTTAGATTTAAAGGAAGGTTTTGAAATTTTTCCTTTTTGACATGCTTCGCACAGAGCTTCTGAGTTGTACTTCAGATTGGGAAGTCCTCTGACTAAATTTAATTTATTTAGTTGAGAGATTTTTCTTAAACTGACATGTCCCAATCTTATGTGCCATACCCATTGCTCATCGCTAACAGACAAAAGGCATTTAACATTCTGAGATTTAAGATCTGACAAATCAATTTTGTATATGTTGTTCTTTCTCTTGCCAGAAAAGAGGATTGATCCATATTTTTGACTAACAGCTTTATAGGAATTTTGATTGAAGATAATGTCATAACCATTGTCACTTAATTGACTTATGGACAGCAGGTTATGCGCTAATCCTTCTACTAATAAAACATTAGAGATAGAAGGAAGGTTATCGTTTCCAATGGTTCCAGAACCAATAATCTTCCCTTTCTGATTACCTCCAAACTTTACGTCTCCTCCAGCTTTAAATTCCAGGTTTTGGAACATACACTTTTTCCCGTCATGTGTCGTGAGCACCCAGAGTCCAGGTACCATGACTGGTGTCTCAATTGAGTTGTTAAGGACATCTGCAACAAATATTATTTTATCCTTATGTACCCATATCTTTTTGGGTCCTCTTGGGTTAGAGTGTTCAAAGTTCTGTTTGAACTTTGGGTTAGCATAAGAGTTTCCAGAATGTGAAGTATATTTTATATCACGTGTGTGTCCAAACTTGAATTGTTTGTTCAGAGGTTTATAAGTGAAAGTCATCTTAGCAACAGGTTTTGGTATATATGTCTCCTTCCCTTTGGGAGGTTCATATCCAATTCCTCTTCTATTTTTCCCACTAACTCCATAGATCATTGAAGCCATTTTGCTTCAATCTATGCTTTTAGCCAGAAAAGTTTGAAAGCTACAGTCATATTCTTTCAGAATATCTTTTGAACTTGACACAGACTCTGAACTAGAAATTTTTTGAACATTTTGAATTTCTTCTTTAAGTTTAAAATTATTTTCTATGAGTTCATATTTTTCTGTTTCATGTTTCTCAAGATCAGATGCAAGACTCTTCTTGAGTTTCTTGTATTTGATTTTAAGCCGACTGTAGTTTTCCAGAAGTTCTGATAAACAATCAGCAAGTTCATCTCTAGAAAATTCAGAAAATACCTCTCTTGGTTCTGACTCACAATCTGAGTCATCTGCTGTGGTAGCCATCAGAGCTAGGTTGGCGTTCTCATCTTCAGAATCAGATTCATCTTCAGAGGATTCTGAATCATCCCAGGTTTCCATCACCCCTTTCTTTTTACCAAACCTTTTCTTTGGTTTTTCTCTCTGAAGTTTTGGATAATCACTCTTGTAGTGTCCAGGTTCTTTGCATTCAAAACAGATTAATTCTCTTCTGTTTGACTTTTTGAGTCCAAAAGATTCTGGTTTATCTTCTGACTTCTTGAAGTTCCTGAACTTCTTCTGTCTGTGCTTTCACAGATGATTGATCCTTCTGGAGAGCAAGGATAGTTCGTCTTCTTCTGACGCAGATTCTTCAGGGTTTTCCTCTTCAGCCTGAAAAGCGTTAGTATCATATTTCTTAATTGATTTAAGGGCAAGAGACTTACCTTTCTTCTGAGGCTCGTGCTCATCAAGTTCTATCTCATGGCTTTTGAGAGTGCTGATGAGTTCTTCAAGAGACACGTTGTTCAGATCTTTTGAAACTTTGAAAGCAGTGACCATAGGTGCCCATCTTCTGGGTAAGCTTCTAATGATCTTTTTGACGTGGTCTGTTTTAGTGTATCCCTTGTTCAAAACTCTCAGACCAGCGATCAGAGTTTGAAACCTTGAGAACATTGCTTCTATAGATTCAGTTTCTTCTACTTTGAAGGCTTCATACTTCTGGACGAGAGCCAAAGCTTTAGACTCCTTCACTTGAGCGTTTCCTTCATGACTCATTTTAAGTGACTCAAACATATCATGTGCGGTATCTCTATTTGTGATTTTTTTCATATTCCATTTTAGAGATAGCATTTAGAAAACTATTTCTAGCTCTATGATGATTTTTGAAATCATCTTTTTGTTGTTTATCCATATTTTTCCTATCAATCTTGTTTCCTTCTGAGTCTGTAGGATGTGTGTAACCATCCAAGACTATATCCCATAAATCACTATCATGACCTAGAAAGAAACTTTCTAGTCTATCTTTCCAATAATCAAAATCTTCTCCATCAAACACTGGAGGTCTGGAGTAGTTATTGTTGTTTTGTTCATTTGCCATTGCGTTTTCTTCTGGATCTTTTCCTGACACGGTTAAGGGTTGAACTCAGAGTCAAGCTCTGATACCAATTAAAGGTGGAGAAAACACTTAGAAGGGGGGGGGGGGGTTGAATAAGTTTCTCTTTTTCTTTTTTCTTAAAGGCACAACAATAATGGAAAGACAAGGTTATTTTTATCCTGGTTCGTTTGAACTCAAACTACTCCAATCCACCCGCCAAGGTGATTTCGCCTTTCTCAACAAGGACTTAATCCACTATAATCAACTGATTACAATCACACAACAATTGTTGTGACTAACAATGCACAGGTAACCTTACAAGTGACTCACACCACTAAGACTTAAACTAGTCCTAGTCTACTTGAGAAATATGACCAACCTTGGTCTCTCAAGGAACAATTACAAGATATAAATCTTTACAGATAGTGAAACAAGGTTTGCTTCTAAGAAAGATATATCACAACTGTGATTTTTAACTAAGAATATTATAGCACAAAGTGTATAAATAATGAATTTGTGAGCCCAGAATTTTTCATGTAGCTTTAGCTTCTTTTTGAATTTGTTCAGTTCTATTCAGAACTTCAGTTGTTCATCCTTTCAGTGGTTCTGCAATATTTCGTTTGAGCGTTAGTTGGCTTGAAATTAATGTTCTTCTATATATAGCATGAAGAAACATGATCGTTGTTGCCTTCAAATGGAGAGCATTAAATGTTTGCGTGTTTCCTTGCACTATTCCATTTTCCAATGCACTAGCGTAGAAACTTGAGTGCATGTAGCCATCTTTGCATTAAATGAGCAAACGGCACTTGTAAGAACATGTTTCCTGAAGCTTGACAAGACTTGTTACCTTCTATATTCATTCAGAACTTGGATTCATGTCTTGAATTCAGAACATGCTTGCTTATATTATAAACAATGCTTTTCTTGCTAAGTACTTCTGATCAGCGCTTGCTTTCAAATATCTTCTGAACAGCACTTGCTTTCAAATATCTTCTGAACAACACTTGCTTTCAAAGAACTTCTTAACAACACTTGCTTTCAAATATCTTATGAACAGCTCTTGCTTTCAAATATCTTCTGAACAGCACTTGCTTTCAAATATCTTCTGAACAACACTTGCTTTCAAAGAACTTCTGAAACATAGCTTACACAGAAACTTGCTGAGCGTTAAAAGATGTATTAAAGTAATTACCTTACCAGAGTCAGCATCAGCATCAGCACTTGCGTTAAAGAAAAAGGTTCTTTCATCAAAAAAGCTTCTTCATATATTTTCAGCTCATCACATCAAGATGCTTCTATCAGAACATTATCAGAGACAGCATCAGCATCAGTACTTGCGCTTAAAACAAATAGTTCTTTCATCAAAAAACTTCTTCATTTATTTTCAGCTCAGCACTTCAAGATGCTTCTGTCAGAACATTATCTGAAACAGTTAAATATGTTTATCAGAGTATCAAATATATAAAATATAATTTATTGTTATCATCAAAACTCTGAGATATGATCAGAACTAATCTTGTTCTAACAATAAGGACTTATGGGTACACTTCTTCCAAGATAGTCTGTCTGGAACTCAACTTGATTGGTTTTATCAGTTAGAAAGAGCCAATGTTCATAACTGGGAAGATCTTGCTGCTGCCTTTTACAAACAATACCAATACAACGTTGATCTTGCGCCTACCCGTACTCAACTCGAGAGTATGGCCATGGTTTCAAGTGAAGGCTTCAAAGATTATGCGTAAAAATGGAGAGACTTAGCAGGGAGAGTCCAGCCTCCTCTATTTGAAAGAGAATTAATAGACATGTTCTTGGGCACCTTGTCTGGTCCCTTCTTTAATCACTTAATTGGGAGTTCATCGGCGGGTTTTACTGAATTGATATTGACCGGAGAAAGGGTAGAAGCCGGGATAAAGAATAAAAAGGTTCAAAAGGATGCATCCTCTGCTGCTGTAAGGAAACCATTCATCAGAAAGAAAGAGGTGGTTGTTGTATATCCTCAGAAAAATCAAGATATGGCTGAACGCCATCCAATGGTGGGGGTTGTCATGATTCCTAAGCCTGCACCTGCTTAGCAAGGAAGCAACCAACCAAGAATGGAGAGACCAGTCAGACAGTTCACCAAAATTAACATGACCCTATCTCAAGTATTACAACATTTGTTAAGGTCAAACCTAATGACTTTGAAAGAAGCTCCAAAGAACCCCAACACAACATCTCCTCACTACCATCTTAATTCCCGTTGTGCATACCACTCTGAGAGCCCCGACCATGAGACTAAAAATTGTTGGGCTTTGAAGAACAAAGTACAAGACCTCCTTGAAGCTAAAGAGATTGAATTCGATGTGCCAGAAAAGCCCAATGTCATTTCTGCCTCTATGCCCAAGCACGGTCATAATGCCAACGACATTGAGGAAGATTTGTTTGTTACTTCAGTTAATGAACTTATGACCCCACTCCTAACTATTAAAAGAACTTATTGAATGCCGGTGTTTTCCCAGGCTGTGATAAAAGCTGTCATTCCTGTTTGTCCTCACCAACCGGTTGTCCTTTGTTAAAAGTAGGCGTTTAGTGCCTAATAGATAACAAGGAAATTTTATTCGAGAAGACTTCTGTTCCAACTGTTTCTTATAATGATGTTTCCATTGTGACCATTTCCGACAATTCTTCCAGGGTCTCCACCAAAAGACTCGTTAGAATTACATCAGTTTCTAAAGTATCTCCTTTGATAATTACAATTCCTGGACCAATCCCGTATTTGTCAAACAAAACCGTACCATGGAATTATGGAGGGGATGTCTACTACCATGGTATCAAGCAAGATTGGCCAGCTTCTGAAGATTCAAGTTCTGAGAAAGTTGATTCTAATATTAGTAATATTGCAGGGACTAGTAAGATTACCCGAAGCGGAAGGATATTCTCTCTAGAAATTGCTCCCCCAAAAGCAGTTTCTGGACCCATAATCATTCCTGTTGTTGTTGCTCCTCCAAAGACTATTCCCAGTCCTATAATCAGTTCTACTAATACTCCTGCTGACAAAACTGTTATAATCCCTATTATCATCCCAACTGACATTCCTGCTGCCGAGTCAATCGAAACTCGAGGTAAAGGTATTTTGATTGAGCCTGTCCGGATGAAGGCACAATCATTGGCTATCCCTGAAACCTCACGGAAAGAGATGGAGGAAATCCTAAAGATCATAAAAAGAAGTGACTATAATGTAGTCGAGCAACTGGGGCAAACTCCATCCAAAATTTCCATGTTGGCTTTATTACTATGTTCCGAGGCGCATGCAAAGGCCTTGGTAAAATTCCTGAAAACTGCCCATGTACCCCAAGAAACATTTGTCAATCAGTTACAAGACTGCATAGCCAACTTGACTGCAGATAATGGTTTAGGTTTTTCAGATGCTGATTTAATGCCAAGAGGGAGGAAGCATAATGAGGCATTGCATGTCTCGGTAGAATGCAGGGGCACAACTCTGGCTCGTGTCTTGGTTGACACTGGTTCATCTCTGAATGTGTTGCCTAAAGAGGCTCTTGATAGACTTGATTGCGAAGAATTGACATTGAAACCGAGCAACATAGTAGAAAGGGCCTTTAACGGCTCAAAAAGGATGGTGCATGGGGAAGTGGATATCCCCATAAAGGTTGGAACCCAAACATTTGATTCAACTTTTTATGTAATGGATATTCGCCCTTCATATTCCTGCTTGCTAGGCCGGCCATGGATTCATAATGCTGGTGCTGTTACTTCTACGTTGCACCAAATGCTGAAGTATCTGATTCAAGGGAAGATCACCATTGTTCATGAAGAAGAAGAGAATATGGTCAGCCATCTAAATTCCTTCAGATATGTGGAGTTAGATGGTGAATTTATTGAAACTCCATTCCAGCATTTTGAAGAAGTCCCTCAAGATGTGGCAGTAACCAAGGTTGTGTCTCAAGTTCCCAAGATCACAAGGCCTCCACTCAGGATGTCATCTTTGAAGGATGCCAAGGCAGTGATAGAAGAAGGTGGGTGCACTATTTGGGGTCAACTCCCAGATATCCCGTACAAATATGATAAGTTTGGTCTGGGTTTCACTTCAGGTTCCCAGAAGACTGTACGCTGCGCTCGTTCCGGAGGACCACCCATGAAGATCAGCAACCACCAAGTCAGCACCGTGGAGGATGATGAAGACAGCTACAACCTGGAGGATTAGATTTTCCCAACTGTCAGTGGATGGCTCAGCAACTGGGAGGCTAGGGATTTTGTCCCGATCACTTTTATCCCACAATAATTTGTCTTTACATTTTGTTGGATCTGTAATATTAAAATAATTCAGACTCTTAAAACCTTGTGTCTTACCCGAGGCACAATGGTCCATTTGTAAGGGTTATTATCTCATTTCCATATGACATCAATGAATCATGGACGTTTTTTTTGCATACAAACTTTGTGCTCATTGTTTTTCTTTTTTACATTTTCATTTCTTTCAAAGATAGCTATACTCTTACACACACTCACACTCACAATGCAGGTCTACATCCATTCGGGATCCCATGGGTAACGGTTATGCTATGGCTTTTTGTGACTCTGAAAATCTAATATACCAAGCCGAAGATGAAGGTAAGGAAGATTGTGAAGTACCAGGGGAACTTGCCAGATTACTACAACAGGAAGAGAGAACCATTCATCCCCACGAGGAACCAGTGGATACAATCAACCTAGGTACCAAAGAAGACAAAAGAGAGGTTAAGGTGGGTGCCAATCTGGAACCCAGTGTCAAGGAGCGTCTGATTCAGTTGTTGCACGAGTATGTTGAGATCTTTGCCTGGTCGTATGAAGACATGCCAGGACTTGATGTAGATATTGTGGTACGTCGTCTACCTACAAAAGAGGACTGCCCACCTGTAAAACAAAAGGTCCATCAAATGCGACCAGATATGTCGGAGAAGATTAAAGCTGAAGTCATGAAATAATTCAACGTTGGATTCTTGGACGTCACATCCTATCCGCAGTGGGTTGCCAATGTTGTTCCTGTGCCCAAAAAGGACGGCAAGGTACGGATGTGCATGGACTATAGAGATTTGAATAGGGCAAGACCTAAGGATGATTTCCCACTTCCCCACATTGATATTCTAGTTGACAATACGGCACAGCACAAAGTGTTTTCCTTCATGGACGGTTTCTCAGGCTACAACCAAATCAAAATGGCGCCTGAAGACATGGAGAAAACAACCTTTGTCACACAGTAGGGCACATTCTGCTACAAGGTTATGCCATTTGGACTGAAGAATGCTGGAGCAACCTATCAGTGCACCATGGTAGCTCTATTTCACGACATGATACATCATAAAATAGAGGTCTATGTGGACGACATGATAGCTAGATCTCAAACAGAAGAAGAGCATCTTGATCATTTACAGAAACTGTTTGAGAGGCTAAAGAAATACAAGTTGAGGTTGAACCCAAATAAGTGCATATTTGGGGTGAGGTCCGGTAAACTCCTAGGCTTTGTCATCAGTAATAAAGGTATTGAAGTAGATCCTGCCAAGGTGAAAGTGATACAAGAGATGCCTGCTCCTTGTACTGAGAAGGAAGTCAGAGGATTCTTGGGACGTTTGAACTACATTTCCAGATTCATTTCACACCTGACAGCTACTTGTGAACCAATCTTCAAACTACTGAAGAAAGATCAAGTAGTCAAATGGAATGATGAGTGTCAAACTGCTTTTGACAAGATCAAAGAGTACCTACAAGAGTCTCCTGTATTGATGCCACCAGTCGAGGGAAGACCATTGATCATGTATCTGACTGTTTTGGAAAATTCAATGGGGTGTGTGTTGGGGCAGCATGACGAGTCTGGCCGAAAAGAGCATGTTATTTACTACCTGAGGAAAAAGTTTACCGACTGTGAAACAAGATATTCATTGCTCGAGAAAACTTGATGCGCTCTGGCATGGGCTGCTCGCCGGCTAAGATAGTATATGCTGACCCATACTACCTTGTTGATATCTAAAATGGATCTGATAAAATACATCTTCGAAAAACCTACACTCTCGGGGAGAATAGCGAGATGGCAGATGATCCTTGCAGAATATGACATACAGTATACTACCCAGAAAGCAATAAAGGGGAGTGTACTAGCTGATCACCTTGTTCACCAAGTTGTGGAAGACTACCAATTCATGAAGTTCGAATTCCCAGATGAAGACATCATGATGGTAAACAACTGTGAAGAACTCAGGCCATATGACGGACCTGAACAAGGATCCCGATGGACCCTGGTTTTTGATAGGGCATCCAACGCACTCGGCAATGGTATTGGTGTTGTACTCATATCTCCTTAAGGATGTCACACTCCCTTCACAACAAGACTCTGCTTCAATTGTACAAATAACATGGCGGAATACGAAGCGTGCATTTTTGGTCTCAAAGCTGCCATATACTTGGGGATCAAATCCTTAAATGTATTCGGAGATTCAACTTTGGTTATCAGCCAGATCAAAGGGGAATAAGACACCAAACACCCTAACCTTATCCCCTACAAAGAACATATGTTAACATTGCTCCCATATTTTGAGAAGATTACCTTCGAGCATTTCCCGCGAGAAGAAAATCAGCTAGCAGATGCACTAGCCACAATGTCATCCATGTTTAAACTTAAATGCGATAACGAGGCTCCCCAGATCACCATTGAACGAATAGATGAACCATCACACTGTCACGAGATTAATACTGAAGAAGTAGTGGACCAGCCTTGGTTTCACGAAATCAAGAGGTATCTCGAGACTCAAGAATATCCAGAAGGAGCTTCAGTAAAAGATAAGAAGTTATTAAGGAGATTCTCTACGAAATTCTTCCTTAGTAATGGCATTCTTTACAAATGCAACCATGACTCTGTGTTACTTCGGTGTGTAGACAAGGTTGAAGCAGAAAAGATTATGGCTGAGTTACATGAAGGCACTTTTGGAACCCATTCCAGTGGGCATACGATGGCAAAGAAAATCCTACGGGCAGGCTATTACTAGTCTACCATGGAAGCAGATTGATATCAACACTTTCGAACCTGCCATAAGTGTCAGATCTATGCTGACAAGGTGCACGTACATCCGGTTCCTCTGAATGTCTTGACGGCTCCTTGGCCCTTTTCTATGTGGGGCATCGATATGATTGGGGAAATCAAACCAACAACCTCTAATGGACACCGCTTCATCTTATTGGCTATTGACTATTTTACAAAGTGGGTTGAGGCAGCCTCTTTCGCTTCCGTTACCAAGAATGTTGTCTCCCGTTTCATGAAGCAGAATCTCATCTGTCGGTACGGTATCCCGGAGAGGATCATTATAAACAATGGTATGAACTTGAACAATACTATGATCACCGCCCTGTGCGAACAATTCAAGATCCAGCATCACAATTCTTCCCCTTACCGACCAAAGATGAATGGTGTTGTTGAAGCCGCAAATAAGAACATCAAAAAGATCATACAGAAAATGACAGTCACGTACAAAGACTGGCATGAGATTCTACCATTCGCTCTCCACGGGTATCGTACCATGGCTCGCACATCAACCGGGGCAACACCCTACTCTCTGGTATATGGCATGGAAGTTGTCTTGCCTATTGAGGTCCAGATCCCCTCTCTGAGAATTATGAAGGATGCAAGGTTGAATGAAGAAGATTGGATCCAAACTCGACTTGATCAACTGAACTTAATTAATGAGAAAAGGCTTACTGTTGTTTTCCATGGTCAAGTGCATCAAAAATGTATGATCAAGGCTTTCAACAAAAACGTCAGATGCCAAGTGTATCAAGTCGGGGATCTGGTAATCAAACGTATCATACTGCCACAAGGTGATCCCAGGGGCAAATGGACTCCTACCTACGAAGGGCCATTTATAATCAAAAACATATTCTATGGTGGCGCAATCATCTTGACCACCATGGATGGTGACGACCTGCCGCACCCTGCGAACACAGACATAGTCAAAAGATACTACGCATAAGAGACCCGCTAGGTTGACACACCTAGGCAAAACAAGGGCATACCGGCGAACCAAAAGGTTCGGGCAAAAATTAGGGATAAAATAAAAAAAATTGTACACCCGGCAAGCTGAAAACCCGAAAGGGCGGCTTGGGCAAAAAAGGGTATCCCGGTGGACTAAAATCCTGAAAGGGTGGTCCAGGCAAAAGTTAGGGAATTAAAGCGTATGACTATGTCCCGTTGGATCACCTTACGGACAACCTTTAGCTTCAACCTGCAAACTCAGAGGTTCTGATCAATTCAATCAACTTCGGACAAGGCAACAAATAGACAAGATGCTCAGAGACACGAAGGTTATAGCAGAATGGGAACTCCATGGGATTATTTTCACATAGCTATCTTTTCTTTGTATCAAATTTTCATTTTTTTTTACGACAGCATTCTCTCACTAGAATGATTGTCTCATTGTATAAAAATACTTACTCAAAGTCAATACAAAGATATCCCTTTGAAAGTGCAAAACTACCTGTTTTTCTTTATTCTTGTGTTTTGTTTACAAAAACGTCCAATGATTTATTTTTGAACATATGCATTTGAACATAATTACTGTTTATAAATAAACAAAATAGAAAGACAATCACTGATGGTTTTAAGAGATAGGGAAATCTCTCTAAGTTATTTCCATAAAATCCCCTACAGTGTGCAGTTTAATTCCCAGCAGAACAAAGCTTCCAATTATCAATCCCCAGTAGAAGTCGTTCAATTTCTCAGGATTTCCCAACAGGATTTTACAAGTAGTACACGGCATTTCCCTGACAACAGAGTTTATTTCTCTAAACGGAAATTCATCAACACTTCAACTTCACAACATGAAGACTTACACTCCATATCCTCAGTAGTAGTCAGGGATTTTATTTCCCCTATCCAACAACAGTTCAGCAGATTAGCTCACAATACGCATATATGGCATCCATATATCATAAACATTGATAACACGAATACATTACACTATGCATTTCATACAATATGACATTACATATTAGATAACATTTTACCCTTTTCAGGATAAGGTTAACAACTACCATTAACAATGTTCAAAGGTTTCTCAAATACAATTAAGATACGCTCCAGACACGGATGCCATTATGATACTCATTCAGAGTCTACTTTTCAGATACAGTTCAGATACGCTCCAGACACGGATGTCATTCTGATACTCATTCAGATTCCTTCTCAGATACAGTACATATACGCTCTAGACACGGATGCCATTCTGATACTCATTCAGAGTCCACTTTTCAGATACAGTTCAGATATGCGCCAGACACGGATGCCATTCTAATACTCATTTAGATTCGTTCTCAGATACAGTACAGATATGCTCTTAACACGGATGCTGTTCTGATACTCATTCAGAGTCCACTTTTCAGATATAGTTCAGATACTCTCCAGACACGGACGCTATTCTGATACTCATTCAGATTTATTCTCAGATACATTATAGATACGCTCCAGACATGGATGCTATTCTAATACTCATTCAGATTCCACTTTTCAGATACACTCTAGACACAGACGCCATTCTGATACTCATTCAGTTTCAACTTATAGATACAGTTCAACAATCATTTCTGGATGGCATCTACAAGCCCATCTCCAACAACTTTCTATCACTTCTCCAAATGGCATCTTTAAGCCCATTCCCTCAACCATCACGTCACCAAGTGCAAATTTCTGGGCACTCTAGTGTCCAATCATCTTCCACCTTCGAGTCACGAATGACAAAACTCGCCAATCTAACTCTTCAGGCTTAAGAAGATTGAACAAGGGCAGCTATTGTACCCCAAAACTCGCCATTTGTAATCAAGAACATATTCTCCAGTGGAGCAATGATCTTGACCACCATGGAAGGTGATGACCTGCCACACCATGCGAATGCGGACATAGTCAAAAGATACTACACATAAGAGACCCGTTAGGTTGACGCACCTAGGAAAAACAAGGGCATCCCGGCGAACCAAAAGGTTCGGGCAAAAATTAGGGATAAAATTAAAAAAATCTGTACACCTGGCAAGTTGAAAACCCAAAAGGGCGACTTGGGCAAAAAAGGGTTTCCCGGTGGACTGAAAACCCGAAAGGGCGGTCCAGGCAAAAGTTAGGGAATTAAAGCGTACGACTATGTCCCATCGGATCACTTTGAAGACAACCTCTTGACTTCCACGGAAAAACTCAGAGTTCCTGATAAGTTCAATCATCTTCGGACGAAGCAACAAATAGATAAGATATTCGGAGATACGAAGGCTATAGCAGAATGGAAACCCCATGGGATTATTACACATAACTATCTTTCTTTGTATAAAGTTTTTCTTGCTTTTTTATGGCATCATTCTCTTACTAGAATGATTGTCTCCTTTGTACAAAATATTTATTCAAAGTCAATACGAAGATATCTCTTTGAAAGTACAGAAAACTATTTATCTCTTTCTCTACACTTGTGTTTTATTTTCAAAAACGTCCAATGATTCATTAATGAACATATGCATTTGAACTTAATTACTGTTTACAAATAAACAGAATGGGAAGGATAATTACTGATAGATTAAAAGGATAGGAAAACATCTTTAGGTTATTCCGTAAGTAATCACCACAGTACGTCATTGGAATCCCCAGCGGAACTAAAACTTCAAATTATTAATCCCCAGTAGAGATCGTCAATTTTCTCAAGATTCCTCAAAACAATATATGGCATTGCTTTCACTACAGAATACAGTTAGTACTTCAGCTTCCAGACATGAAAGTTCAGCATGTCCCCGACAGTTTTCAGGGATTTATTTTCCTCAATCAAACAGCGATACAGCAATTCAGCTTACATACGCATACATTACATCCATATATCATAAACATTGATAAAAAAAATACATTGCATCATACATTTCATGCAACGTAACTCTGTTTCAGCTAACATTTTACTCTTTTCAGGATAATATTAACAGCTACCATTAACAATATGCAATCATAATACAGTACGGATATGCTCCAGACACGGAAGCCATTCTGATACTCATTCAGTTTTCAAGCTCAGATACAGTTCAGATACGCCCCAGACACAGAAGCCATTATGATATTCATTCAGATTTCAGATTCAGATACAGTATGGATATGCTCCAGACACGGAAGCCATTCTAATACTCATTCAGTTTTCAAGTTCAGATACAGTTCAGATACTCCCCAGACACGGAAGCCATTCTGATACTCATTCAGATTTCAGATTCAGATATAGTATGGATACGCCCCAGACACGGAAGCCATTCTGATACTCATTCAGATTTCAAGTTCAGATACAATACGGATACGCTCCAGACACAAATGCCATTCAGATACTTGTTCCAAATTCAAATCCAGATACTGTTCAGATACGCTCTAGACACAGACGCCATTCTGATACTCATTCTTTTAACTTACAACTTACAATTCAACAAACATTTTTGGATGGCATCTACAAGCCCATCTCCAACAAGATTATATCACCTCTCCAAATGGCATCTTTAAGCCCATTTCCTCAACCGCGCGTCGCCGAGTGCAAGTTTCTGGGCACTCTAGTGTCCAATCATTCTTTCACCTTCGAGTCACGAATGGCAAAACTCGCCAATTTAACTCTTCAGGTTTAAGAAGATTGAACACCAGGCTTTCATTTCGAAGTAACCCTACTATCCAGGTTCCTTCCCACAAACCCTACCATCCAGGTTCCTTCTTCCTTATCTCCAGACAACAGGTTACAACACTATAAGGCCTCGACCTGATGCATATGTGGTACATTCGAAGGACATTTTGAAAGAAACATTGTTATCTGAGAAGAAGTCTAGTCGAAAGCTAGAGACAGTTGGTCAAAACAAAGGAGAAGTAGTCCAGATGCTAGTAGTATCAGGTACAAATCTGTTGCACTAGCCACAATGTGCCAAAACTGCTACAAACCAGTCCTGCCGCGCTGCCCCCATATTTGCACCAAATTGGTATATAAAAACTGTACCTCGAAAGCTACAAGAACAACATACCCAATTTGTTCAAATTTCTTTTGTTTTCCCTCCCAAACCTCAGCCAAACTCATCTATAAATAAGAGCCTCCATCACACGTTTTAGGGGGCCCTGATAGTTGAAAAAAACTCTGTTTGTGAAGAAATTACCAAATTCTCAAAAACTCCTAAACACTATTAAAAATTCTCAAACATTCCCAAACACTCAAACTTTAAACAACTCAGATCCCTTCATACATAAGCAAACCTTTCGACTCAATCCCCAACTGCCAGATAGTTAACCACAACTGACTGCCCAAACAAAACAGCAACGAAACTAGCTTCGGGAAGGTTCCAGCGAAGCTCCATCCATCATCTAAGAAGCCACTTACAAGTCCTACGACTAAGCACTTCAAGAGGTAAGTTTTCCTCTAAACTAAAAACTTTGCTCACTTAAATATCATTTGTGAATATAAATAAAAGGAAAATCTAGATATCATATCTAGGAAGTTGATCATGCTTTTGACCCTCACTGCTTGTATACTGAGAATCTCAACCCTGACTAGTTAGACTTTGGATCCTGGTTCCCAATGATCTTGTGCTAACCCCTGATTTGTAGCTGTCGAAAGTTACACTTGTTGGTTTCATTTTCATTTTTAGACAGTTTTCCTGTATCTTTTGACTGGCTAAACATTAGAGCCTTCTCGAAATCTAAACTTGGGAGCTTTGCATTCCTGCAATCAAAGGAGACATCAAAGAGTTTGAAACGAAAGGTGTGCATTCCATGCTGACTCCTAAAGCCTGTCAAAAGAAATAGCAAGAAGGGTGAGTCAAAGGTTACCGGCTAACACTCCTGCAGTCGAAGGAAACAAAAAAAGGCAGATTCGAAAGGGGCCATGAAGATTTGAGTCGAAGGGTGCTACTGCCTGGGTCGAAGAGCTCATTTTCCTTTCTTTTATTTTGTTTTTGCCTTTACATTTTCTTACCTTTCAAAATGGTTGTAAGAGTGTAGGATATTTATTTCCTGCATTTTTATTGCTTTATACAAATGTTAGTAACTAGGATGTATGCTAAGATAAAACCAACAAATAGGCCACCCTAATCAAAGACTAAATGCATGCAAATCAAACACATTATTCACACATGCACCTCTAGGATAATTTCACTTGTCATCTCGAAAACAGTCATGTCCCTCGAATATGGGGCGCTTTAGAAATGACCCTTCAATAAAAGATCGTAGTCCCTCGATGAACCTCGACATTGCCTTTAATAAAATGATCTCGTCCCTTACGAAAATTGCTAAAGCGTCTCATAAGTTGCTTTCGATGACTATAAAATTGACCCGCGCCTGTCCCTTCACATCCGATGATGGGGCTTCTTACGAAATCAATGGTAAGATAGCAACATCTAAAGGGAAGAAAAGAACATTTGAGACCTTTCGAGTAGGTAGATTCGCTCCCAGTTACTCGCTTGCTCACAACAAAAACATTTTTACACTAACACTTTCATCTCAAAACATTTTCAAAAGACAAGGCATTTTGTATACGTTCTTATAGAGACGAGAACCATTGCAAAACATCTTTTCAAAACCACTTTCAAAAAACACATTTCCACAAACACATCTTTGAACTATTTTTCGAAACAACACTTTGTACGCGTTCTTATAGAAACGAGAACCATTACAAAGAAATTTTCAAAATACTTTCAAAAAAACACACCACAGGCATACTGTCAAACAAAAGCAAGTGATCTAACGAGTAACTAAGAGCCCGTAGATAACTACGGATGAAAAGGGTGCTAATACCTTCCCTTTTCATAATCTACCCCCCGAGCCCGAGAAATAATCTCGAAAGGTCTTTCCTGTGCTTTTTTACCTTTCCTTTTGGATAAAAGAAAAGTCGGTGACGACTCTTGCTAAACCGCAACATTTGCAAACACAAACGCAAAACCTCAAGTCAGTTCTCCCACAGTATCACAGAACTGGCGACTCTGCTGGGGACTTCTTATAAAAGTGGTATTACCTTAGGGCTAGATCACATTTATTTTTCTTACATTTGTTTGACTTGTTTGCTTTACATTATGGTTCTTTGTTTGGGTTTGAATCCTCCACCCGGATTTGGGAAACATTATAGGTAAATAGCAATACATTGTGGAAACTGTGCGGGGTATACCGACATGGTCTAAGCAATAGCTATGTTAGTGTGACATATTTGTGGGTACCGGTAGCCTTTGAGTCAATCAAAGAGAATACGGGGCCGCTGAGTGATGTCATGAAGCACTAATGAACTTCTAGAACCTTTTACTTGACCAACTTTGCCTTTAGGATATAGTGAGATGACCGGCTTTGGTGCAGTCCGAAGTTGGTAGATACTCGATACTACACTCATTGAGGGTTGGTTTCTTGGGATATTTTGGTCTCCATTAAAGACGCTTGAGCTGAAACAATGAACAAGGAAATAATCCAGTGATATTGAGCTCCTTAGAACCTGGTTACTATTACTAAGACAGGTTGAACCAACTAAACTTCAAGAGGGTACTTACCTATAAAACCCCATGCAAGACTAAACTAAGAACTTGTTTGTTTTGCTTGTATATGCATACTTGTACATAACATCATGGACATCATGAGCATCATATGCATCCACTAACCATTTCAAGGATTTTGGAGATTCATGCTTGTTTTTGTTTTGTAGGATATGGATTCACTTCGCAGGAAAACTATCCAAATCAACCTTGTAAGAATTCCTCCACAACTCAAGGAGCTAGCTTCAAGGATCCCTGAGAACTCTCCATTCACCGAGAGGCATGGTCGTCTACTCAACTTGGTCACCTCCAACACAGAGGAGGATATGATGAAGGTGCTCTTCCAGTTCTTTGATCCTTTGCATCATTGCTTCACATTTCCTGACTATCAGCTTGTGCCTACTTTGGAAGAATTCTCTCAACTATTGAGGATTCCCATTCTCAGTCAACTACCTTTCAACAGTACGGAAAGAGATCCAAAGCCAGAAGAGGCTGCTCAAGCCCTGCACTTGCACTCATCTGATGTCATAACCCATTGGGAAACTAGAAGTGGTGTCAAAGGCTTCTTAGAAAAGTTCTTGTTTGAGAAGGCCCAAAGTTGTTGGAATTCCTTAGACTTGCAAGCATTTGAGGAAATTGTGGATCTTCTTATCTATGGGATGGTCTTGTTCCCCAATCCTGACCAACTCATAGATGTGAGTGCCGTCAAAATCTTCATGTCACGCAATTCGGTGCCTACATTGCTTAGAGATATCTTACACTCTTGTCACACTCGTACAATGAGGAAAAGAGGTGTCCTTATGTGTTGCACTCCTCTTCTGGCAAGATGGTTTATTTCTCATCTTCCCCAATCAGTCTTAAAGAATGAGCAAGGTTTGAGGTGGTCACATAGGTTAATGACGCTCAAACATTCAGATATTCATTGGTGCTCCCGATATAGGGAGAATGTTATCATTGTTGACCGTTGTGGGGAATTCCCTAATGTCCCTCTACTTGGCATTAGGGGAGGCATCACCTACAACCCATGCTTGGCTCTAAGACAGTTTAGTTATGCCCGAAGGGATGGCCCACATGATATGTTGATTCAGGGTTTGGTATTCGACTACGACAACGATGATCAAGGTCTTTGCCAGAGATTCATCCGAGCATGGAGGATGCTAAACAAGGTGGATAGAAAGACTTTAGGACACAAGAATTCCATCCCTCTTGAGCCTTACCTCAAGTGGGTACGAACCCGTGCTCAAAGTCTTATGATGCCTTATCCTTCCATTCTCCCAGTAATCATTGAGCCTGTTAAGGAAGGAGAAGTTCCATACACTATCCTACATCCTGACATGCCCACATCTCTTGAAGACCTTCAAAGAGATTGGATGCAACTCAAAGGAGAGCGAGATACTTTCGAAGCCCAATTCTATGCAAGCGATAAGAAGGTTTTGGAACTCACTAGGCTACTTCATGAGGAGCAGACTCTAAATACCTACATTGCACCAAAGAGGATGCGCACTACTTTTTTATCTTAGGATGGTGTATTATTTTTGCCTAAAGGGCATTGATGTACTCAAACTCTATCTTATTAATATAACATGTGTTTTTATTTTGTTTAAAACGAACTTTAATCTTTTAAAATCCTTGAAAACATTACATATGCACATATCATTCATCATAACATAAACAGGTCTTTTGCAACAAGTTTCCTCATCCCTCTACTATTTATTTCAGTAAGATGGATCTCGAACAGACAGTCAAAGATCTTCAAGCTCAAAACATGCAGTTTCAACAGTTACTCACAACCCTGGCCAAAGGACAAGAGGAGCTGAAGACTCTGTTGGCAAAAGAGAAGAAGAAGAAAGATAAGAAATCAATCGGTGTTGTAATCATGGGGAGAAGGTTTCAAGGACAGACTAGAAGAACCTTGAATTTTCCAGCAACATCTGATGAAGGAGAAGGGAAAGGAAAAGAAACAACAATTCCGTCAGAATCTGAAGAAGAGGAGGAAGAGGAAGATTACTCCGAGGAACAGTATCCTCCAGCAGATGATAAGTATAGACATCTTGAAGAGCGTCTGAATGCTATGGAAATACAGAGGGTACCAGGTCTAGACTTTGAAGAATTAGGGCTAGTGTCAGGAATTGTGATCCCACCGAAGTTCAAAGTACCTTTATTTGCAAAATATGATGGGGTGTCATGTCCTAAAATGCACCTCCGGTCATACGTGAGGAAGATTCAGCCGCACTCTACCGATAAAGACTTATGGGTCCATTTTTTCCAAGATAGTTTATCCGGAACACAACTCGATTGGTTTTACCAATTGGAAAGGGCCAACGTCCACAACTGGGAAGATCTTGCCGCAGCCTTCTATAAGCAATACTAGTATAATGCAGATTTGGCGCCTACCCGTACTCAACTTCAGAGTATGGCTATGGCTTCAAATGAGGGTTTCAAAGATTACGCGCAGAAATGGAGAGATCTAGCTGGAAGAGTGCAACCCCCTCTGTCTGAAAGGGGGTTGGTGGATATGTTCTTAGGCACTCTATCAGGACCTTTCTTCAACCATTTGATTGGGAGCTCATCTGCTGGGTTTACTGAGTTAATATTAACCGGGGAGAGGGTGGAAGCTGGTATAAAAAGTGGAAAGATTCAGAAGGATCCATCTGCCTCTACAGCTGTGAGAAAGCCTTTCACTGGGAATCAAGGGAGAGCTGAACGCCGACCAATGGTAGGGGCTATTATGATCCCAAAGCCTACATCTGATCAACCAAGAAGTAACCAACCGAGGGTGGAAAGGCCAGTCCGGCAATTCACTAGAATTAATATGATGGTAGCCCAGGTTTTACCACATCTTCTGAAATTGAATCTGGCAACTTTAAAGGAGGCCCCAAAGAATCCCAACACTGCGTCCCCTCATTATCACCCAAATGCCAGATGCGTATACCATTCTGAAAGTCCGGGTCACGATACTAACAATTGTTGGACCCTGAAAAACAAAATTCAAGACCTTATAGATGCAAAAGAGGTTGAGTTTGACACACCTGAGAAACCAAATGTCATTTCCGCTCCGATGCCTAGGCATGGTCACAACGCCAATGCTATCGAAGAAGATTTGTTTCTTACCACAGTTGATGAACTCTTGACTCCGCTCCCAATCATTAAGATAAACTTGTTGAAAGCTGGTGTTTTCCCAGGTTGTAATGAAGACTGCCATCATTGCTTATCCTCACCAACTGTTTGCCCTCTGTTGAAGACATGCATTCAAAGCCTGATAGACCACCAAGAGATTCTGTTTGAAAATACTCCTGTTTTACCTATTCATGTTGAAGACGTTTCAATCATAACCATCTCTGCCAATCCTTCCAGGGTCCCCAAAAAGACCCGTTAGGATTACATCGGTTCCAAAAACTACTCCTCTTAAAATCACAATGCCCGGGCCGGTCCCGTATGAATCAGACAAAACAGTACCGTGGAATTACGGTGGAGACATCTACTACCATGGTATCAAACAAGATGGGCTGACCATCGAAGAAGTAAGCTCCGAAGAAGAAGACTCCGACATTAGAAATATTGTCGGAACCAGTAAGATTACCTGTAGCGGTAGAATTTTCTCTCCAGAAATTGCTCCTCCAAAGGCAGTTTTTGGACCCGTGGTTGTTCCAAAGGTTACCTCCATACCAATAATCATATCTGCAAGTGCTCCTGCTGGAAAAAATGACACAACCCCTGCTGTTATCCGCACCAATACTTCTACTGCTGATGTTCGAGGAAAAGGTATTCAAGAAGAGCATGTCCGGACGAAGGCTCAACCACTGACCATCCTCGAAACCTCCAAGAAGGAAATGGAGGAGATCCTAAGAATAATAAAGAAGAGTGACTATGACGTGGTTGAACAGTTAGGGCAAACTCCTTCAAAGATCTCCATGCTGGCATTGTTGTTGTGTTCTGAGGCACATGCGAAAACTCTGGTGAGGTTTCTGAAGACAGCCCATGTGCCACAAGAGACATCTGCTGACCAATTCCAAGATTGTGTGGCCAGTTTGACAGCTGATAATGGCCTAGGCTTCTCTGATGTTGACCTGACACCAAAAGGGAGAAAACACAACGAGGCATTACATGTCTCTGTGGAATGTAGAGGAACAACTCTGGCCCATGTCTTGGTAGACACTGGCTCATCTTTGGATGTTTTACCGAAGAAAGCTCTCGACAGATTGGATTGCGAAAGACTGACATTGAAACCCAGTAACATAGTCGTGATAGAATTTGATGGTTTAAAGAGGATGGTCCACGGAGAGGTGGACATCCCCATAAAGGTGGGAAATCAGACTTTCAACTCAACTTTCTACGTAATAGACATCCGCCCCTCTTACTCCTGTCTGATAGGACGACCCTGGATCCATAATGCTGGTGTTGTCACCTCTACACTACACCAGATGCTGAAATACCCGGTCCATGGAAAGATTATCACTGTCCACGGAGAGAAAGAGTACATGATTAGCCATCTAAATTCTTTCCGGTATGTGGAATTGGATGACGAGTTCATTGAAACTCCTTTTCAACATTTCGAAGAAGTCTCTCAAGAGGTAGCAGTAACCAAGACAGTATCCTCGATCACCAAGATCACAAGACCTCCGCTTCGGATGTCATCTCTAAAGGATGCCAAGGCAGTAGTAGAAAAGGGTGGATGCACCATCTGGGGGCAGCTCCCAGATATTCCGTATAAATCTGACAAGTTTGGCTTAGGGTTTACGTCAGGTGCTCAGAAGGCTGTGCGCCGTGTCCGTGCTGGGGGACCACCTTTGAAGATTAGTAACCAAGAGGTCAACGCAGTGGAAGACAGTGAAGAAGATGGCAGCTTGGAGGATTGGATATTTCCTACTGTCAACGGAGGACTTCGCAATTGGGAAGCCAGAGACTTTGTCCCAATAACTTTCATATCTCAGTAATTTATCTTTTACATTTCTGTTGGACTTGTCATATTCACAAACAATTTGTACATTTTTAACCTTGTGTCTTACCCGAGGCGCAATGGTCCATTTGTAAGGGTTTTTATTTCATCTTCATATGACATTTAATGAATCATGGACGTTTTTCACATACAAAATTTTTGTGCTCATTGTCTTTCTTTTACATTTTATTGTTTAAAGATGGCTATACCCTTACACACACCCACACTCACAAATACAGGTACCCCTCCATTCCGAATCCCATGGGTAACGATACTGCTATGGCATTTACTGACTCTGAAGATCTAATCTACCAAGACGAAGACGAAGGTGAGGAAGATTGTTAGGTACCGAGGGAATTGGATAGACTACTACAACAAGAGGAAAGAGCTATTCAGCCTCATGAGGAACCGTTGGATACAATCAACTTGGGTACCGAGGAAGATAGAAAGGAAATCAAGGTGGGTGCCAATCTAGAGTCGAGTGTCAAGGAGCGTCTGATTCAGCTATTGCATGATTATGTTGAGATCTTTGCCTGGTCATACGAAGACATGCCAGGACTTGATACAAACATCGTGGTACATCGTCTACCGACAAGAGAAGACTATCCACCAGTGAAACAAAAAGTCCGCCGCATGAGACCTGACATGTCAGAGAAGATCAAAGCGGAAGTCATGAAATAATTCAATGCTGGGTTCTTGGCTATCACTTCCTATCCTCAATGGGTTGCCAACATTGTTCATGTGCCTAAAAAGGACGACAAAGTATGAATGTGTATGGATTATAGATATTTAAACAGAGCCAGCCCTAAAGATGATTTTCCACTTCCCCACATCGATATCCTGGTTGACAATACGACCCAACACAAAGTATTTTCCTTCATGGATGGATTCTCAGGTTATAACCAAATCAAAATGGAACCTGAAGACATGGAGAAAACTACATTTGTCACACAGTGGGGCACATTCTATTACAAAGTAATGCCATTCGGACTGAAGAATGCTGGGGAAACCTATCAACGCGCCATGGTAGCTTTGTTTCATGATATGATACATCATGAGATAGAGGTCTATGTGGATGACATGATAGCCCGATCACAAACTGAAGAGGAGCACCTTGATCATTTGCAAAAGTTGTTTGAGAGGTTAAAGGAGTATAAACCAAGGTTGAATCCAAACAAGTGCACATTCGGAGTCCGGTCCGATAAACTCTTAGGGTTTGTTGTCAGCAACAAAGGTATCGAGGTTGATCCTGCCAAGGTTAAAGCGATACAAGAAATGCCTGCTCCTCGTACTGAGAAGGAAGTCAGAGGATTCTTGGGACGCCTGAACTATATTGCCAGATTCATTTCTCACCTAACAGCTACTTGTGAGCCAATCTTCAAATTATTGAAGAAAGATCAAGTAGTCAGATGGAATGATGAATGTCAGATTGCTTTTGAAAAGATCAAAGAGTACTTACAAGAGCCTCCTGTTTTGATGCCACCAGTCGAGGGAAGACCACTGATCATGTATCTTACCGTTTTAGAGAACTCAATGGGGTGTGTATTGGGGCAGCATGACGAGTCTGGCCGAAAAGAGCACGCTATTTACTACTTGAGAAAAAAGTTTACCGACTGTGAAACCAGATATTCACTGCTCGAGAAAAGTTGTTGCGCTCTGGTATGGGCTGCTCGCCGGCTAAGACAGTATATGTTGATTCATACTACTTTGTTGATATCTAAGATGGATCCGATAAAGTACATCTTCGAAAAGCCTGCTCTGTCTGGGAGGATAGCTAGATGGTAGATGATCCTAACGGAATATGACATACAGTACACTACCCAGAAAGCTATAAAGGGCAGTGTGTTAGCTGATCATCTTGCTCATCAAGCTGTAGAAGATTATTAGTCCATGAAATTTGAATTCTCGGATGAAGACATCATGACATTAGACAACTGTGAAGGAATCAGACCATATGACGGACCTGAACAAGGATCCCGATGGACCCTATTCTTTGATGGAGCATCCAATGCACTTGGTAATGGTATCAGCGTTGTACTCATATCTCCGGAAGGGTGTCACACTCCTTTTACTTCCAGACTTTTCTTCAATTGTACGAACAACATGGCGGAATACGAAGCATGCATCTTTGGTCTCAAGGCTGCCATAGACTTGGGAATCAAGTCTTTAGATGTGTTTGGAGATTCAGCTTTGGTCTTCAGTCAGATCAAAGGAGAATGGCACACTAAGCACCCAAACCTTATCCCTTATAAAGAACATGTTTTGACATTTCTACCACATTTTGAGAAGATTACCTTCGGGCATTTTCCGCGAGAAGAAAATCAGCTAGCAGATATTCTAGCCACAATGTCATCTATGTTTAAACTTAATTGGGATAACGAGGCTCCCCAGATCACCATCGAACGAATGGATGAACCAGCATACTGTCACGAGATTAATAGTGAAGAGGTAGTGAACCAGCCTTGGTTTCATGAAGTCAAGAGGTATCTCGAGGCTCAAGAATATCCAGAAGGAGCTTTGATCAATGATAAAAAGTTCTTAAGGAGATTCTCTGCTAAGTTCTTCCTGAGTAATGGCATCCTGTACAAGCACAATCATGACTCCATTCTGCTCTGGTGTATGGATAAGATTGAGGCTGAAAGGATCATGGCTGAATTACATGAAGGTACTTTTGGCACTTACTCCAGTGGGCATACGATGGCAAAGAAAATCCTATGGGCAGGCTATTATTGGTCTACCATGGAAGCGGATTGCTATCAACACTCTCGGACCTGTCATAAATGTCAAATTTATGCTGACAAGGTGCACGTACCTCCAGTTCCTCTGAATGTCTTGACGGCTTCTTGGCCCTTCGCTATGTGGGGAATCAACATGATTGGAGAGATCAAGCCTACAGCCTCCAATGGACACCGCTTCATTCTAGTGGCCATTGACTATTTTACAAAATGGGTCAAAGCAGCTTCCTTCGCATCCGTTACTAAGAATGTTGTTGCCCGCTTCATCAAGCAGAACCTCATCTGCCGGTACGGTATCCCAGAAAGGATCATCACCGATAATGGTACCAACCTTAACAATACTATGATCACCGCCTTGTGCGAGCAGTTCAAGATTCAGCATCACAATTCATTCCCCCATCGTCCAAAGATGAATGGTGTCGTTGAAGCCGCAAATAAAAACATTAAAAAGATCATACAGAAAATGACAGTCACCTACAAGGACTGGCATGAGATGCTACCATTTGCTCTCCACGGGTATCGTACCACGGCTCACACATCAACTGGGGCAACACCCTATTCTTTGGTTTATGGCATGGAGGTTGTCTTGCCTATTGAGGTTCAGATCCCCTCTTTGAGGATTATGAAGGATGCAGGTTTGAATGAGGACGATTGGATCTAGACTCGACTTGATCAACTGAACTTAATTGATGAAAAAAGACTTATTGTTGTTTGCCATGGTCAGATGTATCAAAAACGGATGATCAAGGCTTTCAACAAGAAAGTTAGACGTCAAGTATATCAAGTTGGAGATCTAGTGATCAAGCGCATTATCTTGCCACAAAGTGATCCCAGAGGAAAATTGACTCCTACCTATGAAGGGCTATTTGTAATCAAGAACATATTCTCCGGTGGAGCAATGATCTTGACCACCATGGAAGGCGACGACCTGCCACACCCTGCGAATGCGGACATAGTCAAAAGATACTATGCATACGAGACCCGCTAGGTTGACGCACCTAGGAAAAACAAGGGCATCCCGGCGAACCAAAAGGTTCGGGCAAAAATTAGGGATAAAATTAAAAAAAAATTGTACACCCGGCAAGTTGAAAACCCGAAAGTGCAACTTGGGCAAAAAAGGGTTTCCTGGTGGACTGAAAACTCGAAAGGGCGGTCCAGGCAAAAGTTAGGGAATTAAAGCGTACGACTATGTCCCATCGGATCACTTTGAAGACAACTTCTTGACTTCCACGGACAAACTCATAGTTCCTGATCAGTTCAATCATATTCGGACGAAGCAACAAATAAACAAGATATTCGGAGATATGAAGGCTATAGCAGAATGGAAACCCCATGGGATTATTACACATAGCTATCTTTCTTTGTATAAAGTTTTTCTTGCTTTTTTATGGCATCATTCTATTACTAGAATGATTGTCTCCTTTATACAAAATATTTATTCAAAGTCAATACGAAGATATCTCTTTGAAAGTACAGAAAACTATTTATCTCTTTCTCTACACTTGTGTTTTATTTGCAAAAACGTTCAATGATTCATTAATGAACATATGCATTTGAACATAATTATTGTTTACAAATAAACAGAATGGGAAGGATAATTACTGATAGATTGAAAGGATAGGAAAACATCTTTAGGTTATTCCGTAAGTAATCACCACAGTACGTCATTGGAATCCCCAGCGGAACTAAAACTTCAAATTATTAATCCCTAGTAGAGATCGTCAATTTTCTCAGGATTCCTCAAAACAATATATGGCATTGCTTTCACTACAAAATACAGTTAGTACTTCAGCTTCCAGACATGAAAGTTCAGCATGTCCCCGACAGTTTTCAGGGATTTATTTTCCTCAATCAAATAGCGATACAGCAATTAAGCTTACATACGCATACATTACATCCATATATCATAAACATTGATAAAACAAATGCATTACATCATACATTTCATGCAACGTAACTCTGTGTTTCAGCTAACATTTTACTCTTTTCAGGATAAGATTAACAGCTACCATTAACAATATGCAACTATAATACAGTACGGATATGCTCCAGACACGGAAGCCATTCTGATACTCATTCAGTTTTCAAGCTCAGATACAGTTCAGATACGCCCCAAACACGGAAGTCATTCTGATACTCATTCAGATTTCAAATTCAGATACAATATGGATATGCTCCAGACACGGAAGTCATTCTGATACTCATTCAGTTTTCAAGTTCAGATACAGTTCAGATACGCCCCAGACACGGAAGCCATTCTGATACTCATTCAGATTTCAGATTCAGATACAATATGGATACGCCCCAGACAAGGAAGCCATTCTGATACTCATTCAGATTTCAAGTTCAGATACAGTACGGATACGCTCCAGACACGGATGCCATTCAGATACTTGTTCCAAATTCAAATCCAGATACAGTTCAGATACGCTCTAGACACAGACGCCATTCTGATACTCATTCTTTCAGCTTACAACTTACAATTCAACAAACATTTTTGGATGGCATCTACAAGCCCATCTCCAACAAGATTCTATCACCTTTCCAAATGGCATCTTTAAGACCATTTCCTCAACCGCGCGTCGCCGAGTGCAAGTTTATGGGCACTCTAGTGTCCAATCATTCTTTCACCTTCGAGTCACGAATGGCAAAACTCGCCAATCTAACTCTTCAGGTTTAAGAAGATTGAACACCAGGCTTTCATTTCGAAGTAACCCTACTATCAAGGTTCCTTCCCACAAACCCTACCATTCAGGTTCCTTCTTCCTTATCTCCAGACAACAGGTTACAACACTATGAGGCTTGGACCCGATCATATACGGTCGATTTCACATTTCCCCAGCGAGTTGCTGTGCAGCCTGGACCCTGACCGGGTGTACATTCTACTTTCACTCCCCCAATCAGGAGTTAATTCCCCAGTGGAGTAGTGGACAACCAAAGCTCCTATACTTTACTTCCCAAGACATAAACCCACATTCCCCGGTGAAGTCCTCCTCGACAGCAGGAACGGGATTTCTCGCCAAGGAATCCCACATACAACCAACATTTTTTGGATGGCATCTACAAGCCCATCTCCAACAATTCTCCATCATTTCTCCAAATGGCATCTTTAAGCCCATTCCCCACATAATCAACTAACACACCTTCGAGTGCAAATTTTCTGAGCACTCTAGTGTTCAATCATCTTCCACCTTCAAGTCACGAATGGCAGAATTACCAATCTAACTTTTCAGGTGTAAAAAGATTGAACAGGGGTAGCTGTTATACCCCAAAATTTTCCCTCTCACTTTTTCAAGAATCTCCTCACAAGATTTCTACTAGGCCAAAACTGCACAAGGTTTGATCAGCTCAAGTCGCCATGAATCATATTGGATTTTCAAGCATAAGGTCAAGGAGGAAGCTATTGAAATAACAAAGCAGATAAATTTGACTGCTTTCGACAAAATCAAAGAAAATAAGTTTGCTTCGACTGGTGCTTAACTTCAACAGAAGTTGCTCCTCCATTTTAGCTTCGACTGAGTTTGGTTTCCCTTTGGAACATTCTCCTTCGACTCAAAGAGGAAGAGTCTCTGGTAGCCTCCTTCGACTCAAAGAGGAAGGGCCTCTTGTATCCTTTTTCGACTCCAAGAGGAAGAGTCTCTTATAGCCTTTTTTGACTCAAAGAGAGAAAAGCCTCTTGTTGATGTCCTTCGACTCAGAACTTGGTGGATTCCTACTGGCCTCCTGCAGCTTCCCTTCGACACATGCATAGCCTTTATACCATGACATGTCTGGATGTTCCAATCGAAGGTTATACCTTGGTGGCCCATCTGAAGAATTGCAAGATGCATATGTGGTCCATTCGAAGGACATTTTGAAAGAAACATTGTTATCTGAGAATAAGTCTAGTCGAAAGCTAGAGCCAGTTGGTCAAAACAAAGGAGAAGTAGTCCAGATGCTAGTAGTATCAGGTACAAATCTGTTGCACTGGCCACAATGTGCCAAAACTGCTATAAACCAGTCCTGCCACGCTGCCCCCATATTTGAACCAAATTGGTATATAAAAAATTGTACCTCGAAAGCTACAAGAACAACATACCCAATTTGTTCAAATTTCTTTTGTTTTCCCTCCCAAACCTCAGCCAAACTCATCTATAAATAAGAGCCTCCATCACACGTTTTAGGGGCCCCGGATAGTTGGAAAAAAACTCTGTTTGTGAAGAAATTACCAAATTCTCAAAACTCCCAAACACTATTAAAAATTCTCAAACATTCCCAAACACTCAATCTTTAAACAACTCAGATCCCTTCATACATAAGTAAACCTTTCGACTCAATCCCCAACTGCCAGATAGTTAACCACAACTGACTGCCCAAACAAAACATCAACGAAACTAGCTTCGGGAAGGTTCCAGCGAAGCTCCATCCATCATCAAAGAAGCCACTTACAAGTCCTACGACTAAGCACTTCAAGAGGTAAGTTTTCCTCTAAACTAAAAACTTTGCTCACTTAAATATCATTTGTGAATATAAATAAAAGGAAAATGTAGATATCCTATCTAGGAAGTTGATCATGCTTTCGACCCTCACTGCTTGTATACTGAGGATCTCAATGCTGACTAGTTAGACTTTGGATCCTGGTTCCCAATAATCTTGTGCTAACCCCTGATTTGTAGTTGTCGAAAGTTACACTTGTTGGTTTCATTTTCAAGTTTAGACAGTTTTCCTGTATCTTTTGACTGGCTAAACATTGAAGGCTTCTCGAAATCTAAACTTGGGAGCTTTGCATTCCTGCAATCAAAGGAGACATCAAAGAGTTTGAAATGAAAGGTGTGCATTCCATGCTGACTCCTAAAGCCTGTCAAAAGAAATAGCAAGAAGGGTGAGTCGAAGGTTACCGGCTAACACTCCTGCAGTCGAAGGAAACAAAAAAAGGCAGATTCGAAAGGGGCCATGAAGATTTGAGTCGAAGGGTGCTACTGCCTGGGTCGAAGAGCTCATTTTCCTTTCTTTTATTTTTTTTTTTTGCCTTTACATTTTCTTGCCTTTTAAAATGGTTGTAATAGTGTAGGATATTTATTTCCTACATTTTTATTGCTTTATACAAATGTTAGTAACTAGGATGTATGGTAAGATAAAACCAACAAATAGGCCACCCTAATCAAAGACTAAATGCATGCAAATCAAACACATTATTCACACATGCACCTCTAGGGTAATTTCACTTGTCGTCTCGAAAATAGTCATGTCCCTCGAATATGGAGCGCTTTAGCAATGGCCATTCAATAAAAGATTGTAGTCCCTCGATGACCCTCGACGTTGCCTTTAATAAAACGATCTCGTCCCTTACGAAAATTGCTAAAGCGTCTCATAAGTTGCTTTCGATGACTGTAAAATTGACCCGCGCCTGTCACTTCACATCCGACGATGGGGCTTCTTACGAAATCAATGGTAAGATAGCAACATCTAAAGGGAAGAAAAGAACATTTGAGACCTTTCGAGTAGGTAGATTCTCTCCCAGTTACTCCCTTGCTCACGACAAAAACATTTTTACACCAACACTTTCATCTCAAAACATTTTCAAAAGACAAGGCATTTTGTATACGTTCTTATAGAGACGAGAACCATTGCAAAACATCTTTTCAAAACCACTTTCAAAAAACACATTTCCACAAACACATCTTTGAACTATTTTTCTAAACAACACTTTGTATGCGTTCTTATAGAAACGAGAACCATTACAAAGAAATTTTCAAAATACTTTCAAAAAACACACCACAAGCATACTGTCAAACAAAAGCAAGTGATCTAGCGAGTAACTAAGAGTCTGTAGATAACTACAGATGAAAAGGGTGCTAATACCTTCCCTTTTCATAATCTACCCCCCGAGCCCGAGAAATAATCTCGAAAGGTCTTTCCTGTGCTTTTTTACCTTTCCTTTTGGATAAAAGAAAAGTCGGTGGTGACTCTTGCTAAACCGTAACATTTGCGAACACAAACACAAAACCTCAAGTCAGTTCTCCCACCGTATCACAACATTGTTCTCCCACCTAATCTATCATGAATGCATAAAAGCATCATCAAATGCACGATGAGGCCGATGAGATGTATATGGTGTCCAGACGATATCTTCTATGGTCAGTGCATTGAGCCTCATCATGTACTCCATCAAAATGCCTAGAAGGGGTTGCTTGCTCTTCCATCTCCTCGCACATGGAGTAGTAGCCGAGACACATTGGATTTTCTAGTTACAGATGTAAAGGAAGTGCTCGTATGTCTAGAACTGCATAAATAAAAACAATTTAATACACTCAAATAACTAATAAAAACCAATAAATAAATGTTAGTATACTTGTAGAAGGCTAAGGTAACCAACCAACTTTCTGGTCTTAGGCTGAGTAGAAACTCAAGTGTTGTGTACAACATGGTCAAGACCGTCATTCCCTAAGCCCAACATGAAGTGTCAAAGGTGTTGAACAGAGACAAGTAGCGAACATCAATGTAAACTCCAGACTTATTCGCAGAGTATATGCCACCAGATGTAGCATGTACGCTCTTGCGGCAGCTTGGTACCTATGGGCCTCCGCGTGCTCCTTGTACTTATCCCTTAGTCAAGACATCCACAGGTGAAATCCCCGATTAATGCCAAACTCCTTTACATTTGTCACCTTAGATACCTCTAAATCATTCATAACCATTTGCACCTCCGTCGCATGGTTAACATAAGGAGGTGTAAAGAATGTACTAGCGATCAAAACGTGAAATAGGGCATCGACATCATCTAATGTGACCGTCATCTCCCCAAATGGAAGATGAAATGATGATGTCTCTAGGTGCCACCTCTCAACAAAAGTAGACAACAGTGAGGCATCTAGCATGGTCAAGGAGCACTCAGTGAACTTCAATAGATGAAACTATCTAATGATATTTCTAACCTCCTCAGGAATCTCACCCTCTAAGAAGTTCTTCAACGTCAAACTATGGGAAGCGACCTTCAACACCTATCATTCATGTAAGAGACAAAGAATAAAAAAACGTATACATTAAAAATTATACATCAACAAAGAATCATAAAAAGTTGTAATAAAAAAACAAATTATATACCTCGCTATGCATATCCTGTAAGCGATATGGTTAGCAAATCCTGTCAGCACGGACATGTCTGAAGGTCCACTTGGAAAGGCTCCATTAGTGTGAACTGATGGCTCCATAGACACACGAGTCGTGGCATCTGTATCAGTGGGGAATACCTCATCAACGTGCTCAGCAACAACCTCCTGAACCTTCTTCGTAACCTGCTCAGCTTTCGGCTCCACAACCTGCTCGACAACCGGCTCCATAACCTGCTCTACAATTGAATCACAACATGCACAACCTTCTCAACAATCTACTAAATAGTAGGCTCCACAACAACCTGCTCAATCTCGGGCACATCTACAGGAGCATGAGCGGGAGCATAATCATGTACCTCCTCAATAGTAGATCCTTCAATACCCTGGTGAAGGGGTGCGCGAAACTATGCCTACTGCTCAACCATCTGTTTCCGGTGTGAATCGATCAGAGGACGTCTTCTAGCTCGTAGCTTAGAAGCATGTGCCTCGTTAGTCTGGGCCTAAGCTTCCGCTCTATCAGCCACCCTGCCCGCAACAGAACCATCTTTGCCCTTGGTCCTCACTGAAATAATAATAATAAAAGGAGGGAAAAAATTAGAAAAATATGAACTACCAGAAATTTTGAAATTTTCAATATTTTTCAAAAAAAAAAATGAACTATCAGAAAATTTGAAATTTCTGGTACATGCCGTAATGCTCCCGAAATTTCAAAATTTCCTAGACAAAAGGTAACACAAAACCGAGAAATTTCAAAATTTCCTATTAGCATATATCGAAAAATTTGAAAATTTCGGTACAAAATACTGGAAATTACACAAATATACCGTAAATTTCTTACTATTTCATGAAATTTACGGTATCTCTTCGAAATCTCTGATATCGTCCAATAAATTAAAAAAATGCGGTGTGATACTAAAAAATTAGAATTTTTGAAAAATATTTTTGTTGGACTACTTTAGTCTTTTTCATATTGTTTGGGGGTGTCAGATTGAGTCCTTGGTTAAATGATAGGCCTGGTATTTTATTGGGCTTAAGCCCATTCTAGTCTAATTAGAATAACCCAGTAAACAGGCCAACATCTTCCGAGTTCATTCTGAAACTCGACTCAGTCAATCAGACACTGCGAAGCCTCGCCAAATATGAGAGACGTTAACGGTGACGGTGCTCCGCCGAAAACCGCCACAAGCTCAGAGAAAAACGAAGCCGAAGCTCCGTCAAAAAGAGATTCAAGGAAAACACGAGAAGATTCCGACGTAGACACAGACTCCAACAGAAAGCACAGAGGTTCGCGGAGGAAATCGCGCGACAGTTCGGATTCCGACGGCGATAAACGAAGCAGGAAGAAGAGGAATTCACGTAAGCGATACAGTAGTGATTCTGAATCTGATTCGGATTCTGAAGGACGCAGGAAGAAGAGGAAATCGCGTAAGCGATACAGTGATTCTGAATCTAGTTCAGATTCCGGTTCAGGTTCGGATTCTGAGAGTGACGAGTCCGAAGTGTCGGGTTCGGATTCGGAGTATTCGGATTCGAAATCGGAGACGGGGAGTGAGGGAGAGAGGAGGGAGAGGAAGAGGAAGGAGAGGAGAAGGAGGAGAGAGAGGGAGGAAGAGAAGAGGAGGAGGAGAGAGAAGGAGAAGAAGAGGAGGAAGAAGGAGAGAGAAGAAGAGAGAAGGAAGAAAGAGAAACGGAAACTGAAACAGAAGAAGGAGAAAAAGGAGAGAGGGAAGAAAGGGGCTGTGACTAATTTATGGGGAAAGTATGGGATTATTAGAGAAACTGATATGTGGTAGGAGATTTTTGCTTTTGCTTTGTGAAATTTCTTCAATTTGTATCTGTTTGTTGATTGAATTATTAGAGATTAATGTGTTTTGTGTTTGTGGTTGATTATTGAATTATGTTGTTATGGAAGTTGATTTTTCTTCATTGTTTGAGGCAATTTAACAATGTGGCAGAATATACTGTAGTTTTTGAAATACTTGGCCAATGATTTGTTGCTTTGATTTTGCATGTGAGTTTTATGTAAAGAAATTACATGGGATTGGAATGTGATAGTGGTTAGGTGAATTGTTATTATTGTAATAGGGTTGTAAGCCTTGATTGAAAGATTTTAGATTGATTGTTGTGCTTTTATCGATTTGTATGTGAATCGTGTAAGATTGGAGAAGTGTTATAACTGATAAGTAATAGCAGTATTCAGAGTTGTTTTCTTGACACTAAAACTGGATAAGGATTGAACTTGAAGGACGACAACACTTTGACAAATTCCAGTTCTAGCTTGCTGTAAAATATCTCTCTTTTTGAGAAACTATACCATTTTAGCAACACTTTGTGACTTTACTCAACTTAATATAATTTTTTGTCTGATCTCTTTTAAAACCTTGGAATTTGTTGGCTAATGCCCATCCTGCTTCAGCTTATGGAATCCTGGAGGATGATGTAGTTTTTGGTAGAAGCAAGATTACTTATTTAATATAGGGGAATTAGCAGCTGAAATTCATGTCTGGTGGATTGTAGTTGAAAGAGTCAAAACATAGATGGTTCATTATATCATTATAGACACTTTAGCAAGATTTTAAATCTAGGTGTATAGTTGTGTACTTTTCTGTTTTGAAGCTTGAGCCCCAAAGTAATAAAATAATCTCTTCATATTGATATCATCATGTCATTAGTTATTGAAGGGACCACTTACTGCTATAGTTAGGTCTAGGGAACAAAAAGGTCCACTGCAGATATGTTGTAGGTTACCTTAATTTGCAGGAGGATGATTCCACAACTTGATACATTGTCTACTAACATGGCAGCAACTGCAAGTCTCTAGCTGTTGCATCAACAAATGTAGTCAAGAAGATTGAATGCTGGATCGTAAGATCGATCTTACGTTCCCAGGATGTCCGAGAGTGCTACGATCAGAGAAAGATTGTTTTTGTCACCATCGCCGATGTGGTCAAGATCGAGCTTTTTGAAGCAAGATCGTAAGAAAACGTGTTGGGCCTTTTTTTTGGGCCCGGATTGAAATTTTCATGTTTTTGTGTATGTGTATATATAAATATATATATGAAATTACCATATTCCTTTCGGTAGGATCTTACGTGTTGTACTAACGGGCTATGTTTTACGATCTTTCACAAGCTAGCCGATCCTACTTAAGATCTTGTGCTTGACTTCATTGACATCAACACTTCTGTTTAACATGTTGACATGATATTATGGTCATTTTTTTTAATTTGCTTATGGAAGCTTCAATTTATTTTATTAAGCTTTCAATTCTCAAATCATGGTATTAGTAATAAATAAAGCTTATCCGTTGTTATTAGAAGATCTTAAGTACCTACATTCTAAAGGTTGTGCTGAAGTAAATATCTTGCTAGTTTAAATTTAGCATTAATATCTTGTCAACTATGGGCCTTGATATACCTTGTCTGAGTGATGTTTTGAATATTGCAGGAACAAACGTCCAGAATTCACTGCCTGGTTGGCAGAAGTAAAGCTGGTAATTATTTTGATTTGCTCTCTATATTTTATATTAAAATCTAACACTAAATCATTATATGTCCCCTTCCTTTTACTTTGTAGTCCTCTGTTCAATTTGCAAAAAGTTCAACTAGTTGCTGACATTGAGAAATCAAACTTTTAAAACTCATTAGATTGCATATTTTTCTTGCCTGTTGGACTACATTTCTTGTCATTTCCAAAGAAGTGCAGAATATCTTTCTTCCTTCATATTTTGGTGTTCAAGTTTACATGGACCATATACATTTGTAATTTTTGTGTTTTAACAGGTGAATATGGAGCATCTGTCTAATTGGGAAGAAAAACAGATGTTCAAAGAGTAAGCTCCTAAACTTGTTTCGTAGAAAAACAGAGCAAAAAGAGAGAAGAATGAAAGGAAAATAGAAAGAAAAAAGAGTGACACGTAGCTTTAGCTGAATGTTAGCTGTTATGTTTACTCTTAAGGCTCCCACGTGAGAAAAGGAAGCTCATTTTAGTTTCTTTCATTCACATCTTAATTGACTCGCACATTAATCATTTATTAATTTACACTATTTCACACATTACATTTATTACTATGCTGATTCTAAATTAACTTGTCTGTACTTCCTGGTTCTAGATTTATGGAAGATCACAACACAGCTACATTCCCTTCCAAAAAGTAAGCTCTAGCAAAAGTTTAATTTGGTTTTTCTTGTCCTCATATATGTGAATTTTCCAAGTAAATCCTTGTTCTGCAATGATGAAGTGAATTTAAGATCTTGAATAAATCATTTCTATATTCATTTATGTTGATAAATGGTTTAATGTTAATATGGCAGGTATTACAGTCTTGATGCTTACTACAGACGTCAAATGGAAAAAGAGATGAAAAAGGGTATTAAAAAGGTTAAAGCAAAAGAACGAACTGTTTTCAATGATGAAGAACAGCGCAGGTATGATTTTGATTATGCTGCTTTACTAATGTAATCTTAAATTGGTTTTCTATTATTTCAGTTTATGATATGCTAAATTTTTTAATGTCTTCTTTCTTTTCACACACTGTCAATTGTTTTTCAATGCAAAAGTCTACCTTAATAAATTCTTGAAGCTTTCATTACTGTTGTGTTGGTCTATGCTAGCTAAAAACCTTAGTGCTCTTCAAATAGAACTATGGAACACTTGTTGACACAAATGTTTCACCATTTCATAATCATTTTTCAATGAATCTGCAGACAAGAGTTGTTGCAAGCACGTGAAAAACACAAGGAAGAGCAAGTAATAGCTTTGAAACGCGAAATGGAAAGTGGAATGGTTAGTTTATACCAGACTACTTTATGCAATCTGAGTTTGAATAATGTTGTAAATGAAAAGGTTCTCTTCTCACATTTTTGTGCAATAATTTTGCAGGCACAAGCAATGAAAGAGCAAGCTCAACTTAGGGAGGAAATGGCTTACCAGTACAAGCTTGGCAACTTTGAGGTAAGAATTACAAATTCAACTCTATTTGTACATTGGCTTTTAGCTTGAGTCTCTACTAAATTTGCTGCAATTTTTATCACTATAGGCTGCTGCCGCAATCCAGAGAAGGTTGGACCCTGATGCTGCGGTGTAGTTGGCGTAGGACATAATTTTGTGGACTTGAATCAGCTCATGGGGTCTTATGATCATGTTATCACGACAATCTCATTTCATGGATATTGCACAGTGGATGAGTTTTATCTATTGAAGTAGAAGAGTAAAATATTCAACATTGTGGCATTTTCACTTGGTGCTATCATTGCTAATATAGAGATCTTGCCTTGCTGTGGAAGATTCGAGTTTGTATGTGAAGAAGCATCTCCAAACTGTCCAAGCTATACATGCAATGAAAAGGTGGCTATTATCCATCTTAATCGGCCAGATTGAAATATTTTCTGATCCTTTAAGCAAAAATTTCAATTGTAATGATGTTCTTGCATGTATCTTTTTTATTTGAATATAGCAACGGCGCGGAACGAGAAAGTCTTGTGTGGTTCCAGTCATATCACATCTCTTTTGGGCACATGATAGAATAGGTTGCTCCACATCATTATCATTAAAATTAAAAACTGAAACTGAAAAATAGTGTTCCTTCTCTTTTCTATCTACTTTTTTTTCCTTAATTTGTTAAAGACCCACTCATGTACATGGGATTGGGTATTGTTCAATCTTTATAATTTTTGTTTTTGATAAGCATATTTAGTTTGATACTTCATAGAAACGACCGTTTACAATTTGACATTAATATAGTTGTAATCCTAATAATATAAAACTTGTAATCATTAATATAAAACTAAGAGTGTTAGGAACACTGTGATTTTAACTAAGTAATTGTAAGTTCAATAAATGTATCATTAATTAGATTCAATTAAGCATATACATTGTAGCTTAATATAAGTGGACACCAATTTAGTCCATTTAAAACAATTTGCAAGTTAGGAATACATTAGTGGCATGAAAAGGAAAACAATTATCCTTTGCAGATAGTCACTTTGGTCAAAGCAGGCATTGAGGTTTTTTCAACTTGTCTAATGATAAACTGTGCAATATCAAACAATTTGTCCGAAGGAAGTTCGACAAATGCGTAGAACTTTTGTTTGGGTTGATACTGAGGAGATGAAGCAAATGCACGCAATGAATTGGGAGAAATATCCAAGCCAAAAAGCATAAGAAATATCGACAAAGTATAATGTCAAAGTGGTTGACTTGGTGGATACTAATGGTGATTGGAATTATGATTTATTGAGAAATTGACCGCCCTAGAACATCTTGGATCGGTTGAAGGCTATTCATCCACCTAGTGCTGCTCATGAAAAAGACGTTTGTATGCGGACAAGTACTACTAGTAGTGGCAACTTTAACGTCTCTTGTGTATTTGATGTGATAAGAAAATTTAACGTCTCTTGTGTATTTAATGTGATAAGAAAATTCAATGCCAACATGTGTTATAATATTTGGAGTATGATATCTGGAAGAATTAAAGTGTTTATTTGGATGTTACAACATGGCAGTCTTACAACCAATCACATGCTTCATCAAATGCCAGTAAAAGACCAGCTCTGTATAGATTGTGCTAGTGTAGTTGAGACATCTCTTCATGCAATGCATGATTGTGGTATAGCTAAACTTTTGCGGGTGTCCATTGTGAAAGCTAGCCATTGGGAAGTCTTTTTCAATGCCAATTTATAAAATTGGATAAATTATAATCTTCAGCGGCACCTAGGTTATAAAGTTCCATAGGAATGGCCAGCAATGTGGAAAACGATATGCCATTCAATCTGGTGTTGGAGGAACCTATTAGAGTAAATATAGCTTATGTTATGTTATTTGAATAGGTCAAATTGTTATGGTCGTGGATCATGGGGTTCAGTTTAGGTTGTCCTAGTTTATAGGATTTGTTTATTTAGATTTTCTAAACACTTTCTATCTGTTTTATTAGGCACTTTATAGTGCATTCAGTTTCTTTTACAGTTTTCTTTGTAACGCTATTTATAAGTCATGTTTTCTATCAATAAAACAATCCAGTTGCTAGAATTCTACAATTGTTAACATCTGGTATCAGAGCTTGAGAGATTGAATATTGAAGAACACCAATCTGTGAGAGAAACACAAGAGAGCCATAAAAAGAGCATGGAATTTGAGGAGAAAAGTGGTGGTTTCTCAACACCGTCAATTCCCAAATTCAATGGGGATTTTGACCACTGGAGTATGGTAATGGAAAACCTCCTACGATCAAGAGAATATTGGAGTGTGGTGAAGACGAGCTATACTCTGCCCAGAGAAGGTGTTGTTCAGACAGATGTCCAGAAGAAGATTCTTGACGAGATGAAACTCAAAGATCTAACAGAAAATAATTATTTGTTTCAGTCTTTGGACAAATCAATTCTGAAAACCATAACAAAGAAGGAGACGTCCAAGTAGTTATGGGATTCGATGAAGATGAAATGTCAAGGGAATGCTCGAGTCCAACGTGCTCAGCTCAACCGACTTCAAAGGGAGTTCGAGGTCTTGGCCATGAAACCAGGCAAATTAATCAATGATAATGACATGCGGAATTGCAGAGAAGACATGGATGATGTCAAAATTGTCGAGAAAATTCTGCGGACATTGGCAGAGAAGTGGAACTATATAGTGTATTCCATCGAGGAAGCTAAGGATATTGATGAACTTTCAGTAGATGCCCTACAAAGTTCTCTCTTAGTCCATGAACAAAAGTTCAAGAAAGAACCTGACGAAGTTGTTAAAGCAAAGAGTCAGGATGTGTGGTTCTTAGATAGTTGGTGTAGCAACCACATGTGTGGAGATGCCTCTCTCTTTTGCACCATGGAGGAAGGCTTCAAACGAGATGTGAGTTTGGGAAATCTCATGAAGATGAAGGTGGTTGGCAAGGGCAGCGTGAGGCTCAATTTTGAAGGAGCAAGCCATGTTGTTCGAGATGTATTCTATGTCCCTGAACTGAGGAACAACTTACTCAGCATTGGGCAGCTTCAAGAAAAGGGCTTGGAATTTGTGATCAAAGACAATGAGTGTCGTGTCTACCGTCCCTCGAAAGGCCCCTCATTCTTCAAAGTAAAATGACGACTAATAGGATGTACATCCTAATCTCAAACAACGAGGCACCAAAGGAACAATGCTTCCAAACTGATGCTCAAGAAGTTGCACATCTGTGGCACTGCAGGTTTGGACACTTTCAAGTATTACAGAGCAATAACATTGTAAGGGGCTTACCTTGTCTTGGAGAGATCACAACAGTATGTACTGAGTGTCTGAAAGGCAAGCAACACAGAGAGTACATTCCAAAGAAAGCCTTGTGGAGAGTTGTAGAGCGTCTAGAACTTATACATGCTGACATTTATGGTCCCATTTCTTCTATGTCACATGGCCAAAAGAGGTATTTCATATGTTTCATTGATGATTACAGTAGGAAGGCTTTGGTATACTTTATTGCTTACAAGAGTGATGCATTTACTGTTTTCAAGCAATTTAAAAGTAGTGTTGAGAAGGAATCTGGATTATATGTGAAATGTTTGAGAACATACCGTGGAAGGGAGTTTACTTCAACTGAGTTCAATGATTATTGCATAGATAATGGTATCAAAAGGCAACTTACGAAGCATGCTTGTGCAAAAGGAGGTACCTAAGAGCTTCTAGCCAGAGGCAGTAAACTGGGCATTCTACAATCTCAATAGGGTGTCCTACTTCAGCACTAAAAGATATAACACTAGAAGAGGCCTGGTCTGGCATTAATCCCTCAGTTGAACACTTCAGGGTATTTGGGTGCATTGCACATGTTCATTTGCCAGATGCAAGAAGAACTAATCTTGATAATAAGAGCACAAGACGTGTCTTATTAGAAGTGAGTGGTGAGTCTAAAGGATATCGTCTGTATGATCCTATTGAGAAGAAAATTACTGTGAGTCGGGATGTGGTGTTTGAAGAGGACAAACAATGGGAATGGAATCAAACTCATGTTGAATTAGTCAAGCTACAACTTGAATGGGAAGACAAGCAGCCAAAGAATGAGGAAATTGAGCAACAAAATAATGATATGCCAATTACTGAAACAGAACAAGAGAATAGTGGTGTGTCCCAGACAAGATATGAAACTGAAATAGAACAAGAGAGTGATGAAAATGCAGAAGCCGACAATAAAGAAAGCGTGGGAAGAGTTCAACGCAACAGAAAAGCTCCAACGTGGATGAATGATTATGTTTTCAGTCACTGTGTTGATAGTGGAGGTAATCCAGTTAGTTTTGCTTTGATGTCCAGCACACACCCTTTGACATTTGAGAAGACTGAAAATTGATAGTTGGAAGAAAGCTATGGATGAGGAGATAAAACCCATTGAAAGAAATAGCACATGGTCATTAGTTGATCGGCCAAGAGGAGCTACTAGTATAGGGATCAAGTGGGTATACAAGACAAAACTGAATCAACATGGTGAGGTTGATAAGTATAAGGCCCGTTTTATAGCAAAGGGGTATGCACAACAACATGGCATAGATTATGAGGAGGTGTATGCACCAGTGGCACGAATGGATACTGTTCGAATGATTCTAGCTCTTGCAGCTCAAAGAAATTGGATTGTATATCAGCTAGATGTAAAGTCGTCATTTCTACAAGGAGAGCTCACATAGAAAGTTTATGTTGATCAATCAAAGGGATATGAATTGCAACATGAGGAGACTAAGGTGTACAAGCTCAAGAAAGCCCTCTATGAACTTAAACAAGCACCTAGAGCATGGTTTAGCATAATAGAAGCATATTTCAAGGCTACGGGCTTCGATAAAGAGGCAAGTGAACAAACCCTATTCACCAAAGTCAATCAACAAGGTAAGTATTTGATTGTAAGTCTTTATGTTAAGGACTTAATCTATACTGGAAATGAGGAGATCATGTTGCAAGACTTCAAGCAATCCATGATGAAGGAGTTCGAGATGTCTGATTTAGGAAGATTGAAATATTTCCTTGGAATAGAAATCGTGCAGCTTGATAGTGGGATTTTCATCAGTCCGATGAAGTATGCAAAAGAGATCTTAAAGAAGTTTGGCATGGAAGCCAGTAATCCAGTTTTAAATCCATTGACTCCAGGAGTTAAACTTCACAAAGACAATGAAGGTGACACTATGAATAACTCTTTGTTCAAGCAACTAGATGGATGGATAAGACAACTAATCTACACCTGATGACAACTAAGAGATTACTAAGATACTTGCAAGGAACTATGAGCTATGACATCTTCTACAAGAAATTAGGAAATCAAGAGCTAGTGGGATACACAGATGGTGATTATGCTGGTTGTATGGAGGACAGAAGAAATACATCTGGTTATGCTTTCATACTTAGTAATGTAGTTGTGGCATGGTCATCGAAGAAGCAACCTTTGTCACCCTCAGCACTATTGAAGCAAAGTTTGTGGTTGCTGCTGTGTGTGCCTGTCAGATGATCTGGATGAAAAGGATATTGGCAAAGTTAGGCTATGGTGGAAGTGCAAAACTAATAATTTTCGGTGATAACAACTCGGCTATAAAGCTCTCTAAAAATCGTGGAAAGAGCAAACACATTGATGTTCGCTTTCATTTCCTACGTGACTTAGTGAATAAAAGTGCAATTCAGATACAATTTTGTGGTACCAAGCAGCAAATAGCAGATATTTTCGCAAAGCCACTCAAGGTTGAAGATTATCAAAGGCTCAGGAAGAAACTAGGTGTCTGTGATGTCTCAGGAGTAAACTAGAAATTCTAGTTTAAGGAAGGGGTTGTTAGAGTTGTTAAGAGTCCCACATCAGACAATATATGGTCTGAACATGTGTTTATAAGTGGGGACAATCCTCACCCTACAAGCCGGTTTTGTAGGGTTGAATTAGGCCCAACCACATCTTAATATGGTATCAGAGCCTCGTTTAAGATCCAGTGGACCATCCACCATTTATTTCCACGCTCCAGTTGTCTAGTCCTGGGCGTGAGGGGGTGTGTTAAGAGTCTCACATCGGACAATATATGGCCTGAACATGTGTTTATAAGTGGGGGCAATCCTCACCTTACAAGCCGGTTTTGTAGGGTTGAATTAGGCCCAACCACATCTTAATAAGAGTAAATTCAGCTTATGTTATGTTATTTGAATAAGTCAAATTGTTATGGTCGTGGGAGAATCATGGGGTTCAATTTAGGTTGTCCTAGTTTATAGGTTTTGTTTGTTTTGATTTTCTAGGCACTTTCTAGTGCATTCAATTTCTTTTACAGTTTCCTTTGTAAGGCTATTTATAAGTCGTGTTTCCTATCAATAAAACAACTCAGTTCCCAGAATTCTACAATTGTTAACAGAATAAAAATGTTAGAGAGAGAGAGAGAGAGATGGCATTAATCAAAACACATTACATAAGGGTTTATATAAGATACTTCTAAAACAACTAAAACAAAATTGTCTCACAAAACAGCAGGAAAAACAAAATATCACGCCGGAAATTGGTTTCCCAAAACCTGGAAATCGGTTTCCCCAACAGAATGGAAAATCACAGAACTGAAACACGTGACAGAAACCGGTTTTCTCAAACTGGGAAACCGGTTTCCTCTTTGAAACTTCCAAATTTCAGATTTTCAGAAGTGTTTTTTCAGATAAGTTGTTTGTTGGAAACAATCGCAGAAGCTTCCAGAATGCGTTTGAATTAATTTAAAATTTCAATACACCACCTTAATTCAAATGCTCAAAAATGTTCATACTTAAACTCCTCACAAGCTTCTTGAACACATCATTTGTCACGTCTTTCGTCAATAAAACTGCAAGTTGTTCTTCACTTCGACAGTATCCTAACTTCAGTTGGCTTGCACACACCAGTTCCCTCAAGTAATGAAAAATAATCTCTATATGTTTTCTCCTCCAATGTGCTATGGGATTCCTTGCAAGATTAATGGCTGAAATGTTATCAACCAAGAGCGTAACAGCTTTTTCTGCCATGCTGCCCAGCTCATTCAGCAGATTCATAAGCCACACAGTCTATCACACACACATCGATGCAACGATGTACATGGCCTCACAAGAAGAGAGTGCAACCACATGCTCCTTTTTAGAGTACCAAGAGATTAGAGCTCCGCCGAACATAAAGGCATAACTAGCCGTAGACTTTCGATCTTCCTTATCTCCACACCAATTAGAATCTGTATAACCAAGTAACTCGCAATTTCTGCCTGTATCAGCCGCGGGAAAGAGAATTCCACAGCCAAGAGTTCCTTTAATATATATTAGGATCCTCTTAACTGCTTCTAAATGAGAAATATTTGGTTTCTCAATGAATCTACTTGCAATACCGACACTAAATGCCAAATCTAGTCGCGTATTGCATAAGTAAAGTAATGATCCAATCAACCTTTTATATTGTGTTGGATCCACACCTTTCTCATGTTCATTTTTGGACAGGTGCAACCTTGCTTCAATCGATGTTATGGCAGCATTACAATGCTCCATATCACACATTTTCAGAGCATACTTTCTTTGAAGCATAAGCAACCCCAATTTTGACTTATGAAACTCTATGTCAAGAAAGTAAGTCATGATTCCAAGGTCACTCATTTCAAACTCTTTCATAAGCTTACTCTTGAACTTAGAAATATTCACTTCATTGTTGCCCTTAATTAATAAGTCGTCCACATATAAGAAAAGTATAATCACTTCTTTGCTTGCATCCGTCTTCACATAAGCACCATGTTCGGATACACACTTCTTGAAGCCAAACTCAATTATAAAAGTATTTATGTGTTAGTTCCAAGCTCTAAGCGCTTATTTCAAACCATAGAGTGCATTATTCAATTTTTAAACTCTTCCCTCTTGATTCTTCACCATAAAACCAGGGGGTTGCTCTACATAGACTTCCTTCTCAAGTGGACCATTCAAAAATGTAGATTTTACATTCATTTGATGCATTGACCAATTATTGTTATTTGCAATACAAACAACCAGCCACATAGTTTCCAATCTAGCTACCGGTGCAAACACCCCATCATATTTTATAGACCCATCGGATTTGCCTTCACTTTATAGACTCATTTCACTCATATTGGCTTTTTTCATTCCGGTAAATCAACCAGCTCCCAAGTATTGTTTTTCTCAATCGATTCTAGCTCCTCATTCATTGCACACACCCGCTTTGAATTGCTTAATGCCTCCTCCGTGCTCACGGGCTCGGATTTGTCCATAAGTGCAAAGTGAATAAGATCATCATCATTGTTGATATCATTATCATAGAATACTTCACAATCTCAGAGTCTTTAAGGTAGACCTCTGCGCCTTGTTGAACGTCTACTGGATTCACCATTTTCAACTTTGATAGGTCGCTGAACTATTTTTGCAGAATTCTGTATTTCTGCATTTTCCTGTGGAAACCGATTTCCAGAAACAGGGGAACCAATTTCTGCTTCGAAAATTTCAATTCCAGCAGCTTCAGAATGCAAAATATGTTGAGGAAACCTGTTACCCTCATCCAAGAAACTGGTTTTTAGTACTGTCATGTGTTTTTTCTTGCTGTCAAACAGCCTTAGCTCATCCACGACCACATCTCGACTTATCACGGTCTTCTTGCTACTCACATCAAACAACTTGTAGCCTCTAGTAGGATGATAACAAACTAACAACATTATATCTCCTTTGTCATCCAACTTCTTTCAAAAGCTGACCCGGAATATGTCAAAATGCTACCGAACCGAAAATCTTCAAATGACTCAAACTTGGTTTATGACCAGACCATACCTCTTCTGGTGTCACTTTGTCTAGCTTTTTAGTAGGGCACCTATTCAACAAATAGGAGGTTGTAGATACGACTTCACCCCATAGTTCATTCGACAAGCTTTTTCCCTTCAACATGCTACAAACCATATTCATTATTGAATGATTTCTTCTCTCGACAACACCATTTTGTTGAGGCGTATAAGGTGGTACAACCTCACACAGTATACCCTCAACATCACAGTAATTTCCAAAATCACTCGAGGTATACTCGCCTCCACCATCGGTTTTGAGAATTTTCAACTTGTGGCCACTTTGCCGCTCCACCATAGATTTAAAACGTTTGAACACATCAAACACCTCATCTTTCCTCTTGATTAGATAAATTTATAGCTTCCTACTAAAATCATCAATAAAAGTGACAAAGTACATATTTCCACCATAAAAGTCGATTTGCATTAGACCACAAATATTAGAGTACACCACCTTAAGATGATGTTTGGTCATATGACATACATCCTTGCTGAAACTATTTTTGTGTTGCTTCTCCTGAACACAATCTTCACAAATATCAACTGGAATATTGATCTTGGGCAGCCTAGTTACCATACCATTCCTTTGTAACGCGTCGAGGTCTCAAAATTTGAGATGTTCAAGACGGTAATTCCACAACCACTCATCACGACTTGCCACTGTATAAAAACACTTGTGCTCCATCACTTTTAACTCCATCTTGAAAATACGATTTTCAACCATGGGTGCTCTAAGAATTAAGACTCTGTTTCCGTCCAAAACGCACAAAATCTTGTTTTCCATGCGAATTATATAATTATTCTCAAGCAATTGGCCAATGCTCAAGAGATTAAATTTAATTCCAGGAATATATAACACATCTTTGATCAAGGAGTGACTCTTATACTTCTTCATGATCAAAACATCACCCACACCATCGGCCGTTAAAGTGGTGTCATCCGCGAATTTTACTCTATTCTTCGTTGCTTGATTGATTTTGGAAAACCAATCCTTTCTACCCATCATATGTGTTGAACAACTAGAATCAAAGTACCACTCATCACTACCTTGAACTGCATCTCAAATGGTTACCGTTGTGTTTCGCTTCGAACGCGTTTCTGTAGAATTTTCTACACTACAGACGCTGTTGCCCAGCTTTTATAGTTGCTATTGTTATTTTCCAGCAGCTTTTCCATGCCATAATTCTCCTCTATGGTCATGACCAAAAGTGTATTATCATCATCCACCTCTTATCTTGCAACCTTATCTTTATCACCTTGATTTTCTTTTAATTTCGCATTACATTCCTTTGCAAAATGTCCAAGATTTTGACAATTGAAACACTTTACACCACTTTTGTCAAATTTCTTGGAGTTGTTGCCTATACCACTACCTTTGAAGCTACTCTCACATCTTTGTTCCATCGAACCCTTTGAATTTTGTAACCAAAGTTCTGGAAATTTGTCTTCCCTATTGAAGACCATTTTCCTTTGATCTCTTGTTCTTCGCATTGAACTGTGCTTGCAACGTAATCTCCGCTTTGGACTTGTCATTTATTCTTTCATCCATTATTTGTTCATGAGAATGTAATGAACTTTGAAGCTCCTCCTTGCTCATTGTAATAAGATCCTTTGATTCTTCAATTGCAACCACTATGTTATCGAGTCTTGACGTTAAAAAACGCAAGATTTTTACTACTGCATTCTACACAGACACAGTTTCACCGCAAGACTTTATTTGATTCACCAAACGTGTTATACGCGTAATTTGATCATTAATCAACTCCTTCTCTTCCATATGCACTAGCTCAAACTTCCTCTTGTGAGTTTGTAACCTCACAACCTTCGCTTTATCAGCCCCTTCATAAACTTTCTTCAAGATCTCCCAAGCTTGTTCCGTCAACGTGCAATCACCAAACTTTTCAAAGTTGTCACTATCGATGCAAGAATGTATCGAGAAGAGTGCCTTGTAGTCCTTCTTCTTCTCTTCCTTGAATGTAGCTTGTTGAGAAGCTATAGCCTCTGCCCCAAGTGGTGTAACTCCATCATTTACTACTTCGAGAACGTCTTGATACCCAAACAAAACTTTCATTTACTTGCACCACTTGTCATAGTTCTTGGAATCAAGAATTGGAAGATTGGTAGGAATTCGATCAATGGAAACGGTAGACATGTTTGCAACGGATTAATAGATCAGAACCAAGGCTCTTGATGTCAAATGTTGGAACATACACAAATACTAAATTGGTGAATCAATGGTGAAAGTGGTTTAGAGAAGATGAAGTTTAGAGAGGAATTGGAGATTATAAGAGAGAGAGAGAGAGAGAGAGAGAGAGAGAGAGAGAGAGAGAGAGTAATTGAGGATAAAATATCAAAATGACATTAATCAAAATACATTACATGATGGTTTATATAAGATACTTCTAAAACAACTAAAAAAACAAAATTGGCTCACAGAACAACAGGAAAAACAAAATATCGCGCCAGAAACTGATTTCCCAAAACCTGGGAACCTGTTTTTCTTACAGAATGACAAATCCCATAACTGAAACATGTGACAGAAACCGGTTTCCTCAAACAGGAAAGTCGGTTTCCTCTTCGAAACTTCCAAATTCCATATTTTTAGAAGTGTTTTTCCAGATAAGTTGTTTGCTCGAAACGACCACAAAAACTTCCAAAATACGTTTGAATTAATCTAAACTTCTAATAATTTATAGGCATTGTAGTAGTGATGATGATGATGGAGTAATAGCCTTGTGTTATGATTTTAAATTTTTGAAAGATCCTTACTCATGCATCAATCATGTGTTAGTAATTTGCTTTAATCTCTTCTTGCTAATGATGTTGTCATTCATCATGATGTTGAAGTCTTACTCAAGAAGATTCTTTTGGAGTAGAGAAAGATATTCTAAGTTACAACTAGTTTCTGCCATAATTAATGGCTCTCTTCGATTTATCAGAGACATTACCTTTTAACCACTGGTTCCAATTGAAAGAACTATTTCATGGACTTGCATGGTTGTTAGTAAGTTTAAGTATAAGTCTTAAGATAAAACAAATCCCAAGAGCATGAATGTGGTTGTTTTCTATTCTCATGTGTTTGTTTCTGCTATATTATGTGTTTTATCCATATCTTATACATTTGAAAGTAGAGCATTATTTTCTCTCAAAGTAGCTTTAGATGTTATATCATTTCTAGGAGCGAGTTTGATGCTCTTATGCACATACCAAATATGTAAATGTAAAGATGTTGATAGGGAAATTGATGATAGTCTTTTTGCCACTTTAAACCACAAAGAGTTCCATGAAGTTATTCCCGTTAGCCAGGTTACTCCATTTGCCAAAGCTGGAGTCTTTAGTAAGATTTGGTTTTGGTGGTTGAATCCGTTGATGAAAATGGGCCAAGAGAAAACACTTGATGGTGATAGTTTCCACTGTGCTTTGTAATGCTCCACTAGCAAAGTTACAACACAAGTTTCTAAGCAAACACATGGTGGCACAAGATGAGAGATTAAAGGCTACTTCTGAAGCTCTTGTGAATATGAAAGTGTTGAATCTATATGCATGGGAAATCCATTTTAAAAACATTGTAGATTACTTCAGAAATGTGGAACTCGAGAGGTCTTCATTGGTAAAGGACCTTGAGTTGTTTCTGTTGAGTAAACTTTAATTTCATTAATAATAAGTTTTCATATTAAATAAGATAGTAGGAAGATTAAGAACCAATGTAATTTGGAAGGACAAAAATTAGTAAGTTATGATAGTTTTTATTAGTAACAATTATCTTTTATGAATTGTAAAAGTCATTGGGTGACCAAGAGTGTATTTTATTTAACATGCAATATAGAAAGGTTTGCCTCTTCTCAAAATAAAGATAATTGAAGTTTGCTTCTTTATATCAATTTGGTATCAGAGCTCATGGCAAACATGATGAATCAAATTTCATTGTCACGACTAACGAAGTCAAATTATGAAAACTGGAGTATCCAAATGAAAGCTCTTCTTGGATCTCTAGACGCGTGGAATGTGACCCATGAAGGGTTTGAAGAACCAACAAAAGTTAGGGGATATACGGCAGCTCAAACGAGAGCATTGAAAGAGACGTGGTCGAAGTACAAAACGACATTATATATGTTGTTCAGGGTTGTAGATGAATCAGGCTTCGAAAAAATTGCTGGTTCGACTACGTCGAAACAAGTGTGGGACACGTTAGAAAGAGTGTTCAAAGGAGCAGATCGAGTGAAGCAAGTTCGACTCCAAACTCTTCGTGGAGAATTAGAGAGGATACAAATGAAGGATACAGAAATTGTATCTGACTACATCACACGTGTGTAAAAGGTGGTGAATCAACTCACCAGAAATGGAGAGACAGTAACTGATGCACGAGTTGTTGAAAAGATCTTGAGATCTTTAACATACAAGTTTGAGAATATTGTGTGTACAATAGAAGAGTCGAAGGACCTTTCGACGCTCTCAGTCGAAGATCTCGCTGGTTCTCTCGAAGCACATGAACAACGAAAGATGAAAAAGAAAGAAGAAGCAGTCGAAGAAGCAAATCAAACCAAGGAATCGAACAAAGACGAAAAGGTACTCTTTTCTCAAAACTTTCGAGGAAGAGGACGTGGACGTGGAGGTCGTGACAATGTTCGAAGTGGTAAAGGTAACAACTTTGAAAGAGGACAATCGAGCCAACAAAATTGGTGTGGTAGAGGACGTGATCAAAGAGGTGATTTTTTGAATCATTCCAATTTCGAATGCTACAAGTGTGGGAAGTATGGTCCTTATGCGAAGGATTGCAACTCCTACAAATGTTACAAATGTGACAAAGTCGGACATCTTGCAAAAGACTGTCAAATCAAAAAGAAGATTGAAGAAACAACCAACCTAGCCTTGGAAGCTGAATCGAATGAAGGTTTTCTCCTGATGGCTCAAAACAAAATCAACACCAATAATGACAATATTTGGTATCTTGACTCAGGAGAAAGTAATCACATGTGTGGTTACAAACACCTGTTTAAAGATATGAAGAGAATTGAAGATGGTAATGTGTCTTTTGGAGATGCATCGAAAGTGAAGGTCGAAGGAAAGGGCACAATCAGTTACATGAAGAAGGATGGCTTGATTGGATCAATCGAAGATGTTTACTATGTACCAGATCTCAAGACCAACATATTGAGTCTGGGACAACTTATAGAAAAAGGTGCTTCGATACTTATGAAAGATCGAACACTACATTTGAAGGACAAAGTAGGACATCTGATTGCCCGTGTCGAAATGGAAATAAATCGAATATATAAACTGAACCTGAGGAACGTTCGAGAGAAATGTCTGCAAATCGAAGTACAAGGCAAAGCGTCACTATGGCATATGCGCTTTGGTCATCTACATCATGCTGGTTTGAGAAGGTTGGCGAAAAGGAACATGGTGCATGGACTACTAGACATGAATTTCAAAGGAAAGTTCTGTGAAGAATGTGTGCTCAGCAAACAAACAAGAACCTCATTTCAAAAGAAGGTCGAGTATCAAGATAAACATATTCTCAAATTGATACATACTGACATATGTGGGTCAATCACTCTAGAATCCTTCAGTGGAAAAAGGTAGTTCATTTCTTTTATTGATGACTTCTCAAGAAAAACCTGGGTTTACTTCCTGAAAGAAAAATATGAAGCATTAGAGGTGTTCAAAAAGTTCAAAGTAATGGTGGAGAAGGCAACAGACAAACACATCAAAGCAATTCGATCTGACAGAGGAGGTGAGTATACTTCAATGGCCTTTGTGAAGTACTGTGAGGAACGGGGCATAAGAATATTCCTAACTGCACCATATTCACCTCAGCAAAATGGTGTGGCTGGAAGGAAGAATCGAACTATTCTTGATATGATTCGATCAATGCTCAAAAGCAAGAACATGTCGAAAGAATTCCGGGAAGAAGCGGTACAATGTGCTATTTATGTTCAGAATAGATGTCCACATTCAAAGTTAGAAGATGAAACACCACAAGAAGCATGGAGTGGACAGAAGCCAACAGTTTCTCATCTCAAGGTATTTGGTAGTATAGCTTATGCGCATGTACCAGATCAACAAAGAACAAAGCTTGAAGACAAAAGTCAGAAGTACATATTCATTGGATATGATGAGAAGATGATAACACGAAAATGTATAGTATATTTGGCTTGATTAATATAAATTATGTCTCTATTTTATTTTAATTATGTTGCTTTATGTTGGTATTATGCTAGTATTTTAATTTGTTTCAGGAATTTAATATTTGCAAAGCTTGCTTGAGAAAAGGAGTAAAAATGAGAATAAATGAAGTAACAAGGCATATAATATAAAAGAAGAAAAAAAAGCCCACGAAGAACCAAAGCCCACAAAGCGCTGCAAGGTGTGACGCTCGTCACACCCACCGTGACGATCGGCAGAAGAAAAAAAAGGAAAGGGTGGCGGTCGGCATGCTTAATACATGTGTGCCCCACGTCACAAGACTTTTTCAAACACGTAACTTCATTTGCAACAATTAAACCACTTCCTCCTATTTTTTCTCCAACCAAGTCTTCCTTAATACTCTCTCCATGACCACACCATGTCTTCATATTTTCTCTCACCAAAACAAGTTATCAGAGGAGTATATATTGGAAGGTAGTTTGCAACAAGATGGGATCTCTCTCTCTCTTCGATGAATTCCAATTTCTATTGTTTTAGTTTTTAGGCAAAAATATTCACCATGTAAAAGTGGTAGTTTCTCACATCGAGGAACTACCACTCCATTAGTTTTAGGTGTTATTTTTCTTTTATTTCCATTTTGTATCTGATTGTCAAGCGTGTCGGCATTTTCTGAACTCCAGTGTTAGCATTAATTTCAGTTTCTAATATATTTACAGGTTTCATTCTATTGATTTATTATTATTATCATTATTATCATTACTATCATTATCATTATTATTATTAATGTTATTATTATTATTATCATTATCACTTTCATTATCATTATTATCATTATTACTATTATTATTATTATTATTTATTTGTTTAGATCAATCCACCATGTTATTTCTTTTTGCAATAAGCATGTTTAATTCATTTTCACTTAAAAGCATGTCCGACTAAATATTCTTGAGTCCGGTGTATGAGGACCGTTGTTGCCAACGGACTCGGTAGAAAATAATAGGTGCAAATTTATGATTATAATTCTATTTTGGTTTTAATTTCCAAGTCTAATTTAAATAGCCTTGTCATGAGAGTGAATGATTATTTAACACGATTTTGTTACGAGAGTGAGAAATCAATTAAGGTTAGAACCGGCACTGCGAGAGCGTGGGGATCGAACCAGATAGTGGAAATTAGGCAACAAATCTAAACACAGTGAGAACGCTTTAGATGCGTTTTAAAATATTATTGGCTTTCAAAATATATTTCTTAGTTACCGGGCGAGCGAGAGCAAAATCTTGGGACTAGGAAGTATGGCTTTAGTTAATAACGCGAGAGCGTGAGACGAAGTCTTTAAGTTAGTATATTCTAAAGAACTAAGTTATAGTTGTAATTAGTACCCGCTTTCTATAAATCCTTCAGGAACGTGGAAACCATATTCCAGTCTCTCTTCATTATTATATTTTCTAAATTCATTATTTTGAGGTGTAAATTTGATATCACGTAGGTGACTAGTAAGGATTCACTGTTATATAATTTGGGTGGATGTGTTTTATTATTAGAGAGAGAGAGAGAGAGAGAGAGAGAGAGAGAGAGAGAGAGAGAGAGAGAGAGAGAGAGAGAGAGAGAGGTAGGTTCAGTCTTACTAAAGTTACATACTTCTCCCCATAAGAATTCTCAAAAACAAAATTTAAAAAGCTTTTGTAAAATGAATAGAGTAAAAACAACGGAAATAAGAAAACTAAAAATACAGCGGAAATAAAATGACTAGAAACTAAAGGGTTAAGAGATAAGAGAAAACACTAGAATTATAGAGTTTTGGTCTTACTAAAGTTACATACTTCTCTCCATAAGAATTCTTGGATAAGAGAAAACACCAGAATTATATAGGTTCGGTCTTAATAAAGCGACATACTTCTCCCCTTAAGAATTCCTCCTTGAGATTTTCTAGTATCTCGAGAGACTTTAACATGATATGCCCACAAACCTCCTTTTTCAAAGATTGGAGTTTTTCAATGGCTAAGTATCCAATCAAGACTAAGAGTTTTAAGTGTAGAGACCTCCTCAACCAATTAAGAGCTTTTAGCACATGCTAAACTCACGAATCAAGAGAAAGCGTTTAACATATGGCTAAACTTACGAATTAACCAAGATTTTTAACTACGGATACCTCCCCAAATAAACAGAGGTTTTACTTGGTTTACCTCAATAACCAAAATAGAATTTTTAACTTTATTTATCTCTCAACCAAACTATATTTTATCTCAATGAGATATTATAGAAATTCCCTTACACTAAACCAAATTTCCTCATAGATATTGAGATTTCACTCTCAAAAATACTAAGGAAAAATTGAAGGTAGAGAAAACACAAGAAATGAGGGGTTTGAATTGTGTTCATAGAAAACATTCCTCTTTAGAAAATCTAAGCACTCAAATGATAATAGCTATAAGGATAATGAAGATAAAATGACACAAGTATTTTATCCAGGTTCGCCATTAACTAGGCTACTCATGTCCACTCTCGCAAGGATGATTTTGCCTTATCCAAGGACTTAATCCACTATAACCAAGTTAATTACACTTGCACGTGCAACCGCTGATAACTAACACACAATGATACATTCAGTGATCCAAACGGATATAACGTTCATTGACCAGATAGAATCGGATCCCTTAAGATATCCTATCAAGATTTCCTTTCAATGATATCCATCAGTGATATCGCAATAGTCTGGCCTTCACTTGGTCCCCTTTGAGATATGACTACCATTGACCCAACATAATTCGATCCTGCGAGATCTCCTATCAGGATTTCCCATAACGACCACAGCCATTATCTTCTTGAGATCTGACTTTCACCAAGTCTCCCAAGGAATCAATCAACAACAGTTAGTGGTGATATTGTGTTTATAAGAATGCTTCTTCTAAGAAGATTACAAAAGTGTTTTAAGCTCGTATTGTTTAACGCCTTTCCGAGCAACAACTCAAGTGTTAAAACAATTTACATGAAGAGATATGAACAGAAACATTATACGAGCAACAACTCTAGTGTTCATTACCATGTTCTACAAAGATGTATATGATCAGAAGTTGAGTAACATCTTGTAGTGTTCTTTTTCATCTTCTTGTTGATAAAGCTACGAGCAATAACTCCTTGCTTCTTCTGAGATCTACCAAGATGTATGTGATTGAAAGTTGAATAACATCTTGTAGTCTTCTTCTTCTTGAGCAAGCTACGAGCAACAACTCCTTGATTATTTTGTTTCATCCAAGATGCATATGATGATAGCTGAATGGCATCTTATTGAAATCTTCTTTCTTTCTTTTCTCTCTTCTTTGGTGGTCTTGAGATTGTGTAGCATTGCAACTTTAACATCTTCAACATCCACTGTTTTCTTTTCACAGGATAAAGCTTGATGGCCAATGGTAAACAACAACGACAACTTTCCTTTAAATCTTCATTCTTCATTTATAACCTTTTACAGATAGAGATGTTGTGAGGATATAAGGGACTTTTCCTGCACCAACGGTTAGTTCCCAACTGATAGAATAAGGTGTAAGAGTTTAGACAATATAAAATAATATTTATGTGTCTTGTCATTATTCAATGATATATTTCCACATTTTCTCTAAATAATATTTTTCTATTAAACTTGTATATAGAGATCCATTAAGTAAAGAAAGATAGTTGTAAATCTAGTTGTCTGTTCCCAACAGTCACAATGAGAGTGGTTAATAATATAGTATAAAGGATTGTCCTTACGCCACCCTAGAGGGTATAGGTCGCACACACTTTATGTATCTTTTGCACAACATTACCATGTTAACCATTTGAACTTTATTCTTATCTTCAGAGGCTTCAGATATTTGAATTTTGAATATTGAAGCTTATTGTAGAAGATCACTCTTTAAGTCTTAGAACCTAAATCTTAGAGTCTTCAAAACTTGTCACACATAACTTTGTCTTCAGAGTTTTCAGCACTTGGTTGTGAGAACTTGCTTTTCTTCATATAATCAGAACTTATTCAGCAGAATCTTATATTCATAATCTTTAGATATTGTAACACATAGAATCAAAGCTTTAGAAGGCCTCTAAAGCTTAACCACAAAGTCACGATCAGAATCTCTTGTACTAATGTTCCTTAGACGCGTTGCAGAAGATAGATTCAGAACCTTGACTTCAACTATAACACGTAACCACATATTTTCTTCTTGTAGTGTATGTTCATAACCTGATGACGTCACACGCCTTATACCAGAGTCAGAACATTATAGCAGCAACTACACACTAGAATAAAACCATTAGTGTATACAATTGTTCTCTAAGATAACATGTAAAGTTATCATCAAAATCCCAAGGCCAGATGTAGAAACACTTCTTATTCTTACAATCTCCCCCTTTTTGATGATGACAAAACCATGTATTTTGATAGAACAATTTATATAGGGTAATCATTGTAACCGACAAATTCAGAGTTAAGCTCACAGCTCCCCCTGAATATGTTAAACCAAAAATTTCATTTAAGCTTGTTTAGAGTCTCCCCCTGAGCCCGGGACTCACAAAATAAATTTTGAGTGTTCATAACATAGAATAGAGAAGTATCACTTCCCTACAACAACTCATTAAATTCTGACTAGAACACCTGGTCTTCTTCTCAGAACCTAGTTTCTATTAGCACTTGATAAAGAATCAAAACTTAATTTGAGCCCGACTAAATAATGTCACGCGTCATGTATCAATGCTTCTGCTACTTGATTCTAATATCACAACCAAAACATTATACTTCTCAAGCATCAACGTTCGATATATTCCAATGTATCAGACATTCAAATAGTTCACAACTTCTAAATAGAGCATATGTTGCTGAAGCACACGTATCAGAGCACATCTTTTGAGTGGAATCTCTGTATGAGAGCATGCATCAAAATGTTGACTTGTCTTCCCTTTAGGATAGCACAACTTATGAGCTTTGAGTCTGAATTTCATACTTTCATAAAGTTAATAACTTGTGAACACTATGATATCAAGCAAGATTACCTTACTTTTATTAAGTTTATAACTTCTGAATTGTGTTTGGTACATCTGTTTGAATATCCATATATTCACAAAGTGTACAACATCTTCTGTATAAAACCATAGTTGATTTCATCCATAAGGTTTTCAACCTTAGCATCAGGATCTTCATCTTCAACCTGTCTAAGAATACTTGGTGAACTTGTTTAGAGTTCCCAGATTGAAAACATCAAACAAACAGTTACTAGAAACAACATTTTATATGTTTGAGTTTAATACTCTGAGAATAAACATTATCAAAATCATTTTTCTTTCTCCCCCTTTGTCAAAAATCAAAAAGGTGATAGAGAAACAGAAAAATATTAAAAAAGCAGTTGAAGGGAATAGGTGATAGAGAGAATATAAATCACACAGATTAATAGAAAGGTAATAAAAATAGATAAAATTTAAATTAAGAAGATAATTAATACATGAAGCATAATTCATTGATTGAAAGAAAAAGAAGTACAAACTCAATAAAGCAACTGGAGTAAACAGACATTATGAAACTTAAACACTAAGAAGACATCATTCAACCCTCAAAGACTTCACATTTTTTCTTCACCAGACTATTTGCAGGACCATTCTTCTGGATAATGTTAACTATTCATTCTTTAAATAAGATTTCAGAAAGAACTCTTCCAAAGGGTATGCAGGACTTGACTTCATTTCTGGAGAGAGAAATGCCACTTTGCAGAAAGTTGAAGATAGACTGTGGTAAGTTTATTCAGATATCATGGACCAACAGAAAAAGGAAAGTCTGATCTTCATAAGACATCATGCTTATGTCAACACTTATGGGACGAAAATTAGTTAAAAGAAACTTGAACCAAAATTTTGAAATGGGAAGGAGAGACTCGGGATTATTATACTTGTAGCTTGATGTTGAGTTGTTGAGAGTAGCGAGCTTATCATCAAGATGATATAGACTCATGACATGTTCAACAGTAAGACCAACATTTTCACTACCAGTTGCAAGAACTATTGAAAAAAGAGTGATGGTTATGGGAACACTGAAGACACGAGATGAAATGGAACAACCTTCACTTTCAACAAAGGCATGTTTCCAGAAGTCTTTGACAATGTTTGAGTAGACAGGTTTATCCAACATGGTGAAGTAGTTTGTCCATTCTTAAAAGTAAATGACCCAGGAGAAACTGCAAGAAATCTGACTGTCACTGATGTGAGGGAGCTTGATTTGTTCTTCAGATATAACTTTAAGAATACTTTCATCTCCAAGTAAGGTAACTAGAGACATGATGAGAGAAGCAAGAGATATTTTGAGAAAAGGATGTGATGAATGTCTTAGGGAAGGAGATGAATATATAGATAGAAGACGTGACTGACTTGGACAAATGATAGAGGTAGAGAGGCGTATCACACATAATATACAAGGTGACATCTTAGGATAAAACACTTAATGATAATGTCAGGAAAGAGTGCAACATGTTTAGAGGATTATTCTGATATTGAGTGGAGTTGAAGGATTTCTAACTATTCCCTAGAAATGGATTATTACTTAAGGTGTTAGAATCTAACTAAGATTTGGAAAAGATAACATATTCTAGTTAGACTAAGGGTTCTTTACTTATATAAAAACTAGTTTGTTAAAGAGGGTTCCTTTTAGCAGTAGTGACAAGAAATTTTATTTGTTTAAATAAGAACGTATATTAGACTGGACATAAGTTTTTATCTGAAGAAGAAAATACATTTATCACATAGGAACAAGACGAGACATGATTGAATAAAATAGTCCTAATACAACATATTCCTGAAAAGATAGAAATTTCAAAATAGGTAACTTTCAAGAACTTCACATCTTTCTTATTCAAGAACCTTGTCGGAACCATTTAAACGAATTGCTTCAATAATACTGGCTTGAGAGAGGAAAGCAGAGAGAACTCTTCCAAAAGGGATAAAAACTGGTGATACTTTCTAGACATGACAACTGACCCCCTAGGATAGTTGAAAGTGGTTTGAGGTAGGTTGATTCTAACATGATTCACAAGAAGGTAGATTAAAATTCTGTTTAAAGAGACTAGATAGTCCAAACTAACTCCTCTAGGTTGAAAGTTGGTTAGTAGAAGCTGAAACCAAACTTTGGCTATGGGAAGAAGATTTTTAGGATTGTTTGGCTTATATCCTTCATAGGTGTTATGAATGGTGTTGAGTCTTTCAAAGAACGAGAGAGGATGTTGAAAATCTTCCACTCTGGTTCCAGTTTGAGAATACCTGATTGGAGTAGAAATTGATGTTGAAGTGATGGTAATGTTATTACCAAAGAAGTTTAAGTGATAGAGTTACCATCGACAAAGGCGTACAACCAAAATTCCTTGACTAGATAAGGGTTGACAAGTCCATGAAGCATGGTAAAGTAGTTAGAACTACCATGCTAGATGAGGCTTTAGTTAAGACCAAGTTTATCAGATCTTACCCTGGGAACATTGGGGCTAAGTTCGCAAACAACTTCAAGGAGTTCCTCAAAACCACAAAAGGTTTTTGAAGCCATTTAGAAGAGGATAGGAGATTTAGAGAGATGAGAAAAGACTGATCGAGAGACTTTTCAGGGATGCTTTAAATGGATGGAAGAGAGTGAAACAGTCAGGGTTAGAAATATGAGCAGATAACCGGAGATATGGAGACTGACAACACAATGAATGAATACTTGAGTGAAAGGATGTACATATACCTAGAGAGAGAATAGATGTGGGCACTAGAATTTAATGAGGGAGGTTACTACAAGTGTTATATTATTTAATGAGTTACTTAATATTTGTTAATAACTTTTTTAAATTTTTTAAATTTTATGAATTATAATTGTTTCAGTCAGGGTTAAGAAAATGCCAACAGAGAAAATAATATTGCAAGATGAAGCAAGATGATTGACATATGATAACTAAAACAAAAGAACTTTCCTTAAGCAGGATAACTGCTAACTGGTAGAAGTATCTAACGGTACTTTGTGAGAAAGCATGTAGATGTTAACCTAGGGTTTTCTTGTGACAAGTTTACATTCATTTAAGCTTGATTCTGATCATTCCTTTTGTTGTACTCCTCTTGTATATCCAGATTCCATTCTTTGTCCTGAGATTCCTTTTTCTGATTTCCTTGCTTCTTGGACTTTCAGCAGCAGCTTCACTATACTCAGATGGTTTCCTACAATTGTAGTCTTCTTGTCTTGATTTGATCTTCCTATGCACACTCAAAGACATTTCATCTGAAGAACATGATTGAATCTTCCAGTCTTACTTACTTCCTTTGAGCAGATATCTTTGAGTAGTTATGCCTTATTCAAAGCTTGAAAATAAGAAACTTCTAGATGAATATCTTCTAATTTTTTCACTTCTTGTTCTTCAGTAGCTGCTTTAATTTCTTCATATTCTGATAGTAGTTTCTATATACTTCAAAGATGTTCTGATTTGATATGCTCCTTGGTGGATGGCCTTTTCTCCTATGGACTTCCTATTCTTCTGCGCAACACTTCTTCAAAGATTTCAGGAAACTTCTCCATCTGATTTCATAAGAACGTATCTTTGAGAAGATTTGTTCTTCTTAGAGTTCTTGATGGATCTTTTAGATATGAAATTAATTGGATCCATTTCATCTTGCAGTGGCTGTTTGAAAGACAACTTCAGTTGATGATTTAGAGTGCTGATTGACGACCTTTACTTCTGATGTAAAACTTCTATCAAATGAGAAGATGAAATCCATTTCCATTAGGTACTTGAGCCTTCCTAATCATGAGAACTTGTTTCAGGGATTCTGTCATCATATTTTCTGATTCTTGCCCAGAGTTTTGAATCCTCTATAAAACGGGTTTTGAATCAGAAAAGCTTTCAATCATTTGAGTAGCAGATAATTATAAAATTTTCTCTAACTAGATCTCTCTACACAGTTAAGTGTATGATCTTAAATCCATAACAGAGTCGGGCTCTGATATCAATTGAAGGTAGATAAAACACAAGAAATTGGGGGTTTGAATTGTGTTCACAGAAAACATTCCCCTTTAGAAAATCTAAGCACTAAAATGCTAATAGATATAAGGATAATGGAGAGAAAAGGACGCAAGTATTTTATCCAGGTTCTCCATTAACTAGGCTATTCATGTCCACCCCCGCAAGGATGATTTCGCCTTATCCAAGGAATTAATCCACTATAATCAAACTGATTACACTTACATGGGCAACTATCGATGACTAACACATAATGACACATTCAGTGATCTAACTGGATACAACATTCATTGACTCAATAGAATATGATCCCTCAAGATCTCCTACGAGTATTTCCTTTCAATGGTGTTGTAACCCAAAATTTTCCCTCCCATTTTTCATATAAGACACAACCCTAGGGTTTCTCAGATATTTAAGTTGGCTCAAGAATCGATCAGACATATTTTCTCCTGTGGCAGTAAACCAGCAATTAGGGTTTTTCTTGCAATTCTCAAAAGAAAATGAATTCTCAGAAATTCAATTGGTTTTCACAGGTCTTCATTATTTCTCAAGTTTATTGAAAAGACAGTGTTTGTTCTCAAGGCATGGTTGTTTGGGATAAGAGACTAAGACTGTCATTTGGGACACTCATGATTGTTTGATCCAGGTTAACCAGATGATTTGTGTCTTTTAAAACATTTGCTTGTTTAGAAAATGGAATATACAGTGCGTGTTTGTTTGGAACGCAGTTGCAAGATTACAGAATTATTGGAATTTAAATTATCAGACTGGAGCATTTTGTTTCAATTATCTTGATTGGGAATCTTTAAGAATCGGTTAGGATGTGAAGAGAAAATTACAAGTTCTTGACAGTAAAGGGTTTCAATGGACACCAGAATATCTCATAAGACTTTCTCCATTTTTTTCAAACATTGTTACAAAATAATTTGTTCTTTTAAATACTATATGTTTTACAACTTATTGTATTTAAAAGATAAATTAATACAATTGTTTGATACAGTAAAAGAATGTTTTTCTAAATTACAAGGAAATTCAAATGCTTGATTGGCCTAAGAGAACTAATCTATGCCTAAGTTTAACTGAAGTTCCTTTGCTTCCTTGCTTGCCCTAGGGTTCTTGCCTTTCATGCTTTATCCTCTCCATTGTGCTCACATGAAAATGAAAGAAAGGAAATGTGATTAGTACAAAAATTATTTGGGCATGAGCAAGAATTTTCAAAAGAAAAAGTGTTATTCATCATTAAAGTTTGCAAATTGGAATCAGAAGGCCATTTTAATTCATCATAATTTATTTTCTCTATTTGCAAATCACAAGAAGATTATTCTTCTTGGTTCACAAAAAGAAGAAATGCTACAAAGCTATCCAAACAAGAACAAATGCAGCAAAACTGTCCAAATGCTACAAAGTTATCCAAACAAGAACAAATGCTGCAAAATTGCCCAAACAAATATTGCAAACAGAACCAAGCAAACAGCAAAACTGTCCAAACAAGAGGCAAGCAAAACTGTCCAAATAGAAGGCGCAAACCGAGCCAAACAAAATTGCCCAAACAGCATCACCAACAGCGGCCTCAGAAGCCAAACAAATAGTTTTGTCAAAAACAACAAACATCATAAGCTAGAGCAGGCAGCAAAATAAAAGTATAGCAATATAATAAGCTAAGTCAAACAAGCAAGAAACTTGTTCAAGGAGCCTAATTCATCATTTCCCATTTTTTATTGCAAACTTTTCAGAATTGGAAAAAAAAGGCAAAAGAGAAATTGACTTTCTTAGTGTCATTGAGAGAGAAGAGAGGAAAGAAGTCACCTAGGTTATTGGGATACACAGCCCTGCTGCCTTGACTGTCACAAGTTACATAGAAGCTGCTAGAAAACAAAACTGCCATCAAAAAGCCAAAAGAACAATATAGTAAAATATTAAATTTCTTTGTTTTCCCACCTTTTTGAATAGGAATTCAACAGAAGCAACACCAATATAACAGTAGACACAACCCTCGAGCAAGACAGATAGAAAACATTATCAAACTCAAAAACTTAAAACAAGTCTCCAAAAGTCACGAAACCTGTTAAAAACTTCAAAACCAAAAATTCCAAAACCTGTTAACAAACATACTAAGCCAAAATATCCCAAGCCATCCTCAAACAGCAAGAACCAAGCTCCAAGCTCCAAGCTTATGAAAAACCAGCATACAGTAGCAAGTTCAAAAAACCAACAAAACCTGTAGCAAAGCCAAACCTGATCCAAAAACATAAATCAACAACAAAACATACTAAGCCAAGGTCTCAAATCTGAACCATCACTAACCTATAACAAAACTGTTAACCAACAACAAAAAACCCACAAGAAACTGTCAAACCATCTCAACACCATCAAACCTGCAAATTGTAAACCAACATTCAAATCACAAAACCAGAAAAAAGTCAAAATCCTAAAACATCAGCCAAGCTTCCAATAATCCATAACCAAAAATATGACCAAAAACTTGTAACAAACTCCAGCAACCAAAGACCAGTAAACCATTCAAACTGACAAACCAATATCCAACTATCCAAATACCATTAAATCACACAAGTCCAAAACCTGTCAAGGCCTCAAAGTCTCAAACCAACCAAAACAGTAAGCCATCAACAAACTCAAAAAACAAATTGTTAACCATTAGACCAAAAGCCAAGAACAAGTCTGAATCAACCAACCAAAAGCCAAAATTTCAAACACAGGAAGTATCATTCAACAAAGAAGACAGAAGGAAGTTACCAGAAAAGCAAGGCCTCCATCCTCATCTCCTCCCTCGCAAGCTCCGGCCACCAAGGAACACGGTCATCATCTCGCCGTCCCCTTTCCATTTTGCAGAAAGTACTCCAACAGGTAGGGTTTCCCTCTCTTTCCAAATCTTCCATAATCATATATTGTCACACATTAAAAAAAGAGCATATTAATTAGCAGAAACATGAACTAGATGAAAAGAAAACCAATGAAATTGTTAAGCTTTAAAGAACAACAAAATCTCACCCTTTTGCCAAGAATGTCATTAGCATTTGATTAGGGAGGCGAGGATAATCGTTCCGGCAACAGAGAGCTGGGGGGGAAGATCAGATGATTCGGATTTCGTTCCCTTAGGGTCAAATCCGAAATTAGGGTTTTCAAGGGTATACGAGCCATGGTGAGATAGAGATGAAAAGAGCGATTTCGTTCAAAGAAACTGGGATGGATAGTGAGTTAGCTTAGGAGATTTCAACAGAGATGAACAAGAGATGAGCGAAAGAGATGATGAGAGCGGCGCTGTGAACAAAGGGTCAAGAACCCTAATTTCTTTTGGTTTCCCTTAATCAAACAATTATGCAGAATTAGAGACTTGGGTTTCGTTTTGGTTTACATTAGCCCTAAGGCCCATTCGTTTTGCTAACCCACCCCTCATCTGGCCTTGTTTCGTTAACAGCAATAACACCATTTCTCTTTGGGCCTTCTCCCAAATATCCCTAAGCCCATTACATTTTTTTTAATTTGTTTTTCTTTACATTTCTTTTCATTATTATGCAAATGCTAAGAAAACCAAAATACATTTTTATTAAATTAATTTAGGTTTTAGTGATTAATTTTTATCATTTTCTTTTTTTATATAAACTTATTTTTATTAATTTTTTTACATTTAATAAAACATAAAAAAAAAATTTAACTTAGTTTGTTTTCTTTCTTTAAATTTATTTATATAATTAATAAAAATACAAAAAAAAATAATAAAGATTTTAATTTAATCAATTAGTTTTATTTTTTAGAATAGGTTTTATTTTTCTCTTTTCATGTAAATATTTAATATTTCATTTCCATATTTTGCTAATATTATTTTCATATATTGTCATAGCTTTATATTAAATCGCACAAAAATTCGATTTGGTTGTATTTTTTGATATTTAGACATTGCTATTTCATTTGATTCATCCCCATTTGTAACAATTGTACCCCCATTCCCGAATACTTTGTAATAGCGTAGAATTTCAATTCCCGCAATTTACTGTTTTCCATATACTGTATAGTAATTAGGCGTGTATGGCAAGATTCCAAAATCAATCGCTAGATGACCTAATTAAAGAGTAAAATAACTTGAAACCAACACACTTTTCACACGCGCACCTCTAGGGTAACCTCGCTCGTTGCCTCGGAAATACAATCATGTCCCTCGAATATGGGACGCTCTAGCAATGACCCTTCGATAAAAAAGATCATAGCCCCTCGATGACCCTCGATGTTGCCTTCGATTAAAACGATCTCGTCCCTTATGAAAATTGCTAAAGCGTCTCACAAGTTGCCTTCAATGATTGTAAAATTGACCCGCGTCTGTCCCTTCACATCCAATGGTGGGGCTTCTTACCAAATCAATGGTAAGATAGCACCATTAAAAGGAAGAAGAAAAGAACAATTTAAGACCTTTCGAGTAGATAGATTCGCTCTTAGTTACTCGCTTTCTCACGACAAAAACTCTTTACACCTACACTCTCATCTCAAAAACATTTTCAAAAAGACAAAATGTTTTGTATACGTTCTTATAGAGACGAGAACCATTGCAAAACCTCTTTTCAAAACACTTTTCGAAACACGATTCACAAACACATCTTTGAACCACTTTTCGAAACAAAACTTTGTATACGTTCTTATAGAGACGAGAACCATTACAAAGAGATTTTTTTTAAAATACTTTCAAAGCCCACACCACAAGCACACAATCAAATGAAAGTAAGTGATCTAAATGAGTGACTAAGAGCCCATGGAAAACCATGGATGAAAAGGGTGCTAATACCTTCCCTTTTCATAATCTACCCCCTGAACCCGAGAAAATTCTCGAAAGGTCTTTCCTGTGCTTTTTTACCTTTCCTTTTGGATAAAAGAAAAGTCGGTGGCGACTCTTGCTAACCGCACAAGTGAGATCGAAACGCAAAAACATCAAGTCAATTCTCCCACCGCATCACAGAACTAGCGACTCTGCTGGGGAGAATAATTTAAAAGTGGGGTTACCTTAGGGTTAGATCACCTTTACTCGCTTTCATTATTTGATTTGTATGCTTTATATTCAATTCTTTGTATTGGGCTTGCTTTGATCCTCCACCCGGATTTGGGGCACCTTTTTAGGTAAATAGCAATAGATTGTGGAGACTGTACGGTGTAGACCGATATGGTTGAAACAATGGCTATGTTAGTGTGACGCATTTGTGGGTACCGGTATCCCTCGTGGTGAATCGAGGAGAATACAGGGCCGCTTAGTGGCGTCGCGAAGCACTAATTAAACTTAGAACCCTAATTGAACAAACTTGGTCATTAGGACGTAGTGAGGTAACCGGTTTTGGTGTAAAGATGAAAAGTGGTTGACACTAGATACTACACTCATTGAGGCTAGACTTTTGAGATATCTCGGCCGCAAGAAAAGATTGTTGTGCTGAGACAATGCCTAAGAGAAAGGTCGGTGATATTGAGATCCTTTAGAACCCGATCATTATTTCTAAGACAGGTTGAGCCAACTAAAACTTCAAGAGGGTACTTACCTACAAACTCATGCAAGCCTGAAACATAGGGATCTGTTTGTTGTGTGTATATATGTTTGCTTGTACATAAACATCATAAACATCATCAACATCATATGCATGCTCACTAACCATTTCAAGGATTTAGAAATTTATCTTTGTTTTTGTTTTGTAGGATATGAATTCTCTCTGAAGAAACACCATCCGGATCAGCTTTGTAAAAGCACATCCTCAACTTCAAGAGCTAGCTTCAAGAGTGCATGGGGATTCTCCTTTTACCAAGAAGTATGGTCGACTCCTCAGTTTGGCTACATCCAACTTCCAAGAAGAGATGATGTGTGTACTATTCCAATTCTTTGATCCCGTACGTCATTGTTTCACTTTTCCAGACTATCAGTTGGTACCTACATTGGAAGAGTTCTCTCTACTCTTAGGGGTGCTCGTGCTTAATCAGATACCGTTCACCGGTCTAGAAGGGATTCCAAAACCTGAAGTCATCGCTGAAGCTTTACATATGAAGAGGACCAACGTCACAACCAATTGGGAGACAAGAAGCAGGGTTAAAGGCTTTCTAGCTAAGTTTCTGTTGGAAAAGGCTCGTTCATTCTGGGATGACATGGATTTCCAAGATTTCAAAGAAGTGCTAGCTCTCCTCATTTATGGTTTGGTTATGTTTCCTAACTCGGACCAATTCATAGACGTTAATGCCAACAAAGTATTTCTCTCTCGCAATCCTATACCCACCTAGCTAGGAGATATCTTGCATTGCCTTCATACACGTACCATGAAGAAAAGAGGTACCCTTTTGTGTTGTATACCCCTACTCGCCAAGTGGTTCACTTCACACCTGTCTCAGTCAACATTGAAGAACGAGAAAAGATTGACTTGGTCTCAAAGGATGATGTCTCTCACTCACTCTGATATTCGTTGGTGCTCAAGATCTTTGGAAGATATCTCTATCATTGACCACTGTGGGGAGTTCCCTAACGTGCCTCTGCTAGGTATTAGGGGAGGTATCACCTATAACCCGTGTTTAGCTCTTCGACAATTTGGGTATGCCCGAAGAGACGACCCTCATGAGATGCTCGTCCGAGGTCTGGTTTTTGACTACAACAAAGAAGACCAAGGTTACCGCCAGAGGTTTACACGTGCTTAGGGAATGGTGAACAAAGAGGACAGTAGGACTTTGGGACATAAAAAATCTATCCCTCTCGAGCCTTACCTTGAATGGGCACGGGCTCGTGCCCAGAGCCTCTTAATGCCTTACCCTTCCATCTTTCCTGTCATCATTGAGCCCGTTATTGAAGGAGACGTCCCATACACCATTCTTCATCCGGACATGCCTACCTCTCTTGAAGACTTGCAGAAAGCCTGGATTCAGTTGAAGGAAGAGCGAGACACCTTTGAAACCCAGTACTACGCCAGTGAGAAGAAGGTTCTGGAGCTCACCAAGCTGCTTCATGAAGAGAAGAATCTGAATACTTATATTGCTCCAAAAAAGATGCGTTCGGTCTTTTTGTCTTGATAATTTTGCTGTATTTTAGTTTCTTTCTTTGTAGGCCCAAGGAGGCCTTATGTATTCAAACTTGGTTTTATTTAATATGACGTGTGTTTCTTTTTTGTTTAAAACAAATTTGAATTTCCGAATCCTTGAAAGCATTGCATGAATACATATCATTCATCATATGCATAAGCAGGTCTTCACACCAAGTTTCCTCATCTCTCTGTTGTTTATTTCAGCAAGATGGATCTAGAACAAACGGTCAAAGACTTACAAGCTTAGAATTCACAATTTCAAGAGCTACTCTTGACCTTAGCCAAGGGGCAGGAGGAGCTCAAGACTCTGCTAGAGAAGGAGAAAGAGAAAAAGAAGAAGAAGCGAGCCGGTGTGGTTATCATGGGCAGAAGGTTTGAAGGAAAAGCCAGGCGGACTTTGGAATTCCCATCAACATCTGAAGAAGCAGAAGAAGAAGAAGATGAGGACTACTCCGAACAATAGTACCCTCCAGCCGATGACAAGTATAAAAACTTGGAAGAGCGTCTAGCTGCTATGAAAGTACAGAGAGTACCGGGGCTGGAATTTGAGGAGTTAGGTTTGGTGTCTGGAATAGTAATCCCTCCGAAGTTTAAAGTGCCACTATTTGCCAAGTACGATGGGGTGTCTTGTCCCAAGATGCACCTACGATCTTATGTCAGGAAAATTCAACCGCATTCTGCTGACAAAAATTTATGGGTCCACTTTTTCCAGGACAGTTTGTCAGGAACGCAACTTGATTGGTTCTACCAGTTGGAGAGGTCTGATGTGCATAATTAGGAAGACTTGGCAGCCGCCTTCTATAAACAGTATCAATACAATGCCGACTTAGCACCAACCCGTACTCAACTCCAGAGTATGGCCATGGTGTCCAACGAGGGATTCAAAGACTACGCCCAAAAGTGGAGGGATTTAGCTGGAAGGGTGCAACCACCCCTATCTGAGAGAGAGCTAGTAGACATGTTCCTGGGTACCCTGTCATGTCCTTTCTTCAATCACCTGATTGGAAGTTCGTCTGCTGGGTTCACTGAATTGATTCTAACTGGAGAAAGAGTGGAGGCCGGTATAAAAAGCGAGAAAATTCAAAAAGATGCATCTACTTCTGCTGTCATCAAAAAACCTTTCACGGGAAAGAAGGAAGTATCAACTGTCTACTCTCAGAGGGGTCAAGGAAGAGTTGAGCGCCGACCAACGGTCGGGGCCATTATGATTCAGAAGTCTGCATCTGATCAGTCCAGAATCAGTCAACTGAGAACCGATCAAACTAGGGTGGAAAGGCCAGTTAGGAAATTCACCAGGATAAACATGACTCATGCCCAAGTTCTACCCCATCTCTTGAAGTTAAATCTAGCAAGTCTGAAAGAGGCCCCGAAGAATCTGAATACTGCTTCTCCGCACTACCATCCGAACGCCAGGTGTGCTTACCATTCGGAGAGCCCAGGGCACGACACTGACAACTGTTGGGCCCTGAAGAATAAAATTCAGGATCTGATAGATGCTAAAGAAGTTGAATTCGACGCACTTGAAAAACCCAATGTTATCTCTACTCCAATTCCAAGGCACGACTACAATGCCCATGTTGTTGAGGAGGATTTGTTTGTTGCTACTGTAGATGATTTGATAACTCTGCTCCCTATAATGAAGTTAAATTTGTTGAAGGCTGGGGTTTTCCCAGGTTGTGAAGAAGATTGTCACCTTTGTTCATCCTCATTAACCCACTGTCCATTGTTGAAGATAGGCATCCAACGCCTAATTGATAACCAAGAAATCCTATTTGAGAAGACTCTTGTTTTATCAACTCCTGTTAATGATGTTTCAATAATAACCATATCCGCCAATCCTTCCAAGGTCCCTAAAAGACCTGTTAGGATTACATTCGCTCCGAAGGATGCACCTTTGAAGATAATCATGCTCGGGCCAGTCCCGTACAAATCCGACAAATCAGTACCATGGAACTATGGTGGAGAAATCTACTACCATGGTGTCAAACAGATTGAACAGACTGCCGAGAAAGAGAGTTCTGAAGAGGATCATTCCAACATCAGTAACATTGCCGGAACAAGCAAAGTTACCCGTAGTGGAAGAATATTTTCTCCAGAGGTTGCCCCTCCAAAGGCAATTTTTGGACCCTCAGCTGCTCCTAAGGTTATCTCTACACCGATAAACATATCTGCAAGTACACCAATCATAGAAGAAGTCACGACCCCCGTGGTTATCCCTTTTGCTGCTACTAATGTTCGAGGGAAATGGATCCAAGAAGAGCCCGTCAGGATGAGGGCTCAGCCGTTGATCATCCCTGAAACCTCTCAAAAAGAAATGGAGGAAATTTTAAAAATAATCAAGAAAAGCGATTATGATATGGTGGAACAGCTGGGGCAAACCCCCTCAAAGATCTCCATGTTGGCCCTGTTGCTTTGTTCAGAAGCTCATACTAAGGCTCTGATAAGATTTTTAAAGACGGCCCATGTGCCGCAAGAAACCTCCGCTGATCAGTTCCAGGAATGTGTGGCTAGTTTAACAGCTGACAATGGTCTAGGATTCTCCGATGCAGATTTAACTTCGAAAGGGAGAAAACATAATGATGCTTTGCATGTCTCGGTGGAATACAGAGGGACAACCCTAGCCCATGTACTGGTAGACACTGGTTCGTCTTTGAACGTCTTGCCGAAGAAAGTCTTGGATAGACTGGATTGTGAAGGCTTAACCCTGAAACCCAACAATATAATTGTCAGAGCCTTTGATGGTTCTAAAAGGATGGTCCACGGGGAGGTGGACATCCCGATTAAGGTGGGAACTGAAACCTTCAATCCACATTCTATGTGATGGACATCCGTCCTTCTTATTCTTTCCTGTTGGGAAGACCTTGGATCCACCATGTTGGAGCTGTCACTTCTACTCTGCATCAAATGCTCAAGTACCCTATCCAGGGGAAAATCATAAATGTTCATGGCGAAGAGAATACATGATCAGTCATCTGAATTCTTTCCGTTATGTAGAATAGGATGGCGAATTCATCGAAACTCCTTTCCAGCATTTTGAAGAGGTATCTTAGGAGATAGCAGCGACCAAGACAATGTCCTCTCTACCTACGATTACCAGACCTCCGCCTCGGATGTCATCTCTCAAGGATGCAAAAGCAGTGGTTGAAGAGGGAGGAAGCACAATCTGGGGGCAGCTTCCAGACTTTCCCTACAAATCAGACGAGTTCGGCTTGGGATTCACCTCAACTGCTCAAAAGGTCGTGCGCCACGCCCGTGCCGGAGGGCCACCTGTGAAGATCAGTTACCAAGGGGTTAATGCACTAGAGGACAATGAAGAAGAGGGTAGCCTGGAAGATTGGATATTTCCTACTGTCAGCGGAGGACTGTGAAATTGGGAAGCAAAAGACTTTGTTCCGATTACTTTCATACCGCGGTAATTTATCTTTTCCATTTCTGTTGGATCTGTAATAATTCACAAACAATTCGTACTTTTTCAACCTTGTGTCTTACCCGAGGCACAATGGTCCATTTGTAAGGGTTCTTATTTCATTTTCATATGTCATTTTAATGAATCATGGACATTTTTGATACAAACTTTTGTGTTCATTGTCTTTCTTTTTACATTTTATTTGTTTTAAGATGGCTATACCCTTACACATACCCACACTCACAAATGCAAGTACTCTTCCATTCCGGATCCCATGGGTAACGATACTGCTATAACCTTTAGTGACTCTGAAGATCTGATCTACCAAGCCAAATACGAAGGTGAGGAAGATTGTGAGGTGCCCGGGGAATTGGCTAGACTTCTACAACAAGAGGAAAGGGTTATTCAGCCTCATGAAGAGAAGTTGGATACAATCAACTTGGGTACTGAGGATGATAAAAAGGAAATCAAGATAGGTGCCGATCTAGAGCCGAGTGTCAAAGAGCGCCTAATTCAGCTATTGCATGATTATGTTGAGATCTTTGCTTGGTCATACGAAGACATGTCGGGACTTGATACAGACATTATGGTACACCGTCTACCCACAAGAGAAGACTGTCCACCAGTGAAACAGAAAGTCCATCGTATGAGACCTGACATGTCAGAGAAGATCAAAGCAGGAGTTATGAAGCAGTTCAATGCTGGATTTTTGGCTGTTACTTCCTATCCTCAATGGGTTGCTAACATTGTGCCCGTGCCTAAGAAGGACGACAAAGTGAGAATGTGCGTGGATTATAGAGACTTAAACAGGGCCAGCCCTAAAGATGATTTTCCACTTCCACACATCGACATCCTAGTCGACAATACAGCCCAGCACAAAGTATTTTCTTTCATGGACAGATTCTCAGGCTATAACCAGATCAAAATGGCACCTGAGGACATAGAGAAAACTACTTTTGTCACACAATGGGGTACGTTCTACTATAAAGTGATGCCATTCGAACTGAAGAATGTCGGGGCAACTTATCAATGTGCCATGGTAGCTTTGTTTCATGATATGATACATCATGAGATAGAAGTTTACATAGATGACATGATAGCCCGATCACAAACTGAAGAAGAACACCTTGATCACTTGCAAAAGCTGTTTGTCAGGTTGAAGGAGTACAAGCTAAGATTGAATCCAAACAAGTGCACATTTGGAGTTTGGTCTGGTAAGCTCTTAGGTTTCATTGTCAACAACAAAGGCATCGAGGTTGATCCTGCCAAAGTCAAAGCTATACAAGAATTGCATGCTCCTCGCACTGAGAAGGAGGTCAGAGGTTTCTTGGGATGCCTAAACTACATTGCTAGGTTCATTTCTCACCTAACATCTACTTGTGAACCAATCTTCAAGCTGTTGAAGAAAGATCAAGTAGTTAGATGGAATGATGATTGTCAAATTGCTTTCGATAAGATCAAGGAGTATTTACAAGAGCCTCATGTCTTGATGCCACCCGTCGAGGGAAGACCGCTAATCATGTATCTGACCGTCCTAGAGAATTCAATGGGGTGCGTACTGGGGCAACATGACGAGTCTGGCCGAAAAGAGCATGCCATTTATTACCTTAGCAAAAAGTTTACCGACTGTGAAACAAGATATTCACTGCTCGAGAAAACTTGTTGCGCTTTGGTATGGGTTGCTCGCCGGCTAAGGCAGTACATGTTGACTCATACCACTTTGCTGATATATAAGATGGATCCGATCAAATACACCTTCGAGAAGCCTGCTTTATCTGGAAGGATAGCGAGATGACAGATGATCCTAACAGAATATGGCATACAGTACACGACCCAAAAAGCTATAAAAGGGAGTGTGCTAGCTGATCATCTGGCTCATCAAGCTGTAGAAGATTATCAATCCATGAAGTTCGACTTCCCGGACGAAGACATCATGACATTGGACAATGTTGAAGATTTCAGACCATATGACGGACCTGAACAAGGATCCCGATGGACCCTGTACTTTGATGGTGCCTCCAATGCGCTTGGCAACGGTATCAGTGTTGTGCTTATATCCACAGAAGGTTGCCATACTCCTTTCACCGCCAGACTTTGCTTAACTGTACGAACAACATGGCAGAATATGAAGCATGCATCTTTGGACTCAAGGTTGCCATAGACTTGGGAATCAAATCTTTGATTGTATTTGGGGACTCAGCTTTGGTCATCAGTCAGATCAAAGGAGAGTGGGACACTAAGCATCCAAACCTCATCCCTTACAAAGAACATGTCTTTAAATTGTTACCAAATTTCGAGCAGATTACCTTCGAGCACTTCCCGCGAGAAGAAAATCAGCTAGCAGATGCTCTAGCTACAATGTCATCCATGTTTAAACTTAATTGGGATAACGAGGCTCCCCAAATCACCATTGAACGGATGGACGAACATGCGCACTGTCACGAGATTAATACCGAAGAAGTAGTGGACCAGCCTTGGTTTCATGAAGTCAAAAGGTATATCGAGGCTCAAGAATATCCTGAAGGAGCTTTAGTCAATGACAAAAAGTTCTTAAGGAGATTCTCAACTAAGTTTTTCCTAAGTAATGGCATCTTGTACAAGCGCAATCATGATTCTATTCTGCTCCGTTGTGTGGATAAGATTGAAGCTGAAAATATCATGGCTGAATTGCATGAATGTACCTTTGGCACTCACTCTAGCGGGCATACGATGACGAAGAAGATTCTACGGACAGGATACTATTGGTCTACCATGGAAGCAGACTGCTATCAACACTTCCAGACTTGTCATAAATGTCAAATATATGCAGACAAGGTGCACGTGCCTCCAGTTCCTCTAAATGTCTTAACAGCTCCTTGGCCCTTTGCTATGTGGGGAATCGACGTGATTGGAGAGATCAAGCCTACGACATCCAATGGACACCGCTTCATTCTGGTGGCCATTGACTATTTCACCAAATGGGTTGAAGCAGTTTCCTTCGCATCCGTTACTAAGAATGTTGTTGCCCGCTTCATCAAGCAGAACCTTATCTGTCGGTACGGTATCCTGGAAAGGATCATCACTGATAACGGTACAAACCTTAACAATACTATGATCACCGCCTTGTGCGAGCAGTTCAAGATTCAACATCACAATTCGTATCCCTATCGGCCAAAGATGAATGATGCAGTTGAAGCTGCAAATAAAAACATTAAAAAGATCATACAAAAAATGACAGTCACCTACAAGGACTGGCATGAGATGCTACCGTTTTCTCTCCATGGATATCGTACCACGGCTCGCACTTCAACTGGGGCAACACTCTATTCTTTGGTATATGGCATGGAGGCCGTTTTACTCATTGAGGTTCAGATCCCCTCTTTGAGAATCATGAAGGATGCAGGTTTGAGTAAAGACGATTGGATTCAAACCCGACTTGATCAGTTAAACTTAATTGACGATAAGAGACTTACTGCTGTTTGCCATGGTCAGACGTATCAAAAGAGGATGACAAGGCTTTCAACAAGAAAGTCAGACGCCAAGTGTATCAAGTTAGAGATCTTGTGATCAAGCGCATCATCTTGCCACAAAGTGATCCCAGGGGAAAATGGACTCCTACCTATGAAGGACCATTTGTAATTAAGAACATCTTTTCTGGCGGGGCAATGATCTTAACCACCATGGACGGTGACGACCTGCCACACCCTGCAAACGCAAACATAGTCAAAAGATACTACGCATAAGAGACCCGCTAGGTTGACACACCTAGGCAAAACAAGGGCATCCCGGTGAATCGAAAACCCGAAAGGGAGGTTCAGGCAAAAATTAGGGATAAAACAAAAAAAAATTGTACACCCGGCAAGTTGAAAACCTGAAAAGGCGACTTGGGAAAAAAGGGTTTCCCGGTGGACTGAAAACCTGAAAGGGCGGTCCAAGCAAAAATTAGGGAATTAAAGCATATGACTATGTCTCGTCGGATCACTTTAAGGACAATCTCTTCACGAACAAACTCAGAGCTTCTGATCAATTCAATCATCTTCGGACGAAGCAACAAATGGACAAGATATTCGGAGATACGGAGGCTATAGCAGAATGGGAACCCCATGGGATTATTACACATATCTATCTTTCTTTGTAAATTTTTCTTATTTATGACACCATCCTCTTACTAGGATGTCTGTCTCCTTTGTACAAAATACTTATTCAAAGTAAATACAAAGACATCTCTTTCAAAGTACAGAAAACTATTTGCCTTTTTCTTTACACCTGTGTTTTATTTGCAAAAATGTCCAATGATTCATTAATGAACATATGCATTTGAACATAATTATTGTTTACAAATAAACAGGATGAAAAAGAGTAATTACTGTCAGGTTGGAAGATTAGGAAAACGTCTGTAGGCTATTCCATGAGCAATCTCTACAGCACGTCATTAAGATCCCCAGTGGAGCCAAAACTTTGAACTATAGATCCCCAGCGGAGCTGAGACTACCAACTACCAATCCCTAGCGGAGCCGAAACTTCAAACTATCAACCCACAGCGGAAATCATCCAGTTTCTCCAGGTTTCTCCAGCAAGTTGTCTTGAAGCTTGAAAATCAACCGGATAACAGTTAACTTCTGTTTCTCCCCAACCTAGGGTAACTCCCCAGTAGAGTGGCAGACGACTGGAACTCCTGAACTTTTTCCAAACAGGAATAAGCTTTCCCCCACAGAGTTTTTATTGTTTCTCGACAGAACAAAGACTCCCGTCATAAATCCCCAGTAGAAGTCATTAAAATTCTCTGGATTCCCCAAGCAGATTCCTCAAGAAGTATATGGCACTAATCTCACAACGGAATCCTCAGCAGTCAAGGATTTATTTCCCCGGCAGCAGTCAAGGATTTATTTTCCTCAGCAATACAACAAATCAGCTTACATGCGCATACATTACATTCATATATCATAAACATGGATAAAACCCATTTATTTCATCACACATTTCATGCAACATAACTTTGTGTTTCAACTAACATTTTACCCTTTTCAGGATAAGATTAACAGCTATCTTTAACAAATATTCAAAGATTTCAGATACAGTACAAATACACTTCAGACACAGAAGTCATTATGTTACTCATTCAGACTTAATTTCAAGATACAATCCATATATAATCCAGACACGGAAGTCATTCTGTCATTTATTCAAATCTCAACTTCAGATACAGCAGAGATACGCTCCAGACACGGAAGCCATTATGTCGCTTATTCAGGTTCATCCTTCAGATACAGTACAGATACACAGAAGTCATTCTGTTACTCATTCATACTTAATTTCAAGATACAGTAAAGATACACTCCAGATACGGAATTCATTCTGTCACTTATTCAGATTCGAATACCGATACAGTACAGATACGCTCCAGACACGGAAGCCATTCTTTTGCTTATTCGGGTTAATCCTTCAGATACAATACAAATACGCTCCAGACGCGGAAGCCATTCTACTACTTATTCAGATTCAAGTACAGATACAGTTCAGATACGTTCCAAATACGGACACCATTCTGATGCTTATTCTTGTGGTTTACAACAAACATTCTTGGATGGCATCTACAAGCCCATCTCCAACAAGATTCTAACATACTCTCCAAATGGCATCTTTAAGCCCATTCCCTCAGCTACACTTTTGTCGAGTGCAAATTTATGGGCACTCTAGTGTCCAATCATCTTTTACCTTCGAGTCACGAACGGCAAAAATCGCCAATCTAACTCTTCAGGTTCAAGAAGATTGAACATGGGCAGCTGTTGTACCCCAAAATTTGCCCTCCCATTTTTCATAGAAAACACAACCCTATGGTTTCTCAGATATTCAAGTTGGCTCAGGAATCGATCAGATAGATTTTCTCCTGTGGCAGTAAACCAGCAATTAGGGTTTTTCTTGCAATTCTCAAAAGAAAATATATTCTCAGAAATTCAATTGGTTTTCACAGGTCTTCATGCTTTCTCAAGTTTATTGAAAAGACAGTGTTTGTTCTCAAGGCATGGTTGTTTGGGACAAGAGACTAAGACTGTCATTTGGGACACTCATGATTGTTTGATCCAGGTTAACCAAATGATTTGCATCTTTTAAAACATTTGTTTGTTTAGGAAATGGAATATACATTGCGTGTTTGTTTGGAATGCAGTTGCAAGATTACAGAATTATTGGAATTTAAATTATCAGATTGGAGCATTTTGTTTCAATTATCTTGAATGGGAATCTTTAAGAATCAGTTAGGATGCAAAGAGAAAATTACAAGTTATTGACAGTAAAGGGTTTCAATGGACACCAGAATATCTCATAAGACTTTCTCCATTTTTTTCCAAACATTGTTACAAAATAATTTGTTCTTTTAAATACTCTATATTTTACAACTTATTGTATTTAAAAGATAAATTAGTACAATTGTTGGATACAGTACAAGAATGTTTTTCTAAATTACAAGGAAATTCAAATGCTTGATTGGCCTAAGAGAACTAATCTATGCCTAAGTTTAACTGAAGTTCCTTTGCTTCCTTGCTTGCCCTAGGGTTCTTGCCTTCCATGCTTTGTCCTCTCCATTATGCTCACATGAAAATGAAAGAAAGGAAATGTGATTAGTACAAAAATTATTTGGGCATGAGCAAAAATTTTCAAAAGAAAAAGTGTTATTCATCATTAAAGTTTTCAAATTGGAATCAGAAGGCCATTTTAATTCATCACAGTTTATTTTCTCTATTTGAAAATCACAAGAAGATTATTCTTCTTGGTTCACAAAAAGAAGAAATGCTACAAAGCTATCCAAACAAGAACAAATGCAGCAAAACTGTCCAAATGCTACAAAGCTATCCAAACAAGAACAAATGCTGCAAAATTGCCCAAACAAATATTGCAAACAGAACCAAGCAAACAACAAAATTATCCAAACAAGAGGCAAGCAAAACTATCCAAACAGAAGGTGCAAACTGAGCCAAACAAAATTGCCCAAACAGCATCACCAACAGCGGCCTCAGAAGCCAAACAAATAGTTTTGTCAAAAACAACAAATAGCATAAGCTAGAGCAGGCAGCAAAACAAAAGTATAACAATATAATAAGCTAAGTCAAACAAGCAAGAAACTTGTTCAAGGAGCCTAATTCATCATTTCCCATTTTTTATTGCAAACTTTTCAGAATTGGAAAAAAAGGCAAAAGAGAAATTGACTTTCTTAGTGTCATTGAGAGAGAAGAGAGGAAAGAAGTCACCTAGGTCATTGGGATACACATCCCTACTTCCTTGGCTGTGACAAGTTACATAGAAGCTGCTAGAAAACAAAACTGCCATCAAAAAGCCAAAAGAACAATATAGTAAAATATTCAATTTCTTTGTTTTCCCACCTTTTTGAATAGGAATTCAACAGAAGCAACACCAATATAACAGTAGACACAACCCTCGAGCAAGACAGATAGAAAACATTATCAAACTCAAAAACTTGAAACAAGTCTCCAAATGTCACAAAACCTGTTAAAAACTTCAAAACCAAAAAGTCCAAAACCTGTTAATAAACATACTAAGCCAAAATATCCCAAGCCATCCTCAAACAACAAGAACCAAGCTTCAAGCTTATGAAAAACCAACATACAGTAGCAAGTTCAAAAAACCAACAAAACCTATAGCAAAGCCAAACCTGATCCAAAAACATAAATCAACAACAAAACATACTAAGCCAAGGTCTCAAATCTGAACCATCACCAACCTGTAACAAAACTGTTAACCAACAACAAAAAAACCACAAGAAACTGTCAAACCATCTCAACACCATCAAACCTGCAAACTGTAAACCAACATTCAAATCACAAAACCAGAAAAAAGTCAAAATCCCAAAACATCAACCAAGCTTACAATAATCCATAACCAAAAACATGACCAAAAACTTGTAACAAACTCCAGCAACCAAAGACCAGTAAACCATTCAAACTGACAAACCAATATCCAACTATCCAAATACCATTAAATCACACAAGTCCAAAATCTGTCAAGGCCTCAAAGTCTCAAACCAACAAAAACAGTAAACCATCAACAAACTCAAAAAACAAACTGTTAACCATTAGACCAAAAGCCAAGAACAAGTCTGAATCAACCAACCAAAATCCAAAATTTCAAACACAGGAAGTATCATTCAACAAAGAAGACAGAAGGAAGTTACCAGAAAAGCAAGGCCTCCATCCTCATCTCCTCCCTCACAAGCTCCGGCCACCAAGGAACACGGTCATCATCTTGCCGTCCCCTTTCCATTTCGCAGAAAGTACTCCAACAGGTAGGGTTTCCCTCTCTTTCCAAATCTTCCATAATCATATATTGTCATGCATTCAAAAAAGAGCAAGTTAATTAGCAGAAACATGAACTAGATGAAAAGAAAACCAACAAAACTGTTAAGCTTTAAAGAACAACAAAATCTCACCCTTTTGCCAAGAATGTCATTAGCCTTTGATTAGGGAGGCGAGGATAACCGTTCCGGCAACAGAGAGCTGGGGGGAAGATCAGATGATTCAGATTTTGTTCCCTTAGGGTCAAATCTGAAATTAGGGTTTTCAAGGGTATACGAGCCATGGTGAGATAGAGATGAAAAGAGCGATTTCATTCAAAGAAATAGGGATGGATAGTGAGTTAGCTTAGGAGATTTTAACAGAGATGAACAAGAGATGAGCGAAAGAGACGATGAGAGCGGCGCTGTGAACAAAGGGTCAAGAACCCTAATTTCGTTTGGTTTCCCTTAATCAAACAATTATGCAGAATTAGAGACTTGGGTTTCGTTTTGGTTTACATTAGCCCTAAGGCCCATTCGTTTTGCTAACCCACCCCCCATCTGGCCTTGTTTCGTTAACAGCAATAACACCATTTCTCTTTGGGCCTTCTCCCAAATATCCCTAAGCCCATTACATTTTTTTTTAATTTTTTTCCTTTACATTTCTTTTCATTATTATGCAAATGCTAAGAAAACCAAAATACATTTTTATTAAATTAATTTAGGTTTTAGTGATTAATTTTTATCATTTTATTTTTATATTTAAACTTATTTTTATTAATTTTTTTACATTTAATAAAACATCAAAAAAAAAATTAACTTAGTTTGTTTTCTTTCTTTAAATTTATTTATATAATTAATAAAAATACAAAAAAAATAAAGATTTTAATTTAATCAATTAATTTTATTTTTTAGAATAGGTTTTATTTTTCTATTTTCATGTAAATATTTAATATTTCATTTCCATATTTTGCTAATATTATTTTCATAAATTGTCATAGCTTTATATTAAATCGCACAAAAATCCGATTTGGTTGTATTGTTTGATATTTGGACATTGCTATTTCATTTGATTCATCCCCATTTGTAACAATTGTACCCCCATTCCCGAATACTTTGTAATAGCGTAGAATTTCAATTCCCGCAATTTACTATTTTCCATATATTGTATAGTAATTAGGCGTGTATGGCAACTGTTGTACCCCAAAATTTGCCCTCCCATATTCTTCAAAGTTTTGACAAGCATCACCTCCAATGGTTCAAAGTCTACTCAAGGGCTACACAGTCAACCATCCTCCTAAGCCAGTTAAATTAGGGTTTTGGTTCTTGCAAGGAAGTTGAGGTTTTCAAGGGCTCAATCAAGTCCCATATGCTCATATACATTGCCAAGCACCTACATGTCAAGTTTCAAGGCTCACAAGGTCAAGTTGCACAGTCAAAAACCCTAATTGCTTCACAGTCAACTGTAGGGGCAAAATGGTCATTTGGCAGTCAAAAGTCAAAAAAATTGGTCAACATCTTATTTTGAAGCCACAATCATCATTTGATCAAGTCTTGATCATGATTTCACAAGAATGGCTCAAAAATCATCAAGATGCAAAAGTTTCTATTTTTGGACAGCTGAAAAGTCAACTGTAACTTGACCAAGGCATAACTTTTTCATGGTTCATCAGAAAAATCCCATCCAATGCTCATCTTGAAGGGGAAGACATTTCATACAACTCATCTTCACACTCCAAGTCCAAGAAATGCTCTCACAAAAAGTTATCAATTTCAACATTATAGGTCATTTTCAAAAGTCAACAAAAAGGCACTTTAAGTCAAAGACCATAACTTGAGATTGGTAAATCAAAATGACATGGTACCAAAGACATTGGTTAGAGGACTTCAATACCTTTCCAAAATGTCTAAGAACATGTTCATAGCTTCAAAATTGAGCAAGATATGCATTGGAGAAGTTGGGAAATTTTTGTGAAATGGCCAAAGTCAATTATCCTTGAAACTTCATTTTTGACAAAAGGGGCCCACTTTTTCCACTTGTTTCAGCTTGGCCATGCCTCCCACGTGTCCCACAATTTATTTCAAGATTTAAAATTAATTTTTCCATTTTTATTTAATTTTATTTGATTTAATTCATTTTAAATCTTTAAAATTCAAATAAAAATCAAAGAAATTAATGGAGGGATATATTTTGTGTTGAATAGCCTTGATACACCATCATTCACCTTCCAAATTCGTGCAAGGGCCTATTCCAAGCAAAAATTCAAATTTGACACAAATATGGCAAGTGGTTCAATGTTGGTTATGGAGGAAATCAAGAACTTCAATGCAAGGCTTCAATGACCATAATTCTGATTGATATTCATTACATAACACATGTGCAAGGATTCCTTACACATTACACGACCTAGAAAGCTCCAAAACGGCCAAACAACTTTCAAATTTTCAAGAGAAAAATCATAATCTGAAAACCACCTTGCAGCCCAATTCAAGCTCTCTCTTCAATCCAAATACGTTCCTTGCATTTCCAGCAACCTTTGGCAATCAGAATCAAGCGCAATCACTCAAGGAATCATCCCCACCAACTCATACGGTTTGCATACATTCTCAAATTTACATATCACATTACATGCGTTTTTAATACATTCTTTTGGTTGATTTGCATTGCTGACGTTATTACCAAGCTTTCCATGTGTTTTAATTGGAGAATGATGCTTTAAATCAAAAAATGCCATTGACAATTTCTAGGTTTTTCAGAGCTTCAATATTGGGGGTTTCCGTATATTGTAAAATTGGACCTCAAGACCAATATGGATGAACTCGTTGCAAGAAGCCTGATCAATTGAAACCCTCGCGCTCAATTTATATTAACTCCTCTTCTAATAGCTATTTTCCATTATTACACTTAGTGGGGGTTTAAAACCCCCGCTATCTCATTCATGTTACAGGTGCAAACGAAGAAGAAAGCTGAGGTGTCCAAGCGTGGTTGGGTGATTCAAACATCTGGCGCATTTTTTTTTTGTTTTATACTATTAATCTTTGTTTTCTCATATAATATTTGTTTTCCCTTATATTGACAAACGCGCACAGTTGGCTGAGTGGTGGGAAACGTGTTCGTTCACCACTGGGACCTGGGTTCGATTCCCAGGTCCCCCATATTTCCAATGCTATTTTTTCTTAAATGTTCTTGTGCAGCATTCCAAGGAGGACTCACAATAAACCTCACAGATCCAAGCAGCCATGTGTCCTTCCATGCAGATCCAAAGGTCCAGAAGGCTAGCACACCATGGTCTGGAGTCAACGTGGGCATAGGTGATCCAGAAAAGTCCAAACGAGCTTGCTTCAATGGGCCAAGATTTCAGCATTAAACATCCATTTCAGCCCACACACCCCTTGGGTTTTTACTCTTCTTTTTATTTTTGTTTTGACATTTTCTTTTTTATTTACTTGCTTTATTTTATTTTCTTATTAACAATTAATCAATTAACATTTTCATAAAAAAATCAAAAAAAGAATTAACATCATTAACATTATTATTATTTTATTTTGTAAATAAATATTAACTAAAATAGTTTAATTAGGCAATTTTAATTTCTTTTTTTAAATAATTAAAATAGATCTAGAATTAGGTAAAATTAACTTTTTATTTTATTTCTTTTTAGTTTATTTCATAAAAACATAAAAACAAAAAATATTTTCTTTTTAATTAAATTAATTAATTAGCCATTAGTTAGTTTTAATTTCACTTTAATTATAAAAAAGACAAAAAATCAATTTTCTTTTCTTAAAAGGGTCAAAACCCTTAGAACATTCCCGATTCTTCTTTCGCGCGCATTTTAATTTTAATTCCTTATTTTGGATTATTATGTAACTGCCTCCGGATGTAATAGTAATTAGGACTTTTACCGTTTTTATTTACTTTCCGTACTCATTTATCAAAACGGGTCTTTGTAATTTTTGGCGATGTATAGACCCGCGCCTTGTAATAGCGTAGGATTTATGTTTCCGCAATTTGCTTTCTGCACCCCTTAACTGTTAAATACATGCAAGAATGTATGGTAAATAAAAACAACTCGTAGCTCACTAATTACAAAGACAAACATTAACCGAATACAACACACAAAGCACATGCCACTCTTAGGGTACGCCTCACTGGTTGCTTCAAAACATGGTCATCAAGTATAGGGTGTCTTAGAGGTCGCCCTTTGTCTAAATATCCAGTTGCCTCGAAACGCTTGCCTCGGATAAAAGGATCTAGGACATTAGGGTTACTTCTAAGGTGTCCTAACTGTTGCTTCGGTGACCATACTGTCCCTAAAATCGAATTGATCCGAACACCTCCAACGGTGGTGCTACCTACCTCTCAATGGTGGGATGGCACTACCTAAAGGACACTTACACAGCTTAATTCCTTAGGGTAGGTAGATGACTCATAGATACTTGCTCTTTTCAAAAACAAAACAAAAACAACTTTTCACACCTTACACTTTCAAAAGCTTTCAAAACAAATTTTTCAAACACTCTTGAGGACAGATACAAGAGTTATTTAGAAATCTTTCAAAGAAACTTTTTCAAACCCACTCACATTTTGAAAAGCAAACAATTTTGAAAACATAAGAGCAAGTATCTAAGAGCCCATGGATAACCATGGATAGAAAGGGTGCTAACACCTTCCCTTTCTATAAATCTACCTCCCGAACCGAGAAACATTCTCATAAGGAATTTTGTTGTGCTTTTGTCCTGTCCATGTTGGAGAAAATAAAAGACGGTGGCGACTCTTGCTTCCGCGACATTTCGCGAAACCAGCTTTAAACAGTCAGTTCTATTTCCACCGATCACAGAACTGGCGACTCTGTTGGGGAAACTTAAAGTGAGGTGTACCTTAGGATAGCTCATACTTATGTTTTCAATTGCCTGTTTTGATTGCTTTAATATTGTGGGCCTGTTTCGGGAGTTTCATAGATCCTAACCCTGATCTGGGGGATACCTTCTTAGAAAGTAGCAACAAGACTGTGAGGGAACTGTGCGGGGTATACCGACACGGTTGAAGCAGTCTGCTACGTTGATGTGGCACTTTGGTGAGTACCGGTAACCCTTGAGTCAAGTCAAGGAGAGTACGGGGCCGCCGCGTGGTGTCGTGAAGCATCAACTGACCTTAGGAACCTTACTTGACCATCCTGGCCTCTTTAGGATAGTGAGATAACTGACTTTGGTGCAGTCCGAAGTTGGTTGATACTCGATACTACACTCATTGAGGGTTGTTTTCTTGGAATATTTTGATCGCCAGTTCAGTGGCTAAATCGAAACAATGAACACAGAAAATAATCTAATGATATTGAGATCCTTAGAACCCGGTTACTTTTGATAGGACAGGTTTTTGAGCCCACCAACTTTAAGAGGGTGGTACCCCAAACTTCATGCTGGCCTAAACTCTAAGGGCTCTCTTGTGTGACTTGTGTGCCTTCAAACTTGACTACTTGCATACTTGCTATCTGACACACAAGTTTATTGCAGGTTTTGTTTACAGTCCTTAATCTGGGCTCGTAACAGGGTTTTACTTACATCACTCCATGCATAGCATAACATCATACCATTGCATACATCTTGCATAAAGACTAATCAATTTCAAGGATCTCAAGGGCTTGTGATGCAGGTCATGATGAACCAAAATGTCTAGCAAGGGGCAAAGGGGATTTATTTTCCTCTAGCCAGGTTGATGACTTGAGTCAGGGGCTATGACCCACTCGATATGGTGAGCCTTGACTCTTGAAGAAGGACTCTCAATAACAGGAAGTTCCTTCAATCAAGCTACCAAACTCAAATTCTAACAATGTTTCTCTGTTTACCCCGCGAGATCCTTGAAAACATTACATGCATACATACATATCATTGCATTACGGGTACCCTTTGTACAGGTCACTTACCTTCTCCGCTGTTTATTTCAGCAATGGCTTCCCAACAAGATAACCAGAGTCTTCATGCTCAAGAGACTCAATTCAGGGAGATCTTCTTAAGCCTATCCAAGGGGCAGGAAGAGCTGAGAACACTCCTCATGGGGACTTTGGTCAGGAACAGCCCTGAAGACGATAAGGACGAACGGCTGAAACGTCTACAAGCTGAGGCGGATACCATGAGAACCCAGATGCTGGGGCAAATGGCTCTTGTCCAAGACTTATCTCAAAAACAAGGAGAGCTCAGGGTTCTCGTCAACCAACTGCTTCGGGATAACCAACTGGGGCAAACATCTAAGGTTGAAGAGCAAGCCATCATTCAACCACCTGTGGTGCAAGAAGACAAGGGAAAAGCTCCTCAGTTTGCTTCAGGGTCACAAGCCCAGCATCAACCTCACCAGCGTCAACAGGGTAATCGGCGTAAGGGAAATACGTCTGGAAGACATTTCTCGAAGACTGGTATACCATCATCACTGATACTGAGACACTTATTGGAGGTCAAGCTGGTTGCTTTAAAAGATCCTCCTAAGAATCTCAACATAACCTCCCTGAAGTACAATCCTGATGAAAGGTGTGCCTACCATTCTGACAGTCCTGGACATGACACTGGCGACTGTTGGAGCTTGAGGAATAAGATCCAGGACTTGATCGACGGAAGGGTGCTGGAGTTCATGCCGGGTGGCAAAATTAAAATCTTCTGCTAAGAATCTTCCATCTGAGATGACTAGTGCAAACTAAGAAGCTTTGGTTCATTCGAATGTTCAAGTTGTATTTTTCTTTGATTGTTCAAACATTTGCTCATGTCAAACTCTTTTACTTTATCAATGCATCGCATATGTCTGTTTTGAATCAATATATTCGCATTTGCTATATTCAAACTGCTTTCATTTTTTGATGTCAACTCTCAATTAATAATTCTAAGCCTCTTGAGGGAGGATGACGAAAACGATACCACGATTTTTACAGTATGCTTTTGAACAGACCCCGCTGATGAGGTACAGGCATTGTTTTAATTCCTAAACACTGGAGTTATAAGGATGATAATCCCTCGTCAACCCCTTTGAGCCAAAGAAGTAGGAGTTTTCTTTTCGAAAATTAAAACCCTTAATCATAACCTGGGGCAGGGTAGTTCTCTCAGTTGATCCAAGTGCACAAAAAATAGCATCAAATGAGTCCTTCCAAAGCAAAAGACAGTGATGGTCCTAAATAATCATAAAGACAGGCAGTCATTATAAAAAAAAAACTAAATCCCAATAAGTCAAAACCTATGAAGGAGACTTACAAAAACTGGGGCATCCCGCTGACTGTAATTACAAAAAGAAACAGTTCAGGCAAAAAACAGGGATAACGAAATCAAAAAAGAAAGAGGTCCTACAAACCCTCAACCAAAAAAGGAATGACTGCCTATTCAAAATAAACTGTCAATGTCCAAACCATCACTGGAATATCAGAGCAAAGACTCAAACAAGGTCTAACGCACGATCAACTGAGTTTAGGTTTGAAGAACATCACGAAGAGCGGGTGGGTACAAATAAAATTTGAGCCTTTATCCTTTGTTTCTTAAACCGTGAACCAGGCCACATTATAACCCTTAAAAGTCCTAGCTGAAGCATGGGTTAGTTCGAAAGCATACTGTTACAAAAGGTATCCTGACTCCTTAAGGCTTATTGTAAAATACTGAGTTGACATCATATTTTTACAAAACTCACTTGCGTTTACAAAAATGCATTTTTCAAAAGTTCAAGACAGACATAAGCTTTTGCATTCTCAAAATAACATTGTTTACATATGACTAGTTATTTGAACAGCAGAGAAATTCGCACGACGAATATCTTATGAACAAAAGTCTTCTCAACAAAAGAGTCACCTCTAGTGGAAGAAACACTTCCAATCAAGGGGCATAGCATGATCAGTGTCCATCATCTGGGGGCAATCCAGTCAAGATTTAGAGAATCTCTCAAATGCCAAATAACCAGGGGCAAATCTCCATCTGAGTCACTTGGGGCATTGGACGTGAATTCCCGCAACGAATCTTGCATGATCGAACGAAGACGTCTTCTGGTAGTATGGCAACACAACACAACAACAGTGGCACCTCACTACATCCTGAGAGCACGGACATAGTCGAAAAAAATACTACGCACAATCAAAGACCCGCTAGGTTGACACACCTAGGCAAAAATAAGGGCTTCCCGACGAACCAAAAGGGTTCGGGCAAAAATAAGGGATGAAAATGAAAAATCCGTACACCCGGCAAGTCGAAAACCTGAAAAGGCGGCTTGGGCAAAAATGGGTATCCCGGTGGACTGAAAACCCGAAAGGGCGGTCCAGGCAAAAATTAGGGATCAAAGCGTATGACTATGTCCCGTCATCTCGTCACTTACCTACCAGAAGAAGATTTGCCAGTCGACAGTTATCAAGCACCTCCACAGGTACCTTCTCTTGCAGAAACTGGGGCAATAAAGATTTGTCTGAACCATACAAGCTGCTTTGTCCTCCAGGTACCAAAGTAAGTTCGGCTGAAGAATGTAACCAAGATACCTCCACTCCCCGCAGAATAAGACAAGATTCAGCAATACTCTCCCCGAGCAGAGTTGGTCTCCCGTTAGCCCTAGAAAGGCACAGTATCTCCAGCGAGTCAGCAACGCTCTCCCCAAGCAGAGTTAGCCTACTGTCAGCCTTAAGGAAGATGGGTATCCTCAGAAATCTCAATATTCCCCAGTAGAGTATACAAATGTTCCTAAACAAGCATCCTCGGCAGTCTTATTCTAAGATTGTTCCCCGGCGGAATACAGACACTTCAGTGGAGCTACTTCCCCAGTACAGTCTCAAAAAGTCTCCCCATGAGAGTTGAATCCATCTCCCCAGTAGGAAGCTTATCCCCAGTAGATTCTGGAACTTACCCCTGCAGAGCACGAACGCGTCTTCCCGGACTTTATTCAAAAGGTTATGCTCCACCAGAGCTTATAACTGGGTTATCCTCAGCCAAAAACCACGGAAATATCGTCCACGGCGAAGTTCTTCCTATCCCCCAACGGAGTTCATCAAGTCTTCCAACAAAACACAACAATGGTATCCCCAGCGGAGTTATCATCAACCTCAGCAAAGTACCTCTCTTTCCCCACAGAGTTCAATCCCCGCAGAGTAATCTATTCGCCAAGTTTATCCCCCAACGGAGTCATCTTCTCCTACCGGTATTCTTGCAACCATTATCCCCAGCGGAAATGAAAAACTCTCCTCTTCAAACATCAGCCCAGGACTCAACAAACTCCCGGCATTCGTCAAGGATTTATTTTCCTAGACACATTCATAAACATATCACATTTTGTACATCCTGCTTACATACACCATGCATGCACATACGCATCATGAACACACAATCTCATTTTGAGAACATCACGCACTTCATACATCATGACGTTTCACACAACTAACATTTTGTCTTTTCAAGACAAAGGTCAATACAAAGATAATTGCTATCAACTGTCGCAATTCCAGATTCGATACTTGTATCTAGCCAGGGCATGTCTGTGAGCGACTATTTTCCAGACTCGATTCCTGTATCCTGCCAGGGCACGTCTGAAGAGTTTGAAGATCCGATTCCTGTATCCAGCCAGGGAATATCTGTTGACGACTATTTCCGGACTCGATTCCTGTATCCCGCCAGGGCACGTCTGAAGAGTTTGAAGATCCGGTTCCTGTATCCATCCAGGGCGTATCTGTTGACGACTATTTCCGGACTCGATTCCTGTATCCTGCCAGGGCATGTCTGAAGAGTTTGAAGATCCGATTCCTGTATCCATCCAGGGCGTATCTGTTGACGACTATTTTCCGGACTCGATTCCTGTATCCTGCCAGGGCACGTCTGAAGAGTTTGAAGATCCGATTCCTGTATCCTGCCAGGGTGTATTTGTTGACGACTATTTTCTAGACTCGATTCATGTATCCTGCCAGGGCACGTCTGAAGAGTTTGAAGATCCGATTCCTGTATCCTGCCAGGGTGTATCTGTTGACGACTATTTTCCAGACTCGATTCCTGTATCCTGCCAGGGCACTACTGAAGAGTTTGAAGATCCGATTCCTGTATCCTTCCAGGGTGTATCTGTTGATGACTATTTTCTGGACTCGATTCCTGTATCTTGCCAGGGCACGTCTGAAGAGTTTGAAGATCCGATTCCTGTATCTTGCCAGGGTGTATCTGTTGACGACTAATTCCAGACTCGATTCCTGTATCCTGCCAGGGCACGTATGAAGAGTTTGAAGATCCGATTCTTGTATCTTGCCAGGGCGTATCTGTTGACGACTATTTCCGGAGTCGATTCCTGTATCCTGCCAGGGCATGTCTGAAGAGTTTGAAGATACGATTCCTGTATCCAGCCAGGGCGTATCTGTTGACGACTATTTTCCGGACTCGATTCCTGTATCCTGCCAGGGCACGTCTGAAGAGTTTGAAGATCCGATTCCTGTATCTTGCCAGGGTGTATCTGTTGACGACTATTTTCCGGACTCAATTCCTGTATCCTGCCAGGGCACGTCTGAAGAGTTTGAAGATCTGATTCTTGTATCCTGCCAGGGTGTATCTGTTGACGACTATTTTCTAGACTCGATTCCTGTATCTTGCCAGGGCACGTCTGAAGAGTTTGAAGATCCGATTCCTGTATCCTGCCAGGGTGTATCTGTTGATGACTATATTCCAGACTCGATTCCTGTATCCTGCCAGGGTACGTCTGAAGAGTTTGAAGATCTGATTCCTGTATCTTGCCAGGATGTATCTGTTGACGACTATTTTCCAGACTCGATTCCTGTATCCTGCCAGGGCACGTCTGAAGAGTTTGAAGATCCGATTCTCGTATCCTGCCAGGGTGTATCTGTTGACGACTATATTCCAGACTCGATTCCTGTATCCTGCCAGGGCACGTCTGAAGAGTTTGAAGATCCGATTCCTGTATCTTGCCAGGGTGTATCTGTTGACGACTATTTTCCGGACTCGATTCTTGTATCCTGCCAGGGCACGTCTGAAGAGTTTGAAGATCTGATTCCTGTATCTTTCCAGGGTGTATCTATTGACGACTATTTTCTGGACTCGATTCCTGTATCCTGCCAGGGCACGTCTGAAGAGTTTGAAGATCTGATTCCTGTATCCTGCCAGGGTGTATATGTTGAGGACTATTTTCCAGACTCGATTCCTGTATCCTGCCAGGGCACGTCTGAAGAGTTTGAAGATCCGATTCCTGTATCCTGCCAGGGTGTATCTGTTGACGACTATATTCTAGACTCGATTCCTGTATCCTGCCAGGGCACGTCTGAAGAGTTTGAAGATCCGATTCCTGTAGGGTGTATCTATTGACAACTATATTCCAGACTCGATTCTTGTATCCTGCCAGGGCACGTCTGAAGAGTTTGAAGATCCGATTACTGTATCCTGCCAGGGTGTATCTGTTGACGACTATTTTTCCAGACTCGATTCCTGTATCCTGCCAGGGCATGTCTACACGAAGAGTTTAGAGATTTGATTCCTGTATCCAGCCAGGGTACGTTTGTAAGCAACCTTTTGAAGTTCCAGATTCGACACCTGTATCTAGCCAGGGCATGTCTGTGAACGACTGAGTGAAGACCAACACCGGTAACAAGCCAGGTAATTATCTTTCTTTCTCAGGTACGCAAGTTTCTCGCTAAGGAATCTCTTACGCGATCGACACCCAGATGGCATCTATAAGCCCATCTCCACAACTATCTATTACAGTTCCAAATGGCATCTATAAGCCCATTCCCGACAAGGTTCTGTCACATCTCCAGATGGCATCTATAAGCCCATCCTCATATCCATCATCTTTCCAAATGGCATCTGTAAGCCCATTCCCGTCATCACACTACTGATACTCAACTATGTGAGTGCAAATTTCTGGGAACTCTAGTGTTCAATCATCTTCCACCTTCGGATCACGAAAGGCATGCACGCCAATCTATATCCTCAGGTCTAAGAAGATTGAACAGGGGCAACTGTAGTACCCCAAAATTTTCCCTCCCATATTCTTCAAAGTTTTGACAAGCATCACCTCAAATGGTTCAAAGTCTACTCAAGGGCTACACAGTCAACCATCCTCCTAAGCCAGTCAAATTAGGGTTTTGGTTCTTGCAAGGAAGTTGAGGTTTTCAAGGGCTCAATCAAGTCCCATATGCTCATATACATTACCAAGAACCTACATGTCAAGTTTCAAGGCTCACAGGGTCAAGTTGCACAGTCAAAAACCCTAATTGCTTCACAGTCAACTGTAGGGGCAAAATGGTCATTTGGCAGTCAAAAGTCAAAATTTTTGGTCAACATCTTATTTTGAAGCCACAATCATCATTTGATCAATTCTTGATCATGATTTCACAAGAATGGCTCAAAAATCATCAAGATGCAAAAGTTTATATTTTTGGACTGTTGAAAAGTCAACTGTAACTTGACCAAGGCATAACTTTTTCATGGTTCATCAGAAAAATCCCATCCAATGCTCATCTTGAAGGGGAAGACATTTCCTACAACTCATCTTCACACTCCAAGTCCAAGAAATGCTCTCACAAAAAGTTATCAATTTCAACATTATAGGTCATTTTCAAAAGTCAACAAAAAGGCACTTTAAGTCAAAGACCATAACTTGAGATTGGTAAATCAAAATGACATGGTACCAAAGACATTGGTTAGAGGACTTCAAGACCTTTCCAAAATGTCCAAGAACATGTTCATAGCTTCAAAATTGAGCAGGATATGCATTGGAGAAGTTGGGAAATTTTTGTGAAATGGCCAAAGTCAATTATCCTTGAAACTTCATTTTTGACAAAAGGGGCCCACTTTTTCCACTTGTTTCAGCTTGGCCATGCCTCCCACGTGTCCCACAATTTATTTCAAGATTTAAAATTAATTTTTCCATTTTTATTTAATTTTATTTGATTTAATTCATTTTAAATCTTTAAAATTCAAATAAAAATCAAAGAAATTAATGGAGGGATATATTTTGTGTTGAATAGCCTTGATACACCATCATTCACCTTCCAAATTCGTGCAAGGGCCTATTCCAAGCAAAAATTCAAATTTGACACAAATATGGCAAGTGGTTCAATGTTGGTTATGGAGGAAATCAAGAACTTCAATGCAAGGCTTCAATGACCATAATTCTGATTGATATTCATTACATAACACATGTGCAAGGATTCCTTACACATTACACGACCTAGAAAGCTCCAAAACGGCCAAACAACTTTCAAATTTTCAAGAGAAAAATCATAATCTGAAAACCACCTTGCAGCCCAATTCAAGCTCTCTCTTCAATCCAAATACGTTCCTTGCATTTCCAGCAACCTTTGGCAATCAGAATCAAGCGCAATCACTCAAAGAATCATCCCCACCAACTCATACGGTTTGCATACATTCTCAAATTTACATATCACATTACATGCGTTTTTAATACATTCTTTTGGTTGATTTGCATTGCTGACGTTATTACCAAGCTTTCCATGTGTTTTAATTGGAGAATGATGCTTTAAATCAAAAAATGCCATTGACAATTTCTAGGTTTTTCAGAGCTTCAATATTGGGGGTTTCCATATATTGTAAAATTGGACCTCAAGACCAATATGGATGAACTCGTTGCAAGAAGCCTGATCAATTGAAACCCTCGCGCTCAATTTATATTAACTCCTCTTCTAATCGCTATTTTCCATTATTACACTTAGTGGGGGTTTAAAACCCCCGCTATCTCATTCATGTTACAGGTGCAAACGAAGAAGAAAGCTGAGGTGTCCAAGCGTGGTTGGGTGATTCAAACATCTGGCGCGTTTTTGTTTTGTTTTATACTATTAATCTTTGTTTTCACATATAATATTTGTTTTCCCTTATATTGACAAACGCGCACAGTTGGCTGAGTGGTGGGAAACATGTTCGTTCACCACTGGGACCTGGGTTCGATTCCCAGGTCCCCCATATTTCCAATGCTATTTTTTCTTAAATGTTCTTGTGCAGCATTCCAAGGAGGACTCACAATAAACCTCACAGATCCAAGCAACCATGTGTCCTTCCATGCAGATCCAAAGGTCCAGAAGGCTAGCACACCATGGTCTGGAGTCAACGTGGGCATAGGTGATCTAGAAAAGTCCAAACGAGCTTGCTTCAATGGGCCAAGAATTCAGCATTAAACCTTCATTTCAGCCCACACACCCCTTGGGTTTTTACTCTTCTTTTTATTTTTGTTTTGACATTTTCTTTTTTATTTACTTGCTTTATTTTATTTTCTTATTAACAATTAATCAATTAACATTTTCATAAAAAAAATCAAAAAAAGAATTAACATCATTAACATTATTATTATTTTATTTTGTAAATAAATATTAACTAAAATAGTTTAATTAGGCAATTTTAATTTCTTTTCTTAAATAATTAAAATAGATCTAGAATTAGGTAAAATTAACTTTTTATTTTATTTCTTTTTAGTTTATTTCATAAAAACATAAAAACAAAAAATATTTTCTTTTTAATTAAATTAATTAATTAGCCATTAGTTAGTTTTAATTTCACTTTAATTATAAAAAAGACAAAAAATCAATTTTCTTTTCTTAAAAGGGTCAAAACCCTTAGAACATTCCCGATTCTTCTTTCGCGCGCATTTTAATTTTAATTCCTTATTTTGGATTATTATGTAACTGCCTCCGGATGTAATAGTAATTAGGACTTTTACCGTTTTTATTTACTTTCCGTACTCATTTATCAAAACGGGTCTTTGTAATTTTTGGCGATGTATAGACCCGCGCCTTGTAATAGCGTAGGATTTATGTTTCCGCAATTTGCTTTCTGCACCCCTTAACTGTTAAATACATGCAAGAATGTATGGTAAATAAAAACAACTCGTAGCTCACTAATTACAAAGACAAACATTAACCGAATACAACACACAAAGCACATGCCACTCTTAGGGTACGCCTCACTGGTTGCTTCAAAACATGGTCATCAAGTATAGGGTGTCTTAGAGGTCGCCCTTTGTCTAAATATCCAGTTGCCTCGAAACGCTTGCCTCGGATAAAAGGATCTAGGACATTAGGGTTACTTCTAAGGTGTCCTAACTGTTGCTTCGGTGACCATACTGTCCCTAAAATCGAATTGACCCGAACACCTCCAACGGTGGTGCTACCTACCTCTCAATGGTGGGATGGCACTACCTAAAGGACACTTACACAGCTTAATTCCTTAGGGTAGGTAGATGACTCATAGATACTTGCTCTTTTCAAAAACAAAACAAAAACAACTTTTCACACCTTACACTTTCAAAAGCTTTCAAAACAAATTTTTCAAACACTCTTGAGGACAGATACAAGAGTTATTTAGAAATCTTTCAAAGAAACTTTTTCAAACCCACTCACATTTTGAAAAGCAAACAATTTTGAAAACATAAGAGCAAGTATCTAAGAGCCCATGGATAACCATGGATAGAAAGGGTGCTAACACCTTCCCTTTCTATAAATCTACCTCCCGAACCGAGAAACATTCTCATAAGGAATTTTGTTGTGCTTTTGTCCTGTCCATGTTGGAGAAAATAAAAGACGGTGGCGACTCTTGCTTCCGCGACATTTCGCGAAACCAGCTTTAAACAGTCAGTTCTATTTCCACCGATCACAGAACTGGCGACTCTGTTGGGGAAACTTAAAGTGAGGTGTACCTTAGGATATCTCATACTTATGTTTTCAATTGCATGTTTTGATTGCTTTAATATTGTGGGCCTGTTTCGGGAGTTTCATAGATCCTAACCCGGATCTGGGGGATACCTTCTTAGAAAGTAGCAACAAGACTGTGAGGGAACTGTGCGGGGTATACCGACACGGTTGAAGCAGTCTGCTACGTTGATGTGGCACTTTGGTAAGTACCGGTAACCCTTGAGTCAAGTCAAGGAGAGTACGGGGCCGCCACGTGGTGTTGTGAAGCATCAACTGACCTTAGGAACCTTACTTGACCATCCTGGCCTCTTTAGGGTAGTGAGATAACTGACTTTGGTGCAGTCCGAAGTTGGTTGATACTCGATACTACACTCATTGAGGGTTGTTTTCTTGGAATATTTTGATTGCCAGTTTAGTGGCTAAATCGAAACAATGAACACAGAAAACAATCCAATGATATTGAGATCCTTAGAACCCGGTTACTTTTGATAGGACAGGTTTTTGAGCCCACAAACTTTAAGAGGGTAGTACCCCAAACTTCATGCTGGCCTAAACTCTAAGGGCTCTCTTGTGTGACTTGTGTGCCTTCAAACTTGACTACTTGCATACTTGCTATCTGACACACAAGTTTATTGCATGTTTTGTTTACAGTCCTTAATCTGGGCTCGTAATAGGGTTTTACTTACATCACTCCATGCATAGTATAACATCATACCATTGCATACATCTTGCATAAAGACTAATCCATTTCAAGGATCTCAAGGGCTTGTGATGCAGGTCATGATGAACCAAAATGTATAGCAAGGGGCAAAGGGGATTTATTTTCCTCTAGCCAGGTTGATGACTTGAGTCAGGGGCTATGACCCACTCGATATGGTGAGCCTTGACTCTTGAAGAAGGACTCTCAACAACAGGAAGTTCCTTCAATCAAGCTACCAAACTCAAATTCTAACAATGTTTCTCTGTTTACCCCGCGAGATCCTTGAAAACATTACATGCATACATACATATCATTGCATTACGGGTACCCTTTGTACAGTTCACTTACCTTCTCCGCTGTTTATTTAAGCAATGGCTTCCCAACAAGATAACCAGAGTCTTCATGCTCAAGAGACTCAATTCAGGGAGATCTTCTTAAGCCTATCCAAGGGGCAGGAAGAGCTGAGAACACTCCTCATGGGGACTTTGGTCAGGAACAGCCTTGAAGACGATTAGGACGAACGGCTGAAACGTCTACAAGCTGAGGTGGATACCATGAGAACCCAGATGCTGGGGCAAATGGCTCTTGTCCAAGACTTATCTCAAAAACAAGGAGAGCTCAGGGTTCTCGTTAACCAACTGCTTCGGGATAACCAACTGGGGCAAACATCTAAGGTTGAAGAGCAAGCTATCATTCAACCACCTGTGGTGCAAGAAGACAAGGGAAAAGCTCCTCAGTTTGCTTCAGGGTCACAAGCCCAACATCAACCTCACCAGCGTCAACAGGGTAATCGGCGTAAGCGAAATACGTCTGGAAGTCATTTCTCGGAGACTGGTATACCATCATCACTGATACTGAGACACTTATTGGAGGTCAAGCTAGTTGCTTTAAAAGATCCTCCTAAGAATCTCAACATAACCTCCCTGAAGTACAATCCTGATGAAAGGTGTGCCTACCATTCTGACAGTCCTGGACATGACACTGGCGACTGTTGGAGCTTGAGGAACAAGATCCAGGACTTGATCGACGAAAGGGTGCTGGAGTTCATGCCGGGTGGCAAAATGAAAATCTTCTGCTAAGAATCTTCCATCTGAGATGACTAGTGCAAACTAAGAAGCTTTGGTTCATTCGAATGTTCAAGTTGTATTTTTCTTTGATTGTTCAAACATTTGCTCATGTCAAACTCTTTTACTTTATCAATGCATCACATATGTCTGTTTTGAATCAATATATTCGCATTTGCTATATTCAAACTGCTTTCATTTTTTGATGTCAACTCTCCATTAATAATTCTAAGCCTCTTGAGGGAGGATGACGAAAATGATACCACGATTTTTACAGTATGCTTTTGAACAGACCCCGCTGATGAGGTACAGGCATTGTTTCAATTCCTAAACACTGGAGTTATAAGGATGATAATCCCTCGTCAACCCCTTTGAGCCAAAGAAGTAGGGGTTTTCTTTTCGAAAATTAAAACCCTTAATCATAACCTGGGGCAGGGTAGTTCTCTCAGTTGATCCAAGTGCACAAAAAATAGCATCAAATGAGTCCTTCCAAAGCAAAAGACAGTGATGGTCCTAAATAATCATAAAGACAGGCAGTCATTACAAAAAAAAAAAACTAAATCCCAATAAGTCAAAACCTATGAAGGAGACTTACAAAAACTGGGGCATCCCGCTGACTGTAATTACAAAAAGAAACAGTTCAGGCAAAAAACAGGGATAACGAAATCAAAAAAGAAAGAGGTCCTACAAACCCTCAACCAAAAAAGGAATGACTGCCTATTCAAAATAAACTGTCAATGTCCAAACCATCACTGGAATATCAGAGCAAAGACTCAAACAAGGTCTAACGCATGATCAACTGAGTTTAGGTTTGAAGAACATCACGAAGAGCGGGTGGGTACAAATAAAATTTGAGCCTTTATCCTTTGTTTCTTAAACCGTGAACCAGGCCACATTATAACCCTTAAAAGTCCTAGCTGAAGCATGGGTTAGTTCGAAAGCATACTGTTACGAAAGGTATCCTGACTCCTTAAGGCTTACTGTAAAATACTGAGTTGACATCATATTTTTACAAAACTCACTTGCGTTTACAAAAATGCATTTTTCAAAAGTTCAAGACAGACATAAGCTTTTGCATTCTCAAAATAACATTGTTTACATATGACTAGTTATTTGAACAGCAGAGAAATTCGCACGACGAATATCTTATGAACAAAAGTCTTCTCAACAAAAGAGTCACCTCCAGTGGAAGAAACACTTCCAATCAAGGGGCATAGCATGATCAGTGTCCATCATCTGGGGGCAATCCAGTCAAGATTCAGAGAATCTCTCAAATGCCAAATAACCAGGGGCAAATCTCCATCTGAGTCACTTGGGGCATTGGACGTGAATTCCCGCAACGAATCTTGCATGATCGAACGAAGACGTCTTCTGGTAGTATGGCAACACAACACAACAACAGTGGCACCTCTCTACATCCTGAGAGCACGGACATAGTCGAAAAAATACTACGCACAATCAAAGACCCGCTAGGTTGACACACCTAGGCAAAAATAAGGGCTTCCCGACGAACCAAAAGGGTTCGAGCAAAAATAAGGGATGAAAATGAAAAATCCGTACACCCGGCAAGTCGAAAACCTGAAAAGGTGGCTTGGGCAAAAATGGGTATCCCGGTGGACTGAAAACCCGAAAGGGCGGTCCAGGCAAAAATTAGGGATCAAAGCGTATGACTATGTCCCGTCATCTCGTCACTTGCCTACCAGAAGAAGATTTGTCAGTCGACAGTTATCAAGCACCTCCACAGGTACCTTCTCTTGCAGAAACTGGGGCAATAAAGATTTGTCTGAACCATACAAGCTGCTCTGTCCTCCAGGTACCAAAGTAAGTTCGGCTGAAGAATGTAAGCAAGATACCTCCACTCCCCGCAGAATAAGACAAGATTCAGCAATACTCTCCCCGAGCAGAGTTGGTCTCCCGTCAGCCCTGGAAAGGCACAGTATCTCCAGCGAGTCAGCAACGCTCTCCCCAAGCAGAGTTAGCCTACTGTCAGCCTTAAGGAAGATGGGTATCCCCAGAAATCTCAATATTCCCCAGTAGAGTATACAAATGTTCCTAAACAAGCATCCCCGACAGTCTTATTCTAAGATTGTTCCCCGGCGGAATACAGACACTTCAGTGGAGCTACTTCCCCAGTACAGTCTCAAAAAGTCTCCCCAGAAGAGTTGAATCCATCTCCCCAGTAGGAAGCTTATCCCTAGTAGATTCTGGAAGCTTACCCCTACAGAGCACGAATGCGTCTTCCCGGACTTTATTCAAAAGGTTATGCTCCACCAGAGCTTATAACTGGGTTATCCTCAGCCAAAAACCACGGAAAGATCGTCCTCGGCGAAGTTCTTCCCATCCCCCAGCGGAGTTCATCAAGTCTTCCAACAAAACACAACAATGGTATCCCCAGCGGAGTTATCATCAACCTCAGCAAAGTACCGCTCTTTCCCAACAGAGTTCAATCCCCGCAGAGTAATCTATTCGCCAAGTTTATTCCCCAACTGAGTCATCTTCTCCTACCGGTATTCTTGCAACCATTATCCCCAGCGAAAATGAAGAACTCTCCTCTTCAAACATCAGCCCAGGACTCAACAAACTCCCGACATTCGTCAAGGATTTATTTTCCTAGACACATTCATAAACATATCACATTTCGTACATCCTGCTTACATACACCATGCATGCACATACGCATCATGAACACACAATCTCATTTTGAGAACATCACGCACTTCATACATCATGACGTTTCATACAACTAACATTTTGTCTTTTTAGGACAAAGGTCAATACAAAGATAATTGCTATAAACTGTCGCAATTCCAGATTCGATACATGTATCTAGCCAGGGCATGTCTGTGAGCGACTATTTTCCAGACTCGATTCCTGTATCCTGCCAGGGCACATCTGAAGAGTTTGAAGATCCGATTCCTGTATCCAGCCAGGGCGTATCTGTTGACGACTATTTCCGGACTCGATTCCTGTATCCTACCAGGGCACGTCTGAAGAGTTTGAAGATCCGATTCCTATATCCAGCCAGGGCGTATCTGTTGACGACTATTTCCGGACTCGATTCCTGTATCCTGCCAGGGCATGTCTGAAGAGTTTGAAGATCCGATTCCTGTATCCAGCCAGGGCGTATCTGTTGACGACTATTTTCCGGACTCGATTCCTGTATCCTGCCAGGGCACGTCTGAAGAGTTTGAAGATCCGATTCCTGTATCCTGCCAGGGTGTATCTGTTTACGACTATTTTCTAGACTTGATTCCTGTATCCTGCCAGGGCACGTCTAAAGAGTTTGAAGATCCGATTCCTGTATCCTGCCAGGGTATATCTGTTGACAACTATTTTCCAGACTCGATTCCTGTATCCTGCCAGGGCACGTCTGACGTGTTTGAAGATCTGATTCCTGTATCCTGCCAGGGTGTATCTGTTGACGACTATTTTCCGGACTCCATTCCTGTATCTTGCCAGGGCACGTCTGAAGAGTTTGAAGATCTGATTCCTGTATCTTGCCAGGGTGTATCTGTTGACGACTAATTCCAGACTCGATTCCTGTATCTTGCCAGGGCACGTCTGAAGAGTTTGAAGATCCGATTCCTGTATCTTGCCAGGGCGTATCTGTTGACGACTATTTCCGGACTCGATTCCTGTATCCTGCCAGGGCATGTCTGAAGAGTTTGAAGATCTGATTCCTGTATCCAGCCAAGGCGTATCTGTTGACGACTATTTTCCGGACTCGATTCCTGTATCCTGCCAGGGCACGTCTGAAGAGTTTGAAGATCTGATTCCTGTATCTTGCCAGGGTGTATCTGTTGACGACTATTTTCCGGACTCGATTCCTGTATCCTGCCAGGGCACGTCTAAAGAGTTTGAAGATCTGATTCCTGTATCCTGCCAGGGTGTATCTGTTGACAACTATTTTCCAGACTCGATTCCTGTATCCTGCCAGGGCACGTCTGAAGAGTTTGAAGATCCGATTCCTGTATCCTGCCAGGGTGTATCTGTTGACGACTATATTCCAGACTCGATTCCTGTATCCTGCCAGGGCACGTCTGAAGAGTTTGAAGATCCGATTCCTGTATCTTGCCAGGGTGTATCTGTTGAAGACTATTTTCCAGACTCGATTCCTGTATCCTGCCAGGGCATGTCTGAAGAGTTTGAAGATCCGATTCCTGTATCCTGCCAGGGTTTATCTGTTGACGACTATATTCCAGACTCGATTCCTGTATCCTGCCAGGGCACGTCTGAAGAGTTTGAAGATCCGATTCCTGTATCTTGCCAGGGTGTATCTGTTGACGACTATTTTCCGGACTCGATTCCTGTATCCTGCCAGGGCACGTGTGAAGAGTTTGAAGATCTGATTCCTGTATCTTGCCAGGGTGTATCTGTTGACGACTATTTTCCAGACTCGATTCCTGTATCCTGCCAGGGCACGTCTGAAGAGTTTGAAGATCCGATTCCTGTATCCTGCCAGGGTGTATCTGTTGACGACTATTTTCCAGACTCGATTCCTATATCCTGCTAGGGCACGTCTGAAGAGTTTGAAGATCTGATTCCTGTATCATGCCAGGGTGTATCTGTTGACGACTATATTCTAGACTCGATTCCTGTATCCTGCCAGGGCACGTCTGAAGAGTTTGAAGATCCGATTCCTGTATCCTGCCAGGGTGTATCTGTTGATGACTATATTCCAGACTCGATTCCTGTATCCTGCCAGGGCACGTCTGAAGAGTTTGAAGATCCGATTCCTGTATCCTGCCAGGGTGTATCTGTTGACGACTATTTTTCCGGACTCGATTCCTGTATCCTGCCAGGGCATGTCTACACGAAGAGTTTAGAGATTCGATTCTTGTATACAGCCAGGGCACGTCTGTAAGCAACCTTTTGAAGTTCCAGATTCGACACCTGTATCTAGCCAGGGCATGTCTGTGAACGACTGAGTGAAGACCAACACCAGTAACAAGCCAGGTAATTATCTTTCTTTCTCAGGTACGCAAGTTTCTCGCTAAGGAATCTCTTACGCGATCGACACCCAGATGGCATCTATAAGCCCATCTCCACAACTATCTATTACAGTTCCAAATGGCATCTATAAGCCCATTCCCGACAAGGTTCTGTCACATCTCCAGATGGCATCTATAAGCCCATCCTCATATCCATCATCTTTCTAAATGGCATCTGTAAGCCCATTCCCGTCATCACACTACTGATACTCAACTATGTGAGTGCAAATTTCTGGGCACTCTAGTGTTCAATCATCTTCCACCTTCGGATCACGAAAGGCATGCACGCCAATCTATATCCTCAGGTCTAAGAAGATTGAACAGGGGCAACTGTTATACCCAAAAATTTTCCCTCCCATATTCTTCAAAGTTTTGACAAGCATCACCTCCAATGGTTCAAAGTCTACTCAAGGGCTACACAGTCAACCATCCTCATAAGCCAGCCAAATTAGGGTTTTGGTTCTTGCAAGGAAGTTGAGGTTTTCAAGGGCTCAATCAAGTCCCATATGCTCATATACATTGCCAAGAACCTACATGTCAAGTTTCAAGGCTCACAAGGTCAAGTTGCACAGTCAAAAACCCTAATTGCTTCACAGTCAACTGTAGGGGCAAAATGGTCATTTGGCAGTCAAAAGTCAAAAATTTTGGTCAACATCTTATTTTGAAGCCACAATCATCATTTGATCAAGTCTTGATCATGATTTCACAAGAATGGCTCAAAAATCATCAAGATGCAAAAGTTTCTATTTTTGGACAGTTGAAAAGTCAACTGTAACTTGACCAAGGCATAACTTTTTCATGTTTCATCAGAAAAATCCCATCCAATGCTCATCTTGAAGAGGAAGACATTTCCTACAACTCATCTTCACACTCCAAGTCCAAGAAATGCTCTCACAAAAAGTTATCAATTTCAACATTATAGGTTATTTTCAAAAGTCAACAAAAAGGCACTTTAAGTCAAAGACCATAACTTGAGATTGGTAAATCAAAATGACATGTTACCAAAGACATTGGTTAGAGGACTTCAAGACCTTTCCAAAATGTCCAAGAACATGTTCATAGCTTTAAAATTGAGCAAGATATGCATTGGAGAAGTTGGGAAATTTTTGTGAAATGGCCAAAGTCAATTATCCTTGAAACTTCATTTTTGACAAAAGGGGCCCACTTTTTCCACTTGTTTCAGCTTAGCCATGCCTCCCACGTGTCCCACAATTTATTTCAAGATTTAAAATTAATTTTTCCATTTTTATTTAATTTTATTTGATTTAATTCATTTTAAATCTTTAAAATTCAAATAAAAATCAAAGAAATTAATGGAGGGATATATTTTGTGTTGAATAGCCTTGATACACCATCATTCACCTTCTGAATTCGTGCAAGGGCCTATTCCAAGCAAAAATTCAAATTTGATACAAATATGGCAAGTGGTTCAATGTTGGTTATGGAGGAAATCAAGAACTTCAATGCAAGGCTTCAATGACCATAATTCTGATTGATATTCATTACATAACACATGTGCAAGGATTCCTTACACATTACACGACCTAGAAAGCTCCAAAACGGCCAAACAACTTTCAAATTTTCAAGAGAAAAATCATAATCTGAAAACCACCTTGCAGCCCAATTCAAGCTCTCTCTTCAATCCAAATACGTTCCTTGCATTGCCAGCAACCTTTGGCAATCAGAATCAAGCGCAATCACTTAAGGAATCATCCCCACCAACTCATACGGTTTGCATACATTCTCAAATTTACATATCACATTACATGCGTTTTTAATACATTCTTTTGGTTGATTTGCATTGCTGACGTTATTACCAAGCTTTCCATGTGTTTTAATTGGAGAATGATGCTTTAAATCAAAAAATGCCATTGACAATTTCTAGGTTTTTCAGAGCTTCAATATTGGGGGTTTCCATATATTGTAAAATTGGACCTCAAGACCAATATGGATGAACTCGTTGCAAGAAGCCTGATCAATTGAAACCCTCGCGCTCAATTTATATTAACTCCTCTTCTAATCGCTATTTTCCATTATTACACTTAGTGGGGGTTTAAAACCCCCGCTATCTCATTCATGTTACAGGTGCAAACGAAGAAGAAAGCTGAGGTGTCCAAGCGTGGTTGGGTGATTCAAACATCTGGCGCGTTTTTTTTTGTTTTATACTATTAATCTTTGTTTTCTCATATAATATTTATTTTCCCTTATATTGACAAACGCGCACAGTTGGCAGAGTGGTGGGAAACGTGTTCGTTCACCACTGGGACATGGGTTCGATTCCCAGGTCCCCCATATTTCCAATGCTATTTTTTCTTAAATGTTCTTGTACAGCATTCCAAGGAGGACTCACAATAAACCTCACAGATCCAAGCAGCCATGTGTCCTTCCATGCAGATCCAAAGGTCCAGAAGGCTAGCACACCATGGTCTGGAGTCAACGTGGGCATAGGTGATCCAGAAAAGTCCAAACGAGCTTGCTTCCATGGGCCAAGATTTCAGCATTAAACCTCCATTTCAGCCCACACATCCCTTGGGTTTTTACTCTTCTTTTTATTTTTGTTTTGACATTTTCTTTTTTATTTACTTGCTTTATTTTATTTTCTTATTAACAATTAATCAATTAACATTTTCATAAAAAAATCAAAAAAAGAATTAACATCATTAACATTATTATTATTTTATTTTGTAAATAAATATTAACTAAAATAGTTTAATTAGGCAATTTTAATTTCTTTTCTTAAATAATTAAAATAGATCCAGAATTAGGTAAAATTAACTTTTTATTTTATTTCTTTTTAGTTTATTTCATAAAAACATAAAAACAAAAAATATTTTCTTTTTAATTAAATTAATTAATTAGCCATTAGTTAGTATTAATTTCACTTTAATTATAAAAAAGACAAAAAATCAATTTTCTTTTCTTAAAAGGGTCAAAACCCTTAGAACATTCCCGATTCTTCTTTCGCGCGCATTTTAATTTTAATTCCTTATTTTGGATTATTATGTAACTGCCTCCGGATGTAATAGTAATTAAGACTTTTACCGTTTTTATTTACTTTCCGTACTCATTTATCAAAATGGGTCTTTGTAATTTTTGGCGATGTATAGACCCGCGCCTTGTAATAGCGTAGGATTTATGTTTCCGCAATTTGCTTTCTGCACCCCTTAACTGTTAAATGCATGCAAGAATGTATGGTAAATAAAAACAACTCGTAGCTCACTAATTACAAAGACAAACATTAACTGAATACAACACACAAAGCACATGCCACTCTTAGGGTACGCCTCACTGGTTGCCTCAAAACGTGGTCATCAAGTATAGGGTGTCTTAGAGGTTGCCCTTTGTCTAAAGATCCAGTTGCCTCGAAACGGTTGCCTCGGATAAAAGGATCTAGGACATTAGGGTTACTTCTAAGGTGTCCTAATTGTTGCTTCGGTGACCATATTGTCCCTCAAATCGAATTGACCCGAACACCTCCAACGGTGGTGCTACCTACCTCTCAATGGTGGGATGGCACTACCTAAAGGACACTTACGCAGCTTAATTCCTTAGGGTAAGTAGATGACTCATAGATACTTGCTCTTTTCAAAAACAAAACAAAAACAACTTTTCACACCTTACACTTTCAAAAGCTTTCAAAACAAATTTTTCAAACACTCTTGAGGACAGATACAAGAGTTATTCAGAATTCTTTCAAAGAAACTTTTTCAAACCCACTCACATTTTGAAAAGCAAACAATTTTGAAAACATAAGAGCAAGTATCTAAGAGCCCATGGATAACCATGGATAGAAAGGGTGCTAACACCTTCCCTTTCTATAAATCTACCTCCTGAACCGAGAAACGTTCTCATAAGGAATTTTGTTGTGCTTTTGTCCTGTCCATGTTGGAGAAAATAAAAGACGATGGCGACTCTTGCTTCCGCGACATTTCGCGAAACCAGCTTTAAATAGTCAGTTCTATTTCCACCGATCACAACAAGATTCAAAAATCAATCGCTAGATGACCTAATTAAAGAGTAAAATAACTTGAAACCAACACACTTTTCACACGCGCACCTCTAGGGTAACCCCGCGTGTTGCCTTAGAAATACAATCATGTCCCTCGAATATGGGACGCTCTAGCAATGACCCTTCGATAAAAAAGATCGTAGTCCCTCGATGACCCTCGACGTTGCCTTCGATTAAAATGATCTCGTCCCTTACGAAAATTGCTAAAGCGTCTGACAAGTTGCCTTCAATGATTGTAAAATTGACCCGCGCCTGTCCCTTTACATCCAATGGTGGGGCTTCTTACCAAATCAATGGTAAGATAGCACCATTAAAAGGAAGAAGAAAAGAACAATTTAAGACCTTTCGAGTAGATAGATTCTCTCTTAGTTACTCGCTTGCTCACGACAAAAACTCTTTACACCTACACTCTCATCTCAAAAACATTTTCAAAAAGACAAAACGTTTTGTATACGTTCTTATAGAGACGAGAACCATTGCAAAACCTCTTTCCAAAACACTTTTCGAAACACAATTCACAAACACATCTTTGAACCACTTTTCGAAACAAAACTTTATATACGTTCTTATAGAGACGAGAACCTTTACAAAGAGATTTTTTTCAAAATACTTTCAAAGCCCACACCACAAGCACACAATCAAATGAAAGCAAGTGATCTAAACGAGTAACTAAGAGCCCATGGAAAACCATGGATAAAAAGGGTGATAATACCTTCCCTTTTCATAATCTACCCCCCGAACCCGAGAAAATTCTCTAAATATCTTTCCTGTGCTTTTTTACCTTTCCTTTTAGATAAAAGAAAAGTCAGTGGCGACTCTTGCTAACCGCACAAGTGCGACCGAAACGCAAAAACATCAAGTCAGTTCTCCCACCGTATCACAAATGGTATCCATCAGTGATTTCACAAGAGTCTGACCTTCCCTTGGTCCCCTTTAAGATATGAATACCATTGACCCAACAGAATCTGATCCTGCAAGATCTCCTATCATGATTTTACATAACAACCGCAACCATTATCTTCTTGATATCTAACTTTCACCAAGTCTCCCAAGGAATAAATCAACAACAATTAATGGTGATCTTGTGTTTATATGAATGCTTATTCTAAGAAGATTACACAAGTGTTTTAAGCACATATTTTTTAACACCTTTGCGAGCAACAACTCAAGTGTTGAAATAATTTACATGAAGAGATATGAACATAAACACTATAGGAGAAATAAATATAATGTTCATTACAATGTTCTGAAAAGATGTATATGATTAGAAGTTGAGTAACATCTTGTAGTGTTCTTTTTCATCTTCTTGTTGAGCAAGCTACGAGCAATAACTCATTGCTTCTTCTTAGATCTACCAAGATGTATGTGATTGAAAGTTGAATAACATCTTATAGTCTTCTTCTTATTGAGCAAGCTACGAGCAACAACTCCTTGCTTCTTTTGTTTCATCCAATATGCATATGATGATAGTTGAATGGCATCTTATTGAAATATTCTTTCTTTATTTTATCTCTTATTTGGTGGTCTTCCAAATGTGTAATATTGCATCTTTAACATTTTCAACATCCACTGCTTTCCTTTCACAGGATGAAGCTTGATGGTCAATGGCAAATGACAATGACAAATTTTCTTTGAATCTTAATTCTTCATTTATAGCCTTTGACACAGAGAGACGTTGTGAGGATAGAAGGGAATTTTCCTCCACCAATGATTAGTTCCCAACGGATAGAATAAGATGTAAGAGTTTAGATAAAATAAAATAATATTTATGTATCATGTCACTGTTTAATGATAGCTTTCCACCTTTACCCTGAATAATATTTTTCTATTAAGCTTGTATACAAAGATCCGTTAAGTAAAGAAAGATAGTTGTAAATCCATTTGTTTGTTCCCAACAGTCACAATGAGAGTGGTTGACAATACAATAAAAAGGACTTCCCTTATGCCACTCTAGAGGGTAGAGGTCACATACGCTTTATGTACCTTTTGCACAATATTGTACGTTAATCATTTGAACTTTCTTATTATCTTTAGAGGCTTCATATATTTGAATGTTGAACGTTGAAGCTTGTCATAGAAGATTCACTCTATAAGTATTAGAACCTAAGTCTTGTAGTCTTCAGAACTTGTCACACAGAACTTTGTCTTCAGCACTTGGTTGTGAGAACTTGCTTTTTCTTTAGATAATCAGAACTTGTTCAGCAGAACCTCATCTTCATAATCTTTAGAACTTGTAACACATATAAGCAAAGCTTTAGAAGGCCTCCAAAGCTTAACCACAAAGTCACAATCAGAACCTCTTGTACTAACATTCCTTAGACACATTGCAGAAGATAGATTCAGAACCTTGACTTCAACTGTAACATGTAACCACATGTTTTCTTCTAGTAGTGTATGTTCATAACCTGATGATGTCACACGCCTTGTACCAGAGTCAGAATATTATAGCAGCAACTACACGCTAGAACAAAATCATTAGTGTATACAATTATTCTCTGAGATAACATGTAAAGTTATCATCAAAATCCCAAGGCCAAATGTAGAAACACTTTTCGTTCTTACAAAAATGTGAGAAAAATAAAATAGAGAGAAGAGAGTGAGAGAACGACATCTCAAATATATTTCGTGGTGTGTAAGAAATGAGCCTTTTAATAGGACCAATGGTTAAAGCTCACAATTGATTATCACAAGTGTATAATCCATTATGGTACCCTAAAATTGTAGATTTTGGTTTCTAGTTATTGCCAACCATTAAGAGAATTCTCCAATCGATTTTAGACATTACAAAGTCAAATAATCAACTATCACAAAGGCCTAATCAATTTTAGGATGAAGTGTATACGAAGATTTCACCTAGTTTCACACAGGAGGAGCCAAAAAGATGTGTCGATTGAAGAAGGTCTTATATGGAATAAAGCAGTTCTCTCAAGAATGGTTTGAAATATTCACAAAAGAAATGTTGTATTTGGGCTATAAAAAATTCAAAGAGATCACACTTTGTTTTTTGAACATACACAAGGAGGAAAATAGATTATACTTCTTGTTTATGTTGACAATATTATTGTTACAAAAGATGATTTTGCTGAGAAAGAACTACTTAAAAAGAAATTATCATCGGAGTTTGAAATGAAATACATTGAAGAACTCAAGTACTTCTAGAAAATTAAGGGAGCTTCTTCAAATAAATACATTTTTACCTCTCGTAAAAAAATAGGTGTTCGATCTTTTGCGGAAATAAAAAACTAGAATGGAAACCTACTAGCGTTCTTATTGAACATAATCAAACTTTAATGCTTGATGAGCTATGAGCTATGCAAACTTACTAGTGTTCCTTACTCTGATGTTGATTATGCAAATACATTGATTGATAAAAGATCTACTTTAGACTACTGTTGCATCCTAAATTTCGCCCCTAATTTTTTTAGTCGCATTATCTTATCATATTTTTTTATTTGGTCACAATCATTAATAAATATCTTCATTCATCACATTTTGCATCATTAATCGTATTTAAGTTGACCAAAAGTCAATTTAAATCGAAGTTTGCATCATCTTGTAGTTGAAAAACACATGATATTTCACTTCATGCATTTTTATCTCTTTACTTGTTTCTTGCATTGCTCCAAGTTAGTTATTTGTCGATAATATTAATATTTAGGTTTTACAGACAGACCGTTAAAAGTGATTCGATACTGTGCAGAAAATTAGAGAGAAAATATTTTAAGTTTTCACCTTTTACTGATCATTTTATGAATCTACGTTTTACGTAGATCATGTCGGTATGCTCACTTAATTTCTTCGGCACAATTTGAAGTCTCGTTTTTAACCATAAGCGTTTGTTCAACCTGATATTTTTATTATCATTTTATTTCGATTTTGACCATTGAAATATTTTTTTATTAATTTTTGTGACATGTAGTTTATTTTAATGTGTTCATTTCATTTTTTCGGATAGATTAATGTCCATTTTTTTAATTGTTTTTAGTCATTTTGAGTCTCCATTTTCTTATCCAGAAAATTAAAACAAAAATATTTTTAAATGTATTATTTTTTATCTTTCATATTTTACCTTTTTTTATTATTAGAGGGATTTTTGGTCACTTAGAAAATTATTTAAACCATTAGTTTTGTGTTATAAATAGAGAATATGTGAATTTCATCAGGGGTTAGCAGAGAACGAAAACAACAACAAAGCAGAGGCAGATCAAATTCATTGGAAAAACCCATTTCATCTTCAATTTTGTTCATCACTATCTTCATCTTTCAATACATCATCATCTTCAATCCAATCTCAGTTTCACAATTCATCCCTACAATCCAACTTCCAATTTCTCCTCCACAACACCCAACCTTCAACCGGTCAACCTGCTACCATAACCAAATTCCATTCCGTTTATCTTCTCTACACTCACTACCGCCTCTCATAACACCCTTCATCTTTCTCGCATACACAACCTATATTTTCATCATTGACAACAACCATCAACTTCCAGTCTCTAATCTCTTCATCGCTATACTCCGTTCAAGCACCGATCTGTCGTTATACCTGCCATAACCCACCGCAAACCTCCTCTGTTCAAACCCCTTACGCCTCTCACCTTCACAACAAATCGAAAATCCATCGTATTATCATCTACCGTAATCATTTCTCGTCTATCATCCCACCATCAACTGTTCATCATCATTATCAAGCCTTCAATCCACCCAATATCCCGTTCGGTTCCTCTTGCTAGCCGCATACTTTTCGCTATTTTATTCCCTCTGTGCTACTGTTACCGGAGACCACACTTCCATAGAATTGCTTCCGTCTCTTGCTGTATAAACCGATATCCAACCCTCTAAAACCCACTGTTTTGCAACTCCCCATACTAGCTGTTATATAACAACACAGAATCACACATCTTCATAATGTATTCCCCATTTGTGTTTCTTTTTAATCTTTTAACTATTATTATTAAACATATATTTTTTCATTATTATTTAATTTGTACTATTAGAGTTTTAGTTACACTGGGCTTTGAGGCCTATTTGGTAAATATTTTTATTCTACTTATCTTGCACCTCCTTTATTTTAGACTTTGTAAATACTTTTTAGTCATATTTCTAATTCTTATTTACATTGCGATTTCAAAGCTAATTCCAATTTATCTCTTGAACACGTATGGATGCATAAACTTTATTGATCGGTCTCAAAATAGGTGTGATTTCTATATAAGTCCACTTACGATTGCTTAACATAACGCTAAATTTTGTCCAAATTCAAGAAATGATCATTCGTGGCCCAAACTTATGTTTGTAAGTCCAAATATGTTAATTTGAATCCTTTGGTCCAATAACCTTGAGATTCATTGTTAGGAGGCTTTGATCTTATCAATCCTCTAATGAATCTACATAAGCTTTGGTCAAAGTGAATCACTTAAACGTCGTTGATCATTTATTGTTGCCTCGAGAATTTTAAAATGAATGATATACTTGACAAAAAGTAAATGAGACTTGTTGTTGAAAGGCTTTGATTTTATCAATCTTCTAATGAGTTTCAAAAACAAGTTTCAAGATAGTCATTCAACTAACCTCTAATTTCTAACAATTGACATTATTTTATGCTTTTACTTTATGCTTTTTACTTTAAACACATTTATTTTAGCATTTACATTTCATGCTATTTTCATCTTTACTCACTTGAGCATTTATTTTTTATGTCATTTTCTTTATTTTTCTCATTTGAGCTTTTATTTTCTTTTTGAAGATACCTAATAACCAACTTGAACAATAAAAAACTTTAAGGTTGCTTGTACTATTTGGTTACCATCCTTGGCATTTTGGAGTTATAGACTTATTAGACTTAGGAGTAGAAACTTTGACCTTCCTTAGAACCTTGTGACTTCAACTGTTATTTTTTCTGGAGTTCTTGGGGTTTATCCCAAGACATTGGATTGTTTGTTTGCTTTGTGTGCAGATTATTGTGATTATATATTTTGTCTGATCGAGAATTTTTCTGTATACATCCGTTATTCTGCCCAATTTTTGTGAAGACCTAATGCAATTGAAGCATGGTATTCTTAAGAGATTTATCACCTTTGCTTGTTTGATTTCAATCCAAAGGATGGGAATTCTAAATTGACTCGTTGTGTCAAGTGTTGGCTTCTTGTTGGTTAGACAATTTCCCCCCCCTAACTTTTACCTTATGTTTTAGGATAGTCTCTCTTTATCTCCTCCTATTCTTTAATTTTCAAAACCTTCTTATCTTTTTTCAAAATCTTATTTGTTTATAAACTCGAACCGCTTTCATAATAAACCTCGACTTTGTCGAGTGCTTTTTCTTTTAAAACTTCTTTTCTTTAAACAAACTTCAATTCACTTAATCATACTTTGACGTTTTTCAAAATTAACAAAAACACTTCAACTCATTCAAACCCTTTTGTGCGCTTGAGCACCTTTTATCCCTTAAACTTTTCCAAGATTAGACATGATTCATTTATAGTCGAGCAACATTCTCCTATCCCCATGGTTATAAAGGTGTTGAATTTTCCACTCGAGTACTATAGGTGTTCTCAAACCCTCACTCTTGCTGACACAGAGTCCATCTTTCTCACACCTTGTGGGCGTTAGTCGAGATTTCTCTCCTAAAAATGATGACTTGTCTCTTCGTTTAAAATCAACCAACAGACAAGTCTTTTCTAGCCGAACTACGGGGCTCTGAATTTTCCATTACACGAGAGAGTACGTAGGCACTAAGTCTTGTGACCCAAGGCGAGCAAAAATAATAAAAAATCATTTTCTTTTGTTTGCAAATACTCATTCATTCTTTTCCTTTAGCAAGTAAGCCTTTAGATAACACACATTTTAAAAGAAAACAAACAAAGTGGATCATGCGGAGTACCGTAGATGCTTAGGATGCTAATACATTCTCTTTGCATAACCGACCCCCGTACATCGATCTCTGATCTTTTATTTCATTGTGGATTTTGTTCGCTTTTTTCTCATTTCCCTTTGGAAACAATAAAGTTCGATGGCGACTTCATTGTGTGAGTTAAGTCAATATATGGCTTAATCTCAAATCTTTACTGCTACATTTCTTATGTCACATTTCATTTTTTGCCCGGTGCGACAACTACTATATCTTCTTGTGTGGAAATCTTTTGTTTGGAGGAGTAAAAAACAAAGTGTAATTGCTCGATCAAGCATTAAAGAAACATTCAGAGCTACGTCATTAAAAATTTGTGAACTATTATGAAAGACAGAAGTACTAGAAGTATTAAAGCTACAATTTGAATGTCATATGAAGTTGTTTTGTGACAATAAGTCAACTATAAGTATTGCACATAACTCGATTTAATATGATAAGATAAAACACATTGAGATTGACCGATATTTCATAAAAAAATTAATTATGAATCGACAACTATCACCAACACACTTTCTAGACATTTGTAAACATATGTGTTAACAAAAAATTCACCAACATAACAATTCAATCAACTTACTTACTTTATTAATACTCCATCTGTAACGATTTATAAATAAATTTGATTTTTTTAATATATTTGATAATTAATATATCTAATTCTAAATACATTAATTATCAAATATATATAAAAAATAATAAAAAAATCAAATTTAGTTATAATTCCTTAAGGAGAGACTCCTATAATTTACCTAATAAGCTTTTCATAGTCTCTTTCATAGTCTTTCCTTTCACACCACTCCTGTCTCTTGTTGTTCTTCCTCTCTGTATCTTCAGCCGGGGAGCGAGTGCATCCCTTCCCCTTCCCTTCAATGTTGAACTGAGTCAAGTTTCATACTTTAAAACCACAAAAAGACACCATCTTCAAAATGAGGGCTTCTTTGGGTGCTGTAATTGGGAGACACCCATCAAGTGATGGAACAATCCACATGGGTGGAAATGGGATCATAAAGCATAACAGAAAATGCAGAGACATAGCTGTTCTTGTCATCTTCATTGCATTCTGGGTTGCCTTGATTGTTAACTCTAGCTTTGCTTTCAACAAAGGAAACCCATTAAGGTATAAATCTTAAAGTCTCAAACTTTGTCTCATTGTGTTTCTGTAATTGGCAAGTTTTAACTTGTAGTTCTCAAGTTTGGACTTAATCATGAGATTTAGATGCTATTTCTAAATGGGTTTCTTTCATGGTGTTTGCAATTGAAGTAGGTCTCTTGATTGTATAGTAATTTGAAGCCTATTGCTTTTGTGTTATGGTTGTGTCATTTGTGATAATTGATACTGTTCTTTATCAGGCTTACTTTTGGGCTAGACTACAAAGGAAATGTGTGTGGGGACAAGCATGCAGGACTTCATGAGTTGGAACTCAAATACTGGCTAAACCCTAATCAGGTTTATCAAAGTGGATTGAAGGATAGTCAGTTTAAGCTGTCCGATGCTCGCAGTATATGCTTGTTGGACTGTCCTATTCCGTCTGAAGAGTCACTTACTTGGGTTTGTGATTATCCTGAAGGAGATATTCGTGTTTCAATGAATGATTGGATTGATATGAACTATGATTATTATGAGTTGCTCACGCCAGAAATGAAAAACTCGTCTGTTCAACTTCAAGGGCCTTGCTATCCTGTCATATTTCCTAGTGTAAATGGTGAATATTTTTCAATTTTGTGGTTTGTTGTGTGTCTGCTAATACTCGTGTCGTATGTCTGTATTACCTTGAGTTTTGAGCCTGGTTGCATCGTGTGCTCTTTCCTCATTAGAAGAGGAGAGGATGTTAGTGATCTGTCAATGTCCTATTCCGTATCAAGTTTTTGAAATACCTGTTAAAGTTAGTTGGAGTTTGTTATAGTAATTGCAAGATTTTTTAAGATTAGTTAAGATCACTATATAAAGTGCATCCTACATTTATTGTAATAATTTTTCTCATTCTATCAATTCCAAACAACTAATGTGTCTGTCTCTCAATTTTATTTCTCTCTCTGTGGCTCTACCATGATTCTTAATAAGACCTTATGGCTGATTCTTAAAGCATAATGTTTTTGTGTAGTTTACTGGAGTTGCCAATTCATTGCTAGAGCATCCAATGTGTCTTTAAAGCATTGGCAGCAGATGGGTGGAGTTAACATCAATGAAGATACTGTCATTGATAAGTCCATTCACAAGTATATCAATTCTCACTCGGCTATCTTAAAGGTTTGTTTTTTTTATAAAACATTCAACTAGTTGATACTTTTGGCTATGTTTCTGAAATTTGTTTTTTTACAATTTTTTTGTGTCTACAGAGATACATGGCCGACATAGGAAAGACTTGGCCTGTGCTGATTGTTTGTGGTGGGATTTTACCTTTGTTTCTCTCTGTGATTTGGCTGCTGATGATCCGGCATTTTGTGTCTGCAATGCCTTGGATAACGGTTGTTTTCTTTGATCTTCTAATAGTATCAGTTACAATGTTCTACTACCTAAAAGGTTAGAATCTTTGCTGAGCTATCTAAACAAATCTTTTGTTTATCTTTGAAAACATCAATCAAACGGAGTACTGAGCTAATGTTGCCTTCTCTTCTTTACTTTCAGTTGGATGGATAGGAAATGACACTATAACACCCATCATTGGGGAGCATGATCCTTACATTCATATATATGGAAGGGTATGCATCACTCTGCCCGAATTAGTGTATAAATTTATTCTGTGATCCCTCCCTCTCCCTCTGCACTGATGACTTTATCATGTAAATCTTACAAACAGATTTCGGTTTCAGGAGCTGACTCATCTCCGTGTTGTCACTATCCTCATGACTTTTATAATGGTTGTTTCCGTTCTTACATCAATCGCTATTATTCGGCGCATCCTTATGGCAACTTCAGTTCTTAAGGTTGCAGCAAAAGTTATAGGAGAAGCTCAAGCACTTATTGTTTTCCCAGTCATACCATATAGTATCCTTGCAGTGTTCTACATGTTATGGATTTCGGTTTTTCTCCATTTATTCAGCTCTGGTCAGGTTGTTCAGAATGACTGCCACTCTAACTGCTGTTCATATAACCTCATGGAAAAGAGGGTAATCTGCGATCGCTGTTGCGGATATAGCATCCATTGCACACCACACATTGGAGTTGCTATCCTCTTTCATCTGTTTGGTTGTTATTGGGTTACACAATTTCTCATATCATGCTCATCAACGGTGATTGCCGGATCTGTCGCCTCTTATTATTGGGGCCGTGGTGAAACATCGGTAAGTCCAAAAGTCTGAATTCGATTATCAATTAAGTAACCAATTTTCTATGGTAGTTAAAAAGTTATATTTGTTTTTGTTAATGCAGCCAGAAATTCCTTTTATTTCCGTCTTTTCCTCCATGAAGAGGCTTATTCGTTACAGTCTCGGTTCTCTGGCTCTTGGCTCCTTGACTGTTTCATTTGTAGAATCAATCCGCTTCCTGCTCGAATCTATTCGCCGCAAACTGAAAGTCTCCGGTCACGAGCCTGACAACTGGTTCGGGAAGGCTGCATACCAGTCATCTCGATTTTTTCTAATGTGTATTGAATGGACCATAAAATCATTCAACCGAAATGCTTATATCATGGTAGAATTGCGTTTATCGTTTTGATGCAACCAAGTATATTACTTTTGTTTTCATTACTCATTCAGTGAGTCATCGTTTTCTGTTAATTTGTCTTTCTGCAGATTGCTATAACCGGTAAAAGTTTCTTTAGCGCTTCATCTATTGCAACAAATTTGATTAAGAATAACATCTTACGGATTGGGCGTGTCAATGTGATCGGAGACGTTATCTTATTCCTCGGAAAACTATGTGTCAGCCTCTGGAGTGCTGCTTGTGCTTTCCTCATGTTAGACGCTCACAAATACAAATCCGCGCATAACAAGATTTCATCTCCGTTCTTTCCTGTTATGGTATGTTTTCTAAAATAGAATATCACCATAATAGATAACAATTATCAAGATTCAGAATCTCATGCCCGATATTGTGTAAAATGCAGGTTTGCTGGGCTTTTGGGTATATTGTTGCGACACTTTTCTTTGGAGTTATCGAAATGTCGATTGACACCATCATTCTCTCATTCTGTCAGGATTCTCAAGAGCATGGAACAGCACAATATGCTCCTCCTCTTCTCATTGAAACTCTCAGTGACCAAAATGAGATGCAAAGACTTGCAGAAGAATCCCGTTAAAATATATCTGTGTATCGTATTCTCGGTTGCCGACTTTTTAGCATCGCTTAAGTATTTAGAATCTGGTTAAGATTTTGTAGTTGAGTTCTTCCCCTTGTATATATGTTTTAGACAATGCTGAAATCAGTAGCATTTGAAATAGTTATAATCCATCTCAAAACCATCTTAGCTTGTTATCAATTTTCATCTTAAGTTCTCCTAATTTTTTCAACCTATAATTCCTTCACAAAAACCCTGAGCCATAGTCTTAAATCTGGCTTCTGTCCTACTTCAAAAATTGCCTCTCTATTTTCTTAGGAACAATGATTTTTTATAATAAAATCATCAATCATTTTCTTCAAATAATTGCTTCTTCACAGCTTGGCTGCATTATTTTCACAACTAACTATTTTATACTTGCAATAATTATCTTTTGGACTTGGTTTTCCGCCTATCTATCATAAAAGGTCAAAAGAAAAATAAAATAAAATAAAATAAAATAAATAAAACATAGTGAATATTTAATATAATAAGAACAACCAATTCTTATTTCACTGACTTATTTGGATGATAACATTCCATTCAATACTATATTTCTATATAATTCATTAAATTCGAGATTTTTTTAATAATTTCTCTTGTAGTTTTTTGAGGTATTTATTTATTTATAATTGTTTGACTTTTCTCTATCTAATCTACCTTCCTTAAATTTTTTATAGGACTTCTTTCTACATGTTCAAACCATCTAAATCTATTTTTTAATCATCTTTTTTACTATAGGCACTACCGAACCACTCAATCTAATATTGTTATTTCTAATATTATTTTGTCTAACCTTATCACACATTCAACACAACATCTTCGTCTCTATTACACTTATTTTATTCTCATATTGATTCTTAACCGCCTAACATTATGTACGTATAACATCACAAGTATTATCGGTGTCCGATAAAATTTTTCCTTCAACTTAAGCGGCAATTTTGTGACACATAAAACTCCTGAGGTACTCGTCCATTTCAGCCACCCAATTTGAATTTAATCGTATATAATCCCTTCTAGTTCTCCACCATTTTGTATTACACACTTGATATTTAAATTGCGTGACTTGTGAGATGATATAGTCTTCAACTTGAGTATTATTTTCTATTTCTCCATCATTTTGTATTACATATACTTGATATTTAAACTCCGTGACTTGTGAGATAATATAGTCTCCAACTTTTACCTCTAGGTTAGAAACACTTCTCTTTTAGCAAAACTTACATTCCATATACTCTGTCTTCCTTCTGCTTAGACGAAAACCATGTTTTTCTAAGACTCGTCTTCAAGCATCTATGCTCTAATTTAAATTCCCCTTTGATTCTCAAAGTAGGACTATATCATAAAAAACATACATCAAGATGATACCTCTTGAATGTGTTCGTAAGTATATCCAAAATTAAAGTAAAAAGGTATGTGCATAGAGTTGAACCTTGGTGCAATCCTATTGTAATGGAGAAACTTTCCGTCTCTCCACCATGTGTTTGTACACTAGTCGATACATCTTCGTACATATCTTAGATAACTCGAATATAAGCAATCTAATATCCTTTTCTTCTCTATGAATTTCTTCAAAATCTCTCTAAACACTCTATCATACTTTTTCTGCAAGTCAATGAAAATTAAGTGCAAGTCTTACTGGTCCATTCAATATACTTCATCTCACATCGTAGTAGATCAGTTGTTTCCATGGTTGACCTCCCTGTTAGAATAATAATGCAAGTGTGAGTAAGTGGGAAAATAATCTCACATTGGATAGGAATGTGTAGACTTGAGCATATATAAGTGGAAGAACCCACTCACCTATCACCTTAAAGTTTTAAATGGATAAATGATGTGTCTCTCACAAAAGTGCATAATCTCTAACTTTATATCAATGCTCCTAATAACTCTCCCCAACACTTCCAACCATAAAATCAAATTAATTCTTAATAACTTGAGTATTTTCTCTTAAACTAGTTTCAACCATTCTTCTATTGACTGCCTAACACAATCCTCTTTTTTTATTTAAACTTGAGATTGATTATGCATAACAATGCTATTGGATTTAATGAACATTTAAGAAATAGAAATTATTTGAGATATCATTATTAAAATTAAATTAATCAATTGAGTAAGGTAAAAATATAAATGCAATACATTAACATATCTAAAAGACCTTTAATAATATTTTAATTTTTATAAATGGTTTTTTTCAAAAGTGCTTAAAGTTATTTAACTGAAGTTAGAAAAATGAAATATTTAGCATAAAGTAGTCAACCAATTTCTTATTTATTACAAGCAAATGAGAAAAAACGTGACTCAAATTTTCAAATTCATTTATGTATTATTAATTTTTATTTCAATATTTCTTCTTGTAACCAACAATAGTTTTTTTTTTTAATGAAAAAATAAATATATAAATAGTAGGGAGTTAAAAACCCATCTATCATACAATAATTAACTATTTAGATAGTAGAAGAAATATCACACTAAAAAAATAAAACGTAACAAAGAACAAAGGAAAACCAAGAGACTTAGGATAGATTTGAGACCGTTGAAAATCACTATTAATAGAACAGAGACCCTAAAAAAAGGACCAAAACTCTAGAACAACCTTTGAACAATATCTGAAATCTTGATAGAGTTCTGAAGTCATTTAGAGAAAGAACGCTAGTTCGTACTTGATTTATCAAGAAATCAGTTTCAAATTAAAAAAAAAAACTTTTCTACTCCACACCTCTTTCACATTTGTTACAACACCAAAATAATCATATCAATTCACACAATCTAAATATTTCAAATATTATATGCTAAATCATAGCAAAACCCATTATAATTTTATCTTTATCTTCTAAAGAGAGAAACAACTCAAAAAGGATTCTAGGGAAAACAACCAACCACTTAATCACTTAACAATCATATACTACACAATCAAAACTATATCACAAATATTCTCTATATATAATTCCTCTCCATCTCAAATTCCATGAAATCTTCTTGTACACCCAACGACTAATCTCTCCCACACTCCTTTATTGATATTGAGAGATTGTAAAAATTCTATGAAACTTAACCTTTAGGGGAGACATTCTCAATCCAAGGATTCTTCTAAAAAAGAGGTATGAATCCCCAATCCCACATCCTCACTAATCACATCCTCAAACAAACTAGAGATATCATCTACTTTGGACTCAAGAAGAAACTCTTTTCCACCAAAAGGAGATATAATGCATCTATGAGAACCTACCCCTAGACCAAGAAAAAATGACCCAGTCTCCGTATCTAATTGCAAGAATGTTACACCGAAAATAAATACACCCAAGATCAATCTCCACCTCTATTTGGTCAAGAAGGCCAAATTGACCAACCAATGATCTGTAACACCTAAACCACATGTACTCTTAAGTTTACACACATCATACCACTTAATTAAATATAACTTAGAATCAAAATTTATTCCTCCCACATAAATATCCTCTAAATCTCAATTAAATTCTTCCACACCATCACATGCATTTTAAAGAAAAACAAAAAGAAAATAAGAATACCATTAAGAACACAATTAAGAAGGATTACTTGACCCCTAGATAACATACCAATGCTTCTAAGAATAGAGTCTCTTACAAATTAGATTGGCAAGAGGTGTGAGTGCACTATCCTTTTAGATGTTTTGTTTGATGTCAAAATTAGGACTTAGTATTTATGTATGTTGGACATGTCTTCCTATGTGTAGACGTGTATCTTATCTTTAGGAAACTTAAAATCATGTTAAAGATGTTTTACATGTTGAAAATCAAGTGTTTTTGTAAAAAAGACATTCACATTCTTTAGCTCGACCTATACTGAAGCATTTTTTGAAAATGTATATTTTGATCAGTACAGGTCGACACATAGAGTCCATAGGTCGACACATACTAAAAACATTTTTGAAAAATTAGTTTCTGTTCAGCATATGTTGACACATACATGTTACATGTCGACACATAGAAGTAAAAATACTTCGACAAGCCGACACATACGAGCCACATGTCGACACATGCAATAAGTTTTAAAAACTAGAAATTTATGTGTTGCATGTGTCGAAACATAGGATTTTTAGATCGATACATAGTAGCAAAATTTATATTATGTGTCGACACATAGCTGGTTCAGATCCACACATACTTCTATTTTTCCAAAACGTGTAAAAATCTCTAATATGTTTTTTCTATTATTTTTCTCACTTAACACACATCTTATAAATATCATTCATGCATCATTTATCATTATTAAAATATGAAAATGTACAAAGCATTGCTCATCATTTTCAATCTCTCTCTATGCATAAACACAACAATTACACATAAACATTTTTGTTGGGGGCTGTTATACCCCAAAATTTACCCTCTCATATTTTCCAAGGTTTTCTCTTGTATGGGTGATTACAAACACTTGCTTAAAGAAAATAATAATTTTGAAAATAAACAAGGTATCTTCGATTGGCATTGAAACAAGGTATCTTCAATTGGCATTGAAACAAGGTGTCTTCGATTGGCCTTGGGACAAGGTGTCTTCGATTGGCATCTGAGTAGGTTGTCCTTCGATTAGCATCTGGACGAGGAGCTTCAATCGTATGTCCAAAATCCTTCAACACAAGCTTGGTTCACAAGACTTCAACTGAGCATGGGCTGTTTCATGCCTGATTCAATTGACAAGGAAATGACTTTTCCTGTGCGCGCCTTCAACATACAAGGCCAAGACTTATTCAGATTTGCCTTCAACCCACTAGGCAAAAAGCTTCTTTCGACCCACAAGGAAAATACCTCATTTGTTCCTGATTCTATTCACTAGGAAATAACCTCTTTTATGCTTGTTTTGGCCTCCCTCACGCTAGCATCCACAAGACATTGACTTCCTTTGTACCAACTTCGACTGGGCAATGGTCCCCTTTGAAACAGTTTCGATTCCATATCTAAACACGTAATTCTTCATCTTTTGACACCTAGTAAGGCCTATTCGAAGGACACACAAGTGATGCCTTCGAAGGACATGCACTTGGTCCAGTCGAAAGACATACAATGATTGGAGACAATTTTTGCTTGTTGACCAAAGTCTTGCATACTACCAAGCCTAAGCCTCATGCATAAGCACATTCATGCCAAAGGACGCTTCGACTGGCCAGAATGAGGTCTTTTGATTGGGGTAGTTGGGTAGTGTCAGAGCCAATCGAAGGACAAGGTAACTTAGATCCATGAGGAGCAATTCAGAGCCAATCGAAGTGCAAAGATCTGAGGGGCTTTCGAAGAAGCACTGATAAGGAAAAAATCTGAACAAATTCGAATAGGAATTTAGATTCATCGAAAAGAACAATGCTCTGACGAAGAGAATTCTGAGCAATTCGAATTGATGCATATAATACAATGGGAGAACTGACTTGGGTGTTTTGCGTGTTATCATAAATGTTGCGGTTAGCAAGAGTCGCCACCGACTTTTCTTTTATCCAAAAGGAAAGGATGAAAAGAACATGAAAGACCTTTGAGATTGTTTCTTGAGTTCGGGGGGGGGGGGGGTAGATTATGAAAAGGGAAGGTGTTAGCACCCTTTTCATCTATAGTTATCTATGGGCTCTTAATTGCATGCTAGATCACTTGCTTTTGTTTGAAAAAAATATGCTTTGTGTGGTTTTTGAAAGTATTTTGAAAAGGCGCCATCGTTTAGGAAAAATTTGTAATAGTTCTCGTTCGTAAGAACGTATACAAAATGTTGAGCTTTTGAAAATGTTTCAAGTTTGGAAAATGTTTTGAAAGTGTTTTTTGAAAGTGTTGGTGTTTGTTTTGAAAATAAGCAAGGATATTTTGATTTGAAAATGAGCAAGCAACTAGGAACAATCTACCTACTCAAAAGTCTTAGCTCATTTCTTTCTTTCCTTTGATATTGCCATCTTACCATTGATTTTATAAGAAGCCTTATCTTTGGATGTAAAGGGATGGGCGTGGGTCATCGTATAGCCATGATAGCAATGTTGTGAAATATCTTAGCATTTTTTAGGGACTAAGATCATTTTGAAAGACAACTTTGATAGCATCATCGAGGGACCGTGATCTTGTATTTTTTTATTTTTATTTTTGCTAAGATACCCCACATGCATAACATGGCCATTTTTATAAGGCAACAAAGTGGAATTACCCTAAGGGTGCAAGTGTTCAAGTGTGTTTGATTTACATGCTTGTTTATCTTAAATTAGGATTTGCTAACTTGTTGATTTTAATCTTTCCATACAAACCCTAATTACTAGAATTTATATAAATCGATAAATTGCGGAAATTAAAATTACTACGCTATTACATCATTAGGGGAGGGGGTGTACAAATTTACAAAGGGGAATTTGCAAGAAAATTAAACCTAATTAACTATTACAACCATATTGAATATTGTACAAAATTGAAAATAAAATGCAAGAATAAAAATGGAAAAAAGAAATGATTTTTGTTTGGTTTTTTTATGAAAGGGTTTAGCCTTGACCTAATTAAGAAAATGATGAATTAAAAATAAGCAAAATTAACTTAAACTAATTAAGAAAAGAAATTAGGTTAAAAAATATTTTTAGGGTTTTTTTATGAAAAGGTTTTATCTTAATAAAAATAATATGAAAATTAGTTAATTAAAAAAAACCTAAATTCTAAATTAATTTTAATTAAAAAAATAAAATAAAATAATAATTAAACCTAAATCTAAACACTAATTAATTAATAAAAAGAAACTTATTTATTAAAAGAAAAATGTTTTTGTTCTTTTGTCTTTGTAAATAAACTAAATAAGTGTAAATAATAAATAAAAATATTTTTATATTTTCTATCAATAAAAATAATAATAATAATAATAATGAAAATAATAAAAATAATATGAAATGAAAATAAAATAAAGAAAAAGAAAAATGAAATAATAAAGGAAATAAAGGGTCAGGGGTGCAACAGTAGTCAGGGGGTTAGAGGCCAGCAAAAACAATAAAGCCCACTGGAGAGGCCTAGGCGCCCGTTTCAAACAAAAAAATGGAAAAAATATGAAAAAGAGCCAAAAGGGTACCACTGGGGCTCAAACCTAGGTCCAAAAAGTTAACAGGCGCACACTTTACCACTAAGGTGGCTATACATCTGTTGATATAAACAAAACAATAAATATGTAACATAAATCAAGTCCTGAATGAACTTCATCTTCAACCTCCAACCATAGAACCTGTAACTCATTCATTTCTCATCCATTCACAAAAATTCCAACATCAAACTTGTTAGAAATTTCCTCATAATGCTAAATATGTAAATAACTTAAGTTAATTCTCAAAGATGAGCATGCATTTCTAACAGTACCAAATTCTGACCTAAATATTTGCAGAGGTTCAAACTCAAAATTCTCCCTACTCAAGCAACATAAATGAAATCTATAGACATGTATAGTTTCAGGGCAATGATGTCTACATTTTATCTTTATAAATTCAAGCCTAACAATGCCTAAATGAGAAGATAGAAGTTCAAGAAAAATACCTCAAAACTGGAAATCGTGAAATGAGTTTGAGCTTGATTCAAGGTACTGCAATGATCAGGTTAGCTTCCTTGAGTCTCTAGGAAGCTAATGCAATGCTTAGCTTGAGTTGAGAGTGGCTGAAATGGCCTGGAGAAGTCCAACTGCAATGCTCTGTTTTTGGTTATGGAGGTTATGATAAATGGTGTTACAGTTATGGAAATAGGATGGGGATAAGTTATATTTGATATGAGGAAGCTTTTGAAACTAAAAGGCCAATAAATGCACAAGGGAAATGGAAGTTTGATATGTAAAGTCAGAACTTGCACAACAATGGTGTTTTGAAGCAATTTCTGGTTAGAGGGAGTTCGGGAGTGTTTTCATGTGTTCAAGCTCGTGTCTTAGGTTGCATAATAGTGTCTCAATGTATAGGAAAACGTTTTGAGAGCTTGGGCTTATCAGAAGTACAAGTTCACATGTTATGGCTTTTTGCTTGATTTTGAAGAAAGCTTGAGAAATGTGGTTCCATTGCACAAGTACAAAGCTATCTAGAGTGGTTAGACACTTTAAACATGCTTATCTGATTGTGTAGAGGATGCTTGTGCAGAAAGAACAAATGCAAAGCTCAATACAAGTTGACTTTGTGATTAAAGCCTCTTTACTAGAATGTCAATGTTACTTTGTGCCATAAATGGAAATGCAACTTGGATAATGGCTCAAATGCTTGGACAATGGCTCTATCAGATGTGTAAGAATTTAATTATGGAGTGACAAACAAGTTTGAGGCCTGAAAAGCAAATATTATGCAGCCTAAAATGGATTTGGTTCATGTGTTCATCAAGAAATGGCTTGTAATTCAAGTTTGAAAACCCTAACTTCTTTCCATCGATTCTCCTTGCTCAAACATGATCTCAATGAGTTCTTGGATATTTTGGAAATCTTGTAACATCCTCTACAACCTATATGTTGGAATTTTTTGAAAATTCATTTTGGAACTATGTGAAAAATTTCCATGAAGTTAGGTCAAAATCCTGCTTAAATTAGGGCAAAATTTCACTAAGTTTCCAAGTTTCATGAGCACGTATTCATAAAATCATAACTTGAAATACATGCATTTATAGAATAAGTTGTGTTATACAATGTTTTAAATCTCATTTAGATCTACAACTTTCACTTTGGAAGTTTCCTTTGAATCATCTTTCATCATGGTGAAAATTTGGCTCAAAGTTATGAAAAAATATGAAATTTTCAATACTTAGAAAAATTTCTAAGTTTAGAAATTTTGACTTTTCAAAACGAAATCTTGGCTTTTTGATTTCTTGATGAATAAGTTTAATATTTTGACATGTTTTGATGAATTGTAATCTTTGATGCTTGATTTTGACCAAAAAGTCGAAGTTTGACTTTTCAGTGTACAATTGACTTTTGATCAGTTGATTGAAAATCAACTATCAATCAATTGATCTTGAGGAATGTTTTGAGCCATGACATTAAGTAAAAATGAAGCAATTGAATCCTTGAGATCATGTCTCAAACCAATCAATCATTTGCTAGTTCAAAAATCAGAATTGCCCCTTCTCAGTCAAAACCCTAATTTTGACCATTTTGCCCTTTTGATGATCTGAACAATTTTCTTGAGGAATTATGATCCAAACTTGATCGAATGACGTATATGAGTCCATAATGTTGATATGGATAAAAAATTATGAAGTTTGACTGTAAATTGGCCACAATTGACTTTTTCCCCAATACAGTTGATTTTTAGGTCAATTGATCAATTGACTGAGCAAAAATTTGATCCAAGACTTAAAACTTGACATGAGCAAACTTGAGAGTCCAAAATTATCCATGAAAGTCATATGAGGCATTAAAATTCCATTTGTTCTTGTGCAATCTCAAACCCTAATTTTCAGTCATCAGTGCTAGAGGAGGTGTCTTGAGCTAATCAACCTCTGTGCAGTCTTGAACCAAAGGAGATATTGTGAGAGATTATTTGAGAAATGAGAGGGAAAATTCTGAGTTACAACAATGCAGATGGTGACTTAATTGAAGAAACTTTGAACAATTGGAATTCAGGGTCATCAAAGATCTGAGCAATTTGAATTAATGTAGATGGGCTCAATTGAAGGAGCTATAAGAATGAAATCAGAGCCATTTGAAGGAGGAAACTCAAGGCCAACCGAAGGGAATGACTTGAAGGTATTCAAAATAATTAAGTATGTCCAGGTTCATCCCAAAGTTCAAAGAGGCATGGATATTTCAAAAATGGAAGTCTTTTAATGTGTCTGATTTTTGCCTTCAAAGCCTGGTTAATGGCTGCCCCTTGCCATTTCCATGCACCCTCCATCTCCTATAAATACACATACATACGCACAAGGAAAGGGACAAAGACTTTCTCATACACGTACACGCTACCTCAGAAAATCATACTAAATTCTAAAAATTTCATAGTTCGAAACTAGTTTTGCAGGTATCCTCAGTCTAAACTAATAAATCAAGCCTTGATCCTGAGATCTCCAGGGGCATCTCCAACACCACAGATCCATACATTACTGTTGGTAAGGAAAAATGTAAAGAATCAAAATTTCCATTTTTTGCATGTCATATTAATTTGCATTCAGAATTGAAGGACCTGGGTGTGACACCCAGGTCCATGTCTTTTTTTTATCTCTAACGCATATATTGCAGATCCAGCCTAAACAGACCAATGCGCACATAATCGAAATATCTGGGTTTGACACCCAAGTCATGCTTTTATTTTTGCTAACATTTTTTTGCAGATTCAGTGCCCTCCATAGGCAATCCATCAGGCACTTTCAACAAGGCCCTTGGCTGGATCGAAAGCCATATCCTTCCCTGGATTGAAGGATGGCATCCTTCACTGGATCGAAGGATAATCTCCTTCATTTGATCGAAGGATACCTTCCTTTGGATCCTATTCATTGGATCGAAAGTTGCCTTTTCCTTTGGATCGAAAGACTTGCTTTTCTTGTATTTTTATTTTTTGTGTTACTTACTTCTTTTTAGTTTCCTTTTTTTAAATTAACAATCAAATAAAATCACAAAAAAACATTAGGTTAGTATTTTTTTAATTAAGTTAATTAAATAAATAAATTAATTATTTTAACCTTTTCTTTAAATTAAAATTAAGTAGACTTAGACTTTGTTTTCTTTCATAAACAAAAACAACCAAAAGATTTTCTTTTCCTTAGGATTCTTAGACGATCTTTCCCATTTCGCGCGCATTATTACATTTTATTTTTTCCAAATTATTGTAACTGCTCACAGTATGTAATAAAATTAACTAGGGCTCTTTACTTCTTTCCTTTATTTCCCCCTAAAAGTTTGGACATGTAAATACCCCGTCCCCGAAGCATTGTAATAGAATAGATTTAGATTCATGCACTTTAAATTCCTGCAATATTTAAACTGGTTAGATTTATACATAATAGGATTGTATGATAAGATTAATAATCAAACGTTAGCAAACTTAACACAAGACTAAAATAATTGAATACAACACACCTTGCACATATACACCTCTAGGGTATTCCCACTTTGGTTGCCTTTCGGAAAATAAAACAGTCACGTCCCTCGAAAATGGGGACGCTTTAGCAAAGACCCTTAAATCAAAATATCATAGTTCCTCGATGACCCTACAGTGTTGCCTTTCAGTAAATGATCTAGTCCCTTAAATAAAATTGCTAAAGTGTCTCTATATGTGTTGCCTTTATGACTGTACGTCCCTTCGAATGTCCCTCAAACATCCAACAATAGGGCTATCTACTCACTAATAGTAGGATAACACTGTTTAAAGGATAGGAGGAAAAGAACAAACCTTTTTTAGTATAAGTAGATAGTTCATAGATGCTTGCTCAAAAATAAACTTTTACACTCACACAAAACATTTCAAAATCACTTTAAAAAATGCTTTATTAACACTCTTAAGGACTGATACAAGAGTTATCATAAAGAGAATCGCCACACTAAGGCATTTTCAAATACTTTTCAAACACACAAAAGCACAAGGTATTATTTCAAAATGAGCTAAGCATCTAAGAGCCCGTAGATAACTACGGATGGAAATGGTGCTAACACCTTCCCTTTCCATAATCTACCCCCTTACTCAGAAAATTATCGAAAATGTCTTTTTTTGTTATTTTCACCCTTTACTTTGTTGGATAAAAGAAAAGTCTATGGCGACTCTTGCTTACCGTAACATTTGCGAACACAAAGGAAAAACCAGTATAACAGTCGGTTCTGCCACCGTATCACAGAACTGGTGGCTCTGCTCGGGACAAATAAAGAATGAGGTTACCTTAGAGTTTAGTTCATCTTTTTAATTACTTTATATTGTGTGTTTTTATGCTTTATCTTTAAAGGGCTTTCTTGGGTTTACTGTAAAGATCTTACACCCGGATCTGGGGCACATTTTTAGGTAAACAACAATAGATCATGGAGACTGTACGGTGTAAATCGATATGATTGAAGCGATAGCTGTGTTGGTGTGACACTTTGGTTGGTACCGATATCTCTGGTGTTAAATCGAGGAGAGTACGGGGCCGCTGTGTGGTGTCATAAAGCACTAACAGACCTTAGAACCTTAGTTGAACAAACTTGGCCATTAGAAAGTAGTGAGATAGCCGACCTCGGTATAAAGCTGAGGATTGGTTGATACTCGATGCTACACTCATTGAGATCGAACTTTCGGGATATTTCGGTCGCGAGAAAAGATCACCTGAGCTGAAATAATGCCTGATAAAGAAAGATCAGTGATATTGAGACTCCTTAGAACCCGGTTACTTTTCTAAGACATGTTTAACCAACTAAATTTCAAGAAGGTACTTACCAACAAAACCCATGCAAGCCTTAACCTAAGGCTCTTGTGTGACTTATTTGCTTTCATTATCTAACAACTTGAACTCTTTGCAGGGTTTTGTTTATTATCTGACGATGTGAGTCATTGTCCTATAACCTGGACTTCTTGCAAGACTTACTTGTCTTCATCACCTTAAACTTTTCCTTGGTGCATAGCATACACGCCATAACATCATAACATAGCATTTCCTTAACCATTTCAAGGATCTCAAAGGGCATGTGATGCAGGTTATGATGAACCAGACGTCTAACAAGGGGAAATGGGATTTATTTTCCTCTAACCAACACCACCCAAAGACCAAAGCATGATAACTTGAGTCAGGGGCTATGACCCACTCGATATGGTGAGCTTGATTCTCGTAGAAGGACATTCAACGATACCAAGTTCTTCAATCAAAGCTGCAGTCAACTCCTAACATCTCCATGTGTTTACCCCGCGAGATCCTTGAAAACATTGCATAAGCATATCATACATGTCATTGCATAACAGGTATTCCAAGGACATGCTTCTTATCCCTTCGATGTTTATTTCAGCAAGAAGAAATGACTCTTGAATAAACAGTTAAAGATCTTCAAGCTTATAATGCTCAGTTCTAACAAATGTTCCTAGCTCTGGCTAGGGGACAGGAAGGCCTGAAGTTTCTCGTCATCAAAGAGAAGAAGAAGAAAGCAAAGAAACCGGCTGGCATCTTGAATATGGGAAGAAGACTTAGAGGTCCGGTCAAGCGAGCTCTAGATCTCACAACTCCATCAAATGAGGGGGATAATCATGAATAAGATAACAACCCGGGGATTGATGAATATGAAGCTGACTATTCTGAGGAACAATATCCTCCCGCTGATGATAAATATAAACAACTGTAGGATCACCTTAATGCTATAGAGATTCAACAAATACCCGACTTGGATTTTGAAGAATTAGGGTTGGTTTCCGGAGTGGTCATCCCACCAAAATTCAAGGTCCCCACATTCACTAAATATGACGGGGTCTCTTGTCCTAAACTTCACTTGAGATCATACATCAGGAAAATCCAGCCTCACACTGCTGACCAGAAGTTACGGGTCCATTTCTTCCAAGAAAGTTTGGCTGGCATTCAACTAGAGTGGCTATCAATTAGAAGGAATTGACATTCATACCTGGGAAGACTTGGTTGCTTATTTCTACAGGAAGTACCAATATAATGTTGACCTCGCTCCAACCCACACACAATTACGAAGTATGTCTATGGGTTCTGGAGAGGGTTTCAAAGATTACGCCCATAAATGGAGGGATCTTGCAGGGAGAGTCGAGCCTCCTCTGTCTGATAGGGAGCTGGTAGACATGTTATTGGGCACTTTGTCTGATCCATTCTTCAACCACCTAATTGGAAGTTCTTCGACTGGGTTCACTGAGCTGATACTGACAGGTGAAAGAGTCGAAAACGGTATTAAGAATGGGAAGATTCCAATGGATGTACCTTCTAATGATGAGAAGAAGCCATTTGGTGGCAAGAAGGAAGCTAATGTTGTATATGGCCAGGAGGGACATGCTAGAGGTAACCACAACCCATCTGTGGGGGCAGTACTGGTCTTTAATCCTACACCTGTGCAACGACATGAACAAGGGAATCAGCGTAAGGAGGTCACGCCTAAGAGACAATTCACCAAAATCAACATGTCACTAGCTCAAGTGTTACAACACATGTTGAAAGAAGGATTGATTACATTAAAGGCTCCTCTACGGAATCCCAATACGTCTGCTCCTAGCTACCACCCCAATGAAAGGTGTGCATACCATTCTGATAGTCCTGAACATGATACGAATGGTTGCTAGGCTCTGAAGAACAAAATTCAGGATATGATTCATGCCAAGGAGATTGAATTCGACCCTCCAGAGACTCACCACGTGATCACTGCTCCTAGGCCAAATCATTGAGAGCATCTAGTTCATTTGTGTTTTTTCAATTGTAATTTCCTTCGCTCGTTCAAATAATTACTGTTATGTCAAACATTGGTTTTCCTATTAATGCATTGCATATGTTTGTATTGAATTATGTCATTTTCATATTTCATTATATTTAAACTGCTTTCTTGCTTCCTTTTTATGATATTCAACTCTCGGTTAAAAGCTGTAAGCCTTTAGAGGGAGGACGACAAAAATAATGCCATGATCTCTATAGTATGCTTTTGAACAGACCCCGCTGACGATGTACAAGCGTTGTTTCAAATCCTAAACAGTGGAGTTATAAGGAAGATAATCCATATTCAACCCCTTTGACCCTAAGAAGTAGGAGTTTTTCTTTTCATACAAACTAAAACCCTTAATCATAACCCGGGGCAAGGTAGTTCTCTCAGTTAATTCAGACATGCATTCAGTCTCAAGTTATACCTTCATACACGATAAATGGTGTAGAAGATGCTCTACAAAAGATGGCGATGGTTCCACATAATCATCAAGACAGACAGTCGTTATCTCTCAAAATAAAATCCTGTTAAGTCAAAAACCTATGAAGGAGACTTAAGAAAAAGTGGGGCATCCCGCTGACTGTAATCATAAGAAACAGTTCAGGCAAAAGTAGGGATAAAAAAAAAGAGGTCCTACAAATCCTCAACAAGAAAGGGTTACTAAAGTGACTGCCTTCTCAAACAAACATTCAATTTCTGAACCATCACCAAGTGTCAGAGCAAAGACTCCAGACTCAATTGAGATTTAAACGCACAATTAGCTGAGCATAGGATTGGAGAACATCACGAAGAACATATTGGGTACAAATAAAATTTGAGCCTTTACCCTTTGTTTCTTAAACTGTGAACCATGCCACGTTATAACCCTTAAAAGTCCTAACTGAAGCATGGGTTAGTTCGAAAGCATACTGTTACAAAAGGTATCCCGACTCCTATAAGATTTGCAATTAAATCCTAAGTTAATATCACACTCCTATAAAATTTGTTTGTTTTACTAAAAAATGAATTTTAAAACTTCAAGACAGACATAAGCTTTGCATTTTTAAAATACCATCTCTTGCATATAACTATTTGTTCAACAATAGAGAAAGTCGCAGACGAATATTCAATGAACGAAAATCCTCTCGATGGACAGAATCACCTCAGATGGAAAAACATTTCCAGTAACAGGACTTCCATAATCAGGGGGCATGACATGGTGCCTAACACATCTGGGGCAGTCAAGTCAAAATTCCAAGAAAATATCATAAAGTCCTGGATAGACAGGGCAGGTCTCCATCACTTGCAGCATCAAATGTGATTTCCATCAAAAGAGCACGTACAATCAAACAAGATCAATGTTCCTCAATGAATATCTCCTCAAAACAATAAAAGAGGAATTCCCAGCGGAAACATTCTAAATAAAGCAGATTCACTCTAGAAACGATTCAGATACGATCCAGAGACGAATGTCATTCTGACATTTATTCCATATTTTCTTTTAGAAATGGTTCAGATACGATCCAGAGACAGATGTCATTTTGAAACTTATTCCATATTTTCTTCTAGAAACGGTTCAGAGACGATCCAGAGACGGATGTCATTCTGACACTTATTCCAGATTTTCTTCTAGAAACAATTCAGGTACGATCCAGAGACGAATGTCATTTTGACACTTATTCCAGATTTTCTTCTAGAAACAGTTCAGATACGATCCAGAGACAGATGTCATCCTAATACTTATTCCATATTCTCCTCTAGAAACGGTTCAGATACGATCCAGAGACAAACGTCATTTGACACTTATTCAAGATTTTCTTCTAGAAACAGTTCAAATGTGATCCAGATACGGCTGCCATTCTGATACTTACTCCATATTCTCTTCTAGAAACGGTGCAGATACGATCCAGAGAGGGATGTCATTCTGACACTTATTCCATATTTTCTTTTAGAAACGGTTCAGGTACGATCCAGAGACGGATGTCATCCTGATACTTATTTCAGATTCTCCTCTAGAAATAGTGCAGATACGATCCAGAGACGGATGTCATTCTGACACTTATTCTAGATTTTCTTCTAGAAACGGTTCAAGTACGATCCAGAGATTGATGTCATCTTGATACTTACTCCAGATTATCTTCTAGAAACGGTGCAGATACGATCCATACACGGATGTCATTCTAACACTTATTCCATATTTTCTTCTAGAAACGGTTCAGGTACGATCCAGAGACGGATGTCATCCTGATACTTACTCCAGATTCTCTTCTAGAAATGGTGCAGATACGATCCAGAGACGAATGTCATTCTGACACTTATTCCAGATTTTCTTCTAGAAACAGTTCAGGTACGATCCAGAGACAAATGTCATCTTGATACTTATTCCAGATTCTCCTCTAGAAACGGTGCAGATACGATCCAAAGGCGGATGTCATTCTGACACGTATTCCAGGTTTTCTTCTAGAAACGGTTCAGGTATGATCCAGAGGCGGATGTTATCCTGATACTTATTCCAAATTCTCTTCTAGAAATGTTTCAGATACGATCCAACGATGGATGCCATTCTGAAACTTATTTCAACACATCTTCAAGTACAATCACGACATAGATCCATCCACAAAATCCCCACAGGTACTTTCTCCAGTAGGTATAGAGGAAGGGGCATCCTGCTACAAGGTCACCACCATGTTCTCAGCATGCAGCCTAATGGTGTCAAATGTTCTCATATCCCGGGAAGAGCAAGAATCTCCAAATTACTGAACCAACAAAAGATTCCCCAGTGAAGTCGCCAAGCTTCTCAGGATTTCAACAAAATTCCCAAGCAGTTCACAAAGTTTTCCTTCCCCAACAGAGTTTATTTCTCTAATAACGGAAGTCCGTCTCCCAGTAATTCAACTTCAACAAGATTTAAAGACTTACATTTCTTCAACCCCAACTACAATCATGGACTTATTTTCCCTAATTCACCAACACTGTAATAGAACAGCCGACACGTTCATACATTGCACTCATGCATCATTTTACAAACATCATGGCATATGCAGCACAAATGCATATATCACAATCTCATTTATTTTGAGAGCATCATGTAATTCATACATCATGACATCACATGAAATTGTTTTTACCTTTTCAGGTTAAATTAGCACACAGACAAACACTATTAACTTATGCAGCAGGTCAAAGATTAATGCCCAAAACCATACAGGGAAACTATCTACACGACCAAGTGGTATGAACTCCTAAAACAAGACGAGTTTACCAACAAATACGCAGGCCATAGATTAATTCCTGAAACCAGACAGGGAAACTATCTAAGTGACCAACATTGCCAAGTTCCAGATTAATACCTGAAGCAAGATAGGACAACTATCTATGAACAACTGATTATAGATTAATACCTATAACCAACCAGGAAAGCTATCTACATGAGCAGATTGAAGATTAATACTTGTAACCAGCCAGGAAAACTATCTTTCATTCTAAGGTCAGAGATTAATACCTGAAACCAGCCATGACAACTATCTCAATGACCGACAAAAACCAGTTCTAGATTAATACCTGAAGCCAGATAGGACAACTATCTGTGGACGACTAATTGTAGATTAATACCTGAAACCAGTCAGGAAAACTATCTACATGACCAGATGAAGCAATCTTACACGGGTTTTGTGATCGGTGGATCTGGAACTGACTGTTTTAAAGCTGGTTCGCGAAATGTCGCGGAAGCAAGAGTCGCCACCGTCTTTTATTTTCTCCGATAGGAAAGGACAAAAGCACAGAAAAATTCCTTTAAAGAGATTGCTCTCGGTTCGGGAGGTAGGTTATAGAAAGGGAAGGTATTAGCACCCTTTCTATCCATGGTTATCCATGGGCTCTTAGATACTTGCTCATTGTGTTTTCAAAATTGTTTATTTGCTTTTCAATGTGGGTTTTAAAAGTTTCTTTGAAAAATTTCAGTTCGACTCGTACGTCAGAGTGTTTTGAAAAGTTTGTTTTGAAAGTTTTTGAAAGTGTCGGTGTGAAAAAGATTTTGATTTGTTTTGTTTTAAAGAGAGCAAGTATCTATGAGAACCTACCTACCCTAAGGAATTCGTCTGTGTAAATGTCCTTTAAAGTAGTGCCATCCCACCATTGAGAGGTAGGTAGCACCACCGTTGGAGGTGTTCGGGTCAATTCGAGTTTTAGAGATGTGGTGGTCACCAGAGCAACAGTAGGATACCCCAGAAGCTACCCTTATGCCATTGATCCTTTATTTTCCGAGGCAACCGTTTCGAGGCAACTGGATCATGTCATGTACATAAGGACTTACTAGAATGTCCTATACTCGACGACCACCTTTCGAAAGGCAACAGTGAGGCATACCCTAGGGGTGGTGTGTGCGAATTGTGTGTCATTTTCAGTTCATTATTTGTCTTGTCATGCAATGGTGATCTAACGATTCAATTTTATTTTCGGGCATTCATTCTTTCATGCATATTTATTAACAATTATATTTGCGAGAAAATAAATCTAACTATTACAACAGGCGCGGGTCCACATCGCCAAAAAAACCGAACCCGATTTGACTGAAAGTAAAATAAAACGAATAAAATAAAAAGTGCAAGAAATAAATCTAGACTTATTACAAGGCTTTGGGGCATATACAGAGGTATTTAATAAATGCGCGAAATAAAGACTAAACAAAATTAGGGCATTGGACCCTTTTACAAATAATTAAAATTAGTCAAGGAAATTAAAAATTAAATGAAAAAAATAATGTTTTTGTGTTTTTTAGGTTTAAAAGAAAAAAGAGAAAAGTTAATTAAAATTAAAATCCTAGTTCTATCATTTTTTAAGTTTATTATGAAAAAAGAATTAATTTCTAACCTAATTAAATTCTAAACTAATTTATGTACAAATTTTGATTTATAGAAAATAAATAATAAATAATAACATTGTGAGAAAAAGGTTAAAGAATTAAAAAGATATAAAAAAGTAATAATTAACCTAATTCTACATTTTTTGGATTTTTTTATTATGAAAAAAGAATTAAAATTAAAACTAAGACCTAATTAAACTAAATGAGTTATATTTTAATTTATTAAAAAAAAGAATCAAAATTAATTATGTTTTTTTTTGTCTTTTCTGCATTTTTTATGTTTTTTATATTTTTTGTAAGAATTAATTAAATCAGAAAATAAAAACACAAGTAAATTTTAAAAATAATAGAATATAAAGAAATTTAAAAAAAAGAAAAGAAAGATATAACCAGGGGGTGTGGATTTGAATTTGGAGGTGCAAGCCTGGCCCATTTGCTGGCCATTTGTTGACTTTTTTGATTCAGTGTGATGCCTTGACTGGCCTCCACCATATGCTTTCATTCTGATCCCTGGATTAGATCTCCAAGACGCGTGGCCAGTTGATGAGGAGTGTGCATGGTATGTACTAACGTCAGCGCTGCATGGAACCTGGAAAGAAAAAATAGTATTGAATTTTTGCAGGACCTGGGACTTGAACCCAGGTCATTGTGGTCAATAGCGTGTGTCCCTGCCAGCTGAGCTACCATGCATTAGTTACTATATTATAACGCATAAAAAACAAAAAGGAAAACTAGGCGCATTAGTAATTGGGCGCGCAGAATTTAAAATATCCAATCATTATACGCCAGCGCATCATCGTCCTCATTTCCTTTTTTTTCTGAAACACACAAGCCATAAGCAACGGTTTTAACCCGTTGCTGTAGAAGGCCTTTTAGAAAATAGCGAATGGCTGGTTTCCTAATATAAATTAGGCGCGAATAGGTAGATTTCTTCGTCCAGATGCCAGGAATGCAATGGTCATGGTCTTGAGGGCCAATTTTGCAGTATGGTGAAAACCCCAAAATCAAAACTTGAAAACCCTAGAATGTGGGCATGGCAGATTCGCGTAGGATGGACAAAAATGCAATTAAATGTAATCAACAGCTTGGAAACTTCATCATGAGTATGAATATGTACTTAAAAATGCAAAAAGATGCTTAGAATGTAAATCACGATTGCCACATTTTTGTTGTACAGTTTGAGTTGTGTGTACCAATTCAGGGGGTTTTGGAAGATGCTATGAATTGAAATACGTTCAAAATCGTCTCAGGAAGCTATTGGTCCAAAAATTATGGCTTGAGAGGATCCCTAGCATTGATTTCAGTTTTGCCTTTTATGTCCAAAATTTCAAATGTCCAAATGCCTTTTGAACGAGTTTTTTGCTGCACTAGGGTTAGGGTTTGACTCAATGATCATTATGGAATAGACTTGGCTTGCCATTTGACCTTAATCCATGCTTGAGAAAGAATTGGCATTAGGGTTTCATTCATTAACCATTTTTCCTATTTTCTAGCCAAAACCTAGACCTAGTGTGTAAATGAACCTTGGCCTGATTTTTGAGTTGGTTCATGATGTATAGAACTTGTCCAAATTCATTTGACACCATTTCATTGATTTTTAAATTTTATTTGAATTTTCAATGAATTAAAATGAATTAAATCATCAAAAATTAAATAAAATAAAAAAGTCAACATTTGGTCTTGAAATCAACCATGGGCCACGTGTGTGGCATGACAAGGATGGACAAAGTGAGAAAAATGGGGCCCTTTTGTCAAAATTGGATTTTCAAAGATAATTGACTTTTGCCATTTCACAAAATTTTCCCAACTTCTACAAGGCATAACTTGCTCAATTTTTAAGCTTTTCACATGTTCTTGGACATTTTGGAAAGGTCTTTGAGTCCTTTAACCAATGCCTTTGGTCCCATGTCATTTTGATTTACCAATCTCAAGTTATGGTCTTTGACTTAAAGTCCCTTTTTGTTGACTTTTGAAAATGACCTATAATGTTGAAATTGATAACTTTTTGTGAGAGCATTTCTTGGACTTGAAGTATGAAGATGAGTTGTAGGAAATGTCTTTCTCTTCAAAATGAGCTTTGGATGGAATTTTTCTGATAATCCATGTGAAAGTTATGCCCTGGTCAATTTCAGTTGACTTTTTCAGCTGTCCAAATATAGCAACTTCTGCATCTTGATGATTTTCTGAGCCAAACTTTGAGAATCATGATCAAGCATTGATCAAATGATGTTTGTGGCTTCAAAATGATATGTTGACCAAAAATTTGAACTTTTGACTATCAAATGACCATTTTGCCCCTACAGTTGACTGTAGTGCAATTTAGGGTTTTGACTGTGCAATTTTGAGCTGAATGCCTTGAAACTTGATATGAGGATGCTTGACCATGTTTGTAGGCATATGAGACTTGATTGAGCCTTTGAAAACCTCCTTTTCTTGATCAGACTCAAAACCCTAATTTTGACTGTATGTGAGACTGTTGCACTGCACAACCCTTGAGGAATTTTGTGACCTGGCTTGGCAATTTCTTGAAGAATATGGGAGGGCAAATTTTGGGGTATAACAGTTGCCCCTGTTCAATCTTCTTAGACCTGAGGATGCAGATTGGCTGACGTGCCTTTCGTAATCCGAGGGTAAAAGATGATTGGACACTAGAGTGCCCGGAAATTTGCGCTCACATGTTAGCAATGATGGGGGAATGGGCTTATAGATGCCATCTGGATGTTTGATTGCATAAGAGATTCCTTGGCGAGAACCTGCATACCTGCAAAACAGAAAATGAGTACCTGACACGTTGCAGGAGCTGATGTTTAGATGTGTCCTGACTGGTTACAGGAGCTGAGTCTGGAGCTTCAAACGGTGATGAAAGAACCAGAGATGATTACTTCCTTAGCATGAATGGTAGGAGAGTCTTGAGCGACTTTTAACTTCAACAACGCTCGTTGAGAAAAAATCTGGGGTGTCTTCTACTGGGATAAGAATCAGAGAGATCTTAAGGTCGATCTGACTGAACCAGAGAGGCCTTTGACTGGATAAGTCTAGGTCTTGAAATGTCTTCCACTGGATAAGCAATCAGGAAAATCTTGGGACGATTTAACTGAACCAGAGGAGGCCTTTGACTGGATAAGCAATCAGGAAAATCTTGGGACGATTTAACTGAACCGGTCTAGGTCTTGAAACGTCTTCCACTGGATAAGCAATCAGGAAAATCTTGGGATGATTTAACTGAACCAGAGGAGGCCTTTGACTGGATAAGCAATCAGGAAAATCTTGGGACGATTTAACTGAACCGGTCTAGGTCTTGAAATGTCTTCCACTGGATGAGCAATCAGGAAAATCTTGGGACGATTTAACTGAACCAGAGGAGGCCTTTGACTGAACCAGTCTAGGTCTTGAAATGTCTTCCACTGGATGAGCAATCAGGAAAATCTTGGGACGATTTAACTGAACCAGAGGAGGCCTTTGACTGAACCAGTCTAGGTCTTGAAATGTCTTGAGAACTTAACTGAATTTTCCCTGAAAGATAAAAGTCAGTCATGTGCAATGCATGATATGAATCAAGCAATGATGTTCTCAACATAAATGAGATTTGTATGATGCAGTGCGTTATGCATGCTATAATGCTGTATGTGATGTTTTATGTATGTTTTCGTCCAGGAAAATGAATCCTTGACGGGTGCCGGGAAGTCGTATCCTGGGCTGATATCGAAGAATAGATTTTGCTTCCGCTGGGGATGATAACTGCAAGGATACCGGTAGGAGAAGATGACTCCGTTGCGGAATAAACTTGGCGAATGGGAGATTCTGCGGGGAGAAAAGATACTTTAGCGATCATGCTGGAAAGCAATACTCTGTAGGAAGAGTGATGCTTTGCTGAATGTTGATAGTAACTCTGTTGGGGATACCGTTGTTATACTGGAAATGTGAATAGACTTCGCTGGGGATAGGAAAGAACTACGTTGACGACGACCTTTCCTTGGCTTTTGGCTGAGGATAACCCAGTTATATCCTGTTAAGGAAATAACTCTTTAAATTAAGCCGGACGACGCGTTCGTACTCTGCTAGGGGATGAGCTTCCAGAATATACTGGGGATAAGCTTACTGCTTGGGGAGATGAATTCCATCTTTCCTGGGGAACTTGAATGGGACTCTCCTGGGGAAATTTTGATATGCTGGGGAAGAATGCACTGACTTGCTGTCTCGCTCTCTGGGGAATTTAAGATGTCTAGTTAGGTTCTTTAGCTGAACCTACTTTGGTACCTTGGGTAGAACAATTAGACTGCTCAAACAACTCTTTACTGCCCCTGTTTCTAGTGTCACCTGCAATTAGTTCTTTGTTTCATATGCAAATATTTATGAATTAGCAAATTATTGTCAATGCATATATCACAAATTGAACCTTGGACGTTCTTCGCAAAACAAAACAGAAAACGAAAAACACTTGGCACGTTTAACTGAAAAGTATATTTGTATTGATTTTGAATAGCCTGTGAATAGGCGTTTTGTGTACAAGAGGCTGACGTCCTAGTAAGAGAGACGTCGCCGAGCAAAAGAGTTTATACAAGTTTTGTACAAAAGAAAATAAAACAGCTGTGTGAAATATGAATGATCCACTGGGTTTCAACTCTGCTATCGCCTTTATAACTCTGAGCGTCCCATCCCTTGATGACCTTGGTTGAAGGTGAGGCTGACTGATCGATGCCGTCTTGATGTAGATACCGGATTCTGGATGCAAAGTGATCCAATGAGACATAGCATTACGCTTTTATCCCTAACTTTTGCCTGGACTGCCTTTTCGGGTTTTCAGTCCACCGGGATACCCATTTTTGCCCAAGCCGCCTTTTCAGGTTTTCAGCTTGCCGGGTATACAGATTTTTTCATTTTCATCCCTTCATTTTGCCCGAACCCTTTTGGTTCGACGGGAAGCCCTAATTTTTGCCTAGACATGTCAGCCTAGCGGGTCTTTTTTCATGCGTAGTATTTTTTAACTATGTCGGCATTGGCGGGGTGAGGAAGGTCGTCACCATCCATGTTGGTTAATATCATTGCTCCTCCTGAGAACACATGCTTAACCACAAATGGCCCTTCGTACGTAGGGGTCCATTTGCCCCTTGGATCACTCTGAGGAAGGATGATTCGCTTGATCACCAGATCCCCGACCTGATATTCCTGTGGTCTGACCTTTTTGTTAAATGCCCTGATCATTCGCTTCTGATACGTCTGACCATGGCAGATAGCAGCAAGTCTCTTTTCGTCAATAAGGTTGAGTTGATCAAGTCGTGTCTGGATCCAATCATCTTCGTTCAGATTTGCATCCTTCATTATCCAGAGAGAAGGAATTTGTACTTCGATCGGCAAGACTGCCTCCATGCCATAAACCAGAGAGAAAGGAGTTGCCCCGGTTGACGTCCCAGCTGAAGTACGATACCCATGCAGAGCGAACGGTAACATCTCGTGCCAATCTTTATACGTTACTGTCATCTTCTGCACAATCTTCTTGATGTTTTTATTAGCTGCTTCTACAGCCCCATTCATCTTTGGTCTGTAAGGAGAAGAATTGTGGTGCTGTATCTTGAACTGTTCGCAAAGCTCGGTGATCATCTTGTTGTTCAGATTGGTACCGTTGTCTGTAATAATCCGCTCAGGGACGCCGTACCGACAGATCAGGTTGTGCCGAATGAACCGTGCCACAACAGTCTTGGTTACCGTAGCATAGGATGCTGCCTCAACCCACTTCGTAAAATAATCAATCGCCACTAGGATGAAGCGATGTCCGTTAGATGCCGTAGGTTTAATCTCACCAATCATGTCTATGCCCCACATTGCAAATGGCCAAGGCGCAGTCAGAACATTCAGGGGAACCGGAGGAACATGCACCTTGTCTGCGTAGATCTGGCACTTATGGCATGTCCTGGAATGTTGGTAACAGTCAGCTTCCATTGTAGACCAGTAATATCCTGCCCGTAGGATCTTCTTTGCCATGGTATGTCCGCTGGAGTGTGTACCAAAAGTCCCTTCATGTAGCTCTTCCATGATTCTTTCTGCTTCAGTCTTATCTACACAACGCAGTAGAGTTGAATCCTGGTTTCGTTTGTACAAGACGCCGTTGCTAAGAAAGAACTTGGCTGCAAACCTTCTCAGGAACTTCTTATCATTGACAGATGCTCCTTCAGGGTATTCCTGTGCTTCCAGATATCTCTTCACTTCGTGGTACCAAGGCTTCTCAGTTACCAATTCAGTTTCGAGATCACAACAGTATGCCGGTTCGTCCAGTTTCCAGATGGTGATCCGGGGAGCTTCATTATCCCATTTAACCTTGAACATTGAAGACATTGTAGCTAACGCGTCCGCCAGCTGATTATCTTCTCTTGGAAAGTGCTCAAATGTTATCTCTGTGAAGTGGGGGATCAGGGCCAACACACATTCTCTGTAAGGAATCAAGTTTGGGTGCTTCGTATCCCACTCTCCTTTGATCTGATTGATCACGAGAGCGGAATCTCCGAAGACACTCAGAAATTTGATCCTCAGGTCGATCGCAGCTTGAAGACCCATAATACACGCTTCATACTCCGCCATGTTGTTGGTACAGTTGAAACACAGCCGGGCGGTAAGTGGAGTATGAGTACCTTGTGGAGATACGATTATGGCGCCGATACCATTCCCCAAAGCATTGGAGGCTCCGTCAAAGTGCATAGACCATCGGGATCCTGGTTCAGGTCCTTCATCCGGTCCGGGTATTTCACAGTCAGTTACTATCATAATGCTTTCATCTGGAAACTCGAAGTTCATTGATTGATAGTCATCCACAGCTTGATGTGCTAGGTGGTCGGCCAATACACTTCCCTTGATGGCTTTTTGGGTCGTGTACTGAATGTCGTATTCCGTCAAGATCATCTGCCATCTTGCAATTCTCCCAGACAGAGCAGGCTTTTTGAATATGTACTTTATAGGATCCATTTTTGAGATTAACAAGGTAGTGTGAGTCAGCATATACTGTCTCAGCCGGCGAGCAGCCCATACCAAAGCGCAGCAAGTTTTCTCAAGCAGTGAGTATCGGGTCTCACAGTCGGTAAACTTTTTGCTAAGGTAATAAATGGCATGCTCTTTTCGGCCAGACTCGTCATGCTGCCCCAGCACACACCCCATTGCATTATCAAGCACAGTCAGGTAAAGTATCAAAGGTCTCCCTTCAACTGGTGGCATAAGGATGGGCGGTTCTTGGAGATATTCCTTGATTCTGTCAAAAGCAGCCTGGCATTCATCATTCCAACGTACTACCTGATCTTTCTTCAGCAGCTTGAAGATTGGTTCACAGGTAGCAGTTAAATGTGAGATGAACCGAGCAATGTAATTCAGACGTCCTAGAAAGCCTCTGACTTCCTTCTCTGTCTTAGGAACTGGCATCTCTTGAATGGCTTTGACCTTAGCAGGGTCCACTTGAATTCCCTTGTCACTGACCACGAAGCCTAGCAGCTTCCCAGATCTTACCCCGAAGGTGCACTTGTTCGGGTTCAATCTCAGCTTGTATAGTTTCAACCGGTCGAACAACTTCTGCAGATGATCTAGGTGCTCTTCCTCAGTCTGGGACCTAGCGATCATGTCGTCAACATATACTTCTATCTCATGATGAATCATGTCATGAAATAAGGTAACCATGGCACGTTGGTAGGTTGCCCCAGCATTCTTTAACCCGAACGGCATGACCTTGTAACAGAAGGTGCCCCACTGAGTAACAAAGGTAGTCTTTTCCATGTCTTCAGGTGCCATCTTGATCTGATTGTAGCCTGAAAAACCATCCATGAAAGAGAACACTTTATGCTGAGCTGTATTATCAACAAGGACATCAATGTGGGGTAGAGGGAAGTCATCCTTGGGGCTGGCCCTGTTCAGATCCCTATAATCAACACACATCCTGACCTTGCCGTCCTTCTTAGGTACCGGCACCACATTAGCAACCCACTGAGGGTAAGAAGTTACTGCCAGAAACCCGGCATCAAACTGCTTCATAACCTCGGCTTTAATCTTCTCAGACATCTCTGGACGCATACGACGGACCTTTTGCTTAACCGGAGGGAAATCTTCTTTAGTAGGTAAGTGATGGACCACAATGTCGGTATCTAATCCGGGCATATCTTCGTAGGACCAGGCAAAGATTTCTTTATAATCCTGCAGCATCTGAGTCAACCGTTGCTTCACGCTGAGTTCTAGGTTGGCACCAATCTTCACCTCTTTCTTGTCTTCCTCCGTACCCAAGTTTATTATTTCCACTGGCTCTTCATGGGGTTGAATTGCCCTCTCTTCCTGTTGTAACAGTCTTGCAAGCTCACCAGGCACTTCGCAATCATCTTCACCTTCGTCGGCGGCTAAGTTGATCGGATTTTCGAAGTCATAACTGGCAGTAGCAGAGTCGTTACCAGTGAGATCCAGAGTGGATTGAAACCTGTATGAGTGAGTGTGTGTGTAAATACAGCTGTTTTGCAATATGTAAAGAAAGGAAAGAAAAGGAGCGCAAAATTTGAAATGTGAAGAACGTCCAATGCTTTTATTCATGATATATGATAGTGACAAACAAAAAGCCCTCATAAATAAAACCACGGTGCCCCGGGTAAGACACCGGGCCATATAGTCTCAAATTATTGTTTATTACAAATCAAAAACAAAGAAATTCATTACTGGGGAACAAAAGTTATGGGAGTAAAATCTTTGGCAGTCCAATTAGTCAATCCACCGTCGGCCGTTGGGTAGATCCAGCTATCGAACTCTGACTCCTCCACTTCATCTTCCTCTCCAATAGCATTCACTCCATGAGCAGGTAGGGGAGCTGCCACCACATTAGGCTTGTCAGATGCCTCAAACTGTACCTCCTTGGCGTCAATAAGGTCCTGCAGCTTGTTCCTTAGTGCCCAACAGTCATCAGTAGAGTGCCCCGGGCTATCTGAATGGTAAGCACAGCGAGCATTTGGATTGAACTTGGGGGATGCAGTATTGGGAAACTTTGGAGCCTCCTTGACAGTCACTAAATTGGTGGATAGCAACTGTGGCAGGATTTGTGATAAGGTCATGCTTAACCGGGTAAACTCCCTCCGGGGTCTTTCAAACTTCTGAGGATTAGTTGGCCGAGGAGCGGCAGCAGGTTTGGCAATCATTACCGCACTGACAGATTGGCGGTGTTCAGGTCGCTCTGTTCTCCGGGAGTTATATACAGCACTAGCCTCCTTTTTGAAGGGCTTCTTCTCAGTACTGGAGGAGGCAACTTTCTGTATCTTCCCCGATTTTATACCGGCCTCAATCCTTTCACCAGTCAGGATTAGATCGGTAAACCCAGCAGAGGAATTACCAATGAGATGATTGAAAAATGGACCAGACAGGGTCCCCAAGAACATATCTACCAGCTCCCGATCCGTCAATGGTGGCTGCACCCTGCCAGCCAGGTCTCTCCATTTCTGAGCATATTCCTTAAAACCTTCACCCGACCCTAGCGACATACCCTGGAGTTGGGTACGCGTAGGAGCGAGGTCGGCATTATACTGATACTGCTTGTAAAAAGCAGTGGCCAGATCCTCCCAGTTACGAATGCTGATTCCATCTAGCTGATAGAACCAATCGAGGTGAGTCCCTGAAAGACTCTCCTGGAAGAAGTGGATCCAAAGGTTCTTGTCTGCTGTGTAAGGCTGGATCTTCCTTACATAAGAACGGAGGTGCATCTTGGGACAGGAATCCCCATCATACTTCACGAAGGCAGGTGTTTTGAACTTGTGCGGGATCACCACTCCAGTAGATAACCCCAAGTCTCCGAAATCCAATCCAGGTACCCGTTGAACTTCCACAGCCTTTAATCTGTCTTCCAGCTGTTTGTACCGGTCTTCAGCAGGAGGATACTGGTCGTCGTTGAAGTCTGTTTCAGTATCAGAGCCCACGGGAGTAGGGACCTCCCTTTCTTGGCGACTACCTTCCGTCACAGATGGAGGAGTCCTTTCAGCTTCAACCAAAGTGTTCCCGAGTCTGCGCCCAGTGTTAAATAGCACAGTCCTCCTCTTCTTCTTAGTCTTCTTCAGCAGCATGGTCTTTAACTCTTGTTGACCCTGAGACAAGCCCTTGATCAGCTCCTGAAATTGGGCGTTTTGCGCCTGAAACTGGACGTTCTGCGCCTGAAGAGCCTTGATAGCCGCATCGGTTGATGATTCAGGAGGGTTCATGACGCTGAAATAAACAGCGAAGAACGGTAAACAACCTGAAAAGAAGAGTATTTGTGATGCACATGATGAATGATATGTGTTTATGCAATGCATTCAAGGGTTCGAAAATTCAAATTTGTTGTAGACCAAAAGGAACACACTTTATTATTAAGAAAATCATTGTTTTAATACATCAAAGCCTCATGGGCAAAAGTACAAAAAGATCAAGTCACATCCAAAATATGTTGCGCATCTTCTCTGGAGCTATGTAAGTGTTGAGATTCCTTTCCTCGTGCAACAGGCGAGTGAGCTCCAAAACCTTCTTTTCACTGGCATGCAAACTAGTCTCAAGAGAATTCCTCTCTTCTTTAAGCTGGATCCAACTCTTCTGCATCTCTTCCCAGGATGTGGGCATATCAGGGTGCTGAATAACATGAGACACCTCTCCTTCCAAGGCAGGCTCTTTGATTACTGGAAGCATGTGAGGATAAGGCATCACTAATTTCTGAGAGCGGGCTCGTACCCATTTGAGGTAAGGCTCCAAAGGGATGGAGTTCCTGTGCCCCAGTGTCTTGCTATCTATCCTACTAGGCATCCTCCAAGCTCTGATAAATCTCCGGCGAAGTCCTTGAGTATCGTTGTCGAAGTCAAAAACTATGTCAGGTATCAACATGTCATGAGGACCATCCCTCCGAGCATAACCAAATTGTCTCCAAGCCAGGCATAGACTATAAGTAATACCCCCTCTGATTCCAAGTAAAGGAACATTAGGATATTCCCCGCAACGATCAATGATAGTGACATCTTCTCTGGACCTAGGGCACCAATGTATATCTGCATGTGTAAGAGTCATCAACCGTTGTGACCATCTCAAACCCCGCTCGTTCTTCAGGACTGATTGTGGAAGGTGCGAAATAAACCACTTTCCCAGGAGAGGAGTGCAACACATAAGGACACCTCTTTTTCTCATGGTTCGAGTGTAACATGAGTGAAGGAGGTCTCCCAGCAACGTAGGTACAGGATTCCTGGACATAAAGATCTGGACAGCACTGATATCAATGAGCTGGTCTGGGTTAGGGAACAACACCAACCCATAAACAAGGAGGGCCACAACCTCTTCAAAAGCTTGTAAGTCAAGGGAGTTCCAACAATCATAGGCCTTTTCAAACAGAAACCTGGCTAAGAACCCTTTGATACCACTTCTAACTTCCCAATGTCCCTTGAGGTCAGATAACTGTAGGTGCAAGGCTTTAGCAATCTCTTCAAGCTTAGGTTCCTTTTCTGTACCGTTGAAGGGTAGCTGATCAAGAATAGGGATCTTCAGGAGTCGGGAGAACTCCTCCAATGTGGGTACCAACTGATAGTCCAAGAAAGTGAAACAGTGATGCAGAGGATCAAAGAATTGGAACAGGACTTTTATCATATCTTCCTCAATGTTGGTGTTGACCAAGCTGATGAGGCTTCCATGCCTTTCACTGAATGAAGAGTTCTCAGGAATCCTGGATATAAGCTCCTTAAGCTGAGGAGAGATCCTTACAAGACTGATTGGAATTGTCTTTCTACGAACAGTTTCCATGTCCTACAAAACAAGAACAAAGATGAAAATTCGAACCCCTGAAATGGTTAGTTAATGCATATGATGTTGGATGATGTCATGATGCTATGATTAAACACAGATATTTGCAAAGACAAACATGTAAGGCACACAAGGCACACAAGACAGGCCCTTAAGGTTTAAGGCCAGCATGAGGTCTGGGTAGTACCCTCTTGAAGTTGGTGGGTTCATCCTGTCCTAATCAAAGTAACCGGGTTCTAAGGTTCCCAATATCACGGGATTACTTTCATTGTTCATCGTTTCGATTTAGCCACTGAACTGGCGATCGAAATATTCCAGGAAAGCAACCCTCAATTGAGTGTAGTATCGAGTATCAACCAACCTCGGACTGCACCAAAGTCAGTTATCTCACTACCTTAAAGAGGCCAAGATTGTTCAATTAAGGTTCCTAAGGTCTGTTGATGCTTCATGACACCACATGGAGGCCCCGTACTCTCCTTGACTGACTCAAGGGTTACCGGTACACACCAAAATGCCACATCAACGTAGCAGACTGTTTCAACCATGTCGGTATACCCCGCACAGTTCCCTCACAGCCTTGTTGCTACTTTCTAAGAAGGTATTCCCCAGATCCGGGTTAGGATCTATAGAACTCCCAAGCAACCCACAATTTTAAAGCACACAAGGAAAACAATTGAAAACACAGTTGTAACTAGCCCTAAGGTACACCTCACTTTAAGCTTATCCCCAGCAGAGTCGCCAGTTCTGTGATCGGTGGATCTGGAACTGACTGTTTTAAAGCTGGTTCGCGAAATGTCGCGGAAGCAAGAGTCGCCACCGTCTTTTATTTTCTCCGATAGGAAAGGACAAAAGCACAGAAAAATTCCTTTAAAGAGATTGCTCTCGGTTCGGGAGGTAGGTTATAGAAAGGGAAGGTATTAGCACCCTTTCTATCCATGGTTATCCATGGGCTCTTAGATACTTGCTCATTGTGTTTTCAAAATTGTTTATTTGCTTTTCAATGTGGGTTTTAAAAGTTTCTTTGAAAAATTTCAGTTCGACTCGTACGTCAGAGTGTTTTGAAAAGTTTGTTTTGAAAGTTTTTGAAAGTGTCGGTGTGAAAAAGATTTTGATTTGTTTTGTTTTAAAGAGAGCAAGTATCTATGAGAACCTACCTACCCTAAGGAATTCGTCTGTGTAAATGTCCTTTAAAGTAGTGCCATCCCACCATTGAGAGGTAGGTAGCACCACCGTTGGAGGTGTTCGGGTCAATTCGAGTTTTAGAGATGTGGTGGTCACCAGAGCAACAGTAGGATACCCCAGAAGCTACCCTTATGCCATTGATCCTTTATTTTCCGAGGCAACCGTTTCGAGGCAACTGGATCATGTCATGTACATAAGGACTTACTAGAATGTCCTATACTCGACGACCACCTTTCGAAAGGCAACAGTGAGGCATACCCTAGGGGTGGTGTGTGCGAATTGTGTGTCATTTTCAGTTCATTATTTGTCTTGTCATGCAATGGTGATCTAACGATTCAATTTTATTTTCGGGCATTCATTCTTTCATGCATATTTATTAACAATTATATTTGCGAGAAAATAAATCTAACTATTACAACAGGCGCGGGTCCACATCGCCAAAAAAACCGAACCCGATTTGACTGAAAGTAAAATAAAACGAATAAAATAAAAAGTGCAAGAAATAAATCTAGACTTATTACAAGGCTTTGGGGCATATACAGAGGTATTTAATAAATGCGCGAAATAAAGACTAAACAAAATTAGGGCATTGGACCCTTTTACAAATAATTAAAATTAGTCAAGGAAATTAAAAATTAAATGAAAAAAATAATGTTTTTGTGTTTTTTAGGTTTAAAAGAAAAAAGAGAAAAGTTAATTAAAATTAAAATCCTAGTTCTATCATTTTTTAAGTTTATTATGAAAAAAGAATTAATTTCTAACCTAATTAAATTCTAAACTAATTTATGTACAAATTTTGATTTATAGAAAATAAATAATAAATAATAACATTGTGAGAAAAAGGTTAAAGAATTAAAAAGATATAAAAAAGTAATAATTAACCTAATTCTACATTTTTTGGATTTTTTTATTATGAAAAAAGAATTAAAATTAAAACTAAGACCTAATTAAACTAAATGAGTTATATTTTAATTTATTAAAAAAAAGAATCAAAATTAATTATGTTTTTTTTTGTCTTTTCTGCATTTTTTATGTTTTTTATATTTTTTGTAAGAATTAATTAAATCAGAAAATAAAAACACAAGTAAATTTTAAAAATAATAGAATATAAAGAAATTTAAAAAAAAGAAAAGAAAGATATAACCAGGGGGTGTGGATTTGAATTTGGAGGTGCAAGCCTGGCCCATTTGCTGGCCATTTGTTGACTTTTTTGATTCAGTGTGATGCCTTGACTGGCCTCCACCATATGCTTTCATTCTGATCCCTGGATTAGATCTCCAAGACGCGTGGCCAGTTGATGAGGAGTGTGCATGGTATGTACTAACGTCAGCGCTGCATGGAACCTGGAAAGAAAAAATAGTATTGAATTTTTGCAGGACCTGGGACTTGAACCCAGGTCATTGTGGTCAATAGCGTGTGTCCCTGCCAGCTGAGCTACCATGCATTAGTTACTATATTATAACGCATAAAAAACAAAAAGGAAAACTAGGCGCATTAGTAATTGGGCGCGCAGAATTTAAAATATCCAATCATTATACGCCAGCGCATCATCGTCCTCATTTCCTTTTTTTTCTGAAACACACAAGCCATAAGCAACGGTTTTAACCCGTTGCTGTAGAAGGCCTTTTAGAAAATAGCGAATGGCTGGTTTCCTAATATAAATTAGGCGCGAATAGGTAGATTTCTTCGTCCAGATGCCAGGAATGCAATGGTCATGGTCTTGAGGGCCAATTTTGCAGTATGGTGAAAACCCCAAAATCAAAACTTGAAAACCCTAGAATGTGGGCATGGCAGATTCGCGTAGGATGGACAAAAATGCAATTAAATGTAATCAACAGCTTGGAAACTTCATCATGAGTATGAATATGTACTTAAAAATGCAAAAAGATGCTTAGAATGTAAATCACGATTGCCACATTTTTGTTGTACAGTTTGAGTTGTGTGTACCAATTCAGGGGGTTTTGGAAGATGCTATGAATTGAAATACGTTCAAAATCGTCTCAGGAAGCTATTGGTCCAAAAATTATGGCTTGAGAGGATCCCTAGCATTGATTTCAGTTTTGCCTTTTATGTCCAAAATTTCAAATGTCCAAATGCCTTTTGAACGAGTTTTTTGCTGCACTAGGGTTAGGGTTTGACTCAATGATCATTATGGAATAGACTTGGCTTGCCATTTGACCTTAATCCATGCTTGAGAAAGAATTGGCATTAGGGTTTCATTCATTAACCATTTTTCCTATTTTCTAGCCAAAACCTAGACCTAGTGTGTAAATGAACCTTGGCCTGATTTTTGAGTTGGTTCATGATGTATAGAACTTGTCCAAATTCATTTGACACCATTTCATTGATTTTTAAATTTTATTTGAATTTTCAATGAATTAAAATGAATTAAATCATCAAAAATTAAATAAAATAAAAAAGTCAACATTTGGTCTTGAAATCAACCATGGGCCACGTGTGTGGCATGACAAGGATGGACAAAGTGAGAAAAATGGGGCCCTTTTGTCAAAATTGGATTTTCAAAGATAATTGACTTTTGCCATTTCACAAAATTTTCCCAACTTCTACAAGGCATAACTTGCTCAATTTTTAAGCTTTTCACATGTTCTTGGACATTTTGGAAAGGTCTTTGAGTCCTTTAACCAATGCCTTTGGTCCCATGTCATTTTGATTTACCAATCTCAAGTTATGGTCTTTGACTTAAAGTCCCTTTTTGTTGACTTTTGAAAATGACCTATAATGTTGAAATTGATAACTTTTTGTGAGAGCATTTCTTGGACTTGAAGTATGAAGATGAGTTGTAGGAAATGTCTTCAAAATGAGCTTTGGATGGAATTTTTCTGATAATCCATGTGAAAGTTATGCCCTGGTCAATTTCAGTTGACTTTTTCAGCTGTCCAAATATAGCAACTTCTGCATCTTGATGATTTTCTGAGCCAAACTTTGAGAATCATGATCAAGCATTGATCAAATGATGTTTGTGGCTTCAAAATGATATGTTGACCAAAAATTTGAACTTTTGACTGTCAAATGACCATTTTGCCCCTACAGTTGACTGTAGTGCAATTTAGGGTTTTGACTGTGCAATTTTGAGCTGAATGCCTTGAAACTTGATATGAGGATGCTTGACCATGTTTGTAGGCATATGAGACTTGATTGAGCCTTTGAAAACCTCCTTTTCTTGATCAGACTCAAAACCCTAATTTTGACTGTATGTGAGACTGTTGCACTGCACAACCCTTGAGGAATTTTGTGACCTGGCTTGGCAATTTCTTGAAGAATATGGGAGGGCAAATTTTGGGGTATAACAGGTTTCTTCTCATGATCTCTAGATGCAGCTTTACACGGGCTCATCCTAAAGAAATCTTACACGGGTTCCTTCTCATGATCATCCAGATGTAGTCTAACACGGACTCATCCTAAAATAGCCCCACACAGGCTCTTTCTATTACATTTTCAGACAACGGTTAATTCTAATATCCCCAGCAAGTCATTATGAAGCCTGGATTTCAACCAAAAAGCATCAAACTCTCATCTCTCCAGTAGAGCCTTGGACAACTGAAGTTCCTAGATTCTATTCCCCACAGAGTTTTCCTCAAGTAGGAGAACAACAGAAATCAACCTTCCCTAATGGGCTCCTACTCAAACGGCAGGAACATGCATTCCCCATGCAACGACCTCTTATGAAGCCAGCATCTACCATAGATGGCATCTTTAAGCCCATCTATGACAACTCTCAATCATCTCCTCCAAATGGCATCTGTAAGCCCATTCCCTACATGATCAACCATCACATCATCGAGTGCAAATTTCTGGGCACTCTAGTGTTCAATCATCTTCCACCTTTAGATCACGAAAGGCAAACAAGCCAATCTAATTCTTCAGGTTTAAGAAGATTGAACATGGGCAACTGTTGTACCCTAAAATTTACCCTCTCATGTTTTTCAAGGTTTTTTCTTGTATGGGTGATTACAAACACTTGCTTAAAGAAAATAAGAATTTTGAAAATAAACAAGGTATCTTCGATTGACATTGAAACAAGGTATCTTCGATTGGCATTGAAATAAGGTGTCTTCGATTGGCCTTGGGACAAGATGTCTTCGATTGGCATCTGAGTAGGTTGTCCTTCGATTGGCACCTGGATAAGGAGATTCGATCGGATGTCCAAAATCCTTCAATACAAGCTTGGTTCATAAGACTTCGACTGAGCATGGGCTGTTTCATGCCTGATTCGATTGACAAGGAAATGACTTTCCCAGTGCGCGCCTTCAGCATACAAGGCTAAGACTTCTTCAGTTTTGCCTTCAATACACTAGGAAAAAAGCTTCTTTCGACCCACAAGGCAAATACCTCCTTCGTGCCTGATTCGATTCACCAGGGAATGGCCTATTTTATGCTTGCTTTGGCCTCCCTCACGCTAGCATCCACAAGGCATTGGCTTTCTTTGTGCCAGCTTCGACTGGGCAATGGTCCCCTTTGAAACAGTTTCAATTCCACATCTAAACACACAATTCTTCATCTTTTGACACCTAGTAAGTCCTATTTGAAGGACACATAAGTGATGCCTTTGAAGGACATGCACTTGGTCCAGTCGAAAGACATACAATGGTTGGAGACAATTTTTGCTTGCTGGCCAAAGTCTTGCATACTTCCAGGACCAAGCCTCATGCACAAGCACATTTATGCCAAAGGAAGCTTCGACTGGCCAGAATGAGGTCTTTTGATTGGGCTAGTTGGGTAGTGTAAGAGCTAATCGAAGGACAAGGTAACTCAGAGCCATCAGGAGCAATTCAGAGCCAATCGAAGAGCAAAGGTCTGAGGGGCTTTCGAAGAATCCCTGATAAGGGAAAACTATGAACAAATTAGAATTGGAATTCAGAGTCATCGAAAAGAACAATACTCTGACGAAGAGAATTATGAGCAATTCGAATTGATGCAGATGGTGACTTAATTGAAGAAACTCTGAACAATTGGAATTCAGGGTCATCAAAGATCTGAGAAATTTGAATTGATGTAGATGAGTTCAATCGAAGGAGCTATAAGAATGAAATCAAAGCCATTCGAAGGAGGAAACTCAAGGCCAATCGAAGGGAATGGCTTGAAGGTATTCAAAAGAATGAAGTATGTCCAGGTTCATCCCAAAGTTCAAAGAGGCATGAATATTTCAAAAATGGAAGTCTTTTAATGTGTCTGATTTTTTCCTTCAAAGCATGGTTAATGGCTTCCCTTTCCATTTCTATTCACCCTCCATCTCCTATAAATACACATACAAACGCACAAGGAAAGGGACAGACACTGCCTCATACACGCACACGCTGCCTCAGAAAAAGCATACTAAATTCTAAAAATTTCATAGTTCGAAACTAGTTTTACAGGTGCTCAGTCCAAACTAATAAATCACGCCTTGATCCTGAGATCTCCAGGGGCATCTCCAACACCACATATCCATACATTACTATTGGTAAGGAAAAAATGTAAAGAATCAAATTTTCCATTTTTTGCATGTCATATTAATTTGCATTCAGAATCGAAGGACCTGGGTGTGACACCCAGGTCCATGTATTTTTTTAATCTCTAACTCCTATATTGCAGATCTAGCCTAAACAGACCAATGCGCACATAATCTAAAGAACTGGGTTTGACACCCAGGTCATTCTTTTATTTTTGCTAACATTTTTTGCAGATCCAGTGCCCTCCACAGGCAATCCATCAGGGACTTTCAATAAGGCCCTTGACTGGATCGAAAGCCACATCCTTCCCTGGATTGAAGGATTGCATCCTTCACTGGATCGAAGGATAATCTCCTTCACTAGATCGAAGGACACCTTCCTCTGGATCAAAAATTGCCTCTTCGTTGGATCGAAAGTTGCCTTTTTCTTTGGATCGAAAGACTTGCTTTTCTTATATTTTTATTTTTTATGTTACTTACTTCTTTTTAGTTTCCTTTTTTAAATTAACAATAAAATAAAATCACAAAAAAAAATTAGGTTAGTATTTTTTTAATTAAGTTAATTAAATAAATTAATTAATTACTTTAACCTTTTCTTTAAATTAAAATTAAGTAGACTTAGGCTTTGTTTTCTTTCATAAACAAAAACAACCAAAAGATTTTTTTTCCTTAGGATTCTTAGACGTTCTTTCCCATTTCTGCACATTATTACATTTTATTTTTTCCCAAATTATTGTAACTGCTCACAATATGTAATAGAATTAACTAGGGCTCTTTACTGCTTTCCTTTATTTTCCCCCATAAAGTTTAGACATGTAAATACCCCCTCCCCGAAGCATTATAATAGCATAGATTTAGATTCTTGCACTTTAAATTCCTGTAATATTTAAACTGCTTAGATGTATGCATAATAGGATTGTATGATAAGATTAATAATCAAACATTGGCAAACTTAACACAAGACTAAAATAACTGAATACAACACACCTTGCACATATACACCTCTAGGGTATTCCCACTTTGGTTGCCTTTCAGAAAATAAAATAGTCATGTCCCTCGAAAATGAGGACTGTGATACGGTGGCAGAACCGACTGTTTAATACTGGTTTTGTGTTTGTGTTTGCAAATGTTGTGGTAAGCAAGAGTCGCCACCGACTTTTCTTTTATCCAAGTTAAGGAAAGGGTGAAAAGAACAAAAAAAAAACTTTCTAGATTTTGAGTAAGGGGGGTAGATTATGGAAAGGGAAAGTGTTAGCACCCTTTCCATCCGTAGTTATCTACGGGCTCTTAGAGGTCTGCTCATTTTGAAATACCTTTGTGCTTTGCGCGTTTGAAAATATTTGGAAAATTCCTTAGTGCAGCTATTTGCTTTGCATTTAACTCTTGTATCAGTCCTCAAGAGTGTTAACAAAGCAAATGCTTTTGAAAATTGTTTTTGAAAAGTAGTATTTGTGTAAGTGCAAAAAGTATTTTTGAGCAAACTTCTAAAAACTATCTACTTTTATACTCGAAAAGGGTCGTTGTTTTCCTCCTATCCTTTAGACAACGCTATCCTACTATTATTGAGTAGGTAGCCCTATCATTGGATGTTTGAGGGACATCGAAGGGACATTTACAGTCACGAAGGTAACTTGTGAGACGCTTTAGCAATTTTCTTTAGGGACTAGATCATTTACCGAAAAGGCAACTGTAGGATCATCGGGGGACTATGATCTTTTGATTTATGGGTCTTTGCTAAAGCGTTCCTTCCTCATGACTGTTTTATTTCTTAAAGGCAACCAAAATGGGGTACCCTAGAGGTGTATATGTGCAAGTGTATTATGTTCAGTTATTTTTGTATTTTTGTTAAGTTTGCTAACATTTGTTTCAATCTTACCATACACGCCTAATTACTAGCAGTTAATATTGCATAGAAAAATAAAATGCGGAAGATAAAACCTAGATTATTACATGGCTTCGGGGATGGGGATTTACAAAATTTGGGAGTGCAAAAATTAAAAGCAGAAAAATAAAAAACACCTAATTATAATCTATTACATCCTGAAGGCAGTTACAGTAACATAATAAATGCGGAAATATGAGTAATACGCGAAAATACGTTCTAAAACTAGTAAGAGAAATCTGTTTACTTATTTTTGATTTAAGAAAAACAATTAAGTTAAAAAACAACCTTAAAAATCTATTTTAGTAAAATAAAATTAAATAAGTTTTTTTGGTTTTTTATTATGAAAAGAAAAATTAAATCTAAATTAAATCCTAATTCTAATTTATTTTAAAATTGAGAAAGAGTTAAAGTTTTAATTAAATTATTTACAAAATTAGTTTAATTAAGAAAAGAAATAAAAACTAATATAATATTTTTTATGATTTTTTTATTATTATTGTTAATTAAATAAATGAAAACAAAAATTAAAAAAAGAAAATATTAAAACAAAACAAATGGGCCTGGGGTTATTCAACAAAACAAGGGGTGCTGAGTTAAATTTGCGCTGGGCCCAGGTGTGAAAGCCCAAGTCAATCCTTGGATCCAGTGAGGGCTAGCTTCCAGGGTGCATGATGAACCTTCAGATAGGATGCCTTAGATCTGATCAGAGGACATCTGGTGGTTGTGATTTGCTGGAGCATGATGAGCACTAGGCTATGAGAAACATTGGATGTTGTATGAAAATGGGAAAATGTTGGATCTGGGGCTCGAACCCAGGTCCTCCCCTTCAAAAGCGTGCCCCATTACCAACCGTGCTGCCAATTCAATCATGCACATGATAACAATAATATATTATATACAAAAAATATTAATATATGGATTTTTTTTTAAAACGCGTGCAGTATTCAAACTGGACAATCAGAGGCTGACACATTTCATCTCCTACCTCTCTCCGTCGTCTTAGGTAAAAATACCTATAGTGACAGCTTTCTGTCCGTCACTGTAACCCCTGCATTCGAAACAAACAAAAATACGCAACAAAAATGAACTTTGAGGCCATGGATCGATTGTGTTCAACCTCCTAAGCACAATAGTGCCCCTGGTTTGGGCTAATTTTGCCTGTTCTGAAAAGCCCCAATTCTAAGGTTCAAACCCTAGAAATGGCAACGTGCAGTTCCTGTACCAAAACTGCAATCCAACCATACCAAAAGCTTGCAAATACTCAAATGATTAAATATGCATGGTCAAAACACATTGATGTTACATGAATTGCACAAAACGAATTTAAAAAATGAAGCAAACCGTGAGAGTTGATTGACGCATTTCGTGGTATCTCAGGGCCTGGTAATGATGGTAAACGCTTAAGGGAATCTCCAGGAGTGAGTTTTGATCTTTTGTTTGGGTTAAAACGAGTTGGAGCTGCGTTTTTGAGTTTAGCAACTTTGATATTTTTTGCAAAAAATCGTGTAGAGTTTTCAGGCTGTGTGTCTGTCCTGAGATGCTTGCTAGATGCTTGTTTATATAGAGAGGAATGAGGAGACAAGAAAACAAAGGTTTAAATCAACCTTAAAGCAAACGTTTCAAAGCCATGAATGAAATTTGTAACTTTAGCAAAAAACAAGGAAACTTGTCATTTTTTGAATTTGAATGAATGTGGACATGGCTGCAAGAAATCTTGGGCTTCAAGGCAAGCTAAAACACAGCACAAATGCCAAAACCTATTTCCAATTATTTTATACACTTTATTTTATATTTATTCGAAATAAATTAAAATAAATGTGTACAAAATAAGTAAAAAAATGTAAGGCATGGTAAGAGTTTTTTTGGAGGTCATCTATAATCTTAGAAATATGTTTGAAATCCAAGAGATTGAGCCCTTGCCTTAAAATTTCAAATTTGCTCAAATGCATAATTCTTGAAAAATCCCAAATTTTCCCAACTTGGCAAAGCCATAACTTGCTCAATTTATATCTCATGATAATGATCTTGGACTTTTTGGATAGCCTAAGATGTCTACTTCAAACCCTCTTTTGGTCAATTTTACATTTGAAGATTTTATCGTGATGTAAAAGGTCTTGGCAACAAGTGGCTTTTGTTGACTTTCTGAAAATGACATGTAATGTATGAGTTTGTATCTTTCAAATGGTGCATTTCTTGGACTTGAGGACTGAAGAGAAGTTGTAGGTAATGCAATTCTCTTCAATATGAGCTTTTATTGGGGAAAAATGGATGAAGTATGTGGAAGTTATGCCTGGTTAAAGTTCAGTTGACTTTTCCTATAGAAACTCTAATTTAGCAATTTTTGACTTTTGATGAATTATGAGAATTTCTTGAGGAATCATGATCAACCATTGATCAAATTATGGATATTACTTCAAAATGTTGAGTTTGACCAAAAATCTTGAAGTTTGATTGTACATGGGCCACAATTGACTTTTGACCTAGTACAATTGATTTCTAAGCATTTGAGTAATTGACTGAGCAAAATTGTAGTGCAAGGCATGAAATTTGTCATGGATAATCTTGAAGACATAATAGGATCATGAAAAACATTTGAGACCTAAACTAGAGGTTAATTTCCTTAGGAGGAGAATTTGTCTGGTCAATTCTTAGTCACCCTTGAGCAATTTGGGGACCTCAATGGGCATGCCTTGAGTAAAATGAGAGGGCAAATTTTGGGGTACAACAAGGACGCTTTAGCAAAGACCCTTAAATCAAAAGATAATAGCCCAACGATGACCCTACAATGTTGCCTTTTGGTAAATGATCTAGTCCCTTAAACAAAATTTCTAAAGCGTCTCTATATGTGTTGCCTTTATGACTGTACGTCCCTTCGAATGTCCCTCAAACATCCTGCGATAGGGTTATCTACTCACTAATAGTAGGATAACACTGTTTAAAGTATAGGAGGAAAAGAATGAACCTTTTCGAGTATAAGTAGATATTTCATAGATGCTTGCTCAAAAACAAATTTTTACACTCACACAAAACATTTCAAAAATACTTCAAAAAAACACTTTATCAACACTCTTGAGGACTGATACAAGAGTTATCATAAAGTGAATCTCTATACTAAGGCATTTTCAAATACTTTTCAAACACACAAAGCACAAGGTATTATTTCAAAATGAGCTAAGCATCTAAGAGCCCATAGATAACTACGATGGAAAGGGTGATAACACCTTCCCTTTCCATAATCTACCCCCCATACTCAGAAAATTCTAGAAAAGGTCTTTTTCTGTTCTTTTCACCCTTTCCTTTTTTGGATAAAAGAAAAGTCGGTGGCGACTCTTTCTTACCACAACATTTGCAAACATAAATGTAAAACCAGTATAACAGTCAGTTCTGCCACCATATCACAAGGGCCATCTAGATTTAGGTTGATAAAGTCCAATTTAGGATTTGTGCAATCAAATTGCGTTGAGAATTCTATGGGGGTTTCAAGATAAATCCAATTGGGGTTTTCTTCCAAGATCAAGGATTAATTTGGGAGTTTTTCACAAGATTGTACAATTTGGATACAACCGAGTGAAAGATTTAAAGAACGGGGGTTTATGTGAAAGGAGTAACGGTACTCCATAAGAACCTCTTTGAAAATATGTGTATTTTGGCTATAAGGAAATATTTACACAATAGATGGTGGAGATGAGAAAAGAAGTATTTTTTTACAATTTTTGCACCCGCCGAGGTTGCGAGCCTTTTCTGTCTACGTGCCATCTTTTATGCAATAGGAGATCAGGGCACTCGTAGTTCTTCTAAAAAATTTTGAAAAATTTTGTGTGTTGGTTAATTTTAAGAAAAAAGTTTTAAAGAGAAAAGCCAAAGCGGCAAAAATTTGAATGAGGTTAATGACTTTTAGTCTTTCAAAAAGATGTCAAAGTATTATTAAATTGATTAAAATTTGATTAAGAAAAAGGTTTTTGAAAATGCATGGACCTAAGTCTAAGTTTATTATGAAAGCGGTTCAAGATAGAAAACAAGAATCCTTTGAAAAAGGGAGAAGATCTTAAAATTAAAGAAGATGGGAGGAGATGAAGAGACTATCCTATGTACACAAAGTAAAAGCTAAGGTAAGTAAAGGTCTAACCAAACAAGAAGCCAACACTTGACATTATGAAGTCAATATAGAATTCTCATCCTTTGGACTAAAAGCCAAAAGTACCAAATAGACCAAGAGCATACCAATCATCCATGTGAAAATAAATCACAAGCAAAGAAGTATAAAATAAACCCCAAGGTTTTAAAACCCAAATCAAGATCTTCAATATTGAGCCATGTTCCATATAGATCACTTAAGGCCAACAGAATAATACCTGCACACAGAAGATTTCCCAATACAAGCAAAATAACAATGAAATAACATAAGATCCAAAGGTCTCTAGGTCTCAAAGTGTCAAGGAAAAGCTACTAATCCTAAGTCCAAGAGGTCCACGAATCCAATATGCCAAGGATAATAACCAATAATCCATGAAGAACCTTAAATCTTTTAATGTTCAAGTTGGTTATTAAGTTCTTAAGAAGAAAAAGAAAAGCTCAAGTGAGCAAAGATAAAATGACATAAAAATAAATGCTCAAGTGAGCAAAAGGAAAATAGCATGAAATGTAAATGCTAAAGATAAAAGTGCATAAAGAAAATAAAAGCATAAAAATAAAAGTATAAAGATAAAGGCATAAAGATAAAGGAATAAAGTAAAGTTAATTGTCAATGGTTAGTAAGTTAATTGTTAATAGTCACAACACAAGGCATGATCAACGATGATTGAATGATGATCTTAGACCAAAGATAATGAAAACTCATTAGAAGATTGATAAAATCAAAGCTTCCTAACAAATTTTTCATAGATATTGGACTAAAGACGACCAATTAACCATACTTGGGTTTACAAACATAAAGTTTGAAGCACGAATGATCATTTTCCAAATCGGGACAAATTTAGCACTATGTTAAGAAATCGTAAGTGGACTTATGTAGAAGTCACACCTATTTTGAGGCCGGTCAATAGGAATATATGTACCATACATGTTAGAGGCATGGTAGAAACCAAGCTCCTAAAACATGTAGCACAAGTAAAAACAAAAGCAAAGAAAAAGGGATGAAGAAGAGATGAACTCCATAATAAATGATCAATAATGATTGAAGATTGAACTTAGGTTAAAATTGATGAAGACTTGTTAGAGGATTGATAAAATCGAATCCTCCTAATAACAAGCTTCAAAGGTCTTGAACCATGGTTCAATAATCAATCATACTTGGACAATTTCAAGCCTAAAGCTTGGGCCACTAATGATCACTTAAAAAGGAAATAAGAAGGGGATAAGATGTAGATGGGAAAGGGAATGGAGTAGAGATAGACAAAAGTTAAATCCCACATTTGAACCAAAGAATTAATCAAGCTATCATTAAAATCATTCATCTATTTTGGTGGAGTTTAACTCAACACCCAAGATTCAATGATGTTACTAAAGCTTGTGATTAAAGTTCACATGGTCCAAGATCATCCATATTATATACAAAAATAAAATTGCAATTAAAACAAAAATATATTAAGAAAAATGATTTAAAAAAAGGTTTTAAATTGAAAATAAAAGGGGAAAAATCAAATCTCAATCAAAACTTAAAATAAATGGGATCCAGAGACCTGGAAAATAAGAAATACCTCAAAGTATATTCACAATTTTTTTTATATTTTTTAAAAGTCAGAAATTATTTTTAAAAATTGCAAAATTAAGTGAAATAAACCAAAAATCATAAAAAATAGAAAAATTATAAATAAAAATTAAATGAGGTCACCATGACTTGCCAAAATATCATTGGATCCTTTCATATTTTTTTTCCATAATTTAAAAGGTATCAAAAATATTTTTAAACTAATTAAAATAAGGCAAACAATGCAAAAATTATAAAAATATCAAACATCAAAATAAAAATATAAAAAAAAATAGTCACAAAGTAAAAAATAATTCAAAGTATATTTGTATTTTTTCTCATAATTTTTGAATAAAAAATAAAAGAGTTATGAATTTTTAAAGATAAATGAATTAAAAAAAACAGAATAAAAATAAGAAAATATGAGAGGCGTCGGATCCTTCTCATTTAACCAATGTGGAAAATCCAATAGCCAAGAAGCATGGATGCACAGGGAACACAAACAAGTCAGTCCAATGAAAACATTTCATTTGTCACGCTTTCATTGGTTGAGGATGACACATTGGTCATCTTCAACCTCAAACTACTCTGCAACTAGGGCGAAGATCAAATTCTTTAAAGTGTAAATTTAGACGCTCATAGTGGTATCATTGGATGCATCTATTCAAGACAATATCAACCATATCCTCACAAAAAATTTATTTAAATCACAGCTCAATCGTTTTGGAAATTACCTGAGAGAAAATGCAAAAGGAAATTTAAAAGTTCAAGCTCAAATCGCCATGAAAATTCAAACCAGAAGAAGCATAAGCTTCAGAGAAGAAAGGACTACATCCTAACAATTTATTTGAGATGATTTGGTTGAGAAATCTACCTAAACGAAGTTCACTTCAAATGCCTCTGAAAGTGAACTTCCGTGGCTTGATTTTAAGCCCGAATGGCTTGGTTTTTGTTGTGAAAAGTTTGTATGATCACTACTACGGAAAACCCATTTAAAAACGGTTAGAAAATCCATATAATCACGTAGGTCCAATCGTTTTTGTGTAGAGTGTTATTGTAAATGTGTTACTTACAATCACGGTCCTGGAACCGTTGTAGTATACCGGAAAGTTCGTGTGATATCACAATGTTTAGTTAACTTAACCATTGTTGTATGTCTTTTAATAAAATAAAAAAAATAGCAGTAGAATAACAATAGCAGTAAGAACAATAAGAACAACAAAAAGAACAACACGAACAACAAGAACAACATGAACAACAACAAGAAAAAAAACAACAACAACAAGAACAACAAAAACAAGAAGAAGAACAACAAGAACAACAAAAACAAGAAGAACAACAACAATAATAACAACAACAACAAAAAAAACAACAACATATAACAACAATAATAATAACAATAACAACAATAAGAACAACAACAACAACAATATCTAAAAAAAGAACAATAAGAACAACAACAACAACTAACGTTGCTAACTTTAATCAATACTTTCCTTGTCTCATTCAAGATGGAGAATAGATGCTTTCGAGTTTTTCTTATGAAAGAAATGATATTTTCGAGCTTAGTTTAGTGGAAAAATAGACTGTCATAAATGAAAGATGATGTTTGAAGGTAGAAGATGAAGTTCGTCTAAGTTGGAAGTTTGTCTAAGTTTTAGGTTTCACGCAGATCGCTAACGGTGGTGTCATGAGAATTGATAGTCACTTGAATGGATGATTCAGGTTTATTTAAGGATGGTGAAGAAACTCAATAATCACGCTACATAAAATAACGATTGTATTAACTAACCTTTTTTATATGTATTTTAATAAAATATAAAAAATACAGCACTAGAAAAGCAACAACATCAAGATTCGAACTCATGACCATGTGCGCTACATAAAATCACGGTTGAATTAAATACCTGTTGTTGTATGTCTTTTAATAAAATATAAAAAATACAGTAGTAGAAGAACAACAACATCAAGATTCGAACTCATGATCATGCGCCAATTTTTACCACGGTTGAAACTTCCAACTGTGGTGAAAAGTGGCTTAATTTTGAAGAAAAAGCACCTAGTAGAATAGATTCTACCATGGTGGATCCTTTGACGTGGTGACTTAGGTCTTATTGTTTCCATTTTTTGTAGTAGTGGATGATCAATAATGAAGTATATGAAGAGAGTTTTGAGAAAGAAGGCTTGAAATGTTGAAATGGATTTTCAAATTTCAAGCTTCGAGTGTGACTTTGGCAGGGTGATTTTGGCTATCCAGGCTTGAGGAAATGAAAGAGGAATGATCCCCTATTTATATGAGAGTGAATGGTGATGAGATTTGAAAACAATTGTGAGAAAATCGTGCAAACCAAGCTAGCCCGATGATTGCAAAAAGTGTGACTCCATATGCATCAAAACTCACTCAAAACTTGTGTTTCAATGCTTAAACAAGTCTTAAAAACTATGTTAATCACGTTTAAGTGGAAAATACACATCAATTTGGTCATTATAAGTCACATTATCCAATTTGAATCTAATTGTGTTGGAAAAACCAATTTCAAGATGCCATCTTTAAATCCACGGGGCAGCTTGCTCAGGAGGCTTTATGGCATCATTCTTGTTGCCTTTAAAAGACCTCATCGCAATCTTTACAATGTGCCAAGAAAGTATTCATTTGGATACCTGAGCTAAAAGTTGTGCCATGTTGAAATTAGAAAAAACCAACTGCATTTTGATACTTAGAAAAATTCTAAGTATGGAGCTTTAAGATAACCTATAATGTTTTGCCAACTTACATGGTCTTCCATCCAAAATTAGATCTTGATCATTGAATATGAAATGAAGTAGGATCCAAAAATAGAATTATGGAATTGAGATCACTCAAAAATAATAAAAAATGAGGGAGTTATGGTCTTCGGAAGATGGTGAAAATTTCTTGAGAAATCCACAAATAACCTATAATGTTTCAATAAATTCCATAACTTTCCACACCTTTTTAGTTCTTAATCTTTGAATCAAAGTTGTAGTGGGCATCCTCAAGTTTCTTATGAGAAAAGAATGAGCTCAAGGAGATAAAAATTGACCAAATTATAATCTTTTGAAGTTAAATTAAAGAGTTCAATGGCTTTTTCAAAGGACTTGTAATTTTCTTCAAACTTAAATGATCTTATACTCAAAATTGCCCCTTGATTATTTAATAGAAGTTGTTAGGGACTATTTGAAAAAACAATGACTTTGGAATCACTTCAAAATCAAAAAAATTTAGCAAGATATGGTCTTGGGAAGTTGACAAACCCTTACTCAAAAATTACAAAAGTGATTTGTAACATTATTCAACTTAGACGAGGTTCTCTTGACAATATCTTAGTCTTGCACCCTTTGTGCAGAGATAAAGTGTTAGAATAGAGGACTTTCGACTCTGGTTGCCACTAGAAACCCTATTCTGATTAGAAATCCAATGTTGTTAAAGCTTTGATCCCAGGTGTTTGTATACACATCATGTTAATGTCATTATTAGCATACATGTTCCCTCGTTTCCAAGCATCATTTCTTTGATTCCAATTGTTAAGCCGCTAAAAATGAACATTGTTAATAAAGATACCATGGCTTAATAATAGGAATTAAAACATATAAACTCGTGGAAATACGAGAACATGGCATTTGTATTGTATGTCATGCATAATTTTGCATTTAATTTTTCCATTTCATAAGTTTCCCAGGAGTCTTACTCAAGGTCCTTTGGTCTTCAGAAATAAGGCGTCTCATCAGTACAATGCTCGAGATAACACTCGTGCTAAGAGAATATGGAAAACATTAAGCAAGAGATATTTGAACTCCGCAAAGAGGTAACTACTTTGAAGGCTGGTATAGAGCATACAACTACTTTGGTTGAAACTTTGGTTGTCGCCCAAGTCAATCCTGCTAGGAAAGAAAAAGAGATGGCAATGGTCTTCACAGAAACTATGAAATCATTCTTTCATGAGAAAGTGATAGTCAATGCACCTAGTGATTTCCCTGAAAAGGTGAATATGGGAATGCTTCTAGAAGAATATGTTCGAGAGGGGCGTTTATCTAAAGAAGGTTGCTCAGCTAGTGGTGTGAAGAAGTTTGGTAATGATTTTTCCAAGAAAAGAACTAGAGGAAGAAACAATCATCGTCCGAATCAACACTTTTCTCCTATCATCGTTGTGTTCAATTTACCTCATACAACTTCAGTTCATCAACAGAATCAACAAGTTTCTAATCAGAGGAAAACTCAGTTTGATCCAATTCCAACGACCTATACATAGTTGTTTCTTGTCTTGATGCAGAGGAATTTGATTCAGACTCGACCTCCACCGAAGATTTCTGAGAAGATGCCTTGGTACTACAAGGCTGATTTGACCTGTGCCTTTCATCAGGAAGCCCCTGGGCATAGTATTGAAAATTGTTATCCATTGAAAGATGAAGTCCAAAAATTGGTCAGAAGTGGTATCTTGTCATTTAAGGACGTTGGTCTTGAGGTTAAAGTCAAGCCTTTGCCGAAGAATATACATGACTAATGGTTACTCTAAGTTTTAAAGGATGTTTTCCGCAACTTAAGTCTAGATGGAGAGTCTTATCAGTTTATTAGCATTTTACTGCTTTCTTTTTCGTTTGTAATTTTACTTGTATATCATTGCACTATTTTCACTTAATAACTTGTTTGCATTTGAATGATTATCTTAATATAATGAATATGTCTGTCTTGAAGAGACCCATTCGTTTCACTCATATTTGTTTTCAATTTTAAATTTCTTTTTCTGTATTATGATACCAACTTGTTACCATTTCTCTTTCCTAGGTAGAGATTGGAGGGAGGATGATGATATTGAAAAATGCAAAATTTCTAGTTGTATGCTTTTGAATAAACCCTGTTGATAGTGTACAAGCATTGTTTCAAATCCCCAAACACCGGAGATATAAGGAAGATAATCCCTTGCTAACCCCTTTGAGCCCTGAAGTAGGAGTTTATTTTCTATATGAAAAACCCTTACATTTAACCAGGGGCAGGGTAGTCTTCATTTAATTTGACCGAGTGTTCAAATTTCAAAAGGAATGCACTTCTGAAGATCAACCATAATGGTTATCTTTCACAAATCATAAGGCCAGAAAAGGTGAAACTACAATGGTTATCTTTCATCCATTAAGGAACGAGGAAGTCATCACCCTTTCAACAAATCAAGATAAGTCAATGTCACACAGTTTGTTCAAATCAAAAAGAAAATAAAAACAAAAGCCCACTAAGTCAAGTAGCTTAGGCAAAAATTAGTGCATCCCGCTGGACTTCAAAATAAGAATTCAAAAGAATTAGTCCAGGAAAAAGTTAGGGAAAATAAAAAGAAAATAAAAAAGCGAAAAATATGTTACAAAGAAAGGACTACAAAACAAAAGTCCTCAACAAAGAACAAATTTGTGTGACTGCAAAAACACGAAGACAAAAAGGGGTGACTGTAACTTCGAAAGCCTCGCTTGTTCCTTAAACTATTGCAAGATCCTTTCTGAGAATTGAATCCTCGTGTTGAATTAACTGAACATAGGACTGGAGAATGTCACGAAGAATGGGTGGGCACAAATAAACTTTGAGCCTTAAAATATTTTTTCTGAAAACCGTGAATCAGGCCACGTTACAACCCTTAAAAATCCTAATTGAAGAATGGTTTATTTCGAAAGCATAATTCAATGAGATAGCGTTTCCGGACTCCCATGAGTTTTTCTAAATAGTTTGTGTTTGTATCATATGCTTTTGTTATCTTTCATACAAAAAAAACCAATGTCGCATCTTGGCTAGTGATTCACTCACAAGGTTTTGCGACATATTTTCAATAAAATCTTCAAGACTTACATAACATTTGCATTAGAATTATCATTCTCAGATTAAACATTTTTCTACTTGTAAAACAATTGTTTAATATCAAGGAAGCTTACATTTGAGTATCAGCAAAGGGAATGTGGCCTTGAAGATCCGTTGAGCAAAGAGTATGTAACATTCAATCAATCTAGAGCAGTTACGTCGATATTTGACAAATCTCTAGTAGCCCGTTGGTCGTCCAGATTATCTTAGATGCATGCAGTCTAGGGAAAGGTGTAAAGGTTATCTTGATCAGCACAGTAAACTTGGGACACCAAAGTTGCTTCCAAGGGAATTTCCAGATTTTTGTCAAGATGGTTACTATGTTTTCCCCTAAGCCAAGAATCTTCCTTAAACAGAGTTGCTCTTCTAATCTGCCTCGTAGATGTGTGCACGATTTATCATACAATTGTTAATCACGTAGTGGTTTTTCACCAAGTTAATTATATGGTGTTGGGTTTGTGTGGTTTGATACCTTTCTCCCATATTCCCCAGTTAAATCTTGATTCAGGTTTCTCCAGCTGAGTGTGATTCCTCTTCCCCAATAGGGTTGTGATCAAGCAGAGATTATAAAGTTGTGTAGCATTTGCTTAGTTGTTGGATTCTTTCTCCCTTTGTGTTGAGAATTAATGTAGAATCTCTTGCAGAGCATTGCTTCCTCCAGTTATGTCCTTATTATTGTTATGTGCTCCCCAAGTAGCCAAACAAGGGAAATATCTTTTCTAAGAAGTGTTGAGGCAACTATTAACTTTTTGGGTTTTCTCTCGCCACGTGTTGAGTCTAATTTAAAATCCCCAAGAGATGACTTTTTGCTATGATGTTAACTTCTTAATTTCCCTAGATGAGTCGAGGATATTTTTTCCATTGAAGGTTGTTATCCCCATGAAGTTCCTTTGACCTTCCATAGAGAAGTTTGTACAATCGCTTTTATTGGTATTAAAGAATGTATTTGGGCTCCCTTCGACATGCATGTCTTCATCTTCCCTAATGAGGTCAGTACGACATCTCCAGTTGAAGTCTAGATGATGTGGAATTGCTTTTCCTATTGAAGTTTGTATGATATTCCCCGGTGAAGCATGAAGGAGTTTGTTATATCCCTAAAGCTTTACAATTGATTGCTATCAGATTGTGATTTGAATATTTTCAAGCCATGTTTCTTTCCAATGAAGTTGAGCCTTGAAGTAGGACTTTCTTTCCTCAGTTGGTAGCTTACTCTATTATGGATTTTCCATCTTGGATGTGATTTAGCCGAGTGTTATCTTTACCCAAGTTTGTTTTGTCTGGTTATCCCCAGTGTAGTACGTATGTTTTGTTAGCATACATATACACGACATACATTCATGCATTCATTCATTCATACATACTTCATGAATAGCTGAATTAAAATTCATTGCTCATTTTGCTTTAATTGATGTTTCCGTTGATATCTTATCCTTTTTGCAGAGCTGTGTTATCCTCTCTCCAATAGAGTGTCAACCTTTAAGCAAAAAGAGTACATCCTTTTGCCTTCCACACTGAACTTATTCCTCGTGGGCGAATTTTGCTTTAGCCTTCCTACCAGCTCATTACTTGGATGAAATTGATCCCCATTTGAGTTTATTCCTCATTAGATGGTGTTTTGGTTGACTGTTTCACTCCGGCTTGTTCCTGGTTTGAATTTTGGTCCCCGGCAGCAATGTTGTTTTTATCTCTCTAGGCAGTGAAACCTATATTGAGAATGTGCATTTATTTTGCACGTGAAGATTTTATCTCCTCAGCAAGAATGTGTTGGTATTTCCCTAGGAAGTCAAAATTCATTTCCCAGCAGTGTCATTATAATCCTTCTCATAACAACGAGTAGCGGTCTCTTTATTTGAGCAACCTGTACTTATCCAGTAAGTCTATTAGTACCTACGTCATGGGAGATAGTTCATTATTGAGGACGACTATACTCCAATGATAGAGACATTTCATTGAAATATTCTTACAACAGTTCATTAGCCTTTCCTAGTGATATCTTGGTCAAAGAAGAAACTCTTACCATTCTCAGTGAAATCTAGAAGCTGGTAAAGTTTATTACCCTTTTCAAGTGATATCTTGGTTAAAGAAGAAATTTTTACCATTCTCGGCAAAATCTAGAAGTTGGTAAAAAAATTTACCCTTTCCGAGTGATATCTTGGTTAAAGAAGAAATTGTTACCGTTCTCGGTGAAATCCAGAATTTGGTAAATCCCTTTCCGAGTGATATCTTGGTTAAAGAAGAAATTGTTACCGTTCTCGGTGAAATACAGAAGTTGGTAAATTTTGTTACCCTTTTCAAGAGTTATCTTGATTAAATAAAAGATTGTTACTGTTGTCGATGAAATCCAAAAGTTGGTAAAGTTTATTACCCTTTCCAGGAAGAATACCTTGAATAAAGAAGAAGTTGAGACCCGTTCTAGGTGGAACGCCATAATTTTGGGAAACTTGTTATTGTTCATATATCTCTACCTTCAGTGGAAGTTGGTAGTTCACCTTCAGTAAAAGTTGGTGTATCCTTTGATTTCTACCTTCAGTGGAAGTTGGTAGTTCACCTTCAGTAAAAGTTGGTGTATTCTCTGTATCTTTACCTTCAGTGGAAGTTGGTAGCTCACCTTCAGTAAAAGTTGGTGTATCATTTTATTTCTACCTTCAGTGGAAGTTGGTAGTTCACCTTCAGTAAAAGTTGGTGTATTTTTTGTATCTCTACCTTTAGTGGAAGTTGGTAGCTCACCTTCAGTAACAGTTGGTGTATCCTTCGATTGATACCTTCAGTAAAAGTCGGTACATTCAGTTTTTCTACCTTTAATCTGAGTTGGTAGTTTACTGTCATCTCTGAGTTGTTATTATCTTACTTTTTTATCGTCATCTCTGAGTCGGTATTGTCCTATTTTTTCTACCTTCATCCCTGAGTTGGTAGTTCTCTGTCATTTGTTAGTCAGTATTTACCTCTTTCTCCTCATTGGACTTTACCCCAATATAGTTGAGTTATTCCCAGTCATAAGTATTGATGTCAATCACTTGTTCCCAGTCATAAGTACTGATGTCAATTATTTGTTCCCAGTCATAAGTACTAATGTCAATCACTTGTTCCTAGTCATAAGTGTTGATGTCAATCATTTGTTCCTAATCATAAGTACTAATGTCAATCACTTATTCCCAGTCATAATTATTAATGTCAATCATTTTTTCTAAGTCATAAGTACTGATATTAGTCATTTGTTCCCAGTCATAAGTACTAATGTCAATCATTTGTTCCCAGTCATAAGTACTAACATCAATCATTTGTTCTCAGTCATAAGTACTGATGTCAATCATTTGTTCCCAGTCATAAGTATTGATGTCAATCACTCGTTTACCAGTCTCAGTACTGATGTTTACCATCATTTCTGAGTCGATATTATCTTACTGTTTCTACCTTCATCCCTGAGTTGGTAGTTTACCATCCCTCTGTGAATCAGAATTGCTCTATTTTTGTTATCTCCTTGGTGAGTTGGTAGTTCACCATTATCTGTTAATCATTATTATCCATTGTTTTTTCCTCATTTATTGAGTTGGTGTTACATTGTCTCCTCTTTGGGCTTTACCCCACTAGAGTTGAGGCATCTTTTTCCCAGCGGAGTTGATTTTCCCCCAATGGAGTTGAGTTTCTTTCCACAGAGTCGTGTTGTTCCCCAGAGATTTATTTTCCTGGTCAAACTCTCCTTTTAGTCGGTTGGTTTTATTTTTGCTTCCCGAGTGGTGTCTTGTTCCCCTGTGTGAAGTTTGTCTTTTTACATTTATAATCATAAGCATTGCATGGCATCTTAGGGCCAAAAGTATGGCTTGTTTTATATTTAAGTATCTTCAATCGTGTCGAGATGAAGATTTTAACCTCCGTATCTCCAGATAGAGGACACTTAAATAAGGGAAACTGTTATACCCTAATTCCCCCCCCTAAGATCCTTTGTCACCTCATTTCATCACAGTGCATCAAGACCGTGCATATCATATCATCAATTCCATGGCTACGAGATCCAAGCATTTCACTATCTCAAGCTCAAGTGTTCTTCCAGGCAGTAGCAAAGCAGAAACTCAGAGTTTTCAGGATTCAAGTGTACTCCACATATATTTTTTTAGATTCAAGATCAGTGAGTTATCAAGTCATCATAATTCCAAGCTCTAACGTGTTCCATCATGCTTTGAATTGCAAAGAAAATCAAGTGTTTCATTTGATTCGGGGCGGTTTGAACAAAAAATCAGTATTTCACGGTGCAACTTCAAAAATTCATAACTTGAGACCTGAAAATGGTTTGAGAATATTTATTCATGCATTAAAATTTTCTTGAGATCTTCTCCAGTTCATATGTTTAGGTTGGAGGCCAATTTTGCAAGGAAGGTCTTCAAATGCGTAAAATACTTGAAATCATGTTATACAACAGATTTGTCGGTCATTTGTTTGTTTGGATATTCAAAAATTCATAACTTCTGACCAGATAATTATTTTTTGAGTGGGTCTTTAGGCGTTAGATTCATCTTGATGTCCTCTCCATTTAATATGTTCAGATCGAGAGCTAATTCTTTAAGGAAGATTTTTAAATATGCAAATACACTGAGATTGGGATTTGTTGGTCCACTGTTTCTCGGGTGATCAAAAATTCATAACATCTGACTGGAAAATCATATTTGAGTGGCTCTTGGAGAATTTGAACTGTCTTTTCATTTTATTTAATTCCTATGTTCGGGTCGAAAGCCAATTATATGAAGAAGATCTCCGGATTTGTAAATACTCTAAGGTTAGAACCCTGAAACAGTGTGTTGATCCACTGTTTATTGGATGCTCAAAAATTCATAACTTTTGCCCGGTTCGACATTTTTGAATGGTTCTTTCGGCATAAAATTCGTCTTGATATTGTACTCAATTTGTATGGTTGGGTCAAAAGTTAATTCCTTGAAGAAGATCTCCGAAAGTGCGAATTACACGAGAAAATTGCACCCCGGAGTGGTTTTCTACCAGACTGTTTCTTGACATTGCAAAAAATTGTAACTTTATTGATTTTTATCGGTTTAGGCAATTATCGAAGCATGAGATCAGAAGTTTTATTATCTAAAACTTTGCTTCAGGTCCTGGGTTCGGATTATGCTCTGAAGGTGTTGGTTTAGGGCTCGCTTCCTAAAGTGTGCATGGAAATAAGTTGAAAAAAGCGGTGCAGCCCAAAACTGTGGGTTTTCTGTCCAAATTTCTCGCCATTCAAAAAATCAAAAATATCTCAATTTTTATCATATCGGAGCAATTCTTTCGGCATAACGTCACAAATTTCGTTATTAATGATTTTGTTTCAGGTTTTGTGTCAAGATTATGCACCGAAAGTGATGATCTTATGGGTTTTCTCGGACTGCACACAAAAATAAGTTGAAAAATCTGCACAATGGGTTTGTTGTCAATCGTTTCTCGTCATTATAAAATTCATAACTCACTCAATTTTTATCGTATCAAGGCAATGTTTTCGGCACGACATCACAAATTTTGTCATCTACGGTTTTGTTTCAAGTTTTGCGTTAGGATTATGCACTGAAGGTCATGAGATTATGGTTCGATCTCGAGCCATACACCAAAATAAGTCAAAATCTTGCATTTATTTAAAAATTCAGTTGTCAAGCAAGACTTGGGGGGCTTGCCTATATATTCTGGAGATTCAAATCATAATCACTTTGGCATTCACTATTCAAAAATTACTCAAATTTCTCACAAGTTCTCTCAATTCTCTCAAGAGCACAAAGAAGAAAACTCAAGAAAAATGGCAAAGAAGTCAAGAGAAGCAACTCCCTCCGTTGCCTTGCACCTCCACGCGTGCCATCAACCCTTCCTTTGTCTTATCTGCGATCGCCACCACTATCCGACGACCGCCACCTCCCTTCGGTGACTGCCACCCTAGCCCGACGACCACCACCTTCATCACTTTTCCCTCTGTCTCCCCCCCTCCCCTCTCTCTCTCTCTCTCTCTCTCTCTCTCTCTCTCTCGATGATACTTCCTCCTTCTTCGCAAGCCCTTTGCACACCTTCATCACTTCTCCTCCTCCAATTCAATTTATGGTCATCATTCGGTAACATTTCTTGATTCAGTTACTTGATTTAATTGTTTCATGAGATTTAATCGGTGAATTTCAACATAAATTGATTTGTTCACGAGTTAAATTTTTTGGATCTTGAATACTTGTTGTTGATGATGATGATGATGATGGATAAATATGGAATAAGTTGAATGCTTGATTAATTCATATAAATCTCATTGGATTTAAATCAATAAATTGTTGATGAGATTTTAGTGTCGATGTGAATTTTGAGTTTGCTTGATTGTGAATTTTTGTTGAGAATTAATGTTGGATTCATGTGTTGATGCAACTTTTAAGTCGATTAAATGATGATTTAATTTTTCGACATGAAGAAAACTTTGATCTGATTAATTGCATCAACACTTGAATAATTTTGTTTGTGCTTGGAGATTAATAAATTGATGATAATTTTTTCATTGCAATTTGTTTGTGAATTTTAGGCAACCTTCAATTAATCGATAATTTTTTCATTCCAATTTATTTGTGAATTTAATACATTCGGTTGTCGATTTTTGAACTCGATTTTGGTTGATAACGACCCATGGTAGTTGCTTCCCGGATTTCACAAATCCATTGTAATTTGTGTTTTAAATATTGATTGATGCATACTTGAGCATAATTGTGCATTTATTGATCATTGATGTTGAGTTTTATCGGTTTAAACGTGATTTTTTAAACGATGTTGTAATGTGGCGTAGTGCTGCCCGGATATGGTATGTATACATAAAAACATAATTTAACTGTTGGTTAATGCATATGTGAGCTTGCTTTGGTATTTGTTTGGCATTTTCATTGAGTTTTGGCGATTTTAGATCAACTTTTTGCTCGATTCATGAGATGATGTAGTTCCTGCCCAGGAATTGATGTTATGGTTCCGATGCTTGATCAAATTTGTTTTACTCATGTTTAAGTTCCAATTTAAGTTGTGATATTTATTGTTTAATTGCAATTAACTTTCCTTGTTATTACTAACTCATCTTGTGACATTGTGCAAGCTTCAGAAGATGGTTTATCGCACTGTGCGATTTGTGGATTATTTTGGTTGCGTAGTATTGTGTTGTGCAGGGTTATAGCTTGTTGCTTGTTTCACATGTGATTTATTTTCACATTGCGATATTTTGATTATTATCTTGTGCCTTTAATTTCTGATTGCTTTTGTTTTCTTGGAGAAACTTGCACGAAGACCATCGGGTTTCTTTGCTTTGATATTGCTTTGCTATAAACATTATTGTTCGTTTGGTATTGTTTCTGATTCTGTTTATATCCCGCATTGTATTTTTAATTCCTTGCCATGAGAAGTAGGAATAGAGATGCATGACTGGGAGTCCCTACTTTAGGTGGTAAAATCTGTTTAAAGACCTCAAAATGAGGCAATGTTTGTGTTTGTAAAAGACCTAAAAAAGGGGCACTTGTTTGTTTAAAGACCTCAAAAAGAGGAAATTTTGCTAAAGTCCTCAAAGAAGGCAATTCTCATCCCCTTTTACTTTGTGCTTTCTATCGAGTTAATACGAGGAGCAAAGGACCCGCAATAGCCCCCCACACTTTCTAGTCTGTGTTGTTCTTAGTTCGCGTTATATGTTGATGCTTCGAACCATGCTTATTCTTGTCCATTGAGTCATAAAAGTGGAAAAGGGTTCGTAACCAACCCCCACACTTTGTCATTCGTTTCGACGATGTAAGCTCACATTTCTTAAACGTTCACGCTTCAAGTTATTACTCGATATCGGTGCTTGAGCAAATCAAGTGGAAAGAGTTCCTTACTCCCACTTTAAAATCCATCAGATTCATTATTTGTTACTAGCTCGCACTTGATCTTTGTTTTGTTTTTGGTTCGAATTTGTTTTATTGCACTTGTGTTTGTGCTTTTCTTTATACTTTTTGCATGTTCCCTTAGGATTACTTGTTTCTTTTTCGATTCAAGTTAGACTTTAGGATTGTTAACTATGCATGCTAACTTAGGTAGATATTCTCCTTTGTTATCCAAATTTTAGGACCATCTTTGTATGATAACACTAGGGATAGAAATAGGATAGTCCCCTTTAGAATTTTTTTCTCTTCCCCTTTTGCATAGCTAAAATTATTTTTCTTTTGCAAATTCATAAGACACTCTAACATTACTCAAATCCTTTTTCAAGGTAAAAAATATTAACTAATGCAAACCTTTTTTGTGTTCGGAACTTTTTCTTTTAAAATCTTTTTTCAGATAAGAACATGTTAAATCCTTTATACTACAATGCGTGAGTCTCCAAAAGTCGAGATGCGGTAGAATGCGATATTAGCATTGTTCATAAAAAATATACAACACATCAACATTTTTTAGGTGAACTACATTTATCTTGATCTCTTATTTCACAAAGAGGGTACGTAGGGACAAAGGTTCGCAATTGAGACAGGAACAACTAATAAAATCTTTTTATTTGTATATACACTTTGCATACATGCATTCCTTTAACTTGTAAGATTCAGATAAAACACACTCTTTGATTTGAACAACAAGAGTGGATCCCGTGGAGTACCACATATGTGAGGGGTGCTAATACATTCCCTTTGCATAATCGACTCCTGTAGCCGATCTCTCGGTTGTAAGATTATGAATTCTCCCTTCTCAGGTTTTTCTTTGATGATTTTTCTTTCCCTTCATGTGGAATAAATAAATACTCAATGGCAACTTCATTGATTTTCTCTCGATGATTTTCCGCCGGTTCTTTCAATTGCACTCAAATTTTGTGGCTTAAATAACAATTACTTGATTTCAACGTTAAACTTCAACGTATTTCAATAATGTGCGATAATACTAGTGCTATTAGCCTAACTAAAAATCCTGTGCTACACTCTCGTACTAAACATATTGAGATACATCATAATTACCTATGCGATCATGTTAAAAAATGAGATGTCGTTTTTGAACATGTTGATAGTAAAAATCAACTTGCCGATATTTTCATAAAACCTCTTGCGACTGAGCCTTTTTCCAATATTCTTCGGGAATTGAGAATTCTCGATATCTCAAATTTTGTCTAATTATTTTGATGCATGAACTCTCCCAATAATTGTTTTATGAAAATAAAAAATGAGAGAGAGATATTATGCATATTAAAAAACGGATAAACAAAAACAAGAATACGCGTTTGAACGCTAATACTAATTATAAAAAAGAAATGATTTAATGCAAAAGGGTACATGTGGTGTAATTGGATTGGTTGTGTAAATATTATAAAATAAATACTTAAACTAAGTTAATAGTGCAAAAATTCTAAAGAGAGAAACGATAAAACACACATTTGAATCCTTGCCTTTTTTTATGTGGTGAATCCAATGCTTGAACCTAAAATAACTCTTCCTGTGGTGAATCCAATGCTTGAACCTAAAATAACTCTTCCCATATTAGATTATCTTACAATTTAGTTATGTGCAATTTGTCGTCACAAAATCCACTTTGTTTAGGCGTGTTTGTTTCATAATTGAAAATTTTACTTTTTGGAATGATATTCCTAGAATTATTATTGTTGGAATATTATTCTAACTTATATATATATATATATATATATATATATATATATATATATATATATATATATATATATATATATATATATATATATATATATATATATATATATATATATATATATATATATATATATATATATATATATATATATATATATATATATATATATATATATATATACGCGGAGGTCATTTGTATGAAATATTAAATGTTAGTGTGTATATTTTTTATGTGAGTGTTAATTGGTCCAAAGGAAAATTGATATTTGACATGATTATATACACACTTGTAATGATAAACATGTGATAATTTTAAGGCTTCACATGTAAATGATAAATCAATCCAAAGAGGGATTTATTATTTGATATGTTTTGTTATCAATGTTGGATTGTTATAACAAGCATATTATTAGCAATTAATATTATTGTCCAAAGACTTGATATTGATGGTGCACTAGATATCTTGAGGTGAGTTATGACATTATTTGAACTTATATTATTTGATTTATTTATGATTGATTTCAAATCATCAGTTTCGATACTTAATGGTGCCAACTTTAAGGAGTGAAAGGATAACACTTTAATTGTTCTTGGTTGCATGGATCTTGACCTTGCATTGAGGATAAAGCAGTCTCTTCTCCTACAGATTCCATCAACTCTAAAGAAAGGAAAAATCATGAGAAATGGGACCTGATTGTGAAGGAGAAAGTACAAAACGGACAAATTAAACATTTAGGGACTAACTCTATGATAGTAGACCCTATGACAAATGGGCTTCCACACAAGGTCTTTCATGAGCACACTGCTCACACGAGTGTTATATAATTAGAAGATTCTTTGGTTTAGTGGAAGTTAGTTATTGTTGTTAGTTATGTTCTATGTTTTAATAGTATATATACATATTATATTTGTATTACGTTCTGATCAAAAATAAACTTTGGTTTTTCAGTTTATTGCACTTTGTATGATAATATTGATCTCATTAAAGTAAGGAGGACCGGTTGAAAATTGACATGTATTGATCACCTTGATGAGATTTTCATACTATGCATTTCATGATTAATCTATATCATTTAGTTGTGTTTATATTTGTGATCATTGATGAATTTAATTATGATTCATATAATCAAAACCACTTTGAGCCTATATATTGATGTAACTAATGGACGAGATGAGGATATGTCCAATGTTTATAATGAAATTTTTTGACCTCATAAAGTCTAACACGTTTATAAGGACACATATATGACCAGTGAGAGATTGTTATATATTTTTTTGGTCATACATGTAATAAATTAATATTTTAGGACCATTATTTAATTATCCAAATTAAAATGATATATTTAATGTAAGGTTTATGTCTAAGGATATAATTGTCATGAAAAATATTGTGTAGATACCAAAAGTCTTATTATTTATATTTTTCGATGGGTAAAATTAGAATAAGAAAACTTGAATAATCATGATCATTCATTAAAGGGTATGAGATTCTAAACTAGAATAAACATGACTCTTCATGAAAGGGCATGGGATTCTTATAAATGAGGGGTTATGGTCCCCAATTGTAGACACTAGAAAATATCATAGAATATTTATTATTCTGTTTATTCCATTGGAAGAGGAACTAAGGAATTAAGAAATCTACAGCGTCATGCACGACCCAATTCGCCCTCGTGTTAACAACGGCCCAATCAATGGCCCAATCCGTTGGATCCAATCTGGACATGTGCTGACCACGTGCCCCTCACCAGGGGACACGTCATCAACGTGTCCCACACTATTCGAAGCCGTTACGCCCTCTAAAATAGATGTGGTCAGTCCACTACATGCAAAGTCTACGGATCTCTTGACCCAGGATCATGAGCACGTGTTGCCCATCTTCACTCACATGGATTCTGGCAGCCATCCATCATGGACCTGAATATTCAACCCACAATAGAGACTTTGGCCCAGTTCTAGGGGCACTATAAATCCCCCCTTTCACTCTAGGGTCAGGTATTCCATTCACTCACCACTTATATACTTTCTCCCTTTTCACTCTGAATCTTACTTTAGCATCGGAATATCGTGCAGGTACACCCCCTCTTTTTCTCTCCAACAACCATAGAAGCTCAAGTGTTGTAGGACACTGAGGATCCTTTTGATCCCGATAAGATTAGTGACACCGTCTGTGAGAAACCTTTTCCTCCCCATCTTTTTCTGACTAAAGACCAAAGCAAACTCATTCTCAAAACCTACTGATCATCATAACCAGCCAACACAACAACGGTAACACCAATGAGACTATTTCCCTGCCTCCACTAACAACGGAAACCTCAACAACAATGAGAAAACTAATCATAGGGAAGGTAACTCTAGAGACGGGCTAACCGCCTCCTCCTCGTCTCACGGTGTGGCCAACAACACTGCCCAACAGTTCGAGGAGCCTGGAATGTATCAAGAAATTCCTGTGCCACCTAACGCTGACCTACCATGGTGGTCCTGTTCGCAATTATCAACCAGAAAAATTACATGATCTTTCAACAGGGCAAACACATTGGAATGCTCGAGAAGGATCGTCGTTCACACTCTCCTCCATGGAGACACCAACAGTCTCGTAGCCCGTCCCCATGAAGACGAGATACTCGTTCATGCTCTCCTTCTCGGAGACACCAACATAATGAATCGTAGGTCCCCCCACCATAATGAACCGGGTGCCGCCCTAAACTGGAAAGGTCGTAGGCTGCAGTAATCAAGAAGCACGATCACACTCCACCACACAAGGAGAGATAATCCCACATTCCTAAGAAGAACAGGAACGACGGGCAGCCTGACAAGCCGAAAAGTCAGACAAGAGATTCGTCATTCTATCATAGAGGGTCTCAACTCGAATCCTCCCCGTCGCGCTCACCAGTGAAAAGCGAAGAAGATGACCCATATGGCCCCCTGTCTCAGGAAATTATGGAGAATCCACTCCCCACGAGAATGGAAAATCCGCCGCCACCTATGGCGACTTATGATGGCCTGACAAACCCTGATGATCACATCAAGAACATCAATGCAATGCTCGAATACCACAACATCGAGGGAGCCATAAAGTGCATACGGTTTCTCACAACTCTAAGGAAAAGTTTCATGGCATGGTACTAAAGCCTCGACCCAAAATCTATCACCTCCTAGAGAGATCTAAAGACTCAGTTCACCAGGCGGTCACTCGAGGTGATCATCTAGGAGAACGACGAACCCCTCCAAGCGTACATCGAGAGGTTCAATAGAGAAGCCATCTAAGTCCCTACAACTAACATCATGAAGAGATACCTGCTCGAGAAAGGACTATGCCCTGGCAGTGATTTCAGAAAGGCAGTTAGCATCGAGACGCCTCGTTTGCTAGACGAACTCCTCCTCAAGGCTCAGTCCTACATCCAATCTGAGGAGAAAGAGACAACCAACAATTATAGAGACTCGAGGAATCAAGAAAGTACCAGAATCTCGAAGTATGACAATGTTGTAGCTCCTCGACGAGGCGGTGAAAAAAGAAGAGATGATAAGCCTCAGGACTACCGCGAGCGCAGAGGTCCAGAAGGCCATTTCACTGAGTACACTCTGTTAACCACTCCCTGCAAGTGTATCCTCTCCAAGTATATCAACACCAAATTCAAACAGAGTGGGGTTTGGTTTCCCAGGCCTACACCCTCTAAGTTGAACGTCGACAAAACCAAGTACTGCAGCTTCTATAGGAGCCACGACCACGTCACCAAAGACTGCGTCTACCTCAAGGATGAAATCAAGACCCTCATCAAGAAAGGTCATATGAGATAGTACACTAAGATGAGCGAGGCTCCTCGATAATAAGTCCGTGAAATGAAGAACGTCGAGGAGGAAACGCCTTCATTTGACGACACCACTAACCTACAGGTCACCCTGTCCATCTCTCGGCCTGAGGACTTCTATGTCCCCGATGAGGCCGACATGACCTTGTCTACTCATAGCACCTGGGAAAGGTTCCCCCTCCGCTATGGTCATATCCGGCGAAGGATTCAACAAGTTCAATGTTGGGTCGGTGAAGAGAAAGTTTGAAGAGTTGATTAACGCGAGCTCAACTCAGAACGCAACACTCAAAAAGTTCTAGATAAAATCTGACCCCATCATATTTTATCTCGGAGAACTTCCAGGGAGATCTCCCAACTCCAGTATTCCACTGCTAGCAATAGCAAAATTTGAGAACTTCGACGTCTGCTGCCTTCTAGTCGACCAAGAGAGCTCTGTCGACATCATGTACGCACATCTGTTCACCACTCTCCAGATCGACCACACTCACTTAACACCATACATGGGATCTGATCTACAGGGTTTCAACAACATGCCCACCAGACCTTGGGGTTACATCGAGCATCTTATCACCTTTGGGGAGGAAGAAACGTCCATACAGATTAAAGTTTGTTTCCTAGTCATTGAGTGCCCATCCATGTACAACTGCATCTTAGGAAGGCAAACTCTAGCAGAGCTGACCTCTGTGTTGTCCACAGTCCATTTGAAGATAAAGTATTATACAAAGAGGGATCGCATCGTCACTCTGCATGGGGATATCAAAGCCGCAAGAAGATGCTTTGAAGCAGATGCTAAGCGGTAGAATTCGATTAACACTACCTCTAAGACTTCCATTAAGAAAACCCAATCACTGGATGACAAGCTAGCTTGAGCAACAGAGCTAAAGTCGTCACCTCATGTTGGTTCGGTCGACCTCGACACCCACTTCACCAAGGACGATCTGAAGGAGGAAAAAAGGAAGGAAGGAGATGCCCGACCAGAGACACTTTCTGACAACATGGGGCCTTTTCATCATATGCGCCCCATTTGAGATGGAGATTTTGAAGTCATCATCCTCGATAACGATCCGCGCAAAGGGGGTGAAGATAGGGATAAGACTCCCCGACCTGACGAGGAAGCAGCTCAAAGCCTGCCTAAGATATAACGCTGACATGTTCGCGTGGAGCGCTACTGAGATTTCCAGACTCGACCCTGAGGTTTTCTTCCATCTACTGACCATATATCACGCTGCTAGGGAAGTAGTGCAACGTAGGTGTAGGCAGTCTCCCGATAAAGAGGAGGCTGCTAAAAAAGTTGTAAAAGACCTCCTAGAGGCCAATTTTATTTATGGAACCCAATACACAACCTGGTTGTCAAACGTTGTATTAGTTAAAAAATCTAATGGAAAGTGGAGAACGTGTGTTGACTATACCGATCTTAATAGAGCTTGTCCCAAATATGCATATCCTTTACCTAATATTGACAGGCTGGTAGACAACTCTGTCAATTATAAACTTTTACCGTTCATGGACACATATTCAGGTTACAATCGAATCCCCATGGTGAGGAGCGACAAACAATGCACCGCCTTCATGACCGAGTCAGGCAACTATTACTACAACGAAATGCCATTCGTCCTGAAGAACATTGACAATACTTATCAACGAATGATGAACAAATTTTTCTGAGAAGAGATCAGGGATATGCTCGAAGTCTACATGGACAAAATGATCATGAAGTCACAAGGAGAAATCGACCACACCGCCCATGTAAAGAGGGTCTTTGACCAGGCGAGGAGATGCACGATGAGGTTCAATGGGAGAAGTGTACTTTTAGCGTGCGATCAGGCAAGTTCCTCGATTTCTACTTAATAAAGTGAGGGATCAAATCCAACCCCGAAAAATGTAGGCCTTCTCCGAGTTCCCAACATCGAACTCGAAAAAATCTATCCAATCCCTAAACAAGATGCTCACCTCGCTGTCTCGCTTCATGGAAAAATCTACTCAACACGCACTCCCATTTTTAAACTACTGCACAATGAAGCAACGTTCGAGTGGATGGAAGAGTGGGAGAAAGCCCTCATCCACCTCAAACGAGATCTTTTGCAACCACCAGTACTTTTATGACCAGAAGGAGGAGTGGCTTTCTACCTTTATTTGGATGTCTCGGCCGAAGCTGTTAGTGCGGCCCTCATCCGTGAGACCCCTGACGGATATAAACCAATATACTTCACGAGCAAAGCTCTGCAAGGCTCGGAGCTCAGGTATCAATAGATCGAGAGGGTCACCTTGGCCCTTATCAATGTGGCGAGGAGTCTAAGATACTACTTCCTATCCCACACAATCGTTATACAAACTGACCATCCCGTGAAGCAACTACTCGGTCGTCCAGACATGGCTGGTAGAATGCTTAAATGGTCGTTGGAACTGTTAGAGTTTGATATCCAGTACGAGAACAAGAAGTCCATTAAAGCCCAAGTCCTGAGCGACTTCGTGGCAAAAATGACTGTGCCTGCCTCCCCGACGAGCGAAGCACACAAGTGGACTAACTTCATGGAGGGAGGATACAACTCAACATGAAGCAGTGCAAGCATCATTCTCGAGAACAAGGAAGGAATTCTAATCGAGGTCTCCCTTACTTTATCCTTCCATACTTGAAACAACCAAGTAGAATACCAAGCCTTCCTTGTAGGGCTACGTCTGACTGAGGACCTAGGCACGCAGGAACTAGAAATATTCACTGATTCTCAGCTCGTCGCCTCTCAGGTACGAGGAGATTATCAAGCCAAAAATGAAATACTCATCAGATACTTAACTCTAGTGAAAGAAAAAATGAAATTTTTTGTTTCCGCAGAAGTCAAGCACGTTCCTCACAAGCATAACATCTGAGAAGATATACTTTCGAAACTCGCAAGCACAAGGAAAAAGGGTGGAAACAAGTTCGTCATCCAGTAGACCCTCTCTCATCCAATCATCGAAAAATGCTTCATGACGCTCGATGTAAACGCCATCGGGGGACAACGACTGCTGGATGACCTCGGTGTACCAATACTTTGCCACAGGGGAACTACCTTCCGATCAGAAAGAAGCCAACGTAACAAAGCGAAGAGCCTACTCCTACGTATTAATTGAAGACAAACTCTACAGACGATGACTATCCATACCACTCTTGAAGTGTGTCGAGGAGGTTTAAGTCCCTCACATCTTACGCGAAATCCATGAAGGAATCAACACTCAACACTTGGGAGGAAGATCCCTAGAACGAAAGGCCCTACGAGCAGGATACTACAAGCCCACCATTCAGTAGGACACAAAAGAGCATGTAAACAAATGCGATAAATACCAACACCATACAGACATGAACTTGGCACCGCCCAACGAACGTAAGACTCTGTCGTCCCCGTGGCCCTTCTCCTGGTGGGCAATGGACATCCTCAGTCCATTCACCATGGGGTCATACCAAAACAAGTATTTGATTATCGTCATAGACTACTTCACGAAGTGGATAGAGGCCGAAGCCCTCGCCAAGATCACGACACAAAACATACTACATTTATACAAGAGAAACGTGCTTTCCCAGTTCGGCGTAACTCAGGCGCTCGTCACCGATAACAGAACACAGTTTACCGACACAAACTTCCAAGACTTCGTTTAAAACTATGAACCAATAAACGCTACACATCTGTTGAGCACCCTTAAATGAACGGGTAGGCTGAGGTCGTGAATAGAGTGATCCTATGAGGACTACAACGACGACTAGGTGATGCCAAAAATAGGTGGGTCGATGAGCTACACAATGTACTTTGGGCTTACAGAACGAAGCCACACTCGACCACTTGGGAAACTCCCTTCTGACTAGCCTACGGAACCGAGGCAGTAATCTCACTAGAAATCAGAGAGCCATCCAGGCGAACCGAATCTCCCCTCGACAAGGAGATGAACAATGAAGCCTTAAGATAGGAGCTCGACCTGGTCACAGAAATCCGGTCAGAGGAAGCCCTCCGCGAGACCACATTAAAAAAAAGATAACTCTGTGTCACGATGCCAAAGTCATAAAATGCGAGTTCCAAATCGACAGTTTAGTTCTGCGAAGAACTTGGAAAAACTCGCACAAGGGAAAACTAACGTGAAACGGGAAGGCCCTTACCGTGTCCGAGAAAAATTGGATAACAGGAACTATTACCTTGAAAACTTGAACGAGGAATAACTTGCTCGACCATGGAACGCGAAAAAGATAAAATAGTATTATAGTTAGTCCTAACAACAATACGTTTAGGCCTAATAGTCGGTCTTCCCCGTTTGATAGGCAACAGAGCACAAACGGCCATGAAAGTGTGTTACGGTATGAACATAACATCCTAAACCTGAATCTAAAAGGCGAGCTCCTGCTCATTGGACGAGAAAAGCCTTAGCCCGATGGGGATACCTCGACCGAGCTCCACCGTTGCAGTACTGATTAGGAAGAACACACAGCCCATAATGGGAAAGTTCACGTTGCGGGATCAGGACCCCAGCCGCGATCCTAGTTCCGTTTTCAAGAAGAACCCAACTTCGTTTCCTCGATGTGTTCCATAAACTGTCGAGCATTAATTTTGTCGATCAGGAATCTCCATACTTAAACAAATTACAGATCGCAAACATAAATTACAAATTGGGAAATTAAGTACTCAATAAAGCAGACAACATGGAAGCTTGCAGCCAACGACATTAAAAGAGTTGATCACAAAGGCCGACATTTTTATAATATTACAAAAGTTCAGGCGTAGTCCATTGTCTGAATATTACAAATATTACGGGCACACAGAACCAAACAAAAGCAGTCAACAAAATAAACTACTCCTTGTGTGAAACTTCCTCAACATTCAAATTCTCCTCAGCATGAGGCTCCTCATCTTCCTCGATCCTAGGAGAATAAATAGGAGGAGGAACTATCTGGACGTCGACAACCTGGTAAAAGGGGCCAGTCTCTTCGGTGATGAGTTCAACCTCTATATTTACGATCTTGAGCTGAGCCAATGTGTTGTCAAAACTCATGTCAACAATACCCATACAATCCTGCTCAAGTTCTTAAATCCGGGAAACCAGTTAAGCTCGGGTCTTCAAGGCCTTCACCTCGTCGGTCTCGTCATCGGCAGGAGCAACAACAACCTTCAAACTACCAATTTCACCCTCAAGATGTTTCTTCTCGAGCATCCATCCACCTTCTCCACAGACAGGTTGGTTACCTCATCTCCTTCTTCTTCTTCTTCAGCTTGTCAGTCTGAACCCGAAACTTGTCTTTATAAATACGAAGGTCAGACTCCAGCTTTTCTGCCTTCTCCTCGGCGACTGATTTCACTGTCTTCAATTTCTTCAGCGCTACAACAGAGCTATCCTCGCCCATGAGAACTACGACCATCTCCAAAACCCTCATCATGGCAGCAGCATCTTCGGCCAATCTTTTTCTCTTGCCTGCCAAATCGAGGGCCTCGATTACCAAAGACCCTGCCCCATGGAACATCCAGAGGAAACCCGTCAAAGAATCTCTTCTTGGTGAAGCAAGGAGGCAGCGTGAATTTGGGTTCGGGAGCATCAACCGTGAGATCTAGGATGTCGTCCTCCACCGAGTGACCCCTCTTTATACCTGAGTTTTCCTGCACCGGAGGAGGCTGATCGACGGTCGGAGATAAAGAAGAGGTACCAGAACCGCCCTTGGGCTAGTTCGGGGATGGAGCGAAGTGAGTCTAGGTCACTTTCTTCGGAACCCTCCCTCTGTTATGCGCCATCTTGAGCACGCACTCCGAGAGACTTGACATCTTATCTACAATAAAGGACAAACACAAGTCAATATGACAAATAGAAAAACACACGAGTACATTAAAAGAAAATAAAGCACGACTACCTAAAAGTACTACATCGTCCTCGAAAGTTTCACACTCGAGGAGCTCCTTAATGTTGATGTGTCAAGCCTCGCATATGGGCTGACCCTTATTGTCGAGGACATCCTCCCTGTTCCTCGTCTCCCATTTGGTAGGAAAGAAACCATCTACAAACTTATTAAGTTTCCTATAGGACTCATAGTCCTCATTGTCCAACTCGCCCGACTTGGTAAGGTAATGCTTTATCCCCTGCAGGAAATGACTCTCGCACCAATGAAGGGGAAACTTTAAAATTAATTCCGATTTCTCGTTCCCGTTATCATCATAATACATATTCATGTCCTCGTCGACCATGATCTCCCATTCGAGCATCGAATCGAAAGCTTCTTGCGACACATGTTTAATGAGGTAGTACCGATCCTTGAAGTCACGAATGGAGTCCATGAACGTTTTAAATAGCCTCTTCAACTGCTTCAGGAAGACCCAATTGTGTTTTCCGTTCAAAGCCCGTCCCTTGGATCCAATCTAGACATGTGTTGACCACGTGCCCCTCCCCTAAGGACACGTCATCGACGTGTCCCACACTTTTCAGAGCCGTTACGCCCTCCAAAATAGACGTGGCCAGTCCACTACCCGTGAAGTCCATGAAGCTCTTGACCCAAGATCACGAGCACGTGCTTCTCATCTTCACTCATGTGAATCCTGGCAGCCATCCATTATGGATCTGGACATTCATCTCACAATGGAGGCATTGGCCCAACGCTGGGGGCACTATAAATACTCTCTTTTACTAGAGGGTCAAGTATTTCATTCCCCCACCACTTTTGTATTTTCTCTCTTTTCACTATGAACCTTACTTTGGCATCATAGTATCTTGCAAGTACACCCTCCATTTTTCTCTCTAACAACTGTAGAAGTCCAAGTATTACAGGTCACTGAAGATCCTTCTGATCCCGATAAGATCAGAAGGTCATTGTTCTATTAAGATTATCATCTTCTCATTGAAATTACATGGATCTTAAAGATACGCTTCTGTTTTTTATTTTATCTTGAATTGAGTATAAATTAATAAAGTCTTAATTATTAAAAATCCAACATCTCACATTTATTTCTCTGTTCTAACTCACACTTGTTATTATCAATAATATAGTAATACACACAAATTTAATAATATTTAATTCCAATTATATTATTTGGAGTTAGCTCTCAAACACTATCTAAGTCAATTTTCCTAAATTCGTAAATGAGAAAAAATATTAAACAAAAAACATTACTAGTACTGAATAATATAAAAAAATTATCATTACAAATAACATATCTAAACAGATGATGATAAGATTCACATTAATAAGAGAAAATTGATCTAAAGGTGTTTAATCTAGAGAAACTAGCCACTGGTCTTTGATAAATTCATGGCAAAATTAAAAGGAAAAAATATGCATTACAATGGAACCCTGAATAATACCTCACATTGTCTTTTACTTCAAATCTTTGTCCAATTGAATAAATTTTGAAACCTTAACAACTAGCCATTTTAGAATCTTATGTGCAAGTCCTTTTCATCCTTCGTCATCATAACTAATTTTATTTTCCTTTGATTTTCTGCATTAGAAAAACAATTTTAATATTTTCTCCATTCTTTTTTAAGTGTTATTTTTAGAATAGTCTTTTTTCCTTTTTAATTATTATTTACAAAATTTAAGGTAGTATTAATTATATTTTTATCAAAATTACTTTTAATCATTTATTATAAAAAGAAAAAATAAATAAATATGACAAATAATTAAAAATATTATAGATAAAAAAATTTATTAATTAAAAAATAATAATAATGATTAACTTTTTTGATATATATAAAAATAAAAAAAAGTAACATTTAAAAAAGAACAGAGAAAATTATATTTTAAAAAAAAAGTGTTATTAAAGGGTACTTGACAAAAATCAAAGAAATTACGGGTGGAAAAAAAATTAGAATTCAACCCAAATCGATATAATCAATAAATAAAAAGAAGAATCAGACGACCAAAAATAAATCGATATAATCGCGGTTCACACTTTTTAATTTTTATTGGATTATACCAGTCAAAATCAGATCTCAAACTTAAATCCTTCACAAACCGAAAACCGACCGTGTTGCATGTATATTTAAGAATTTTTCACAAATATATCATCTTTTTTCAATTTAAATACTAAATTTCATTATTTCTTTCATAAATATCAAAATACCATTTTTTCAAGCAAAAAATAATATTTTAAAGTACATCCACCAATTGATTAGATGAACTCTCCTATTTTATATATATTTTTATTATATTTTATTTTTCTGCAGATTTTCTTAGAAAAATTGAGTTTATTGAAATTTTCTACAGATTTTGTTACAGAATTTCTTTTTTACGAAATTTCTACGAATTTGCTAATGGAATTTAATAAAATCATATATATATAAATTATATATTTGCGAAATTCGTAGACAATTTCGTAAAAATGTTATTTTGTAAGAAATTTCGCAAATAAAATTTATAGAAAAATCAACAAATATAAACAAATAATTAAAAAAAAATTGCACATTTACTAAATGAATGGACAAAACTTTTTTTATAATAATAATTTTTTTTAAAACTATAATATATTGATATATATTAATGAATTGAATGTTAATTTAATATTTAAAAAACAAAAAGATGATAGGACCGTTAAAATTTCTATATTTGAGAACTCTTCCATTCAAGTTTTACAATGATGTGAAGAAAAAAGATACGGAGTGAGAGTCAAATTCACTATGGACTGAACATAACAATTAATGCCCTCACTTTTGACAGAGCAATTACTTATTGTATTTTGCTTTGAAAAATTGAAATGACAACTCATTCTTTTATTATTTTTATAGTATTTCTTAAAAATGCAATAACTCTTATTTTTCAATTCCTTGGACTTCTCAAATAGCTGAAAAACATCAAATTCCTTAGTGTGTTGGTTATGTTTCACTCGGCAACAAAGATGATTTGGATAAGGCTCAAAGAGTAGTACTTGTTCACTTAGGTCGAAGTATACCTTTTAGCCTCAAATATGGTGATGTTCTTAACAAGAGTTTGATGGTCTTTGAAGCACAAAGGTCTGGTAAATTACCAATGCAATAACAACAAGGAGTAGACTTGGTTGGAGGGTACTATGATGTAGGTGATCATGTGAAGTTTGAGATGTCTATAGCTTAAAGTGTGACAATGCTTGCAGAAGGAGCTATATTTGCCAATCTATCTGAGGTCTATATACATAAAAGCTTAAAGACTTTTGAAACTGCTGTGTAGCTTTTGGAGTGCTATTCTTGCAAGTTATTTCCATGGATCCATGACAATGGGGGTGCAAAAAAGTTTGGAGCCAAGCAGAAAATTGCATGGATTTGAATTCTCCATTTGAGGGAAAAGGTCTTCTTGATGCAATGATGAAAGCAATGAAAGTTCTTGTTGGGTGTTGCTTGGTAGAGAGTTAAAATATTATAATTCAAAAAGCTTACATTATACTATTGTCACATACATGTGTTAAATTGTAATTTAGTGTGTCGAAACTATGTGTCGAAAAAATTAGATTTGTTTTAGATTTAAATAGATTTGATTTAAGTCTAGAATAAATTTGATTTGATTTAGTAACAAAATATATATTTTGGACTTTGAGCTTAGGGTGTAAGCTCAGTTATAAATAGAGAGAGTAACCCCTATTTTTGTAAGCAAAGTCAAGCAAGTCAATTAAGTTGTATTCACAGAATTTACAGTTGCAAATGAATAACAAAGCTTTCACAGTTTGTGGACAGAGAGAAACTCTGCAGAAATTATTTGTCTTGTCTTCTATTCTTTGTTTTTCTCATAATTAAATCGTCATTGTGGTAGAAAATCATCATAGAATTTGGTAGATTTCTAACATCTGATATCAAGAGCTTTTGTTTCGATTCAAGGGAAGTATCAATCAAGAACGATTGAAGAATTCACGATGACAAGTTATGGGAATGCAAATTATCCAGCAACTCTATCAATTCTAAAAGTAGACAACTATGAGAATTGGTGCAAACAGATGAAAGTCTTATTCATGTGTCAAGGTCTTTGGGACCTTGTAAAAGATGGAGTCGATGCGCTTGGAGAGAACGCTTCAGAAAAAGAAAAGAAGAAATACACATAATCTGAGAAGCTGAGTTATAAAGCATTATTTATAATTCATCAATGTGTCAGCCCAGACAACTTCGAAAAGGTTAGTGATTCAGAATCTGCAAAAGAAGCTTGGGAGATCCTTGAGAAGTCTTTTGAAGGCACTGAGAAGGTGAAAGAAGTGAGGTTACAAACTCACAAAAGGACGTATGAACTGCTTCAGATGGAAGACAGTGAAAGCATATCTGATTTCTTCACTAGAGTTACAAAACTAGTAAATCAAATCAAGATATGTGGAGAAGCGTTAACAACAAGAGCTGTTGTTTCGAAGATCTTGAGATCTTTAACTCCTAAGTTCGACCACATTGTGGTGGCGATAGAAGAGGGGAAAGACTTGTCGAAATTGACAAAGGAATAACTTCAAGGGACGCTTGAATCTCATGAACAAAGAATGAACGAAAGAGCTGCAGGCAAATCGAAGAGTGATGTGGCCTTGCAGACACATTCAACAAAAGAGACCAAAGGCAAAGGAAAGTGTTTCGACAGAGGTAGAGGTGGCTACAACAAATCAAATGGTAGAGGAAACCAGATCGAAGGAAACATGTCGAATCAAAAAAGACCATACCAAGGCAACCAAAGATGTGGTGTTGCAAATAGAGGAAGAGGTGGTGGTAGAAAACCTGATAAGAGTCACATTCAATGTTACAATTGTCAGAAGTATGGTCACTATTCGAGTGATTGTCCAGAAAAATGAAAGAATCAAGAAAGTGATGCAAAGCTTACAAAACATGAAGAAGAAGAAGAGATGATGTTGATGGTCACAACAAGAGATAAAGATAGATTCAAGGACCAATGGTACTTGGATTCAGGATGTTCATCACATATGTCTGGAAGGAAAGACTGGTTTGTCAATATAAATCCCTCAATGAAAAATATGGTAAAATTTGCAAATGATAATACCCTAGCAGCTGAAGGTATTGGTGATATTATGATTATGAGGAAAGATGGCAAAAGGTCAGTGTTGTACCCCAAAATTTGCCCTCCCACTTCCTCAACATTTTCTCATCACAAGACATTTGAAGATCAGGATACAATTAGGGTTTCCTCTGCTCAAGACTTCTCCTTGCACTGTGGACTCAAATTAGGGTTTGTATTGGCACAAAGATGTTTTGACCTAAAATGCCTAAGATGACTTTCATGCTTCATGTTGGACTCCCAGGTTTACCTGTACCAAGTTTCAAGTCTTGATTCCAAGTTTTACCCAGTCAATTGGACAGTTGACCTAGAAATCAGCTGTATTGGGGAAAAAGTCAACTGTGGCCAATTGACAGTCAAACCTCATGAAATTTGATCCACATCAACATTATGAACTCATATGAACCATTTGATCAAGTTTGGATCACAATTCCACAAGAAATTTGATCAGATCATCAAAAGGGCAAAATGGTCATTTTTAGGGTTTTGACTGCACAAGGGCAATTTTTGACTGTTTGACCTAGCCAATGGCAAACCAAGCTCACATATGGCCTCAAGGACTCAATGGAATTATCTTGACATGTTCATCAAGCTCAAAAGATCCCAAGTACACAAGATTGACAGTTGAATTTCTCAGTCAATTGATCAATTTTGACTGTATACTGAAAAGTCAAACTTTGACTTTTTGGTCAAAATCAAGAGTCAAGATTCATTTTTCATCAAAACATTCCAAATCATGAAACTTGTTCACCAAGAAATCACAAAGTGCAAATTAGGGTTAGAAAATGGAATTTTTCATAACTTAGAATTTTTCTAAGTTATGGAAAACCCTAATTTTTTCCCAACTTTGCCCCATCTTTTCACCATGATCCATTGGGATTCAAACAAAAGTCAAAACATGAAAGTTGTAGCTTGTTGCATAATCTACAACTTTGATTCACAAAGTTTTCTTATTTGAAGCTTGTATCTCAAGTTATGATTTTTTGAATAAGGGCACTAAACCATCTTTTAACTTAGTGAAATTTGACCTATTTTGACAAGGTTTTCTGCCCTACTTCAAGGCCACTTTTCATACCCTTCCACTTGGAATTTTGATTTTCATTTCAAAGATGGATTGTAGTACACATTCCAAGCTTTCCAAAATGTCCAAGAAATCATCAAACAACCTCATAACTTGAGAGATTCGAATTTCACAAGTTGGCAAAAATTCACTTTTGTTCTTCATCAAGACATGTTCACAAACTTGCAAATTTGAATTCAGTTTGCTTTATGCTTAATTACAGGTCCTTGAACCAATCCATACTCAATAATTTAATGCATATTCTTTGTACTAAGACCAAGTTCTTTGAGTTCAAGCTTTGTCCAATGGTTTAATCCTAAATTAGATAAAGTAAACTATTCATTTTTGCAAAAGTTCACTTTATGTCAATTTGAAAATCAAACAAGTACAAGCTAAATCTGAATGGCACAAGATTATGGACAAATTGCTCTGATCAAGAGAAGATTATGCAGCCCATTAGGAGGTCCCCTACATGCCTAGAACATCAACTTGCATTTCTTTGCTTCACATAGAAGAAACATCAATAACTCATGCCAACTCTCTCTTCAGCTTAGAAACACAAGAGCAAAGTTGTCAAACACATTACACATAACATATCCAAGCTAACACACGAGCTTTTGACCTCCAATACACCCTCCATCTCAGAATCATCCTCAAACTGCACAAACAGGGGTGCCCCTGCAGTTTGAGTGCAATCTCTCAATCCCTTCAAGCATTTTGATCAAAACCTGTTCCTCTACCTTCCTTACAACCTATGCAAGCTATCCAGAAGCTAAGGCACGATCTGTAGTTGCTCTAACCACTTCCACCATTTTCACATCTTTGACTTGCAGGTGAAGTTCTACAGCTTGATACAAGAAGGTTCAAGACAAAGTAAGCATTGAAAAAGCATCCCTGGACCTCAAGGAAGCTTTTCCAATCATTACATTGCACTGAAAGTCTCTCATTCTCCACATAGAAGTTCAACTGCACAGGTAAAAGTTTGAATTCGTATCTCTCTTATTAGGCATCTTTAGTCTTAAGTTTGTGAAGAAACAAGGTCCTACTCATAGCCCTGAACATGTACATATCTTTACATTTCATTTCTTTTGCCTGAGTAGAGAGAATTTGGAGCTTGAAAATGGTAGAAAAATTAGGTCAGAAAAGAGGGGGAGAGAAATTCTCCCTCATCTTAGAGAGATAGGTCAAGTTCTTTATATGGTTAGAACCGTCTCTTCATGCTGAACATTTCTTGTGTTATAAGTTTTTGCTAAAAAGCCAGGAATCAAGAGTTAGAAGGAACTGAACATGGCGCGCGTTTTTTTTCAAATAATCTGTGCTGGAGGTTGAAGAAGGAGTGAAGTGGGCTGGGCCTGTGCTATTTTGCTTTTCACACCATCTTTTTTGGTTTACACCCCCCTGAGCCCATTTGCTTATTTTTAAACATTTTTTGACTTTTCCTATTTTGCTGACTTTGTTTATTTTTTCTCATGCCATTAAAAAATTAAAAATAATTTTTTTTTTTTTTTTTCATCATTTTTTGCATTTATTGCATATTTATTTGTTTATTTTCTTAGTTTGTACATAAATATATATATATGATTATTAGAATAAAAATGTTAAAAATAATGTAAATACAATTTTATTTTTATTTACTTTCTGAAAATAGCTCACACAAAAAAATACTTTTTATTTTATTAAAATATTAAATAAAAATTTATTTGTAGAATAATACATATTTAGGGTTATATATATATATATATGTGATTATTATTATATTTAAGACAAAAATATAAAAATACTTGATTTTTTTCATTTTATTAATATTTAATATAAAAATACCTTTTTTCACAATACACTTCATTTTATTTTATTTTTGTACATAATAAATAAATAGTTGAATTAAATTAGAAAATAATACCTTTTTCTTTAAAATTAGGGTTTTTTGCCCTAAATTCAAAATATTCAAAAATAACACATTTTTATTTCCTTTTTTCCTTTTACATAAATAATATTTTCTCATGCACATAAAAACTTTCTTTTTTTGCATTTCACATATTTATTTAATTTACATTTAATTATGCAATTTATTTACTATGCAAATACCCAATTGATGTAATAATTTAGATTTAAATTCTTGTCAACATCCCCATTTGAACAATTGTACCCCCCTTCCCATATTTGGTTGTGTAATAGCTTAGTAATTTTAACTTCGCACTTTATTGCTTTCTAAAGATAACATGTTAGAATTAGGGTTTGTATGCGAAAAAACGATAAAAAATAGTTTGACCTAATACAAGATAAACAAGCATGAAAATGGACACACAAATCACACTTGCACCCCCTAGGGCATTCCACTTGTTGCCTTCAAATAAATGGGCCATGTTGTATGTTGAACATCTTTGGGCAAAGCAAACAATTTGAATGATCATAGTCCCTCGACAAAAAAAACTTTTCAAAACAAACAAAAACAAATGATCAAGTCCCTTAGAGAAATTGCCCAAAGACATTTAACGCCGTTACAATTATGGTCTAAAACGATGACCCGCGCTTGTCCCTTTCACATCCTAACACAAGGTTGCCCACCAAATACAATGGTGGTGCAAACTTGTTAAAAGGGTTAAAGTATAGCAATAATCTTTTGAGAAATTTAGGAGTAGATAACCTCTTAGTTACTTGAATCAACTTGCAAAGCAAAACACTTGCCTAATTTCAAAATCACACCTCACAACACTTTCAAAACAACTTTCAAAAACAAATGAAAACTTTTTCAAAAGACATACATCTTTGTATACATCCCCACATGGATCATTACAAAGGTTGCCACCACATTGGCCTCTTTTCAAAAACATTTTCAAAACCCACACACTCAAGCACCATTTAAAACAATTGAAAACAAAAAGGCAAATGATCTAAGCAAGTAACTAAGAGCCCATGGATAACCATGGATAGAAAGGGTGCTAATACCTTCCCTTTCTATAATCTACTCCCCGAACCCAAGAAAACATCTCAAAAGGTTTTTGCTGTGCTTTTTCACCTTTCCTTAGGATAAAATAAAAAGTCGGTGGCGACTCTTGCTAACCGCAACATTTGCGAATACAAACGCAAACCTCAAGTCAGTTCTCCCACCGTATCACAGAACTGGCGACTCTGCTGGGGATTACTTTTAAAGTGGAGTAACCTTAGGGTTTAGATCACCTTTGTTTTCAATTGCTTGCTTTGTTTGCTTTTACATATTGTGGGCTTTGTATCGGAGTTTTATAGATCCTAACCCGGATCTGGGGAAACCCTTTTTAGGTAGCAACAAGGCTGTGAGGGAACTGTGCGGGGTATACCGACATGGTTGAAGCAGTCTGCTACGTTGATGTGGCACTTTGGTGTGTACCGGTAACCCTTGAGTTCAGTCAAGGAGAGTACGGGGCCACCGCGTGGTGTCATGAAACATCAACTGACCTTAGGAACCTTAATTGAACCATCTTGGCCTTTTAGGGGTAGTGAGATAACTGACTTTGGTGCAGTTCGAGGTTGGTTGATACTCGATACTACACTCAATTGAGGGTTGCTTTCCTGGAATATTTCGGTCGCCAGTTCAATGGCTAAATCGAAACGATGAACAATGAAAGCAATCCAGTGATATTGGGATCTTTAGAACCCGGTTACTTTTGATAGGACAGGTTGAGCCCACCAAACTTCAAGAGGGTAATACCCAGACCCCATGCCGGCCTAAACTTTAAGGGTTTGTGTGACTTGTGTGCCTTACCATGTTTGCCTCTGTGAATGTTTATAGTGCATTTAATCATCACATCATTACATCATACAAACATCATGAGCATTGACTAACCATTTCAAGGGTTTCGAATCTTCATCTTTGTTCTTGTTTTATAGGACATGGAAACTGCTCGCAGAAAGACAATTCAGATTGGCCTTGTAAAGATCCCCCCTCAGCTTAAGGAACTTCTGTCCAGGATTCCCGAGAGTTCTTCATTCAGTGAGAGACATGGAAGACTCATCAACTTGGTTAACACCAACATTGAGGAGGACTTGATAAAGGTCCTGTTCCAATTCTTTGACCCTCTGCATCACTGCTTCACCTTCCCGGATTATCAGTTGGTGCCTACATTGGAAGAGTTCTCCCGACTCCTGAAGGTCCCTATCCTTGATCAACTACCCTACAACGGTACGGAAGAGGAGCCCAAGCTTGAAGAGATTGCTAAAGCCTTGCACTTACAGACATCTGACCTCAAAGGACATTGGGAAGTTAGAAGTGGTATCAAAGGGTTCTTAGCCAGATTTTTGTTTGAAAAAGCTCAAGAATGTTGGAACTCTCTTGACCTCCGAGCTTTTGAAGAAGTTATGGCCCTCCTTGTCTATGGTTTGGTGTTGTTCCCTAATCCAGATCAGCTTATTGATATCAGCGCTGTCCAGATCTTTATGACCAGGAATCCTATACCTACACTGTTGGGGGACATCCTTCACTCATGTTACACTCGAACCATGAGAAGAAGGGGTGTCCTTATGTGTTGCACTCCTCTCCTAGGAAGGTGGTTTATTTCGCATCTTCCGCAATCAGTTTTGAAGAACGAGCGGGGTTTGAGATGGTCACAACGGTTAATGACTCTCACGCATGCAGATATACATTGGTGTCCTAGGTCCAGGGAAGACGTCACTATCATTGATCGTTGTGGGGAGTACCCTAATGTTCCTTTATTTGGAATCAAAGGAGGTATTACCTACAACCCATGCCTGGCTTGGAGACAGTTTGGTTATGCTCGGAAGGATGGCCCTCATGACATGTTAATTCCTGACATAGTTTTCGACTTCGACAACGATACTCAAGGACTTCGCCAGAGATTTATCAGAGCTTGGAGGATGCCAAGTAGGATAGACAGCAAGACATTGGGGCACCGGAACTCCATCCCGTTGGAACCTTACCTCAAGTGGGTACGAGCCCGCTCCCAGAAGGTAGTAATGCCTTACCCTCACATGCTACCTGTGATCAAAGAACCAGTCTTGGAAGGAGAGGCATCCTACACCATTCAACATCCTGACATGCCCACCTCCTGGGAAGAGATGCAGAAGAGCTGGATCCAACTTAAGGAAGAACGGAATTCTCTTGAAACCAGTCTACATGCTAGTGAAAAGAAGGTCCTGGAACTCACCCGCCTGCTGCACGAGGAAAGGAATCTCAACACCTACATCGCGCCAAAGAGGATGCGCAATGTTTTTTTATCTTAAGGAGTTACTTTGTAATATTTGGCCCATGAGGCATTTATGTACTAACGAATTTCTCCTTATTAATATGATGCGCGTTCCTTTTTGTCTACAACAAATTTTGAATATTCTAAATCCTTGAATGCATTGCATACATACGCATTCCATTGCACCATATGCATAGCAGGTACCCTATTTCACAGGTTGCTTAATCTTCTTCGCTGTTTGTTTGCACAGTCATCATGAATCCAGAATCATCCAGTGAGCAAGCAATCAAGGCCCTTCAGGCCCAAAGTGCACAGTTTCAAGAGATGGTCCTAAGCCTAGCCCAAGGCCAGCAAGAGTTGAAGACTCTACTCCTGAAGAAGAAGAAGAAAAAGAGGACTGCATTGTTCAACACCGGACGCAGATTTGGGAACACACTCCACAATGAAGCTGATCCAACCACTTCTTCTGCTGAGAAAAACAGTCCCCAAGGGGGAGGAGCTCCTAGTCCCGCAGTCTCCGACAACGAGACGGACTATAATGACGAACAGTACCCACCTGCTGCTGACAGATACAAACAATTGGAGGACCGCTTGAGCGCCATGGAAATTCAGAATGTGCCAGGACTGGATTTCGGAGATTTGGGGTTATCTTCTGGGGTAGTCATTCCACACAAGTTTAAGGCGCCTGCCTTCGCCAAGTATGATGGGGTCTCCTGCCCAAAGCTGCATCTAAGGTCGTACGTAAGGAAAATCCAACCTTACACGGCGGATAAGAACCTCTAGATTCACTTCTTCCAAGATAGCCTCTCGGGGTCGCAGCTTGAATGGTTCTACCAATTGGATGGAGCTAGCATCCGACACTGGGAGGATTTGGCAACCGCATTCTACAGACAATACCAATACAATTCTGATCTCGCTCCTACGCGTACCCAACTTCAGGGTATGTCTCTAGGGACGGGTGAAGGGTTCAAAGAGTACGCTCAAAAATGGAGAGATTTGGCTGGCAGGGTGCAGCCTCCATTAACTGATCGAGAGCTGGTTGATATGTTCCTTGGGACGTTGTCTGGTCCGTTTTTCAATCATTTGGTTGGTAACTCCTCCGCTGGATTTACAGATTTGATATTAACAGGAGAAAGAATTGAAGCTGGCATCAGGTCAGGCAAAATACAGAAGGCTGCCTCTACAAGTGCTGAGAAGAGGCCATTTAAGAAAGAAGCAAGCGCCGTCTATGGCCCTAGAAGACAAGTCAAGCCCGAAAGTCGCCAAGCCGTCAATGCTTTGGTCATCTCCAAACCTGTTGCTGCTCCTCAGCAATACAATCAACAAAGAAGTGAAAGGCCCAAGAGGCAGTATACCCGACTGAGTATGACATTATCTCAAATTTTACCCCAACTATTATCCACCAACCTAGTGACCCTCAAAGAAGCTCCTAAGGTCGTCAACACTGCGTCTCCTAAATACAACCCAAATGCCCGGTGTGCTTATCATTCTGATAGTCCCGGGCACACTACTGATGATTGCTGGGCCTTGAGAAACAAAGTGCAAGATCTGATCGACGCAAAGGAAATTCAGTTTGAAGCGCCAGAAAGACCAAATGTTGTAACGGCTCCTATGCCCCAGCATAGGGTAAATGCCGTTGAGGAAGAAGTGTATGCTGTTTCGATAGATGAAGTTGTTACCCCTCTGAAGGCTGTTAAGAAGAACCTACTGCGGGCCGGTTTATTTCCGGGTTGTGGCGAAGGTTGCCCATTCTGTGCTATTTCCCCATCTGATTGTCCCTTGCTAAGGTTAGGCATCCAAGGCCTAATGGATAGCAAGGAGATTCTATTCAAAAAGACTGCTGTTCAATTGGTTCCGATGAAAGAAGTTTCCGTGATTACCATCTTCAAAAATCCAATCAAGGCTCCCCCGAAGAAGCCTATTCAAATCATGACAATTGCGCCTGTGATCATTACTGTTCCAGGGCCCCTCTCCTACGTGTCTGATAAAGCTGTCCCCTGGCATTATGGGGCAGACGTGTATGTAAATGGAATCAAGCAAGAATTCGACGCTAGTGCCAGCATCTGTGATATCACTGGCCCAGCCAAGGTCACCCGCAGTGGCAGGCTCTTCTCGCCTGACATTGCGCCGCCCGCTATTCGAAAACCCCTCCTCATAAAACCTGCAAGTTTACCTAGTCCTGTTGCTGATCAAATTGCGTCCCCTGCTGCCGAGTCATCAAATGCTCGGGGCAAAGGGATTGAAGAAGAGCCTGCCCGGATGGAGGCACCAATACCCGTAAATGCTGAGGCCTCCCGACAAGAAATGGAGGAGATTCTGAAAATAATAAAGAAAAGTGATTTTAATGTTGTCGAGCAATTGGGGCATACACCCTCCAAGATCTCCCTGCTCTCCTTATTGCTATGCTCCGAGGCTCATGCTAAAGCCTTGATCTCATTTCTCAAGACGGCCCATGTGCCGCAAGAGACGTCTGCAGTCCAGTTCACTGACTGCATAGCGAATCTGACGGCGGACAACGGCTTGGGTTTTTCAGATGCTGACCTGACCGCAAAAGGGAGAGACCACAACGATGCCCTGCATGTCTCCATCGAATGCAGGGGCACTACTCTGGCGCATGTATTGGTGGATACTGGTTCTTCCTTGAATGTTCTACCGAAAAAGGCTTTAGACCGTCTGGATTATGAAGGCCTGGAGTTGAAACCCAGCAATATCATCGTCAGGGCCTTTGACGGTTCCAAAAGGATGGTTCATGGAGAGGTTAACATCCCTATTCGTGTGGGCTCTCAAGTGTTTGACTCTACCTTTTATGTGATGGATATACGTCCATCGTACTCTTGTCTGTTGGGTCGACCTTGGATCCATAAAGCTGGGGCAGTGACCTCCACCTTGCACCAGAAGCTGAAGTATCCCGTCAGGGGGAAGATCGTCATTGTGCAAGGAGAAGAGGAGTATATGGTGAGCCATTTGAATTCCTTCAGGTACATTGAGATGGACGGAGAGTTCATTGAAACCCCCTTTCAGCATTTCGAGGAGGTGCATCCAATTTCAGCCGCTGCAGAGACAATAGCCGAAGAGAATGATTCCTTGAAGATGGCTTCCCTAAGGGATGCCCGGGATGTGGTTCAGAAAGGCAATTGTGCACACTGGGGTCAGCTTCCTGACTTCACTCAGAAGAACGACAAGTTTGGGCTAGGCTTTATTGCAGAGGCTCAGAAGGCAGTGCGCAAAGAGAAGATTGGAAAGGCTCCGGTGTTTATTTCCAGCTCAAGGGTGAACGCTATTGAGGAAGATGTGGAGGAAGCTGAGTTTGATAGTTGGATCTACCCGACTGCCAGCGACGGACCTAGCAACTGGACGGCAAAGGATTTTACCCCTATCACATTTGTCACGCAGTAATTGATTTCTTTTGATTTCCAAATTTGTAACAAATAATATGTTAAAACTCTGTTGGCTCGGTGTCCTACCCGGGGCATCGTAGCTCCATTTGTGAGGGCTTTTTGTATGACATTTTCATATATCATCAATCAAAACATTGGACGTTTGTTGCATTTCAAATCTTGCGCTCTTTTCCTTTCTGTGTTATATATATATTGCAAAACAGCTATATTTACACACACTCACTTATACAGGTTTCAATCCACTCTGGATCTCACCGGTAACAGCTCTGCTACCGCCAGTTATGACTTCGAAAATCCGATCAACTTGGCCGAAGACGAAGGTGAAGATGATTGCGAAGTGCCTGGTGAACTCGCAAGACTGCTACTCCAGGAAGAGAAGGCTATTCAACCACATGAAGAGCCTGTGGAGACAATTAACCTGGGTACTGAGACAGATAGGAAAGAGGTCAAGATCGGTGCCAATCTAGAGCTTAGCGTGAAGCAACGATTGATCCAGATGCTACAAGACTACATGGAAATTTTTGCTTGGTCCTATGAAGATATGCCTGGTTTGGACGCCGACATTGTAGTTCACCATTTGCCAACCAAGGAAGATTGCCCTCCGGTAAAGCAAAAAGTTCGACGGATGCGTCCAGAGATGTCTGAAAAGATCAAGGCCGAGGTTATGAAGCAGTTTGATGTCGGGTTCCTTGCAGTGACTTCTTACCCTCAATGGGTTGCCAATGTTGTGCCAGTGCCGAAGAAGGACGGTAAAGTCAGAATGTGTGTCGACTACAGAGATCTGAACAGGGCCAGCCCCAAGGATGACTTCCCCCTACCTCACATTGATGTCCTTGTCGACAATATAGCTCAACACAAGGTGTTCTCCTTCATGGATGGTTTTTCAGGGTATAATCAGATCAAGATGGCTCCAGAGGATATGGAGAAGACTACCTTTGTGACTCAGTGGGGCACCTTCTGTTATAAGGTCATGCCATTCGGATTAAAAAATGCTGGGGCAACCTATCAGCGTGCCATGGTTGCTTTATTTCATGATATGATCCATCATGAAATTGAGGTATACGTTGATGACATGATTGCAAGGTCTCAAACTGAGGAGGAGCACCTTAACCATCTGAGGAAGTTGTTTGACCGACTCAAATTATACAAGCTGAGGTTGAATCCCAACAAATGCATCTTTGGGGTAAGATCCGGAAAACTGTTAGGTTTCATTGTAAGTGATAAAGGTATTCAGGTGGATCCTGCCAAGGTAAAAGCCATACAAGAGATGCCGACTCCAAAAACAGAGAAAGAAGTCAGAGGTTTCCTAGGACGACTGAATTACATTGCCCGATTCATCTCACATCTAACTGCTACTTGTGAGCCAATCTTCAAATTACTGAAGAAAGATCAAGTAGTACGCTGGAATGATGAATGTCAGGCCGCCTTTGAAAGGATAAAGGAATATCTCCAAGAGCCACCCATTCTTATGCCACCGGTGGAAGGAAGACCTCTGATACTATACTTAACAGTGCTTGATAATTCAATGGGGTGTGTGCTGGGGCAGCATGACGAGTCTGGCCGAAAAGAGCACGCTATTTATTACTTGAGCAAAAAGTTTACCGACTGTGAGTCTCGTTACTCACTGCTTGAGAAAACTTGCTGCGCTCTTGTATGGGCTGCTCGCCGGCTGAGACAGTATATGCTGACTCACACTACTTTATTGATTTCAAAGATGGATCCCATAAAGTATATATTTGAAAAGCCTGCTCTGTCTGGAAGAATAGCGAGATGGCAAATGATCTTAACAGAATATGATATCCAGTATACAACTCAGAAAGCAATTAAGGGAAGTGTACTGGCTAATCATTTGGCACACCAACCTGTGGACGATTACCAATCATTGAACTTTGATTTTCCGGACGAAGACATCATGGTGGTAACTGACTGTGAAGTACCTGGACCGGATGAAGGACCTGAGGAAGGATCCCGATGGTCTATGCATTTTGATGGGGCCTCCAATGCTTTGGGTAACGGCGTCGGCGCTGTAATCATATCTCCCAAAGGAACTCATACTCCCCTCACCGCCCGATTATGTTTCAGCTGCACCAACAATATGGCAGAATATGAGGCATGTATCATGGGTCTACAAGCTGCAATCGATTTGAGGATCAAGTTTCTAAGTGTCTTCGGAGATTCCGCTCTCGTGATCAATCAGATCAAGGGCGAGTGGGATACGAAACACCCGAATCTTATTCCTTACAAGGAGTATGTGTCGACCTTGCTCCCTCACTTTGAAGAAATAACTTTTGAGCATTTCCCCAGAGAGGAAAATCAGCTAGCGGACGCACTAGCCACGATGTCTTCAATGTTCAAAGTTAAATGGGACAATGAGGCTCCCCGAATCATAATCTGGAAGTTGGATGAACCGGCATACTGCTGTGAGCTCGAGGCTGAGAAGGTAACTGAAAAACCCTGGTATCACGAGGTAAAGAGGTATTTGGAAGCTCAGGAATACCCTGAAGGTGCATCTGTCAACGACAAGAAGTTCATGAGAAGGTTTGCTGCAAAATTCTTCCTCAGCAACGGCATTCTCTACAAACGGAATCATGATTCGACTCTGCTGCATTGTGTGGATAAGGCTGAAGCGGAGAAAATCATGATGGAACTGCATGAAGGTACATTTGGAACACATTCCAGTGGACACACCATGGCTAAGAAAATCCTTCGGGCAGGATATTTCTGGTCCACAATGGAAGCCGATTGTTACCAACACTCCCGAACTTGTCATAAGTGCCAGATCTATGCTGACAAGGTGCATATCCCTCCAGTTCCTTTGAATGTCCTAACGGCACCTTGGCCTTTCGCAATGTGGGGCATCGATATGATCGGTGAGATCCGACCGACGGCATCCAACGGGCATCGCTTCATCTTGGTAGCAATCGATTACTTCACGAAGTGGGTTGAGGCAGCTTCCTACGCGACGGTAACCAAGAGAGTCGTGGCACGTTTCATCCGGCATAATCTGATCTGTCGGTACGGCGTCCCGGAAAGAATCATTACGGACAATGGTACCAATCTCAACAACAAGATGATCACTGAACTCTGTGAACAATTCAAGATACAGCACCACAATTCTTCCCCCTACCGGCCGAAGATGAATGGGGCTGTAGAGGCAGCCAATAAAAATATCAAGAAAATTGTGCAGAAGATGACAGTGACCTATAAGGATTGGCACGAGATGTTACCATTCGCTCTTCATGGGTACCGTACCTCAGCAAGGACGTCAACCGGGGCAACTCCTTTCTCCTTAGTCTATGGCATGGAGGCAGTCTTGCCAATCGAGATCCAGATACCCTCCCTCCGGATAATGAAGGATGCAGACTTGAATGAAGATGATTGGATCCAGACTCGACTTGATCAATTAAATCTGATTGACGAAAAGAGGCTCACTGCTATCTGTCATGGTCAAACGTATCAGAAACGGATGATCAGGGCATTTAACAAGAAAGTCAGACCGCAAGAGTATCAAGTTGGGGACCTGGTAATCAAACGCATCATCCTTCCTCAAAGTGATCCCCGGGGTAAATGGACCCCTACTTACGAAGGGCCATTTGTGGTTAAACGTGTGTTCTCAGGAGGAGCCATGATCCTAACCACCATGGATGGTGACGACCTTCCTCACCCCGCCAATGCAGACATAGTGAAAAAATACTACGCATAAATAAAAGACCCGCTAGGTTGACATACCTAGGCAAAAACAAGGGCTTCCCGGCGAACCAAAAGGGTTCGGGCAAAAATAAGGGATGAAATGAAAAAATCTGTACACCCGGCAAGTCGAAAACCTGAAAGGGCGGCTTGGGCAAAAAAGGGTATCCCGGTGGACTGAAAACCCGAAAGGGCGGTCCAGGCAAAAGTTAGGGATAAAAGCGTAACACTATGTCTCATTGGATCACTTCGCATCCTGAATTCGGCATCAGCTATCTGGCCCCAAATTTCGGCATTGACCAATCAGCTTCATCTTCAGATTAGGCAGTAAGGCGATGAGACGTTCGAAAACATAAAGGCGATAGCAGAGTTGGAACCCAGTGGGATTGTTCACATAGCTGTTTTGTTTTCTTTTTCAAAATGTAAACTCTATACTATTTGGCGATGTCCTCTTACTAGGATGTCAGTCTCTTGTACAAAAACGCCTATTCACGGGCAAAGTTTAAATCAATACAAATTCGCTTGTCCATACAAATTACCATTATTTTCCTTTTTTTTCTTTCTTCTGTTTTGTCTTGCAAAGAACGTCCAATGTTCATTTTTGATATATGCATTTGACATTAAATTGCTGATTCATAAATATTCGCATATGAAACAAGAGATTAATTACAGGTAACATCAAAGACAGGGGCAGTGTGGAGTTGTCTAATGCAGTCTAGTTGTTTTGTCCTCCAAAGCACCAAGGTAGGTTCAACTGAAAATGTGGCCAAATCATCTTAACTCCCCGCAGAGTAAAACAAGGTTCAGCAACACTTTCCCCAAGCAGGAGTCGATTCCCCGTCGATCCTGAAAAAGGCACAACATTCCCCGGCAGGTCTTAAAAGCTCATCCCCAGTAGATTCTGCGAGCTTATCCCCGGCGAAGTACGAACGTCTCTCCCGAGTTTTATTTAGAGTTATTTCCTCACAAGGACTTATAACTGGGTTATCCTCAGCTAAAAGCCACGGAAGACCGTTCTCGGCAAAAGTTCCTTCAACCCCCAGCGAAGTCTATCTTTAGTATTCCCAAGCAGAGTTTATCTTTGGAGTTCCCCAGCGGAGTTTACCATCATTATCTTCAGCGGAATCCATCGTTAGAGTCCTCAGCAGGCCTCTCATCAGAACTTCGGCCAAGCATCTCTTCCACAGGGCAGCTTCCTGGCCGTTCGTCAAGGATTTATTTTCCTAAGATGAAATTACATTTATAAACATTTCACATTTGCATACATCTTGCTTACCTACATGATGAAACGCATACAACATTTCATGTTGAACATCATGATATCATGCACATCATACATCATGACATTGCATACAACTTACGTTTTTGCCTTTTCAGGAAAAAGACAATCTCAAAAACGACTACCTTCAACTGTCACAATTCCAGATTCGATACCTGTATCTAGCCAGGGCACATCTGAGAGTGATCAGTTTCCAGACTCGATTCCTGTATCTAGCCGGGGCATGTCTGAAGAGTTCGAAGATTCGATTCCTGTATCCAGCCAGGGCACATCTATCAACTACAAACGTCTCCAGATTCGATTCCTGTATCCAGCCAGGGCATATCTGTTGACCACATTTCCAGATTCGATTCCTGTATCCAGCCAGGGCACATCTATCAACTACAACGTCTCCAGATTCGATTCCTGTATCCAGCCAGGGCATATCTGTTGACCACATTTCCAGACTCGACTCCTGTATCTAGCCAGGGCACGTCTAAAGAGTTCGAAGATTTGATTCCTGTATCCAGCCAGGGCACATCTATTAAACGACTATTTCCAGATTCGACTCCTGTATCCAGCCAGGACACATCTGAGCAACCAATTGTAGATTCAATACCTGTATCTAGCCAGGGCATATCTGCATAAGGAGACTGAAGATCAAACACCTGTAACAAGCCAGGAAAACATCTGTCTTTCTTAAATACACAAGTTCTCGCTAAGGAATCTCTTATGCGATCAACACTTCCAAATGGCATCTATAAGCCCATTCCCGACAAAGTTCTGTCATCTCTCCAAATGGCATCTATAAGCCCATTCCCGACACCACATTGTTAAGACTCCAGCATGCGAGTGCAAATTTCCGGGCACTCTAGTGTCCAATCTCCTTTTACCCTCGAGTCACGAAAGGCAAACTTGCCAATCTAACTCTTCAGGTCCAAGAAGATTGAACAGGGGCAACTGTTGTACCCCAAAATTTGCCCTCCCACTTCCTCAACATTTTCTCATCACAAGACATTTGAAGATCAGGATACAATTAGGGTTTCCTCTGCTCAAGACTTCTCCTTGCACTGTGGACTCAAATTAGGGTTTGTATTGGCACAAAGATGTTTTGACCTAAAATGCCTAAGATGACTTTCATGCTTCATGTTGGACTCCCAGGTTTACCTGTACCAAGTTTCAAGTCTTGATTCCAAGTTTTACCCAGTCAATTGGACAGTTGACCTAGAAATCAGCTGTATTGGGGAAAAAGTCAACTGTGGCCAATTGACAGTCAAACCTCATGAAATTTGATCCACATCAACATTATGAACTCATATGAACCATTTGATCAAGTTTGGATCACAATTCCACAAGAAATTTGATCAGATCATCAAAAGGGCAAAATGGTCATTTTTAGGGTTTTGACTGCACAAGGGCAATTTTTGACTGTTTGACCTAGCCAATGGCAAACCAAGCTCACATATGGCCTCAAGGACTCAATGGAATTATCTTGACATGTTCATCAAGCTCAAAAGATCCCAAGTACACAAGATTGACAGTTGAATTTCTCAGTCAATTGATCAATTTTGACTGTATACTGAAAAGTCAAACTTTGACTTTTTGGTCAAAATCAAGAGTCAAGATTCATTTTTCATCAAAACATTCCAAATCATGAAACTTGTTCACCAAGAAATCACAAAGTGCAAATTAGGGTTAGAAAATGGAATTTTTCATAACTTAGAATTTTTCTAAGTTATGGAAAACCCTAATTTTTTCCCAACTTTGCCCCATCTTTTCACCATGATCCATTGGGATTCAAACAAAAGTCAAAACATGAAAGTTGTAGCTTGTTGCATAATCTACAACTTTGATTCACAAAGTTTTCTCATTTGAAGCTTGTATCTCAAGTTATGAGTTTTTGAATAAGGGCACTAAACCATCTTTTAACTTAGTGAAATTTGACCTATTTTGACAAGGTTTTCTGCCCTACTTCAAGGCCACTTTTCATACCCTTCCACTTGGAATTTTGATTTGCATTTCAAAGATGGATTGTAGTACACATTCCAAGCTTTCCAAAATGTCCAAGAAATCATCAAACAACCTCATAACTTGAGAGATTCGAATTTCACAAGTTGGCAAAAATTCACTTTTGTTCTTCATCAAGACATGTTCACAAACTTGCAAATTTGAATTCAGTTTGCTTTATGCTTAATTACAGGTCCTTGAACCAATCCATACTCAATAATTTAATGCATATTCTTTGTACTAAGACCAAGTTCTTTGAGTTCAAGCTTTGTCCAATGGTTTAATCCTAAATTAGATAAAGTAAACTATTCATTTTTGCAAAAGTTCACTTTATGTCAATTTGAAAATCAAACAAGTACAAGCTAAATCTGAATGGCACAAGATTATGGACAAATTGCTCTGATCAAGAGAAGATTATGCAGCCCATTAGGAGGTCCCCTACATGCCTAGAACATCAACTTGCATTTCTTTGCTTCACATAGAAGAAACATCAATAACTCATGCCAACTCTCTCTTCAGCTTAGAAACACAAGAGCAAAGTTGTCAAACACATTACACATAACATATCCAAGCTAACACACGAGCTTTTGACCTCCAATACACCCTCCATCTCAGAATCATCCTCAAACTGCACAAACAGGGGTGCCCCTGCAGTTTGAGTGCAATCTCTCAATCCCTTCAAGCATTTTGATCAAAACCTGTTCCTCTACCTTCCTTACAACCTATGCAAGCTATCCAGAAGCTAAGGCACGATCTGTAGTTGCTCTAACCACTTCCACCATTTTCACATCTTTGACTTGCAGGTGAAGTTCTACAGCTTGATACAAGAAGGTTCAAGACAAAGTAAGCATTGAAAAAGCATCCCTGGACCTCAAGGAAGCTTTTCCAATCATTACATTGCACTGAAAGTCTCTCATTCTCCACATAGAAGTTCAACTGCACAGGTAAAAGTTTGAATTCGTATCTCTCTTATTAGGCATCTTTAGTCTTAAGTTTGTGAAGAAACAAGGTCCTACTCATAGCCCTGAACATGTACATATCTTTACATTTCATTTCTTTTGCCTGAGTAGAGAGAATTTGGAGCTTGAAAATGGTAGAAAAATTAGGTCAGAAAAGAGGGGGAGAGAAATTCTCCCTCATCTTAGAGAGATAGGTCAAGTTCTTTATATGGTTAGAACCGTCTCTTCATGCTGAACATTTCTTGTGTTATAAGTTTTTGCTAAAAAGCCAGGAATCAAGAGTTAGAAGGAACTGAACATGGCGCGCGTTTTTTTTCAAATAATCTGTGCTGGAGGTTGAAGAAGGAGTGAAGTGGGCTGGGCCTGTGCTATTTTGCTTTTCACACCATCTTTTTTGGTTTACACCCCCCTGAGCCCATTTGCTTATTTTTAAACATTTTTTGACTTTTCCTATTTTGCTGACTTTGTTTATTTTTTCTCATGCCATTAAAAAATTAAAAATATTTTTTTTTTTTTTCATCATTTTTTGCATTTATTGCATATTTATTTGTTTATTTTCTTAGTTTGTACATAAATATATATATATGATTATTAGAATAAAAATGTTAAAAATAATGTAAATACAATTTTATTTTTATTTACTTTCTGAAAATAGCTCACACAAAAAAATACTTTTTATTTTATTAAAATATTAAATAAAAATTTATTTGTAGAATAATACATATTTAGGGTTATATATATATATATATGTGATTATTATTATATTTAAGACAAAAATATAAAAATACTTGATTTTTTTCATTTTATTAATATTTAATATAAAAATACCTTTTTTCACAATACACTTCATTTTATTTTATTTTTGTACATAATAAATAAATAGTTGAATTAAATTAGAAAATAATACCTTTTTCTTTAAAATTAGGGTTTTTTGCCCTAAATTCAAAATATTCAAAAATAACACATTTTTATTTCCTTTTTTCCTTTTACATAAATAATATTTTCTCATGCACATAAAAACTTTCTTTTTTTGCATTTCACATATTTATTTAATTTACATTTAATTATGCAATTTATTTACTATGCAAATACCCAATTGATGTAATAATTTAGATTTAAATTCTTGTCAACATCCCCATTTGAACAATTGTACCCCCCTTCCCATATTTGGTTGTGTAATAGCTTAGTAATTTTAACTTCGCACTTTATTGCTTTCTAAAGATAACATGTTAGAATTAGGGTTTGTATGCGAAAAAACGATAAAAAATAGTTTGACCTAATACAAGATAAACAAGCATGAAAATGGACACACAAATCACACTTGCACCCCCTAGGGCATTCCACTTGTTGCCTTCAAATAAATGGGCCATGTTGTATGTTGAACATCTTTGGGCAAAGCAAACAATTTGAATGATCATAGTCCCTCGACAAAAAAAACTTTTCAAAACAAACAAAAACAAATGATCAAGTCCCTTAGAGAAATTGCCCAAAGACATTTAACGCCGTTACAATTATGGTCTAAAACGATGACCCGCGCTTGTCCCTTTCACATCCTAACACAAGGTTGCCCACCAAATACAATGGTGGTGCAAACTTGTTAAAAGGGTTAAAGTATAGCAATAATCTTTTGAGAAATTTAGGAGTAGATAACCTCTTAGTTACTTGAATCAACTTGCAAAGCAAAACACTTGCCTAATTTCAAAATCACACCTCACAACACTTTCAAAACAACTTTCAAAAACAAATGAAAACTTTTTCAAAAGACATACATCTTTGTATACATCCCCACATGGATCATTACAAAGGTTGCCACCACATTGGCCTCTTTTCAAAAACATTTTCAAAACCCACACACTCAAGCACCATTTAAAACAATTGAAAACAAAAAGGCAAATGATCTAAGCAAGTAACTAAGAGCCCATGGATAACCATGGATAGAAAGGGTGCTAATACCTTCCCTTTCTATAATCTACTCCCCGAACCCAAGAAAACATCTCAAAAGGTTTTTGCTGTGCTTTTTCACCTTTCCTTAGGATAAAATAAAAAGTCGGTGGCGACTCTTGCTAACCGCAACATTTGCGAATACAAACGCAAACCTCAAGTCAGTTCTCCCACCGTATCACAGTCAGTAATCTCCAATGTATTGTACATACCAGGCATGAAGAGCAATTTGCTCAGTATAGGGCAGTTGGTCGAAAAGAATTATAAAGTGTCAATCAAAGATAAGATGATGAGAGTCGTTGATACAAATGGGAGATTAATATTGAAGGCTCCTATGTCTCAGAATCGAACCTTCAAGATTGAAATAAGTGTGATGGAGCACAAGTGCCTTTTGACTGCAGCTAGCAGAGATGAATGGATATGGAATTATAGACTAGGCCATCTCAACTTCAGAGACATCAAATATTTGAAGAGAAGAAATATGGTTTCAGGATTTCCAGAAATCAACATTCCAAACGAGGTATGTGAGGAATGTGTGCAGGCGAAGCAACACAAGAATAACTTCAGCAAGGACGCAGGAAGCAGGTCGAAGGCTAGTCTTGAAGTCATATACTCTGATGTATGTGGACCAATCCAGGTGGATTCGATGGTAGGTAACAAATACTTTGTTACATTCATAGATGATTTCAGTAGAAAGTTGTGGACTTATCTGATCAAGAAGAAAAGTGAAGTGATCGAAGTATTTGCCAAGTTTAAGTCTATGGTCGAAAGACAGAGTGGTCGAAAGCTCAAAATTTTGAGAACTGGTGGTGGAGGAGAATATGTGTCGAAAGACTTCGACAGGCTATGTGAAAAGGAAGGGATTGTGCATGAGGTGGTGCCACCCTATACTCCACAACAAAATGAAATTGCAGAAAGGAAGAATCGAACCATCATGAATATGGTGAGAAGTATGTTGAAAGGCAATAATTTACCTAAAGAGTTTTGGGGTGAAGATGTTTAGATTGCAACATACATTTTGAACAGATGTCCTACAAAGAAGCTAGAAGGAATTACTCCAGAAGAATGTTGGTCTGGTGTGAAGCCTAGCTTGAGTCATCTGAAGGTATTTTAATCTATTGCACATAGACATGTGCCAAATCAGTTGAGAAGAAAACTTAATGACAAGTCAAGTCAAATGATTCTAGTTGGATATCATTCGACAGGAGGTTACAAGTTGTTCGATCCAGAGAACAAGAAGATTATGATCACCAGGGACGTGATCATAGATGAGTTTAAAGAATGGGATTGAACTGAAAATGTCAAGACAGATTCAGTGGGAATCCTATTCGAAGAACCAGAAACTCAAGTCGAAAGAGAAGTTAGACAAGAGGAACCAACAGATATACCAAGTACAAGCAGAGCTCAAAGAACAAGACGCATGCCTGCAAGATTGCAAGATTGTGTGATTACATCAGATGATGTGATAGATGATGAAGGTGAGCTGGTACATTATGATTTCTATGTAGATGTCGAAGCTGTTAATGCAGTTGAAGCATTGAAGGATTCGAAGTGTGTGAAAGCAATGAACGAAGAAGTGAAGTCTATCGAAGACAACAACACATGGTCACTTGTAGAATTGCCTCAAGGCAAGAAGGAAATTGATATCAAGTGAGTATACAAAGTGAAAATAAATTCGAAAGGTAAAGTAACTCGACACCAAGCAAGGCTTGTGGCGAAAGGATTTCTACAGAAAGAAGGAATAGACTTCGATGAAGTTTTTGCACCCGTTGCTAGGTTCGAAACAATCAGGTTGGTTGTTGGTCTAGCAGAAATAAACAGTTGACACATATGTCAGATGGACGTGAAGTGTGCATTCCTAAATGGACCCTTAGATGAAGAAGTCTATGTTAAACGACCAGTTGGGTCTGTGAAACATGATGAAGAAAGAAAGGTGTGCAGGCTACATAAAGCCCTGTATGGATTGAAACAAACTCCAAGGGCTTGGAATAAGAAAATTGATAGTTTCCTAAGGGAGAAGGAATTTGTGAAGTGCACAATTGAACATGGAGTATATGTAAGAAGAAGCAAGAGTGAATTTCTTAGACTATGTCTCTGTGTAGATGATTTATTGATAACAGGTAGCTGTAAAAGTGAGATCGAAGACTTCAAAGGTGATCTCAGCAAGGAATTCGAAATGTCTGATTTAGGTGAGATTTCATATTTCCTTGGTATCGAATTCTACAAGAGCAGTAAAGGTTTGATGATGCATCAAAGAAGATATGCAGGAGAAATTCTCAAGAGGTTTGAGATGGAAGAGTGCAACTCAACTTCGACACCTGCAGAACCAAGACTGCAATTGTCGAAAGATGCAGATGAAGATGATGTTGATCCAACCCAATACAGAAGACTTATTGGATCATTAAGATATCTTTGTCATACAAGGCCTGGCTTAGCATATAGTGTAGGTATGGTAAGTATATTCATCCAGAAGCCAAAGGTATCACATCTAGAAGCAGTGAAGAGGATACTAAGGTATCTCAAAGGAACTTTTGATTATGGAATTTTGTTTCCTGCAGCTGATAAAGGAAAAGAATGCAAGTTAGTGGGATACACTGATTCAATTTGGTGTAGTGATGCTGAAGATCAAAAGTCAACAGCAGGATATGTGTTTATGATAGGTGGTGCACCAGTTGCTTGGAGTTCGAGAAAGGAACCAGTAGTGGCATTATCATCATGCGAAGCAGAATACATAGCTGCTTCTCTTTGTGCATGTCAAGCAACTTGGATGGTGAACTTGGTCGAAGAGATATTAGGGAAAGATCATGGAGAAATTACCATAAAGATAGACAACATGTCATCTATTAATCTGGAAAAGAACCCAATAGCACATGGTCAAAGCAAGCACATCGAAATGAGGTTCCATTATCTTCAAGAGCAGGTAGCAGATGGGAAGATGAATTTGAAACACTGCAGAAATGAGAATCAGATTGCAAACATCATGACGAAGGGAGTGCAAGTTAAAGTATTCAGAAAGCTAAGAGCCATGATGAACATAGATATTTTAGACACAATGAATTAGGTGGTGTGTTAAATTGTAATTCAGTGTGTCGAAACTATGTGTCGAAAAGATTAGATTTGTTTTAGATTTAAATAGATTTGATTTAAGTCTAGAATAAATTAGATTTGATTTAGTAACAAAATAGATATTTTGGGCTTTGGGCTTAGGGTGTAAGCTCAATTATAAATAGATGGAGTAATCCCTATTTTTGTAAGAAAAGTCAAGCAAGTCAATTTAGTTGTATTCACAGAATTTGCAGTTGCAAGTGAATAACAAAGCTTTCACAGTTTGTGAGCACAGAGAAACTCTGCAGAAATTATTTGTCTTGTCTTCTATTCTTTATTTTTCTCATAATTAAATCGTCATTGTGGTAGAAATTCATTATATAATTTGGTGGATTTCCAACAATACCAACTTTCAGCTTGATGATGTATAAACATTGCCACAAACTCTTGGAAAATATGACATTTCCTCTAGAGATGAAGGGATACTTTTATTATTTACATCAGTAATTATTGCACTTCATCCTAAAACGCACATTCCAAATATTATAAGGCTTCTGCATCTTTTTATAATTACCTTCCCCAGGTGTTTCGTTCCATTTGCACATGCTTTGCATTCTATTATCAACAAACTCATTTCAAAATTGAATGATAAAGAGAAGTCTGGTGAATTTACCTCGGAAGAAGCACTTGATATTATATTTTTCTAGTACTAATATGTTGCGGAGATGTAATGGATCAAGTAATGAAAGTGAAATGGTTCTTATTGATTTTTTCCTGGGAATGACAAATGATAGATTGTTTCAAACCAACGCCATTTGTGGGCTCTCATGGATTGGGAAAGGTTTACTACTGCACGGTCACGAAAAGATTAAAGACATCACCATGATATTCAAAAAGTGCTTAATATCAGACCGAAAGAGTTCTTTGTCTTTAATTGAAAGTTCACATAAGAATGTTGGTCTGGTGTGAAGCCTAGCTTGAGTCATCTGAAGGTATTTTAATCTATTGCACATAGACATGTGCCAGATCAGTTGAGAAGAAAACTTGATGACAAGTCAAGTCAAATGATTCTAGTTGGATATCATTCGACAGGAGGTTACAAGTTGTTCGATCCAGAGAACAAGAAGATTATGATCAACAGGGATGTGATCATAGATGAGTTTAAAGAATGGGATTGAACTGAAAATGTCAAGACAGATTCAGTGGGAATCCTATTTGAAGAACCAGAAACTCAAGTCGAAAGAGAAGTTCGACAAGAGGAACCAACAGATATACCAAGTACAAGCAGACCTCAAAGAACAAGACGCATGCCTGCAAGATTGTAAGATTGTGTGATTACATAAGATGATGTGATAGATGATGAAGGTGAGCTGGTACATTATGCTTTCTATGCAGATGTCGAACCTATTAATGTAGCTGAAGCATTGAAGGATTCGAAGTGTGTGAAAGCAATGAACGAAGAAGTGAAGTCTATCGAAGACAACAACACATGGTCACTTGTAGAATTGCCCCAAGGCAAGAAGGAAATTGATGTCAAGTGGGTATACAAAGTGAAAACAAATTCAAAAGGTGAAGTAACTCGACATAAAGCAAGGCTTGTGGCGAAAGGATTTCTACATAAAGAAGGAATAGACTTCGATGAAGTTTTTGCACCCGTTGCTAGGATCGAAACAATCGAGTTGGTTATTGGTCTAGCAGAAATAAACAGTTGGCACATATGTCAGATGGACGTGAAGTGTGAATTCCTAAATGGACCCTTAGATGAAGAAGTCTATGTTAAAAGACCAGTTGGCTCTGTGAAACATGACGAAGAAAGAAAGGTGTGTAGGCTACATAAAGCCCTGTATGGATTGAAACAAGCTCCAAGGGCTTGGAATAAGAAAATTGATAGTTTCCTAAGGGAGAAGGAATTTGTGAAGTGCACAATTGAACATGGAGTATATGTAAGAAGAAGCAAGAGTGAATTGCTTAGACTATGTCTCTATGTAGATGATTTATTGATAACAGGCATCTGCAAAAGTGAGATCGAAGACTTCAAATGTGATCCTAGCAAGGAATTCGAAATGTCTGATTTGGGTGAGATTTCATATTCCCTTGGTATCGAATTCTACAAGAGCAGTAAAGGTTTGATGATGCATCAAAGAAGATATGCAGGAGAAATTCTCAAGAGGTTTGAGATGGAAGAGTGAAACTCAACTTCGACACCTGCAGAACCAAGACTGCAATTTTCGAAAGATGCAGATGAAGATGATGTTGATCCAACCCAATACAGAAGACTTATTGGATCATTAAGATATCTTTTTCATGCAAGGCCTGACTTAGCATATAATGTAGGTATGGTAAGTATATTCATGCAGAAGCCAAAGGTATCACATCTAGAAGCAGTGAAGAGGATACTAAGGTATCTCAAAGGAACTTTCGATTATAGAATTTTGTTTCCTGCAGCTGATAATGGAAAAGAATGCAAGTTAGTGGGATACACTGATTCGATTTGGTGTAGTGATGCTGAAGATCGAAAGTCAACATCAGGATATGTGTTTTTGATAGGTGGTGCACCAGTTGCTTGGAGTTCGAGAAAGGAACCAGTAGTGGCATTATCATCATGCGAATCAGAATACATAGCTGCTTCTCTTTGTGCATGTCAAGCAACTTGGATGGTGAACTTGGTCGAAGAGATAACAGAGAAAGATCATGGAGAAATTACCATAAAGATAGACATCATGTCATCTATTAATCTGGCAAAGAACCCAATAGCACATGGTCGAAGCAAGCACATTAAAATGAGGTACCATTATCTTCGAGAGCAGGTAGCAGATGGGAAGATGAATTTGAAACACTGCAGAACTGAGAATCATATTGCAAACATCATGACAAATGGAATGCAAGTCGAAGTATTCAGAAAGCTAAGAGCCATGATGAACATAAATAGTTTAGACACAATGAATTAGGTGGTGTGTTAAATTGTAATTCAATGTGTCGAAACTATGTGTCGAAAAGATTAGATTTGTTTTAGATTTAAATAGATTTGATTTAAGTCTAGAATATATTAGATTTGATTTAGTAACAAAATAGATATTTTGGGCTTTGAGCTTAGGGTGTAAGCTCAGTTATAAATAGATAGAGTAACCCCTATTTTTGTAAGCAAAGTCAAGCAAGTCAATTTAGTTGTATTCACAGAATTTGCAGTTGCAAGTGAATAACAAAGCTTTCACAGTTTGTGAGCACAGAGAAACTCTGCAGAAATTATTTGTCTTGTCTTCTATTCTTTATTTTTCTCATAATTAAATCGTCATTGTGGTAGAAATTCATTATAGAATTTGGTGGATTTCCAACAATACCAACTTTCAGCTTGATGATGTATAAACATTGCCACAAACTCTTGGAAAATATGACATTTCCTCTAGAGATGAAGGGATACTTTTATTATTTACATCAGTAATTATTGCACTTCATCCTAAAACGCACATTCCAAATATTATAAGGCTTCTGCATCTTTTTATAATTACCTTCCCCAGGTGTTTCGTTCCATTTGCACATGCTTTGCATTCTATTATCAACAAACTCATTTCAAAATTGAATGATAAAGAGAAGTCTGGTGAATTTACCTCGGAAGAAGCACTTGATATTATATTTTTCTAGTACTAATATGTTGCGGAGATGTAATGGATCAAGTAATGAAAGTGAAATGGTTCTTATTGATTTTTTCCTGGGAATGACAAATGATAGATTGCTTCAAACCAACGCCATTTGTGGGCTCTCATGGATTGGGAAAGGTTTACTACTGCACGGTCACGAAAAGATTAAAGACATCACCATGATATTCACAAAGTGCTTAATATCATACCGAAAGAGTTCTTTGTCTTTAATTGAAAGTTCACATAAGAATGTTGGTCTGGTGTGAAGCCTAGCTTGAGTCATCTGAAGGTATTTTAATCTATTGCACATAGACATGTGCCAGATCAGTTGAGAAGAAAACTTGATGACAAGTCAAGTCAAATGATTCTAGTTGGATATTATTCGATAGGAGGTTACAAGTTGTTCGATCCAGAGAACAAGAAGATTATGATCAACAGGGACGTGATCATAGATGAGTTTAAGGAATGGGATTAAACTGAAAATGTCAAGACAAATTCAGTGGGAATCCTATTCGAAGAACCAGAAACTCAAGTCGAAAGAGAAGTTCGACAAGAGGAACCAACAGATATACCAAGTACAAGCAGACCTCAAAGAACAAGACGCATGCCTGCGAGATTGCAAGATTGTGTGATTACATCAGATGATGTGATAAATGATGAAGGTGAGCTGGTACATTATGCTTTCTATGCAGATGTCGAACCTGTTAATGTAGATGAAGCATTGAAGGATTCGAAGTGTGTGAAAGCAATGAACGAAGAAGTGAAGTCTATCGAAGACAACAACACATGGTCACTTGTAGAATTGCCTCAAGGAAAGAAGGAATTTGATGTCAAGTGGGTATACAAAGTGAAAACAAATTCGAAAGGTGAAGTAACTCGACACAAAGCAAGGCTTGTGGCGAAAGGATTTCTACAGAAAGAAGGAATAGACTTCGATGAAGTTTTTGCACCCGTTGCTAGGATCGAAACAATCAGGTTAGTTGTTGGTCTAGCAGAAATAAACAGTTGGCATATATGTCAGATGGACGTGAAGTGTGCATTCCTAAATGGACCCTTAGATGAAGAAGTCTCTGTTAAACGACCAGTTGGGTCTGTGAAACATGACGAAGAAAGAAAGGTGTGCAGGCTACATAAAGCCCTGTATGGATTGAAACAAGCTCCAAGGGCTTGGAATAAGAAAATTGATAGTTTCCTAAGGGAGAAGGAATTTGTGAAGTGCACAATTGAACATGGAGTATATGTAAGAAGAAGCAAGAGTGAATTGCTTAGACTATGTCTCTATGTAGATGATTTATTGATAACAAGTAGCTGTAAAAGTGAGATCGAAGACTTCAAAGGTGATCTCAACAAGGAATTCGAAATGTCTGATTTGGGTGAGATTTCATATTTCCTTGGTATCGAATTCTACAAGAGCAGTAAAGGTTTGATGATGCATCAAAGAAGATATACAGGATAAATTCTCAAGAGGTTTGAGATGGAAGAATTCAACTCAACTTCGACACCTGCAGAACCAAGACTGCAACTATCGAAAGATGCAAATGAAGATGATGTTGATCCAACCCAATACAGAAGACTTATTGGATCATTAAGATATCTTTGTCATGCAAGGCCTGACTTAGCATATAGTGTAGGCATGGTAAGTATATTCATGCAGAAGCCAAAGGTATCACATCTAGAAGCAGTGAAGAGGATACTAAGGTATCTCAAAGGAACTTTCGATTATGGAATTTTGTTTCCTGCAGCTGATAAAGGAAAATAATGAAATTTAGTGGGATACACTGTGTTGTACCCCAAAATTTTCCCTCTCATATTATCAAGATTTTCCTCACAAGACTTCTTGGATTCAAGACCAGATTAGGGTTTGCTCAGCTCAAGACATCCCCTTGCACTGATGACCTGAAATTAGGGTTTGAGTTTGCACAAGTATTTTTGGACCATCAATGCTTCATGTGACTTTCATACACCATCTTGGACCCCTAAGATTGCTCATACCAAGTGTTGTACCCCAAAATTTTCCCTCCCATATTCTTCAAAGTTTTTACAAGCATCATCTCAATTTGCTCAAGTCTACTCAAGGATTGCACAATCAAACCATCCTCCTAAGCCAGTCAAAATTAGGGTTTTGGTTCCTGCAAGGAAGTTGAAGTTTTCAAGGGCTCAATCAAGTCCCATAGGCCTATACACATTGTCAAGCATCTACATGTCAAGTTTCAAGACTCACAGCATCAAGTTGCACAGTCAAAAGCCCTAGTTGCTCCACAACCAACTACAGGGGTAAAATGGTCATTTTACAGTCAAAAGTCAAATTTTTTGGTCAGCATCTTATTTTGAATCCACAATCATCATTTGATCAAGTCTTGATCATGATTCCACAAGCATGGCTCAAAAATCATCAAGATGCAAAAGTTTCTATTTTTGGACAGTTGAAAAGTCAACTGTAACTTGACCAGGGCATAACCTTTTCATGGTTCATCAGAAAAATCCCATCCAATGCTCATTTTGAAGGGGATGACATTTCCTACAACTCATCTTCACATTCCAAGTCCAAGAAATGCTCTCACAAAAAGTTATCAATTTCAACATTATAGGTCATTTTCAAAAGTCAACAAAAAGGCATTTTAAGTCAAAGACCATAACTTGAGATTAGTAAATCAAAATGACATGGGACCAAAGGCATTGGTTAGAGGACTTCAAGCCCTTTCCAAAATGTCCAAGAACATGTTCATATGATCAAAATTGAGCAAGATATGCATTGGAGAAGTTGGGAAATTTTTGTGAAATGGCAAAAGTCAACTATCCCTAAAACTTCAATTTTTGACAAAAGGGCCCACTTTCTTCCACTTGATTCAGCCTTGTCATTCCATACACGTGTCCCATACTTAATTTCAAGTTCAAACATTTATTTTTCTATTTTTATTTAATTTTTATTGATTTAATTCATTTTAAATCCATAATAATTCAAATAAAATCCAAAAATTAATTGAATGGCATCTTTATGGTTTGAATAGCTTTTATGTGTCATGAGCCAGCTACCAAATTCGTGCTAGGCTATTTTGTGCACAAAATCATGGTTTTTGCTCCAAGTATGGAAAGCTTTCAATGGTGGTTAAGGAAAATCTCAAGACATCAATGCAATGGATCCCAAGCCTAGCTGCTGACCTAATTCCCTTCATACCTACATATGGAAGCATTCCAGACCTCATTCACGGACAAGCTGCTGCACAAACGGCCAAACCATATTTAAAAAAATCAAGCAAAAAGTCAAATCTGAATTCCACCTTCCAGGCCCTTTCAAGGAGATTTAAAGGTTCAAATACATTGCTGGGAGTCTCCAGAACGCATAGCAATCACAAACAAGCCTTGACACTCCAAGAATACGCCAGAACAAGTCACACAGTTTGATTATATTTTCACAATCGTAAATCATAATTCATGCATATTTAATGTGATTTTTTGTATGCTTTGCATTGCTCTAACCTTTCTGAAGCTAATGATATAGGTTAATTGTATTATGGTGGCCTGAAACAGAAAACGCCATTGTTGAATTTTAGGTTTTCCAAGCTCTCGAATTGGGGGTTTGTCATACAGGAAAAATTGGGACCTTTTATGCATATGGTTGTGATCCTTGCAACCAGACGAATCCAAAGGACATATCGCGCCCTATTTATATAGCCTAGGGAGCTAGTCGCTATTTTTGGCCGTTTCACTTGGTGGGGGTTAAAAACCCCCGCTATCTGTTTTATTTTGTTGCAGGCAAACGAAAGAGACGAAGACGTGGAAGAGCGTGACTGGATAGTTCAAACGTAGCGCACGTTTTTTGTTAATTTCCAGCATAGACGTTGTTTTTATATTTTATGTTTATTGCCCACTATACTAACAGATGCAGCACCATGGCGTAGTGGAAAGTGAGGTGGACGTTCACCATTGGGACCTGGGTTCGATTCCCAGGTCCCCGAAATGCTTGTTAATATTTTTTCTCATGTGATCCTATGCAATTCCTCAAAGCACCTCACCATGTACCTCCAGCGCTCAATATGCCAAGTGGCTACAGGCATGCATCCAAAGGCCAGGAGGTGATCCTCACCATGCACTCAGTCAACCAACAAACACTTGATCCAAGAAGTCAACGCAGGCTTGGCTTAATGGGCCTCAGATTTCTAAACAAACCCCATTGCTGGCCCAGAACCCCCCTTTTTTGGTTCATCTTTTTTTCTTTCATTTTATATTTTCCATTTTATTTGTTAACTTTTTTTCTTTCTAATTATTATTATTATCACCAAAATTAACATAATTAACATAATTAACATTCTTCACAATAAAAATTCAAAAACTAAAAAATGTAAATATTTCATTTACTATTAATTTCACTCTTTTATTTTTTGTAAATAAATTCTAAACATCATTAATTTAGTTTAATTTAGGTTTAATTTTAATCTTTTCATAATAAATAAAATCAACTTAGAACTTAGGTTTTCTCTAACTTTTGACTTGTAATTTCTTTTTACCTTATTTCATTAAAAACATAAAAATACAAAAAACATTTTTTTTCTTTTAATTAATTAATTAGTTATTAGGTTTAGTTTCTTAATTAATTGCAAAAAGGGGACGAAATTTAATTCTTTCTCAAAAGGGTCAACACCCTAAGGACGTTCCTGATTAAATTTCTATTCGCGCATATTTATTTATTTTGATTATTTATGTAACTGTTTCCGGAAATGTAATAGTTAATTAGGATTTTATTGCTTTCTTTACTTTCTTGCACTTATTTACCAAAACGGTTTTTTGTTTGTTTTTGGCGATGTATAGACCCGCGCCTTGTAATAGCTAGATTTACTTTTCCGCACTATTAACTGTTAATTATGCCTGCAAGACTGTATGACAAATAAAACCAATCCGTAGCTCACAAATAACATGTACAAGATAAACATTAACTGAAAAAAACAACACACAAGCACATGCCACTCCTAGGGTACGCCTCACTGGTTGCCTCGAACGTGTTCGTCAAGTATATGGTGTTTTAGAGGTCGCCCTCCTGTCTAAGATCCAGTTGCCTCGAAACGGTTGCCTCGGATAAAAAGGATCTAGGACATTAGGGTTACCGCTAAGGTGTCCTACCATTGCTTTGGTGACCATACATGTCCCGATAATCGAATTGACCCGAATACCTCCAACGATGGTGCTACCTACCTCTCAATGGTGGGATAGCACTATCTAAAGGACTCTTACACAGCCTAATTCCTTAGAGTAGGTAGATTCTCCTAGGTACTTGCTCTCTCAAAAACAAACAAAACCACTTTTCACACTCACACTTTCTAAAAGTTTTCAAACAAATTTTTCATACACTCTTGAGGACAGATACAAGAGTTACTTAGAAATTTTTCAAACGAAACTTTTTCAAATCCACACACACTTGAAAAGCAAACAATTTTTGAAAACATAAGAGCAAGTACCTAAGAGACCGTGGATAACCACGGATAGAAAGGGTGCTAACACCTTCCCTTTCTATAAATCTACCTCCCGAACCGAGAGACATCTCAAAGAAGGAATTTTGCTGTGCTTTTGTCCTTTCCATGTTGGAGAACATAAAAGACGGTGGCGACTCTTGCTTACCGCGACATTTTGCGAACCAGCTTTAAAACAGTCAGTTCTATTTCCATCGATCACACCAAGTTTCAAGTCTTGAATCTCATTTTTGGCCAGTCAGTTGGACAGTTGACCTAAAAATCAGTTGTATTAGGGAAAAAGTCAACCATGGCCAATTTACAGTCAAACTTCATAATTTTTGATCCACAACAACATTTTAGACTCCTATGTACCATTTGATCAAGTTTGGACCACAACTCCTCAAGAAATTTGATCAAATCATCAAAAGGGCAAAATGGTCAAAATTAGGGTTTTGAATGAGAAAGGGCAATTTCTGATTTTTGACCTAGCCAATGACCAATTGGGTTCAAGCATGATTTCAAGGACTTAATGGAATCATATTGACCTAATCACAAGGTTCAAAAGATCTCAAGTGCATTGGATTGACAGATGAATTTTCCAGTCAACTGATTAAAAATCAACTGTACACTGAAAAGTCAAACTTTGACTTTTTGGTCAAAATCAAGTGCCAAAGGTCATAATTCATCAAAAAATGTCAAAATGTGAAACTTGTTCACCAAGAAACCTAATTTTGAAAATTAGGATTTTAATTTGAAATTTTTCATAACTTAGAATTTTTCTAAGTGTTGAAAATTTCTTATTTTTTCCCAACTTTTCCCAACTTTTTCACCATGATGATATTGGATTCAAAGAAAACTTCCAACATTAAATTTCTATTCCTCCATGAAATCTACAACTTTGCTTCACAAAGTTTTCCCAAATGATTCTTGGATCTCAAGTTATGATTTTGTGAATAAGGGTCCATGAACTAAATAACTTAGTGAAATTTTGCCTTAGTTTAGGCAGGTTTTTGACCTAACTTCATGGCAAATTTTCACCTAGTTCCAAGAGGTATCTCAAGTTTCATTTCAAAGATGGATTGTAGAGCATGTTACAAGCTTTCCAAAATGTCAAAGAACTCTCCAAGATCAGTTATGGTTAGGGAGAATCGAAGAAGAGAAAATGGAATTTTGTCACTTTTGTGCAAGCCATTTTCACAATGTTACAAGTTGAAAATCAGATCCTAGCATACTTGTACCTTGCATTACAGGTCCTAATCCTTTTTACACTCATTAATTTAATTCTAACTCAGTGGTTAAAGCCTTTGCTTTCACCTTTGGAGCTTTACACAAGAGATTAATCCATAAATGGCATAAAGGGCACTATGCCATTTTGATAAAGCAAGCCTTTTACAACTTTGAATTTCTTGAGCCATGGACCTGATCTTTTGTTGCAAACAATATCCACAAATATCAGGAAACTTATACCAACTCTATGCAGCTAGCAAGAAAGCCTGTACAGGCCTTTGGTATAAGTCATGTCAACTTTCTTCAAAAGTAAGCAAATTGGCAAAAGTCAAGATAACTTGTGTATCTGATAAAGAGAAGACTTGGATTCATTCTAAAGAACTTAAGAAACTTGTCACAAGCTAATACACGAATCCATAGCATTTGAAACTCTCTCAAACACAAAAAACTCAAGTTTCTGCCCAAACAGGGCATCTTCTGCAGAACTCTTTCCAAATCAATATTGGCTCGTGCGTTTCTCACTTTAACACTTCAAACATCTTCCCTACATCACATCCAAGCTATCCAAGCCATTGCACTGCAACTGTGTGCCCTGTTTCAGCCATCACCATTTTCATTTTTGAAGGTTGCAGGTTGACTTCTACAAGGAGTTTCAAGCATCCTCAAGGCAAGCCGGGCATTGGAAAAGCTTGAGGGAACTTCAAGGAAGCTCACACGATCTTCAGGCCTCACTCAATGTCCCCACATTGCCATATCCAAACTCAGCTGAACCAGGTATTTTTCAAAATTTATATCTCTCTATTTAGGAATCCTTAAGCTTTGATTTGTGAAGCAAAAATGTAGTCCTTAACTTGCTAAAGCTGTACATATGCATAGTTGTCATTTATATTGACTGAGCTAAGAGTATTTAATTGTTGAATATGCTGAAAAAATTAGGTCAGGAATTAGGGACACTGAAATTCTCCCTGGTCTTTTAGAGTTAGGTCATGAATTTTATATCACTGGAATCGTGAGATCATAAGCTACATTTTTTGTGTTATGAGTTTTTGATTTTATGCAAGCTAGAGCAAGATAGAAGTTTGTACTCAGAAGCGCACACGAAGAAGCCAAGGACAGGGATGAAGATGAAGTTCCTGGGCCTGGCGCCTTGGGCCTGTTGTTTTTCACCCCCCCATATTCCTATCTGCACCCCTTTGCTTATTTTGTTTATTTTTTTTATATTTTCTCATATTTTTTATGTTTATTGATTTTAATATTTTTTCTGAACATCAAAAAATCATGAAAAATATTTTCTTTATTTTTTGCATTTTATTTTATTTTTTATCTTACTTTTTACACATAAAATATTATTTTCACATACATTTTAATTTTTAATATTTGTTAATAATATTATTTATTATTTCTAGTACAAAAATTGAACAAATAAATATTAGAAAACCTAATTTTCTTTTAAAACAAAAACTAGGGTTGTCATCCCTTTCAAAAATAATCATTTTATTTTTTCTATTTTTAAGACTTAAATAAATTTATTTTTACATACATAAAATTAATACAAAAACATTTTTGCATACATACACTTTATTGCATATTTAAATAATTGCTTATTTATTTATTGTACAATAAATTCAATTGGGTTGTAATAATTTTTAGGGTTTTATTTTGAGCAATATCCCTCATTCAAAACTTGTATCCCCATTCCCATTATATTGTTGTAATAGTTTAGCTTTACTTTACGCAATTTATCGCATTATATACATGTTTAGTAAATATAGGGTTTGTATGATAAGACAAGAATCAAAACAAATAGCATGACCTAATACAAGACAAACAAATGCATGTAAAATGACAACACATTGCACACAAGCACACTCTAGGGTTTCACCCACTTTGTTTCCTTACAAAATGGTCATGGTATGCATGCAAGGTATCTTGGCAAAATCAAACAAAACAAAAGATCATAGTCCCTCGATGACGCTAGACAAAGTTGCCTAAAACAAAATGATCTTGGTCCCTCAAAATGCTAAAGATACTTGGCACCATTGCTATCATGGTCATACGATGACCCACGCCCGTCCCGTTTAACATCCAAAGATAGGGTTGTTTACCAAAACAATGGTAAAATAATAATGTCAAAGGAATAAAAATGTACAAGAAAGACTTTTGAGTAGGTAGAATGCTTCTAGTTACTTGATCAATCTTCAAAACAATTCTTGCTCTTTTCAAAAACAAACACACAACTTTCAAAACATTGAAACATTTTTCAAAAGACAAACATCTATGTATACATTCTTACGAACGAGAATCATTACAAAGATTGCCTAAACAATGGCCCCTTTTCAAAATACTTTCAAAACCACACAAAGCATCATTTCAAACAATTGGAAAAGCAAAGCAAGTGATCTAAACAAGTAACTAAGAGCCCATGGAAAACCATAGATGAAAATGGTGCTAGCACCTTCCCTTTTCATAATCTACCCCCCGAACTCAAGAAAACATCTCAAAGGTCTTTCCTGTGATTTTTTACCTTTCCTTTTGGATAAAATAAAAGTCGGTGGCGACTCTTGCTAAACCGAAACATTTGCGACAAAACGCAAAGCCTCAAGTCAGTTCTCCCACCGTAACACAGAACTGGAGACTCTGCTGGGGAAAATTATAAAAGTGGGGTTACCTTAGGTTTTTAGATCACCTTTACATGCTTATCTTGTTTGACTTGTATGCTTTACACTTTCGTTCTATTGTTTGGGTTTGAATCCTCTACCAGGATTTGGGAAACATTCATAGGTAAATAGCAATACATTGTGGAAACTGTGCGGGGTATACCGACACGATCTAAGAAATAGCTATGTTAGTGTGACATATTTGTGGGTACCGGTAGCCTTTGAGTCAATCAAAGAGAATACGGGGCCGCTGAGTGATGTCATGAAGCACTAACGAACTTATAGAACCTTTACTTGACCAACTTGGCCTTTTAGGATGTAGTGAGATGACCGGATTTGGTGTAGTCCGAAGTTGGTAGATACTCGATACTACACTCATTGAGGTTTGGTTCCTTGGAATATTTCGGTCGCCAGTAAAAAGGCTGAACTGAAACAATGAACAAGGAAACAATCCAGTGATATTGAGCTCCTTAGAACCCAGTTACTATTTCTAGGACAGGTTGAGCCAACTAAAACTTCAAGAGGGTACTTACCTATGAAACCCCATGCAAGCCTAAACTAGGAACTTGTGTGATTTGCTTGTACATATATACTTGGGCATAACATCATGAACATCATGAAGCATCATTTGCATCCACTAACCATTTCAGGGATTTTGAAAATTCATCTTTGTTCCTGTTTTGTAGGTTATGGATTCACTTCGCAGGAAAACGATCCAAGTCAACCTTGTAAGAATTCCTCCACAACTCAAGGAGCTAGCTTCAAGGATTCCTGAGAACTCTTCATTCACCGAGAGGCATGGTCGTATTCTCAACTTAGTCACTTCCAACACAGAGGAAGACATGATGAAAGTTATTTTCCAGTTCTTTGACCCTTTGCATCACTGCTTCATATTTCCTGACTACCAGCTTGTGCCCACTTTGGAGGAATTTTCTCAACTCTTGAGGATTCCTATTCTCAATCAACTACCCTTCAACGGTACGAAAAGAGATCCAAAGCTAGAATAGATTGCTCAAGCCCTACACTTGCACTAATCTGAGGTCACAACCCATTGGGAAACTAGAAGTGGTGTCAAAGGCTTCTTGGCAAAGTTCTTGTTTGAGAAGGCCCAAAGTTGCTGGAATTCCTTGGATTTACAAGCTTTTGAGGAGATTGTAGCTCTTCTCATCTATGTGATGGTCCTATTCCCTAACCCTGACCAACTCATAGATGTGAGTGCTGTCAAAATTTTCATGGCTCGCAACCCAGTGCCTACATTGCTTGGAGATATCTTGCACTCTTTTCACACTCGAACAATGAGGAAAAGAGGTGTTCTCATGTGTTGCACTCCTCTACTGGCAAGATGGTTTATTTCTCATCTTCCCCAATCAGTCTTGAAGAATGAGCAAGGTTTGAGGTGGTCACAACGATTTATGACTCTTACACATTCAGATATCCATTGGTGTTCTCCATCCAAAGAGAATGTTATTATCGTCGACCGTTGTGGGGAATTCCCTAATGCCCCTCTACTTGGCATTAGGGGAGGCATCACCTACAACCCCTGTTTGGCTCTGAGACAATTTGGTTATGCCCGAAGGGATGGCCCACATGACATGCTAGTTCAAGGTTTGGTTTTTGACTTCGACAACGACGATCAAGGACTTCGACAACGGTTCATCCGAGCTTGGAGGATGCCAAACAAGGTAGACAGTAAGACTCTGGGACACAAGAATTCCATCCCTCTCAAGCCTTACCTCAAGTGGGTACGAACCCACGCCCAAAGTCTTATGATGCCTTACCCCTCCATTCTCCCAGTGATTATAGAGCCTGTTAAGGAAGGAGAGGTTCCATACACCCTCCTACATCCTGACATGCCAACATCACTCGAAGATCTGCAAAGGAGTTGGGTACAGCTCAAGGGAGAATGCGATACTTTTGAAGCCCAATTCTACGCTAGCGAGAAGAAGGTTTTAGAACTCACTCGGTTACTTCACGAAGAGCAGACTCTCAACACCTACATTGCACCAAAGAGGATGCGCAACGTCTTTTTATCTTATAATTTTGTACTATTTTTCCCTAGGGGCATTGATGTAAACAAATTCTATTTTTATTAATATAACGTTTGTTCCTTTTTGTTTAACACAAATTTGAATTTTTCTGAATCCTTGAAAGCATTACATGAATACATATCATTCATCATATGCATAAATAGGTCTTCACACCAAGTTTCCTCATCTCTCTACTGTTTATTTCAGAAATATGGATATTGAACAAACGGTCAAAGACTTGCAAGCTCAGAATTCACAATTTCAACAGCTACTCCTGACCTTGGCTAAGGGGCAAGAGGAGCTCAAAAGTCTGCTAGAGAAAGAGAAAGAGAAAAAGAAGAAGAAGCGAGCCGATGTAGCTATCATGGGCAGAAGGTTTGAAGGACAAGCCAGACGGACCTTGGATTTTCCATCAACCTCTGAGGAAGGGGAGAGAAAAGGTAAAGAGACTACAGTACCATCTGAATCTGAAGCTGGAGAAGAGGAAGATAAGGACTACTCAGAACAACAATACCCTCCGGCCGATGACAAATACAAAAACTTGGAAGAACGTTTAGCTGCTATAGAGATACAGAGAGTACCGGGGCTGGACTTTGAAGAGTTAGGGTTGGTATCTGGAATTGTAATCCCTCCTAAGTTTAAAGTGCCACTATTTGCTAAGTATGATGGGTTGTCTTGTCCCAAGATGCACCTACGATCTTATGTCAGGAAATTTCAGCCACATTCTGCTGACAAAGATCTGTGGGTCCACTTTTTCCAGGACAGTTTGTCAGGGACGCAGCTTGATTGGTTCTACCAGTTGGAGAGGTCTGAGATCCATAATTGGGAAGATTTGGCAGCAGCCTTTTATAAACAGTATCAATACAATACCGACTTGGCACCAACCCGTACTCAACTCCAGAGTATGGCCATGGTGTCCAATGAGGGCTTCAAAGACTACGCCCAAAAGTGGAGGGATTTAGCCGGAAGGGTGCAACCACATTTATCTGAAAGAGAGCTAGTGGACATGTTTTTAGGGACTCTGTCAGGTCCTTTCTTTAATCACCTTATTGGAAGCTCCTCTGCAGGTTTCATTGAATTGATTTTAATTGGCGAAAGGATTGAAGCCGGTATTAGAAGCGGGAAAATTCAGAAAGATGCGTCTACCTCTGCTACTGCCAAAAAGCCCTTCACTGGAAAGAAAGAAGTGTCTGCTGTCTATGCTCAGAGAAATCAGGGAAGAACCGAATGACGACCAACCGTGGGGGCCGTTATGATTCAAAAGTATGCATCAGACCAGCCAAGGAACAATCAGCCTAGAAATGATCAGCCGAGGAATAACCAGCAAAGGGTGGAAAGGCCTGTAAGGCAATTCACCAAGATAAACATGACTCCTGCTCAAGTCCTACCACATCTCCTGAAGTTGAATTTGGCCATGCTGAAAGAGGCCCCTAAAAATCCTAATACTTCATCTCCACACTACCATCCGAATGCCAGGTGCGCTTACCATTCAGAAAGTCTAGGGCACGACACCAATAACTGTTGGGCTCTGAAGAACAAGATTCAAGATCTGATTGACGCAAAGGAAGTTAAATTTAAAGCTCCTGAAAAGCCGAATGTTATCTCCGCTCCAATGCCTAGGCATGGACACAATGTTAGTGTTGTGGAAGAAGATCTGTTTGTTTCTACTGTGGATGAACTGTTAACTCCTCTCCTAACCATCAAGTTAAATTTGTTGAAAGCTGGGGTGTTTCCAGGTTGTGACCAAGATTTCCATGCTTGCCTATCCTCCCCATTTGACTGCCCTCTGTTAAAGAAAGGAATCCAACAATTGATTGATAACCAGGAAATTTTGTTTGAGAAAGCTCATATCTCACCCATTCCAATTCCAGAAGTTTCAATAATAACCATATACGCCAATCCTTCCAGGGTTCCTAAAAAACCCGTTAGGATTACATCCGCTCCTATGACTACTCCGTTAAAGATAACAATGCCCGGGCCTGCCCCATACAAATCAGATAAAATGGTACCATGGAACTATGGTGGAGAAATCTACTACCATGGTGTCAAACAGATTGAACAGACTGCCGAAGACGAGAGCTCTGAAGAAGACAATTCTGAAATCAGTAACATTGCCAGAACAAGCAAAATTACCTGCAGTGGGAGAATTTTCTCTCCAGAGATTGCGCCACCAAAGGCAGTCTCTGGACCCGTTCCGAAGACTACAACTGTGCCAATGATTACACCTGCAAGTGTACCCGCCAACAATGACAATGCTATTCCTATCCCTACTTCTGCTGCTGAGAATAAAGGAAAGAATGTTCAAGAGGAGCCTGTCTTGACGAAGGCTCAGTCACTAGTTATTCCTGAAACATCCAAGAGGGAGATGGAAGAAATCCTGAGGATCATTAAGAAAAGTGATTATGATGTGGTAGAACAACTGGGGCAGACCCCTTCCAAAATATCTATGTTAGCCCTACTGTTGTGCTCTGAGGCACATGCTAAAGCTTTGGTCAAGTTTCTGAAGACAACGCACGTGCCGCAAGAGACTTCGACTGATCAATTCCAGGAGTGTGTAGCCAGTCTGACAGCTGACAATGGCCTGGGTTTCTCCGATGCCGACTTGACCTCCAAAGGGAGAAAACATAACGATGCACTACATGTCTCGGTGGAGTGTAGGGGAACCACCCTAGCTCATGTTTTGGTTGATACCGGATCATCTCTGAACGTCTTGCCAAAGAAAGCCCTGGATAGATTGGATTGTGAGGGGCTGACCCTAAAACCCAATAACATCATTGTAAGAGCTTTTGATGGCTCTAAAATGATGGTCCATGGAGAGGTGGGTACCCAGACATTCAATTTAACATTTTATGTGATGGACATCCGTCCTTCCTACTCTTGCCTGTTGGGACGTCCCTGGATTCACAATTCCGGTGCGGTCACCTCGACTTTGCATCAAATGCTAAAGTACCCTGTCTAAGGGAAAATCATAACTGTCCATGGTGAAGAGTAATATATGATTAGTCATCTAAATTCTTTTCGATATGTAGAATTGGATGGCGAATTCATTGAGACCCCTTTCCAGCATTTTGAAGAAGTTTCTCAGGAAATAGCAGTAACCAAAGCGGTATCCTCAACTCTAGTGATCACAAGACCTGTACCTCGGATGTCTTCTCTAAAAGATGCAAGGGAAATAGTGGAAGAAGGTGGATTCACTATCTGGGGGCAGCTTCCCGACTTCCCTTTCAAATCAGACAAGTTTGGCCTGGGATTCACCTCAACTGCTCAGAAGGCCGTGCGCTGCTCCCGTGCCGGAGGGCCACCTGTGAAGATCAGCCACCAAGGGGTTAATGCACTAGAGGACAATGATAAAGAGGGCAACTTGGAAGACTGGATTTTTTCTACTATTGGTGGAGGACTATGCAAATGGGAAGCGAAAGACTTTATTCCGATTACTTTCATACCGCAGTAATTTATCTTTTCCATTTCTGTTGGATCTGTAATAATTCACAAACAATTCATACTTTTTCAACCTTGTGTCTTACCCGAGACACAACGGTCCATTTGTAAGGGTTCTTATTTCATTTTAATGAATCATGGACGCTTTTCATATATAAACCTTTTATGCTCACTGTCTTTCTTTTACATTTTGTTGCTTTAAGATGGATGTGCCCTTACACACACCCACACTCACAAATGTAGGTACCCTTCCACTCCGGAACCCATGGGTAACGATACTGCTATAGCCTTCAGTGACTCTGAAGATCTAGTCTACCAAGCTGAATACGAAGGTGAGGAAGATTGTGAGTTTCCAGAGGAATTGGCTAGACTTCTACAACAAGAGGAAAGAGAAATTTTGCCTCATGAGGAGCTGTTAGACACAATCAACTTGGGTACAGAGGAAGACAAGAAATAAATCAGAGTGGGTGCCAATCTAGAGCCGAGTGTCAAAGAGCGCCTAATTCAGCTGTTGCATGAATATGTTGAGATTTTCGCCTGGTCATATGAAGACATGCCAGGACTTGATACAAACATTGTGGTACACCATCTACCCACAAGAGAAGACTGTCCACCAGTTAAACAGAAAGTCCGCCGCATGAGACTCGACATATCCGAGAAGATCAAAGCAGAGGTTATGAAATAGTTCATTGCTGGGTTTCTGGCTGTTACTTCCTATCCATAATGGGTTGCTAACATTGTGCCCGTGCCTAAAAAGGACGACAAAGTGAGAATGTGCATGGACTATAGAGATTTAAACAGGGCCAACCCTAAAGATGATTTTCTACTTCCACACATCGACATCTTGGTTGACAACACAGCTCAGCACAAAGTATTTTCTTTCATGGACGGATTCTCAGGCTATAACCAGATCAAAATGGCACCTAAGGACATGGAGAAAACTACTTTTGTTACACAGTGGGGTACGTTATGATACAAAGTGATTCCATTCGGACTGAAGAATGTCGGGGCAACCTATCAACGTGCCATGGTAGCTTTGTTTCATGATATGATACATCATGAGATAGAGGTCTACGTAGATGACATGATAGCCCGATCACAAACTGAAAAAGAACACCTTGATCACTTGTAAAAGCTGTTTGTCAGGTTGAAGGAGTACAAGCTAAGATTAAACCCTAACAAGTGTACATTCGGAGTCCGGTCCGGTAAACTCTTGGGTTTCATTGTCAGCAACAAAGGCATCGAGGTTGATCCTAACAAAGTCAAAGCTATACAAGAAATGCCTGCTCCTCGCACTGAGAAGGAGGTCTGAGGTTTCTTGGGACGCCTAAACTACATTGCTAGGTTCATTTCTTACCTAACATCTACTTGTGAACCAATCTTCAAGCTGTTGAAGAAAGATCAGGTAGTTAGATGGAATGATGACTGTCAAATTGCTTTCGATAAAATCAAGGAGTATTTTCTAGAACCTCCTATCTTGATGCCACCCATCGAAGGAAGACCGCTAATCATGTATCTGACCGTTCTAGAGAATTCAATGGGGTGCGTACTGAGGCAGCATGACGAGTCTGGCCGAAAAGAGCATGCAATTTATTACCTTAGCAAAAAGTTTACCGACTGTGAAACCAGATATTCACTGCTCGAGAAAACTTGTTGCGCTTTGGTATGGGATACTCACCGACTAAGGCAGTATATGTTAACTCATACCACTTTGCTGATATCTAAGATGGATCCGATAAAGTACATCTTTGAGAAGCCTGCTTTGTCCAGAAGGATAGCCAGATGGCAGATGATCCTAACAGAATACGATATACAGTACACGACCCAAAAAGCTATAAAGGGGAGTGTGCTAGCTGATCATCTATCCCATCAAGTTGTCGAAGATTACCAATCCATGAAGTTCGACTTCCCTGGCGAAGACATCATGACATTGGACAACATTGAAGACTTCAGACCATATGACGGACCTGAACAAGGATCCCGATGGACCCTGTACTTTGATGGGGCCTCCAATGCCCTTGGCAATGGTATCAGCGGGATACTCATCTCCCCAGAAGGTTTCCATACTCCTTTCACCGCCAGACTTTGCTTCAACTGTACGAACAACATGGCAGAGTATGAAGCATGCATCTTTGGACTCAAGGCTTCCATAGACTTGGGAATCAAATCTTTGATTGTGTTTGGGGACTCGGCTTTGGTCATCAGTCAGATCAAAGGAGAGTGGGACACTAAGCATCCAAACCTTATCCCTTACAAAGAACATGTATTGACATTGTTACCACATTTCGAGCAGATTGCCTTTGAGCACTTCCCGTGAGAAGAAAATCAGCTAGCAGATGCTCTAGCTACAATGTCATCCATGTTTAAACTTAACTAGGATAATGAGGCTCCCCAAATCACAATTGAACGGATGGACAAACCTGCACACTATCACGATATTAATATCGAAGAAGTAGTGGACTAGCCATGGTTTCATGAAGTCAAAAGGTATCTCGAGGCCCAAGAATACCCTGAAGGAGCTACAGTCAATGACAAGAAGTTCTTGAGGAGATTCTCAGCTAAGTTATTCCTAACTAATGGCATCCTGTACAAACGCAATCATGATTCTATTCTGCTCTGTTGTGTGGACAAGATTGAAGCTGAAAGGATTATGGCTGAATTGCATGAAGGGACATCTGGCACTCACTCTAGCAGGCATACGATGGCTAAGAAGATTCTAAGGGCAGGCTATTACTGGTCTACCATGGAAGCTGACTTCTATCAACACTCCCGTACCTGTCATAAATGTCAAATCTATGCAGACAAGGTACACGTGCCCCCGGTTCCTCTAAATGTCTTAACAGCTCCTTGGCCGTTTGTTATGTGAGGAATCGACATGATTGGAGATTAAGCCTACAGTCTCCAATGGACACTGCTTTATTCTAGTGGCCATTGATTATTTCACAAAATGGGTCGAAGCAGTTTCCTTCGCATCCGTAACTAAGAATGTTGTTGCCCGCTTCATCAAGCAAAATCTCATTTGCCGGTACAGTATCCCCGAAAGGATCATTACTGATAACGGTAGAAACCTTAACAATACTATGATCACCGCTTTGTGCGAGCAATTCAAGATTCAACATCTCCCTATCGGCCAAAGATGAACGGTGCTGTCGAAGCTGCGAACAAAAACATCAAGAAGATCATACAAAAGATGACAGTCACCTACAAGGACTGGCATGAGATGCTACCGTTTGCTCTCCACGGGTACTGTACCACGGCTCGTACATCAATCGGGGCAACACCCTATTCTTTAGTTTATGGCATGGAGGTTGTTTTACCGATTGAGGTTCAGATCCCCTCTTTGAGAATCATGAAGGATGCCGATTTGAGTGAAGACGATTGGATTCAAACCCGACTTGATTAGTTGAACTTAATTGATGAGAAGAGACTTACTGCTGTTTTCCAGGGTCAGATGTATAAAAAACGGATGATCAAGGCTTTCAACAAGAAAGTCAGACACCAAACATATCAAGTCGGAGATCTTGTAATCAAGCGCATCATCTTGCCGCAAAGTGATCCCAGGGGAAAATGGACTCCTACCTATGAAGGACCATTTGTAATCAAGAACATCTTTTCTGGTGGGGCAATGATCTTAACCACCATGGACGGTGACGACCTGCCGCACCATGCGAACACAGCCATAGTCAAAAGATACTACGCATAAATGACCCGTTAGGTTGACACACCTAGGCAAAGCAAGGGCATCCTGGTGAATCGAAAACCCGAAAGGGAGGTTCAGGAAAAAATTAGGGATAAATAAAAAAAAATTTGTACACCCGGCAAGTTGAAAACCCAAAAGGGCGACTTGGGCAAAAAAGGGTTTCCCGGTGGATCGAAAACCCGAAAGGGAGGTCCAGGAAAAAATTAGGGAATTAAAGCGTATGACTATGTCTCGTCGGATCACTTTAAGGACAATCTCTTCACTGACAAATCTGGAGTTTCTGATCAATCCAATCATCTTCGGACGAAGCAACAAATGGACAAGATATTCGGAGTTACGAAGGCTATAGCAGAATGGGAACCCCATGGGATTTTTTACACATAGCTATCTTTCTTTATATAAATTTTTCTCAATTTTTACGACACCATCCTCTTACTAGGATAGCTGTCTCCTTTGTACAAAATACCTATTCAAAGTAAATACAAAGATATCTCTTTAAAGTGCAAAAAACTATTTGCCTTTTTCTTTTACATTTGTGTTTTATTTGCAAAAACGTCCAATGATTCATTAGTGAACATATGCATTTGAACATAATTACTGTTTACAAATAAACAGGAATGAAAAAGAATAATTACTGACAAGTTGAAAGAATAGGGAAACGTCTTTAGGATGTTCCATGAGCAATCCCTACAGTACATCATTCAGACCTCCAGCGGAGCTAAATTTTCAAACCTTTAATCACCATCAGAGTTAAAACTTCAAACTCCCAATCTCCAGCGGAGCCAAAACGTTGAACCACAGATCCCTAGCGGAGCTGAAACCTTCAATCCCCAGCGGAGCCAAAATTTCCAACTATCGATCCCCAGCGGAAACTATCCAGTTTCTCCATATTCCCTAGCAAGCTATCTTGAAGTCTGAAAAGCAACCATATAACAGTTAACTTTTGTTTTTCCCCAACCTAGGATAATTCCCCAATAGAGTGGCATACAACCCAAACTCCTGAACTTACTCCCCAACAGTAAGCCTTCTTCCCTCACAGAGTTTCATTATTCCCCAGTGAGGTCGCCAGAGTGAAGATTCTCATTCTTAATTCCCCACAGAAGTCATCAGAGTTTTCTCTATTCCCTAGCAGAACAAGGTTTCCCTTTGTGAAATCCCCAATAGACGTCAGCAAAGTTCTCTGGATTCCCCAAGCGGATTACTCAGGCAGTACATGGCATTACTCCCACGACAGAATTTTTGTCAATACTCCAACTTCAAGACTTGAAGGATCCCTATATCCCCAGGAAAGTCATCAAGGATTTATTATCCCCAATAGTCGCCAAGGATTTCTCATCCTCAGCAATCAAAGATTTTGAATCTCCAGCAGCGGTCAAGGATTTATTTTCCTCGGCAGCAGTCAAGGATTTATTTTCCTCAGCAATACAGCAAATCAGCTTACATGCGCATACATTACAGTCATATATCATAAACATTGATAAAGCACATGTATTGCATCATACATTACATACAACATAACTTTGTGTTTCAGCTAACATTTTACACTTTTCAGGATAACATTAACAGCTACCATTAACAATGTTCAAAGATTTCAGATACAGTTCAGATACGCACCAGACACGGATGCCATTCTGGTACTCATTCAGAATTCAAAGTCAGATACATTACGGATACACTCCAGACACGAAAGTCATTCTGTTACTTATTTAGTTTCTAGTTCAGATACACTCCAGACACGGAAGTCATTCTGCTACTCATGCAAATCTTAACCTTCATATACATTACAGATACACTCTAGACACGGAAGTCATTCTGATACTTATTCAGATTTCAAATCAAGACGCAGTACATATACACTCCAGACACGGAATTCATTCTGATACTTATTCAGATTTCAAGTCAAGATACAGTCCAGATACCCCCAGATACGGTTGCCATTCTGTCACTTATTCTAACTTTTCCCCAGCTCAGAGACGCTCCAGACACGGATGCCATTCTGTCGCTTATTCAGATTTCAGCTTATGATACAATACAGATACACTCTATACACGGAAGTCATTCTGTTATTCATTCAGACCCAAGTATAGTTACAACTCGGATACGCTCCAAACACGGCTGCTATTCCCTTACTCATACAGATCCAGTCTCCAGATACAGTTCAGATACGTCCCAGACACGGACACCATTCTGATACTCATTCTTTTGACTTACAACTTACAGCTCAACAAATTTTTTTGGATGGAATCTACAAGCCCATATCCAACAAGATTCTATCACATCTCCAAATGACATCTTTAAGCCCATTCCCTCAACTACAATTTGACGAGTGCAAATTTATGGGCACTCTAGTGTCCAATCATCTTTTACCTTCGAGTCACGAACGACAAAACTCGCCAATCTAACTCTTCAGGATCAAGAAGATTGAACAGGGGCAACTGTTGTACCCCAAAATTTTCCCTCTCATATTATCAAGATTTTCCTCACAAGACTTCTTGGATTCAAGACCAGATTAGGGTTTGCTCAGCTCAAGACATCCCCTTGCATTGATGACTTGAAATTAGGGTTTGAGTTTGCACAAGGATTTTTGGACCATCAATGCTTCATGTGACTTTCATACACCATCTTGGACCCCTAAGATTGCTCATACCAAGTTTCAAGCCTTGAATCTCATTTTTGCCCAGTCAATTGGACATTTGACCTAAAAATCAACTGTATTGGGGAAAAAGTCAACCATGGCCAATTTACAGTCAAACTTCATAATTTTTTATCCACATCAACATTTTAGACTCCTATGTACCATTTGATCAAGTTTGGACCATAACTCCTCAAGAAATTTGATCAAATCATCAAAAGGGCAAAATGGTCAAAATTAGGGTTTTGAATGAGAAAGGGCAATTTCTGATTTTTTGACCTAGCCAATGACCAATTGGGTTCAAGCATGATTTCAAGGACTCAATGGCATCATATTTACTTAATCACAAGGTTCAAAAGATCTCAAGTGCATTGGATTGACAGATGAATTTTCCAGTCAACTGATCAAAAATCAACTGTACACTGAAAAGTCAAACTTTGACTTTTTGGTCAAAATCAAGTGCCAAAGGTCATAATTCATCAAAACATGTCAAAATGTGAAACTTGTTCACCAAGAAACCTAATTTTGAAAATTAGGGTTTTAATTTGAAAATTTTCATAACTTAGAATTTTTCTAAGTGTTGAAAATTTCTTATTTTTTCCCAACTTTTTCACCATGATGAAATTGGATTCAAAGAAAACTTCCAACATGAAAGTTGTATTCCTCCATTAATTCTATAACTTTGCTTCACAAAGTTTTCCCAAATGATACTTGGATCTCAAGTTATGATTTTGTGAATAAGGGTCGATGAACTAAATAACTTAGTGAAATTTTGCGTTAGTTTAGGCAGGTTTTTGACCTAACTTCATGGCAAATTTTCACCTAGTTCCAAGAGGTATATCAAGTTTCATTTCAAAGATGGATTGTAGAGCATGTTACAAGCTTTCCAAAATGTCAAAGAACTCTCTAAGATCAGTTATGGTTAGGGGAATCGAAGAAGAGAAAATGGAATTTTGTCACTTTTGTGCAAGCCATTTTCACAATGTTACAAGTTGAAAATCAGATCCTAGCATACTTGTACCTTACATTACAGGTCCTAATCCTTTTTACACTCATTAATTTAATGCTAACTCAGTGGTTAAAGCCCTTGCTTTCACCTTTGGAGCTTTACACAAGAGATTAATCCATAAATGGCATAAAGGGCACTATGCCATTTTGATAAAGCAAGCCTTTTACAACTTTGAATTTCTTGAGCCATGGACCTGATCTTTTGTTGCAAACAATATCCACAAATATCAGGAAACTTATACCAACTCTATGCAGCTAGCAAGCAAGCCTGTACAGGCCTTTGGCATAAGTCATGTCAACTTTCTTCAAAAGCAAGCAAATTGGCAAAAGTCAAGATAACTTGTGTATCTGATAAAGAGAAGACTTGGCTTCATTCTAAAGAACTTCAGAAACTTGTCACAAGCTAATACACGAATCCATAGCATTTGAAACTCTCCCAAACACAAAAAACTCAAGTTTATGCCAAAACAGGGCATCTTCTGCAGAACTCTTCTGCAGAACTCTTGCCAAATAATTGTTTATTTATTTATTGTACAATAAATTCAATTGGGTTGTAATAATTTTTAGGGTTTTATTTTAAGCAATATCCCTCATTCAAAACTTGTATCCCCCTTCCCATTATATTGTTGTAATAGTTTAGCTTTACTTTACGTAATTTATCGCATTATATACATGTTTAGTAAATTTAGGGTTTGTATGATAAGACAAGAATCAAAACAAATAGCATGACCTAATACAAGACAAACAAATGCATGTAAAATGACAACACATTGCACACAAGCACACTCTAGGGTTTCACCCACTTTGTTGCCTTACAAAATGGCCATGGTATGCATGCAAGGTATCTTGGCAAAATCAAACAAAACAAAAGATCATAGTCCCTCGATGACGCTACACAAAGTTGCCTAAAACAAAATGATCTTGGTCCCTCAAAATGCTAAAGATACTTGGCACCATTGCTATCATGGTCATACGATGACCCACGCCCGTCCCGTTTAACATCCAACGATAGGGTTGTTTACCAAAACAATGGTAAAACAACAATGTCAAAGGAATAAAAATGTACAAGAAAGACTTTTGAGTAGGTAGAATGCTTCTAGTTACTTGATCAATCTTCAAAACAATTCTTGCTATTTTCAAAAACAAACACACAACTTTCAAAACATTGAAACATTTTTCAAAAGACAAACATCTTTGTATACATTCTTACGAACGAGAATCATTACAAAGATTTCCTAAACAATGGCCTATTTTCAAAATATTTTCAAAGCCACACAAAGCACCATTTCAAACAATTGGAAAAGCAAAGCAAGTGATCTAAACAAGTAACTAAGAGCCCATGGAAAACCATGGATGAAAAGGGTGCTAGCACCTTCCCTTTTCATAATCTACCCCCCGAACTCAAGAAAATATCTCAAAGGTCTTTCCTGTACTTTTTTACCTTTCCTTTTGGATAAAATAAAAGTCCATGGCGACTCTTGCTAAACCGAAACATTTGCAACGAAACGCAAAGCCTCAAGTCAGTTCTTCCACCGTAACACACACTGATTCGATTTGGTGTAGTGATGCTGAAGATCGAAAGTCAACAGTAGGATATGTGTTTCTGATATATGGTGCACCAGTTGCTTGGAGTTTGAGATAGGAACCAGTAGTGGCATTATCATCATGCGAAGCAGAATACATAGCTGCTTTTCTTTGTGCATGTCAAGCAACTTGGATGGTGAACTTGGTCGAAGAGATAACAGTGAAAGATCATGGAGAAATTACCATAAAGATAGACAGCATGTCATCTATTAATCTGGAAAAAAACCCAATAGCACATGGTCAAAGCAAGCACATCGAAATGAGGTTCCATTATCTTCGAGAGCAGATAGCAGATCGGAAGATGAATTTGAAACACTGCAGAACTAAGAATCAGATTGCAAACATCATGACGAAGGGAGTGCAAGTCGAAGTATTCAGAAAGCTAAGAGCCATGATGAACATAGATAGTTTAGACACAATGAATTAGGTGGTGTGTAAATTGTAATTCAGTGTGTCGAAACTATGTGTCAAAAAGATAAGATTTGTTTTAGATTTAAATAGATTTGATTTAAGTCTAGAATAGATTTGATTTGATTTAGTAACAAAATAGATATTTTGGGCTTTGGGCTTAGGGTGTAAGCTCAGTTATAAATAGATGGAGTAACCCCTATTTTTGTAAGCAAAGTCAAGCAAGTCAATTTAGTTTTATTCACAGAATTTGCAGTTTCAAGTGAATAATAAAGCTTTCACAGTTTGTGAGCACAGAGAAACTCTGCAGAAATTATTTTTCTTGTCTTCTATTCTTTATTTTTCTCATAATTAAATCGTCATTGGGGTAGAAATTCATTATAGAATTTGGTGGATTTCCAACAATACCAACTTTAAGCTTGATGATGTATAAACATTGCCATCAACTCTTGGAAAATATGACATTTCCTCTAGAGATGAAGGGATACTTTTATTATTTACATCAGTAATTATTGCACTTCATCCTAAAACACACATTCCAAATATTATAAGGCTTCTGCATCTTTTTATAATTACCTTCCCCAGGTGTTTCGTTCCATTTGCACATGATTTGGATTCTATTATCAACAAATTTATTTCAAAATTGAATGATACAAAGAAGTCTGGTGAATTAACCTTGGAAGAAGCACTTGATATTATATTTTTCTAATACTAATATGTTGCAGAGATGTAATGGATCAAGTAATGGAAGTGAAATGGTTCTTATTGATTTTTTCCTGTGCATGACAAATGATAGATTGCTTCAAACCAACGCCATTTGTGGGCTCTCATGGATTGGGAAAGGTTTACTACTGCACGGTCACGAAAAGATTAAAGACATCACCATGTTATTCACAAAGTGCTTAATATCAGACCGAAAGAGTTCTTTGTCTTTAATTGAAAGTTCACATAAGAATGTTGGTCTGGTGTGAATCCTAGCTTGAGTCATCTGAAGGTATTTGGATCTATTGCACATAGACATGTGCCAGATCAGTTGAGAATAAAACTTGATGACAAGTCAAGTCAAATGATTCTAGTTGGATATCATTCGACAGGAGGTTACAAGTTGTTCAATCCAGAGAACAAGAAGATTATGATCAGCAGGGACGTGATCATAGATGAGTTTAAAGAATGGGATTGAACTGAAAATGTCAAGACAGATTCAGTGGGAATCCTATTCGAAGAACCAAAAGCTCAAGTCGAAAGAGAAGTTCGACAAGAGGAACCAACAAATATACCAAGTACAAGAAGACCTCAAAGAATAAGACGCATGCGTGCAAGATTGCAAGATTGTGTGATTACATCAGATGATGTGATAGATGATGAAGGTGAGCTGGTACATTATGCTTTCTATGCAGATGTCGAACCTGTTAATGCAGCTGAAGCATTGAAGGATTCGAAGTGTGTGAAAGCAATGAACGGAGAAGTGAAGTCTATCAAAGACAACAACACATGGTCACTTGTAGAATTGCCTCAAGGCAAGAAGGAAATTGATGTCAAGTGGGTATACAAAGTGAAAACAAATTCGAAAGGTGAAGTAACTAGACACAAAGTAAGGCTTGTGGCGAAAGGATTTCTACGTAAATAAGGAATAGACTTCAATGAAGTTTTTGCACCCGTTGCTAGGATCGAAACAATCAGGTTAGTTGTTGGTCTAGCAGAAATAAACAGTTGGCACATATGTCAGATTGACGTGAAGTGTGCATTCCTAAATGGGCCCTTAGATGATGAAGTCTATGTTAAACGACCAGTTGGGTCTGTGAAACGTGACGAAGAAAGAAAGGTGTGCAGGCTACATAAAGGCATGTATGGATTGAAACAAGCTCCAAGGGCTTGGAATAAGAAAATTGATAGTATCCTAAGGGATAAGGAATTTGTGAAGTGCACAATTGAACATGGAGTATATGTAAGAAGAAGCAAGAGTGAATTGCTTAGACTATGTCTCTATGTAGATGATTTATTGATAACAGGTAGCTGTAAAAGTGAGATCGAAGACTTCAAAGGTGATCTCATCAAGGAAATTGAAATGTATGATTTAGGTGAGGTTTCATATTTCCTTGGTATCGAATTCTACAAGAGCATTAAAGGTTTGATGATGCATCAAAGAAGTTATGCAGGAGAAATTCTCAAGAGGTTTGAGATGGAAGAATGCAACTCAACTTCGACACCTGCAGAACCAAGACTGCAACTGTCGATAGATGAAGATGAAGATGATGTTGATCCAACCTGTTGTACCCCAAAATTTACCCTCCCATATCCCTCAAGATTTGTCAAGAATGATCTTCAAATTGCTCAAATTGCTCAAGGGTTGTACAGTCAAATCATCTCCTAAGCAGTAACAACTGAAATTAGGGTTTTGGTTCTTTCAAGGAATTTGGGGTTTTCACTGGTTCAATCAAGTCTCATAGGCCTATATACATTCTCAAGCACCTACATGCCAAGTTTCAAGACTCATTGTGCCAATTTGCACAGTCAAAAGCTCCATTTGATCTACAGTCAACTACAAGGGCAAAATAGTCATTTTGCAGTTAAAAGTCAGAATTTTTGGTCAACATCTCATTGTGAGTTCACAATCATCATTGGATCAAGTCTTGATCATGATTCCACAAGAATAGCTCAAAAATCATCAAGATGCAAAAGGTTACTATTTTTGGACAGTAGAAAAGTCAATTGTATCTTGACCAGGGCATAACTTTTTCATGATTTGTCAGAAAAATTCCATCCAATGCTCATTTTGAAGGGGATGCAATTTCCTACAATCCATCTTCACACTCCAAGATCAGAAAATGCACTCACAAGAAGTTACCAATTTCTACATTATAGGTCAATTTCAAAAGTCAACAAAAGTGCACTTTGAGTCAAAGGCCATAACTTGAGATTGGTAAATCCAAATGACATGGGACCAAAGGCATTGGTTAGAGGACTTCAAGAGCTTTCCAAAATGTCCAAGAACATGGTCATATGATTAAAATTGAGCAAGTTGTGCATTGGAGAAGTTGGGAAATTTTCATGAATTTGCAAAAGTCAACTTTGCTCAAAACACCTTCTTTTTGCTAATGGGCCTCAAATCTCTTGTTGAAAATTCATCCATGACCTATGCACGACCCATCAAGCTTAGTGGGATTTATTTTCTTATTTTTATTGATTAATTGGATTTTTAATTAATATTAATTCATTTAATTAATTTAAATTATAGGAAAATAGAAGATTTGATTTTTTAAATCAACTTGTGAAGCAAATCTGATCAAAACATGCTGGCGAATTCGTGCACAAGTCAAAGATACAAAAAAAATCCAATTTTGGCAACTTTGTTCAATCATGAAGAATCAAAAATATTTGATTTTCAATCAAAGATTTAAACATCAATGCAATGGATATTGGCCCAGCTTTTTGACCTAATTTGTTTCCCTTATATGCAAGCAAGCAAACCCTGACCTAGGGGATGATTGAAAGCTGCAGAAACAGCCATAGCACGTTCAAGAAATTCCAAGAAAAATTGAAAATTTGTTCTTACATTCCAGGCCAATTCAAGGCATGCTATTCACTCAAACATATTGCAGGAGGTCCCAGGAACGTTTTACAATAAAACTCAGGCATTAAATCTCAAAGAATCATCATATACAGAACCACGGTTTGCCTTTCTTATTCAGAATTATATACCTTGATTCATGCGCATTTAACATGTTTTCATGATTGTTTTGCATTGCTAGGGACCATACAAAGCTAATGGCATGATTAAATTAAACTGTAATACCCTGAATCGAAAGATACCATGATCAAATTTTTAGGGTTCTTGAGCTTTAAATTAGGGCTTTCTAAACCAGGCAAAATTGGGACCAGTGAGACACATGGTTGAGATCGTGAGACCAAGACGAACATAACACACCCCTCGTGAAATATTTATGCTTGCTAGATTTCTAATCGCTATTTTTCGTGCAGCTAGATAATGGAGGTTAAAAACCCCCGCTGTCTGATTCTGAATATGCAGGAAAAACAAAGAAGACGATGATGTGTTGAAGTCCCATTGGCTAATTTGAAAAGCGCGCGTTTGTTTTTTATTTACAGCATATTATCTTGTTTTCATATATATTAATTGTTTATCATTATAATAATAAAAGGATGCAGGTGGTTGAGTGGTAAACGTGTTGATCTGGAAGCCTTGGGACCTGGGTTCGAATCCCAGGTCCCCCCAAAACATTTATTCCTTTTTTCTTTACATATTCACATGCAGATTTCCAAAGGTAGTCCACCATGCACCTCAAATATCAATGCGCCATGAGGCTTCAGGCATAGATCCAGTGGACATGAGTGGGAGATCACCATACGCTTTAGTCAATGAGCGTGCAGAGAGTTGCAAAAGTCAAACAGGCTGGAAGCATAATGGGCTTCAGAATTGCTGATTCTATCTCCTGACTTGGGCCAGCACCCCCCTGAGTTTATTTTTTTCTTCTCTTTTATTTTTATTTAATTTCTTTTTATTAATTTTTAATTAGTTACTAACTAAAACAATTAACATTTTTTTAATAAATTCATAAAACATAAAAATATAATATTTTTATTTATTAAATTTAATTAGTTATTTTTGTAAATAAATACTAACATAATTAATTTAGTTTTTAATTAGGTTAATTTTAATATTTTCACAATAAATAAAATTAATATAGAATTAGGGTTTTTGATAACTTTTAATCATGTTATTTTTTATTTATTTCCTTAAAAAACATTAAAAACTCAAAAAATATTTCTTTTTATTAATTAATTAGTTTAAGTTTAATTTAATAACAAAAATCTCTTTCTTTCTCAAAAAAGGGTCAAAACCCTAAAAACACTCTGATTCAATATTTCTTGCGCGTGTGATTATTCTTGATTCATATTTTGATCCATATAATTGTAATTGCTCCGAGGATGTAATAGCTTTAATTAGGACTTTTATCGCTTTTATTTATTTTCCGCAATTTACTTTTTCAAGGGTTTGTTTTTGGCGATGTAAATACCCGACGTCTTGTAATAGTTTAGTTTTATTTTCCGCAACTATTAAACTGCTAGATGTATGCTAACTAGGCTATGCATGATAAGATTTCTCTTAAAATAAAATCAATCGTAGCTCACCATAACATGTGCAAAGATAACATAACTGAAACCTGGCACACTCGCACATGCCACTCCTAGGGTACGCCTCACTTGGTTGCCTCGACGTGGTCATTGAGTATAGGGTGTTTTAGAGGTCGCCCTCCTGTCTAAAGATCAAAGTTGCCTCGAAACGGTTGCCTCGGATAAAAATGATCTAGGACATTAGGGTTACCGCTAAGGCGTCCTACCATTGCTTTAGTGACCACATGTCCCTATAATCAAATTGACCCGAAAACTCCAACGACGGTGCTACCTACTTCTCAATAGTGGGATAGTACTGTCTAAAGGACATTTACACAACTTAATTTATTTTGAGTAGGTAGAGGTTCTCAGGTACTTGCTCTTTCAAAACAAAAATACTTTTCGCACCTACACTTTTTTTCAAACAAAGTTTTCAAACAAACACTTCATACACTCTTGAGGACAGATACAAGAGTTAAATCGAAGTTTTCAAACAAACTTTTTTCAAAACCCACAAACACAAGAAAAGTAAAAACTTTTGAAAACATAGTGAGCAAGTACCTAAGAGCCCGTGGATAACCACGGATAGAAAGGGTGCTAACACCTTCCCTTTCTATAATCTACTTCCCGAACCCGAGAAACATCTCGAAAAGGAATTTTGCTGTGCTTTTGTCCTTTCCTTGTTGTAGAAAATAAAAGATGGTGGCGACTCTTGCTTACCGCGACATTTTGCTAAACGCAAACGCGAATCAGCATTTCAAAACAGTCAGTTCTATTTCCACCGATCACAGAACTGGCGACTCTGCTGGGGAGTAAAATAAGTGAGGTGTACCTTAGGATTAGACCACTTGTGTTTTCAATTGTATGCTCTGTATGCTTTAAATTTTGTGGGCCTGTATTGGAGTTTTATAGATCCTAAACCCGGATCTGGAGGTACCCTTTTTTAGGTAAGTAGCAATAAATTGTGAGGGATCTGTCCGGCGTAGACCGACACGGATGAAGCAGTAGCTACGTTGGTGTGACACCTTGGTCTGTACCGATATCCCTTGTGTTGGAACGAGGAGAATATGGGTCTTATGAGGAGTCATTAAGCACCAACTGACCTTAGAACCTTAAATTGACCAACTTGGCCATAGAACAGTAGCAGTATGCTACACTCATTGAGGCTAAACTCTCGCGATGGTTCCGGCCGTAAGAAAAGGTTGCAAAACTGGAATTATGACCGATCGAGGGTAGTCAATGATATTGAGATCCTCTAGAACCCGATTACTATTTTTAGGACAGGTCTTAACCAACTGAAACTGAAAGAGGGTAGTACCTAAACTTCATTCCAGCCTGAAATATAAGGGCTCTTTTGTGTGACTTGTGTGCCTTACCATGTTTGCCTTTTGTGAATACTTGTGGCGTGCCTTTATCATAACATCATAACATCATATCATTGCATACATCTTGCATAAGGACTAACCCATTTCAAAGACAAGAAGGTTTCATCTTTGCTCTGTTTTGTAGGACATCATGATGCCCATGCGTAGGAATACTATCCGACTCAACTTTGTTCAACCACCTACTCTGCTCAAAGAATTGGTTGACAGGATTCCAGACACTACTTCCTTCATCAGGAGGCATGGTTCTCTTCTCGGTTTAGTCACCTCAAAGTGGGACCAACAACTGATGAGTGTCCTAGTCAAGTTTTATGATCCGCTATACCATTGCTTTACCTTTCAAGACTTCCAGCTGGTCCCTACCCTGGAAGAGTTCTCTGATTTGCTTGGTATCCCTGTTTTGGAGCAGACTCCATTTACTGGTTGGGAAAAGACTCTCAGGCCTGAAGAGATTGCTGCATCCCTTCACTTGACCAAAGAGGAGGTAATGGCTAACTGGGAGACTAGAAGTGGAGTTAAGGGCTTTTTGGCTAAGTTTCTGGTTGGCAAAGCTAATGGTTTCTGGAATGACTTAGACTTCAGGGCGTACGAGGACATTCTGGGTCTCTTAATATATGGTCTAGTATTATTTCCAAATCCCGACACCTTTGTTGATGTTAATGCCATAAGGATCTTCATCTCTCAGAATCCTGTACCCACTCTCTTGGGTGATATCCTTTATCAGCTCTATACTCGTACTGCCCGAAGACGAGGAACTTTGATGTGTTATGCTCCTTTATTGGCGAGGTGGTTTATTTCGCACCTCCCTAAGTTCGTACTGAAGAATAAAGAAGGAAGGGGCTGGGCTCATAGAATAATGTCTCTTACTGATAATGACATTATTTGGACTCTCAGAGGCTTAGATGAAGTGGCCGTCATTGATCATTGTGGAGAGTAATGTTCCATTGATCGGAACCCGTGGAGGAATCTCTTATAACCCATGCTTAGCTCTCTGTCAGTTTGGAAGATCCAGAAGAGAAGGGCCTCATGAGATGTTGATACCTCATATCGTCTTTGATTTTCAGATAGATAGCGACGAGCTGCGTCGTAGATTCATCAGGGCTTGGGATAGAGTTCACAAATCTGACCCACATGAGTTGGGACCAAAAACTTCTCTGCCTATGGAGTCATATTTCAGATGGGTCCGCATCCGTGCCCAGAGGTTAGGTATGCCATACGAAGTTGTCAGGCCTATTACTCTTGAAGTTGCTAATAAAGACGGGGTTCCTCCAACTACTCTCCATCCTCATACACCCACTGATGTTGGCACACTAAAGAGGTCTTGGGCGCAACTGCAGGAAGAACGGGATTCTTATCGGGAAAGGTTCAACGAACAGGAACAGAAAATCCAGAAGCTGACTAAGCAATTGGAGAACGAGCGGATCCTGAATGATTATATCCACACTGAGAAGAAAAGGCCATGGGAACATTGATGAACCTTTGAGGATTTCTTTTACAGTTTTTATTTACTTTTCAGTATTTTCATTCTTGTAACGCCTAAGGGCAACTTGTTGAACAATTTAAATTCTGAAGTTAAATCTAATAAAGTGTGTTCCCTTGTTTGTCTACAAATTTGAATCCCGATTGTCTTTGAAAACATAAATCATACGCATTTCATTTCATCATATGCATAACAGGTACCCCTTTTACAGGTCACTTATCTTCTTCGCTGTTTATTTCAGCAATCATCATGTCTACTGAACCTTCCACTGAACAAGCTATCAAGGCCCTCCAGGCCCATAATGCCCAGTTCCAAGAGTTGGTTATGAGCCTAGCCCAGGGTCAACAGGATTTGAAGACTCTGATTCTGAAAGAGAAGAAGAAGAAGAAGAAGAGGACCATCTTGTTCAACACTGGACGCATATTTGGGAAAGGACTGCAGAATGAGGTTGATCTGGCTACCTCATCTGTGGGGAAAGACAGCCCACAAGAGAGAAGGTTTCCTAGTCCCGTGGTCTCCGACAATGAGACGGATTATGATGAAGAACAGTATCCTCCTGCTGAGGATAGGTATAAACAGTTGGAGGACCGCTTGAGCGCCATGGAGATACAGAATGTGCCCGGGTTGGACTTTGGAGACCTAGGTTTATCCTCTGGGGTGGTGATTCCCCATAAGTTCAAGGCACCTGCTTTTGCCAAATATGACGGAGTCTCCTGCCCAAAGCTGCACCTCCGGTCGTATGTAAGGAAGATCCAACCTTACACTGCTGACAAGAATTTGTGGATCCATTTTTTTCAGGATAGTCTTTCAGGGACTCAACTCGAATGGTTCTATCAGCTGGATGGGGCCAGTATCCGCAACTGGGAAGATTTGGCTACTGCGTTCTATAAGCAGTATCAATATAATTCCGACCTTGCTCCTACGCGTACCCAACTCCAGGGTATGTCAATAGGGACGGATGAAGGATTTAAGGAATACGCCCAAAAATGGAGAGACCTTGCCGGAAGGGTGCAACCACCTTTGACTGATCGTGAGTTGGTTGATATGTTTCTGGGGACCCTGTCTGGTCCGTTCTTCAACCATTTGATTGGAAATTCTTCAGCCGGGTTTACAGACCTTATCTTGACTGGTGAGAGAATTGAAGCTGGTATCAAGTCGGGGAAGATACAGAAGGGTGCTTCATCGAGCACCGAGAAGAAACCCTTCAAGAAGGAATCCAGTGTTGTCTACGGTTCAAGGAGACAGAATAGACCGGAACGCTGCCAAGCTGTCAACGCGGTGGTTATTTCAAAACCTGCTGCTGCTCCTCAGCATCATAACCAACAAAGGAGTGAGAGACCCCGAAGGCAGTTCACTCGCCTCAGCATGACCTTGTCCCATATATTGCCGCAGTTACTGACAACCAATCTGGTAACTCTAAAAGAAGCTCCGAAGATTGTAAATACAACATCCCCAAAGTACAATCCTAACGCCCGCTGCGCTTATCACTCTGACAGCCCGGGGCATAATACGGATGATTGTTGGGCTTTGAATAATAAAGTTCCGGACCTAATCGATGCTAAGGAAATCGAGTTCGAGGCGCCCGAGAGGCCTAACATTGTGACTGATCCCATGCCCAAGCATGGAGTGAATGTTGTAGTGGAAGACTTGTTTGTAGCCTCTGTGGATGATATTGTCACCCCGCTGATGACCGTCAAGAAGAACCTGTTGCTAGCCGGTTTATTTCCGGGATGTAGTGAAGGTTGCCATCTGTGTTCCGTTTCACCTACTGGTTGCCCATCTTTGAAGTCAAGTATCTAAAACCTGATGGATAATAAAGAAATCCTGTTTGAGAAGATTGTTGTTCCTGCCACCCCTACTGAAGAAGTTTCCATTGTTACCATTTTCAACAATTCTCCCAAGGCTCCCTCGAGGAAGCCTGTCAGAATTACGCCTATTCAGAAGATCGCACCCATAATCATCACTGTTCCGGGGCCCATCCCCTATACATCCGACAAAGCTGTCCCTTGGCACTATAGGGCAGATGTTTATGTGCTCGGAGTTAAGCAAGAGTTTGATACTAGTACCGGTGTCAGAAACATCACCAGGCCTGCTAAAGTCACCCGCAGTGGTAGACTTTTCTCACCAGATATTGCGCCCCCAACTATCCAGAAACCTATTGTCATCACACCTGCAAGTGTGCCTACTTCCCTTCCTGATCAGGTTCCTATTTCTACCCCTGCTGCCGAGTCATCTGATGCTCGGGGCAAAGGGATCGCCACTGATATGCCTATGCCTGCCCAAACGGAGGCACCAAAGACTATCAATGTTGAAGCTTCCAAACAAGAGATGGAAGAGATTCTGAAGATCATTAAGAAGAGTGATTATAATGTAGTTGAGAAGCTGGGGCAATCCCCCTCCAAGATTTCTATGTTTTCACTGCTGTTGTGTTCAGTGGCCCATGCCAAGGCTCTGATTACCTTCCTGAAGACGGCCCACGTGCCACAAGAGACGTCAGCTGATCAGTTTACCGATTGTGTGGCCAACTTAACTGCTGATAATGGTTTGGGTTTCTCCGACGCTGATCTGACTGCTAAAGGGAAGAACCATAACGATGCCTTGCATGTCTCCATTGAATGCAGGGGCACTACTCTTGCACATGTGTTGGTTGACACTGGTTCCTCATTGAACGTCTTACCCAAGAAAGCTCTAGACAGGTTGGATTGTGAGGGTTTAGAGCTAAAGCCAAGTAACATTGTTGTTCGGGCCTTTGATGGGTCTAAAAGGATGGTGCATGGTGAGGTCGATATTCCAATTAGAGTTGGCTCTCAGGTCTTCAATTCTACATTCTACGTGATGGACATTTGATCATCCTATTCTTGTCTGCTGGGTCATCCATGGATCCATAAAGCTGGAGATGTGACCTCCACACTACATCAGAAGCTGAAATACCCGGTCAAAGGGAAGATTATGACAGTTCAGGGGGAGGAAGAGTATATGGTCAGTCACCTCAACTCGTTCTGGTACATAGAGATGGATGGGGAGTTCATTGAGACTCCATTTCAACACTTTGAAGAGGTTCCTCAGACACTGGCATCAGCTGAGACTGTGATTGAAGATTCTCCGTTGAAGATGGCTTCCTTAAAGGATGCCCGGGCTGTTATTGAGAAGGGTGAGTACGCAAACTGGGGCCGACTTCCTGATTTCACTCAGAAGACTGACAAGTTTGGTTTGGGTTTCACTGCAGAAGCTCAAAGGGCTGTTCGTAGCGCAAGGATTGGAAGACCTCCTGTGTTCATCAGCAACTCGGGAGTAAATGCCATCGAAGATGACGTGGAGGAATCTGAATTCGACAGTTGGATCTACCCTACGACCAACGGTGGACCAAACAACTGGACAACGAAAGACTTCATCCCTATTACTTTTATTACTCAGTAATGAACTCCTTTGTTTTGAATTTGTAACAGACAATATTGTGAAACTTTATGGCCCGGTGTCTTACCCGGGGCACTGTGGCTTCATTTGTGAGGGCTTTTGTGTGTCATTTTCATATATCATTAATAAAAGCATTGGACGTTTTTTGCATTTCAAATCTTGCGCTCCTTGTCTTTCTTTAATATATATTGCAAAACAGCTATTTTACACACACTCACATATACAGGTACCAATCCACTCTGGATCTCACTAGTAACGACTCTGCTACTGCCAATTATGACTTCGAAAATTCGATCAACTTAGCCGAAGACGAAGGTGAAGATGATTGCGAAGTGCCTGGTGAGCTTGCAAGACTGCTACTCCAGGAAGAGAGGGCCATTCAGCCACATGAAGAGCCAGTGGAAACGGTAAATCTGGGTACTGAGACAGACATGAAGGAAGTCAAGATCGGTGCAAATCTGGAGCTTAGTGTGAAACAACGGTTGATTCAGATGCTGCATGACTACGTGGAAATCTTTGCCTGGTCTTACGAAGATATGCCTGGGTTGGATACCGACATTGTGGTTCATCACCTGCCTACCAAGTAAGAATGCCCTCCGGTAAAACAAAAGGTCCGCCGTATGCGCCCGAAGATGTCCGAGAAAATCAAAGCCGAAGTTATGAAACAATTTGACGCCGGTTTTCTAGCAGTGACTTCTTACCCTCAGTGGGTTTCCAATGTGGTTCCAGTGCCGAAGAAGGATGGTAAGGTTAGAATGTGTGTTGATTACAGGGACTTGAACAGGGCGAGCCCTAAGGATGATTTCCCTCTACCTCACATCGATGTTCTGGTTGACAACACTGCTCAGCATAAAGTATTCTCCTTCATGGACGGTTTCTCCGGTTATAATCAGATAAAGATGGCTCCCGAAGACATGGAGAAGACCACTTTTGTTACTCAGTGGGGTACCTTTTGTTACAAGGTCATGCCTTTTGGGTTGAAAAATGCTGGGGCAACATATCAGCGTGCCATGGTTGCTATGTTTCATGATATGATCCATCATGAGATCGAAGTATACGTCGAAGATATGATTGCGAGGTCCCAAACTGAGGAGGAACACCTTGACCATCTACAGAAGCTGTTTGACCCGTTGAAGTTATACAAGCTAAGATTAAACTCGAACAAGTGCACCTTCGGGGTGAGGTCTGGAAAACTACTAGGTTTCATCGTAAGCGACAAAGGTATTCAAGTGGACCCTGCCAAAGTGAAAGCCATACAAGAGATGCCAGTTCCCAAGACTGAAAAAGAAGTCAGAGGCTTTCTAGGACGGCTGAACTACATTGCCCGATTCATCTCGCACCTGACTGCTACTTGTGAGCCAATCTTCAAGCTACTGAAGAAAGATCAAGTAGTACGTTGGAACGATGAATGTCAGACCGCTTTCGAAAGAATCAAAGAGTATCTCCAAGAGCCACCCATTCTTATGCCACCGGTTGAAGGGAGACCTCTAATCTTATACTTGACAGTACTGGACAACTCAATGGGATGTGTGCTGGGTCAGCATGACGAGTCTGGCCGAAAAGAGCATGCTATTTATTACCTTAGCAAAAAGTTTACCGACTGTGAGACCCGATACTCACTACTCGAGAAAACTTGTTGCGCTTTGGTATGGGCTGCTCGCCGGCTGAGACAGTATATGTTGACTCACACCACTCTATTGATTTCAAAAATGGATTCGATCAAGTATATCTTCGAAAAGCCTGCCTTGTCCGGAAGAATAGCAAGATGGCAGATGATCTTGACTGAATATGACATCCAGTACACGACTCAAAAAGCAATCAAGGGAAGTGTGTTGGCAGACCATTTGGCACATCAGGCAGTGGATGATTACCAGTCCATGAACTTTGAATTTCCAGACGAGAATATCATGGTAGTGACTAATTGCGAGATACCTGGACCGGATGAAGGACCTGAGAAAGGATCCCGATGGTCTATGCACTTTGACGGAGCCTCAAACGCTTTGGGTAATGGTATTGGCGCTGTGATCATATCCCCTAAAGGCTCTCATACTCCGCTCACCGCCCGATTATGTTTCAACTGCACCAACAACATGGCGGAGTATGAAGCATGCATCATGGGTCTTCAAGCTGCAATTGACCTAAGGATCAAGTTTCTGAGTGTCTTTGGAGATTTCGCTCTCGTGATCAGTCAGATCAAAGGCGAGTGGGATACGAAACACCCAAATCTTATTCCTTACAAGGAGTATGCATTGACGTTGCTTCCCCTTTTCGAGGAGATAACCTTTGAACACTTCCCAAGAGAAGAAAATCAGTTGGCGGACGCGTTAGCTACGATGTCTTCTATGTTCAAAGTCAAGTGGGACAACGAGGCTTCCTGGATCATTATTTGGAAATTGGATGAACCTGCATATTGCTGTGATCTTGAGACCGAAGAGGTAACAGAAAAACCTTGGTATCATGAAGTAAAGAGGTATCTTGAAGCTCAAGAATACCCCGAGGGTGCATCTGTTAATGACAAGAAGTTCCTGAGAAGATTCGCGGCAAAGTTCTTCATCAGCAATGGCATTCTTTACAAACGTAACCATGATTCAACCTTATTGCGTTGTGTGGATAAAACTGAAGCAGAAAGGATCATGGAAGAGCTGCATGAAGGTACCTTCGGAACTCATTCCAGTGGACATACCATGGCAAAGAAAATCCTTCGGGCAGGCTATTACTGGTCCACAATGGAAGCCGACTGTTATCAACATTCTCGTACATGTCACAAGTGTCAGATCTACGCTGATAAGGTGCACATTCCCCCAGTTCCTCTGAATGTCTTGACAACACCTTGGCCTTTTGCAATGTGGGGCATTGATATGATTGGCGAGATCAGACCTACGGCATCCAACGGGCATCGCTTCATCCTGGTAGCGATTGATTACTTTACAAAATGGGTTGAAGCAGCTTCCTTTGCCACCGTAACCAAGAATGTCGTGGCACGGTTCATTCGGCATAACCTGATCTCTCGATACGGTGTACCAGAGAGGATCGTTACGGATAATGGTACCAATCTTAACAACAAGATGATCACTGAGCTCTGCGAGCAATTCAAGATACAGCACCATAACTCTTCTCCTTACCGACCGAAGATGAATGGGGCTGTCGAGGCGGCTAATAAAAACATTAAGAAGATTGTACAGAAGATGACAGTGACCTACAAAGATTGGCACGAGATGTTACCATTTGCTCTTCACGGGTACCGTACCTCAGCACGGACGTCAACAGGGGCAACACCCAACTCCTTGGTATACGGCATGGAGGCAGTCCTGCCCATTGAAGTTCAGATACCCTCTCTCCGGATCATGAAGGATGCGGGTTTTAGCGAAGATGACTGGATCCAGACCCGACTTGATCAACTAAACCTAATCGACGAAAATAGACTCACTGCTATGTGTTATGGTCAGACGTACCAAAAACGGATGATCAAGGAATTTAACAAGAAAGTCAGACGACAAGAGTATCAAGTCGGAGACCTGGTAATCAAGCGCATCATCCTACCTCAAGGTGATCCCAGGGGAAAATGGACCCCTACGTACGAAGGGCCATTTATGGTTAAGAACATCTTCTCAGGAGGAGCGATGATTCTAACCACCATGGACGGTGACGACCTTCCTCACCCCGTCAATGCCGACATAGTAAAAAGATACTACGCATGATTAAAGACCCGCTAGGTCGACTGGCCTAGGCAAAAATAAGGGCTTCCCGGCGAACCAAAAGGGTTCGGGCAAAAATAAGGGATGAAAATAAAAAAAATCTGTACACCCGGCAAGTCGAAAACCTGAAAAGGCGGCTTGGGCAAAAATGGGTATCCCGGTGGACTGAAAACCCGAAAGGGCGGTCTAGGCAAAAGTTAGGGATAAGCGTAATACTATGTCTCATTGGATCACCCTGCATCCAGACTTCGGTATCGACCATCAGGCTCAGACGGCACCAATCAATCAGGTTCCTCTTCAACTAAGCAGCAAAGTGATGAGACGCTTGAAGACATAAAGGCGATAGCAGAGTTGGAACCCAGTGGGATTTTTCACATAGCTGTTTTGTTTTCTTTTTACAAACTATATAAATTCTATTTGTTCGGCGGCGTTCTCTTACTAGGACGTCAGCCTCTTGTACAAAAACGCCTATTTACAGGCAAATTTCAAAATCAATACAAGTTCATTTTTCAGACAAATTAAAAATTGTTTTTCCTTTACCTGTTTTGTTTTGCAAAGAACGTCCAATGTTCATTTTTGATATATGCATTTGACATTAATGGCTGATCACAAATATTTGCATGCGAAACAAAGGACTAATTACGGGTGACATTGGAAGTAGGGGCAATAAGAATTGTCTAAGTGATCTAGTTGCTCTGTCCACCGAGGTACCAAGGTAAGTTCAGCTGAAGAATGGGACCAAGATTCCGTCACTCCCCACAGAATAAAACAATAATGGTAGCTCTCCCTACTGAGACTTGCAACTACGAACGAATCAGCAATGCTCTCCCCAAGCAGAGTTGGTCTACCATCAGCCCTAAAAAGGTTGGGTATCCCCAGCAGAGTCGCCAGTTCTATGATCGGTGGAAATAGAACTGACTGTTTTGAAATGCTGATTCACGTTTGCGTTTAGAAAAATGTCGCGGTAAGCAAGAGTCGCCACCGTCTTTTATTTTCTCCAACAAGGAAAGGACAAAAGCACAACAAAATTCCTTTTCGAGATGTTTCTCGGGTTCGGGAGGTAGATTATAGAAAGGGAAGGTGTTAGCACCCTTTCTATCCGTGGTTATCCACGGGCTCTCAGGTACTTGCACTTTCAAAACAAAAATACTTTTCGCACCTACACTTTTTTTCAAACAAAGTTTTCAAACAAACACTTCATACACTCTTGAGGACAGATACAAGAGTTAAATCAGAGTTTTCAAACAATCTTTTTTCAAAACCCACAAACACAAGAAAAGAAAAAACTTTTGAAAACATAGTGAGCAAGTACCTAAGAGCCCGTGGATAACCACAGATAGAAAGGGTGCTAACACATTCCCTTTCTATAATCTACCTCCCGAACCCGAGAAACATCTCGAAAAGGAATTTTGCTGTGCTTTTGTCCTTTCCTTGTTGGAGAAAATAAAAGACGGTGGCGACTCTTGCTTACCGCGACATTTTGCTAAATGCAAACGCGAATCAGCATTTCAAAACAGTCAGTTCTATTTCCACCGATCACACAACCCAATATAGAAGACTTATTGGATCATTAAGATATCTTTGTCATGCAAGGCCTGACTTAGCATATAATGTAGGTATGGTAAGTATATTGATGCAGAAGCCAAAGGTATCACATCTAGAAGTAGTGAAGAGGATACAAAGGTATCACAAAGGAACTTTCGATTATGGAATTTTGTTTCCTACAGCTGATAAAGGAAAATAATGCAAGTTAGTGGGATACACTGATTCGATTTGGTGTAGTGATGCTGAAGATTGAAAGTCAACAACAGGATATGTGTTTATGATAGGTGGTGCACCAGTTGCATGGAGTTCGAGAAAGGAACCAGTAGTGGCATTATCATCATGCGAAGCAGAATACATAGCTGCTTCTCTTTGTGCATGTCAAGCAACTTGGATGGTGAACTTGGTCGAAGAGATAACAGGGAAAAATCATGGAGAAATTACCATAAAGATAGATAGCATGTCATTTATTAATCTGGAAAAGAACCCAATAGCACATGGTCGAAGCAAGCACATCGAAATGAGGTTCCATTATCTTCGAGAGCAGGTAGCAGATGGGAAGATGAATTTGAAACACCGCAGAACTGAGAATCAAATTACAAACATCATGACGAAGGGAGTTCAAGTCGAAGTATTCAGAAAGCTAAGAGCCATGGTGAACATAGATAGTTTAGACACAATGAATTAGGTGGTGTGTTAAATTGTAATTCAGTGTGTCGAAACTATGTGTCGAAAAGATTAGATTTGTTTTAGATTTAAATAGATTTGATTTAAGTCTAGAATAAATTAGATTTGATTTAGTAACAAAATAGATATTTTGGGCTTTGGGCTTAGGGTGTAAGCTCAGTTATAAATAGATGGAGTAACCCCTATTTTTGTAAGCAAAGTCAAGCAAGTCAATTTAGTTGTATTCACAGAATTTGCAGTTTCAAGTGAATAACAAAGCTTTCACAGTTTGTGAGCACAGAGAAACTCTGCATAAATTATTTTTCTTGTCTTCTATTCTTTATTTTTCTCATAATTAAATCGTCGGTGTGGTAGAAATTCATTATAGAAATTGGTGGATTTCCAACAATACCAACTTTCAGATTGATGATGTATAAACATTGCCATCAACTCTTGGAAAATATGACATTTCCTCTAGAGATGAAGGGATACTTTTATTATTTACATAAGTAATTATTGCACTTCATCCTAAAACACACATTCCAAATATTTAAGGCTTCTGCATCTTTTTATAATTACCTTCCCCAGGTGTTTCGTTCCATTTGCACATGCTTTGCATTCTATTATCAACAAACTCATTTCAAAATTGAATGATAGAGAGAAGTCTGGTGAATTTACCTCGGAAGAAGCACTTGATATTATATTTTTCTAGTACTAATATGTTGCAGAGATGTAATGGATCAAGTAATGAAAGTGAAATGGTTCTTATTGATTTTTTCCTGGGCATGACAAATGATAGATTGCTTCAAACCAACGCCATTTATGGGCTCTCATGGATTGGGAAAGGTTTACTACTGCACGGTCACGAAAAGATTAAAGACATCACCATGTTATTCACAAAGTGCTTAATATCAGACCGAAAGAGTTCTTTGTCTTTAATTGAAAGTTCACATAAGAATGTTGGTCTGGTGTGAATCCTAGCTTGAGTCATCTGAAGGTATTTGGATCTATTGCACATAGACATGTGCCAGATCAGTTGAGAATAAAACTTGATGACAACTCAAGTCAAATGATTCTAGTTGGATATTGTTGTACCCCAAAATTTGCCCTCCCATATTCTTCAAGAATTGCAAAGTCAAGCTTCAAAATCTCCCCAAGGGTTGCACAGTCAAGGGTCTCCTAAACAGTCAAAATTAGGGTTTTTGTTCTGATCAAGAAAATGAAGTTTCCAAGGGTCCAATCAAGTCCCACATGCCTACAAATATGGTCAAGCATCCTCATACTAAGTTTCAAGACTTTCAGCACAAAATTGCACAGTCAAAAACCTTAATTGCACTACAGTCAACTGTAGGGGCAAAATGGTCATTTGACAGTCAAAAGTTCAAATTTTTGGTCAACATCTCATTTTGAAGCCACAAACATCACTTGATCAATTCTCACTCATGATTCTCAAAGCTTGGCTCAAAAATCATCAAGATGCAAAAGTTTCCTTATTTGGACAGTTGAAAAAGTCAACTATAAATTGACCAGGGCATAACTTTCACATGGATTATCAGAAAAATTCCATCCAAAGCTCATTTTGAAGAGAAAGACATTTCCAACAACTACTCTTCATACTCCAAGTCAAAGAAATGCTCTCACAAAAAGTTATCAATTTCAACATTATAGGTCATTTTCAAAAGTCAACAAAAAGGGACATTAAGTCAAAGGCCATAACTTGAGATTGGTAAATCAAAATGACATGGGACCAAAGGCATTGGTTAGAGGACTCAAAGACCTTTCCAAAATGTCACAGAACATGAGCAAAGATTAAAAATTGAGCAGGTTATGCCTTGTGGAAGTTGGGAAATTTTTGGATATTTTGAAAAGTCAACATTGATTCAAATGACCTAAAATTGCTAATGGGCCTCTTTTTCTTCCACAATTCATCATCCAAGGCAGGTGCACGACCATTGGGCCCAAAGGGAAGTTTTTATCATTTTTTATTTATTTATTTGGATTTTTATTATTAATAATTCATTTAAATTAAAATAAATACATGAAAAATACTAAACCTAGGTTTTAAATATTTTTATGCATATTATATACTCAATATTTCGTGCACAGATAGATTTGGAAAGAATTGAAGAGAATTGGCCATGATTTGTACAAAATGGCATGAAAAAATATTGAAAAAGATCTTGAAAAAACAAATCTTACAAACCATGAATGCAAAGGATTTTGATCAAGTTTTTTAACCCTAATCACTCTCCTATACATACACAAGCAAGACCTAATCCTCCTAACCAAAAAGCTGCGCTACAGACCAAGCATTAAACTTGAGTTTTTGGTTGAAAATTTGGAAACTGAAAACAAGGTTAGAGGACGATTCAAGGCCAAAGATCAATTCCATTAGCTTGCTGAGGCTTCAAAGAAGGGATTTGGATCAAAAACCACAAGCTTTCGTGCCCAGAAACGTGAGAACGATCTCACCTGTACAGAGAAAATTTCATATTTTTGCATCTCAATTCATGCGCGTTTAGCAATTTTTAACATGTGATTTATATTCATTATGCAATTCTGAAGCTAACTGTGCAGTTTAATTGTGTTTTTGCGCATTATTGGAGAATCTACCATGGGCGATGCTTAGGGTTTTCAGAACCTTAAATTGGGTTTTTTTAGTTAAGGAAAAATTAGCATTCAAGACTTAGACCACTGAATCAAGCATGATTGGACGATCATAAAGCCACCCTCGCGCTCAATTTATGAGCATCCCTGGGCTAATCGCTATTTTTCAATAGGGGGCCTATGGGAACGTTTAACAAACCGTTGCCTGTTTCTTTTATGTTTCAGAAAAAATAAAGCCAATGAAGAAGACGATGTAGTGGCAAGCGCTGATTGGTTCGTTCAAAAATTCGCGCCAGAATTCCATTAATCCATATTCTTGCTTATGTTATTTGTGCGTTATTTAATATACAAAGTGCGTTGGATGGCTCAGTGGTGAAGCGTGGCATTGGTAAACCATAGGACCTGGGTTCGATCCCAGGTCCCCATTCTCTTTCAATATTTTTCCTATTAATCTTATCCTGTGCAGCTTCAGTCCAAAGAAACACCATACGTCCCCCTGATCCAGTTTGCCACGCGTAGGGCGAGATTAATCCAAGGGTTATGGTTGGGAGAGCAGCATGGACATGAGTCAAAGGAGTTATACGCTAATCAGAAAGTCTACCAGGCCTGAAGATCAGTGGGCCCAAATTGCTAAAGGAAAAACCTCCAAATTAGGGGCAGAACCCCCTAGGTTTGCAAATATTTTACTTTCTTTATTTTTCATTATTTTCACTTTCTTTTAATTATTGTTTTTTTTATTAATTCAATATTTTCATAATATATAAAAAACACCAAAAAAATCAGAAAAGACAAAAAATAATAAATATTTTTTATTTTAGTATTTTTGTAAATAAATTCATTAATTCACTTAGTTTTAAATTTAGGTTTTTATCTTAACATTTTTCACTAAAACTCAAAACTCATAGAATTAGGGTTTAATTAATTTTTATCCTTTTTTTCTTTTATTCCACAGTAATTAATTATTAAAATATTATTTATTTTTATAAAATAAAATTGCATGTAAAATAATTAGGTTTAATATTAGGTCAAAATTTGATCTTTTCTTAATAAATTAAAAACAACTAGAATTAGGGTTAGCATTTTATTTTAATTAATTCCTTTTCATTAAAATCATAAAATACCAAAAAAATACCAAAAACAATTTCTTTTCTTTTTTTATTAATTAATTTCATCATTTAATTTAATTTTGCAAAAAGGGTCCAACGCCCTCGTTTTTAATTCTTATTTAATTCGCGTGTTTATTTCTTTCTCGTGTAATATTTATGTACCTCTCCCAAGGCCATGTAACATTTTTATATGTCGCACTTTTAATTCTTTATTTTTCTGTCAAATCGGGTTCTAGAAATTTTGGCGATGTGGACCCGCGCCTTTTGTAATAGCTTAGAACTTTACTTTTCTCGCACTTTTAATTGTTAATCAAGGCATGCAAGAATGAATGATAAAATAAAAACAAACGCGTAGATCACCTATGGCATGACAAGACAAAAATAACTGAACGTGACACACAAATCACACACCACCCCTAGGGTACGCCTCACTGTTGCCTTGCCTCGAAAGGTGATCGTCGAGTAGAGGATGTCTTAGTAAGTCCTCATGATCCGGGAACCTGGCATGAGGGTAGCTTCTAAGGTGTCTTCCTATTGCTCCGGTGATCACCATGTCCCGAACCTTCGAATTGACCCGAACACCTCCAACGGTGGTGCTACCTACCTCTCAATGGTGGGATGGCACTACTTTAAAGGACATTTACACAGACGAATTCCTTAGGGTAGGTAGACAACTCTAGATACTTGCTCTAACTTCAAAACAAATCAAAAATACTTTTCACACCGACACCTTTTCAAAAAGCTTTCGAAAGCAATTTTTCAAACACTCTTGAGGACAGATACAAGAGTCGAACTGGAATTTTCAAAGAAACCTTTTTAAAACCCACAATTGAAAAGAAAACAAACCATTTTTGAAAACACAAATGAGAAAGTATCTAAGAGCCCATGGATAACCATGGATAGAAAGGGTGCTAACACCTTCCCTTTCTATAACCTACCTCCCGAACCGAGAGCAATCTCTATAAGGAATTTTTCTGTGCTTTTGTCCTTTCCATTTGGAGAAAATAAAAGACGGTGGCGACTCTTGCTTCCGCGACATTTCACGAACCAGCGTTAAACAGTCAGTTCCAGATCCACCGATCACAGATATCATTCGACAGGAGGTTACAAGTTGTTCGATCCAAAGAACAAGAAGATTATGATCAACAGGGACGTGATAATAGATGAGTTTAAAGAATGGGATTGAACTGAAAATGTCAATACAGATTCAGTGGGAATCCTATTTGAAGAACCAGAAACTCAAGTCGAAAGAGAAGTTCGACAAGAGGAACCAACAGATATACCAAGTACAGGCAGACCTCAAAGAACAAGACGCATGCCTGCAAGATTGTAAGATTGTGTGATTACATCAGATGATGTGATAGATGATGAAGGTGAGCTGGTACATTATGCTTTCTATGCAGATGTCGAACCTGTTAATGTAGCTGAAGCATTGAAGGATTCGAAGTGTGTGAAAGCAATGAACGAAGAAGTGAAGTCTATCGAAGACAACAACACATGGTCACTTGTAGAATTGCCTCAAGGCAAGAAGGAAATTGATGTCAAGTGGGTATACAAAGTGAAAATAAATTCGAAAGGTGAAGTAACTCGACACAAAGCAAGGCTTGTGGCGAAAGGATTTCTATAGAAAGAAGGAATAGATTTCGATGAAGTTTTTGCACTCGTTGCTAGGATCGAAACAATCAGGTTGGTTATTGGTCTAGCAAAAATAAACAGTTGGCACATATGTCAGATGGACGTGAAGTGTGCATTCCTAAATGGACCCTTAGAGGAAGAAGTCTATGTTAAACGACCAGTTGGGTCTGTGAAACATGACGAAGAAAGAAAGGTGTGCAGGATACATAAAGCCCTGTATGGATTTTAACAAGCTCCAAGGGCTTGGAATAAGAAAATTGATAGTTTCCTAAGGGAGAAGGAATTTGTGAAGTGCACAATTGAACATGGAGTATATGTAAGAAGAAACAAGAGTGAATTTCTTAGACTATGTCTCTATGTAGATGATTTATTGATAACAGGTAGCTGTAAAAGTGAGATCGAAGACTTCAAAGGTGATCTCAGCAAGGAATTTGAAATGTCTGATTTGGGTGAGATTTCATATTTCCTTGGTATCCAATTCTACAAGAGCAGTAAAGGTTTGATGATGCATCAAAGAAGATATGCAGGAGAAATTATCAAGAGGTTTGAGATGGAAGAATGCAACTCAACTTCGACACTTGCAGAACCAAGACTATAACTGTCGAAAGATGCAGATGAAGATGATGTTGATCCAACCCAATATAGAAGACTTATTGGATCATTAAGATATCTTTGTCATGCAAGGCCTGACTTAGCATATAATTTAGGTATGGTAAGTATATTCATGCAGAAGCCAAAGGTATCACATCTAGCAGCAGTGAAGAGGATACTAAGGTATCTCAAAGGAAATTTCGATTATGGAATTTTGTTTCCTGCAGCTGATAAAGAAAAAGAATGCAAGTTAGTGGGATACAATGATTTGATTTGGTGTAGTGATGCTGAAGATCGAAAGTCAACAGTAGGATATGTGTTTATGATAGGTGGTACACAAGTTTCCTGGAGTTCGAGAAAGGAACCAGTAGTGGTATTATCATCATGCGAAGCAGAATACATAGCTGCTTCTCTTTGTGCATGTCAAGCAACTTGGATGGTGAACTTGGTCGAAGAGATAACATGGAAAGATCATGGAGCAATTACCATGAAGATGGACAACATGTCATCTATTAATCTGGAAAAGAACCCAATAGCACATGGTCGAAGCAAGCACATCGAAATAAGGTTCCATTATCTTTGAGAGCAGGTAGCATATGGGAAGATGAATTTGGAACACTGCAGAACTGAGAATCGGATTGCAGACATCATGATGAAGATAGTGCAAGTCGAAGTATTCAGAAAGCTAAGAGGCATGATGAACATAGATAGTTTAGACTCAATGAATTATGTGGTGTGTTAAATTGTAATTCAGTGTGTCGAAACTATGTGTCGAAAAGATTAGATTTGTTTTAGATTTAAATAGATTTGATTTAAGTCTAGAATAAATTAGATTTGATTTGGTAACAAAATAGATATTTTGGGCTTTGGGCTTAGGGTGTAAGCTCAGTTATAAATAGAGGGAGTAACCCCTATTTTTGTAAGCAAAGTCAAGCAAGTCAATTGAGTTGTATTCACAGAATTTGCAGTTTCAAGTGAATAACAAAGCTTTCACAGTTTGTGAGCACAGAGAAACTCTGCATAAATTATTTTTCTTGTCTTCTATTCTTTATTTTTCTCATAATTAAATCGTCGGTGTGGTAGAAATTCATTATAGAATTTGGTGGATTTCCAACAATACCAACTTTCAGATTGATGATGTATAAACATTGCCATCAACTCTTGGAAAATATGACATTTCCTCTAGAGATGAAGGGATACTTTTATTATTTACATAAGTAATTATTGCACTTCATCCTAAAACACACATTCCAAATATTTAAGGCTTCTGCATCTTTTTATAATTACCTTCCCCAGGTGTTTCGTTCCATTTGCACATGCTTTGCATTCTATTATCAACAAACTCATTTCAAAATTGAATGATAGAGAGAAGTCTGGTGAATTTACCTCGGAAGAAGCACTTGATATTATATTTTTCTAGTACTAATATGTTGCAGAGATGTAATGGATCAAGTAATGAAAGTGAAATGGTTCTTATTGATTTTTTCCTGGGCATGACAAATGATAGATTGCTTCAAACCAACGCCATTTATGGGCTCTCATGGATTGGGAAAGGTTTACTACTGCACGGTCACGAAAAGATTAAAGACATCACCATGTTATTCACAAAGTGCTTAATATCAGACCGAAAGAGTTCTTTGTCTTTAATTGAAAGTTCACATAAGAATGTTGGTCTGGTGTGAATCCTAGCTTGAGTCATCTGAAGGTATTTGGATCTATTGCACATAGACATGTGCCAGATCAGTTGAGAATAAAACTTGATGACAACTCAAGTCAAATGATTCTAGTTGGATATTGTTGTACCCCAAAATTTGCCCTCCCATATTCTTCAAGAATTGCAAAGTCAAGCTTCAAAATCTCCCCAAGGGTTGCACAGTCAAGGGTCTCCTAAACAGTCAAAATTAGGGTTTTTGTTCTGATCAAGAAAATGAAGTTTCCAAGGGTCCAATAAAGTCCCACATGCCTACAAATATGGTCAAGCATCCTCATACTAAGTTTCAAGACTTTCAGCACAAAATTGCACAGTCAAAAACCCTAATTGCACTACAGTCAACTATAGGGGCAAAATGGTCATTTGACAGTCAAAAGTTCAAATTTTTGGTCAACATCTCATTTTGAAGCCACAAACATCACTTGATCAATTCTCACTCATGATTCTCAAAGCTTGGCTCAAAAATCATCAAGATGCAAAAGTTTCCTTATTTGGACAGTTGAAAAAGTCAACTGTAAATTGACCAGGGCATAACTTTCACATGGATTATCAGAAAAATTCCATCCAAAGCTCATTTTGAAGAGAAAGACATTTCCAACAACTCCTCTTCATACTCCAAGTCCAAGAAATGCTCTCACAAAAGGTTATCAATTTCAACATTATAGGTCATTTTCAAAAGTCAACAAAAAGGGACTTTAAGTCAAAGGCCATAACTTGAGATTGGTAAATCAAAATGACATGGGACCAAAGGTATTGGTTAGAGGACTCAAAGCCCTTTCCAAAATGTCCAAGAACATGAGCAAAGATTAAAAATTGAGCAAGTTATGCCTTGTGGAAGTTGGGAAAGTTTTGGATATTTTGAAAAGTCAACATTGATTCAAATGACCTAAAATTGCTAATGGGCCTCTTTTTCTTCCACAATTCATCATCCAAGGCAGGTGCACGACCATCGGGCCCAAAGGGAAGTTTTTATCATTTTTTATTTATTTATTTGGATTTTTATTATTAATAATTCATTTAAATTAAAATAAATACATGAAAAATACTAAACCTGGGTTTTAAATCTTTTTATGCATATTATATACTCAATATTTCGTGCACAGCTAGATTTGGAAAGAATTGAAGAGAATTGGCCATGATTTGTACAAAATAGCATGAAAAAATATTGAAAAAGATCTTGAAAAAACAAATCTTACAAACCATGAATGCAAGGGATTTTGATCAAGTTTTTTAACCCTAATCACTCTCCTATACATACACAAGCAAGACCTAATCCTCCTAACCAAAAAGCTGCGCTACAGACCAAGCATTAAACTTGAGTTTTTGGTTGAAAATTTGGAAACTGAAAACAAGGTTAGAGGACGATTCAAGGCCAAAGATCAATTCCATTAGCTTGCTGAGGCTTCAAAGAAGGGATTTGGATAAAAAACCACAAGCTTTCGTGCCCAGAAACGTGAGAACGATCTCACCTGTACAGAGAAAATTTCATATTCTTGCATCTCAATTCATGCGCGTTTAGCAATTTTTAACATGTGATTTATATTCATTATGCAATTCTGAAGCTAACTGTGCAGTTTAATTGTGTTTTTGCGCATTATTGGAGAATCTACCATGGGCGATGCTTAGGGTTTTCAGAACCTTAAATTGGGTTTTTTTAGTTAAGGAAAAATTAGCATTCAAGACTTAGACCACTGAATCAAGCATGATTGGACGATCATAAAGCCACCCTCGCGCTCAATTTATGAGCATCCCTGGGCTAATCGCTATTTTTCAATAGGGGGCCTATGGGAACGTTTAACAAACCGTTGCCTGTTTCTTTTATGTTTCAGAAAAAATAAAGCCAATGAAGAAGACGATGTAGTGGCAAGCGCTGATTGGTTCGTTCAAAAATTCGCGCCAGAATTCCATTAATCCATATTCTTGCTTATGTTATTTGTGCGTTATTTAATATACAAAGTGCGTTGGATGGCTCAGTGGTGAAGCGTGGCATTGGTAAACCATAGGACCTGGGTTCGATCCCAGGTCCCCATTCTCTTTCAATATTTTTCCTATTAATCTTATCCTGTGCAGCTTCAGTCCAAAGAAACACCATACGTCCCCCTGATCCAGTTTGCCACGCGTAGGGCGAGATTAATCCAAGGGTTATGGTTGGGAGAGCAGCATGGACATGAGTCAAAGGAGCTATACGCTAATCAGAAAGTCTACCAGGCCTGAAGATCAGTGGGCCCAAATTGCTAAAGGAAAAACCTCCAAATTAGGGGCAGAACCCCCTAGGTTTGCAAATATTTTACTTTCTTTATTTTTCATTATTTTCACTTTCTTTTAATTATTGTTTTTTTTTATTAATTCAATATTTTCATAATATATAAAAAACACCAAAAAAATCAGAAAAGACAAAAAATAATAAATATTTTTTATTTTAGTATTTTTGTAAATAAATTCATTAATTCACTTAGTTTTAAATTTAGGTTTTTATCTTAACATTTTTCACTAAAACTCAAAACTCATAGAATTAGGGTTTAATTAATTTTTATCCTTTTTTTCTTTTATTCCACAGTAATTAATTATTTAAATATTATTTATTTTTATAAAATAAAATTGCATGTAAAATAATTAGGTTTAATATTAGGTCAAAATTTGATCTTTTCTTAATAAATTAAAAACAACTAGAATTAGGGTTAGCATTTTATTTTAATTAATTCCTTTTCATTAAAATCATAAAATACCAAAAAAATACCAAAAACAATTTCTTTTCTTTTTTTATTAATTAATTTCATCATTTAATTTAATTTTGCAAAAAGGGTCCAACGCCCTCGTTTTTAATTCTTATTTAATTCGCGTGTTTATTTCTTTCTCGTGTAATATTTATGTACCTCTCCCAAGGCCATGTAACATTTTTATCTGTCGCACTTTTAATTCTTTATTTTTCTGTCAAATCGGGTTCTAGAAATTTTGGCGATGTGGACCCGCGCCTTTTGTAATAGCTTAGAACTTTACTTTTCTCGCACTTTTAATTGTTAATCAAGGCATGCAAGAATGAATGATAAAATAAAAACAAACGCGTAGATCACCTATGGCATGACAAGACAAAAATAACTGAACGTGACACACAAATCACACACCACCCCTAGGGTACGCCTTACTGTTGCCTTGCCTCGAAAGGTGATCGTCGAGTAGAGGATGTCTTAGTAAGTCCTCATGATCCGGGAACCTGGCATGAGGGTAGCTTCTAAGGTGTCTTCCTATTGCTCCGGTGATCACCATGTCCCGAACCTTCGAATTGACCCGAACACCTCCAACGGTGGTGCTACCTACCTCTCAATGGTGGGATGGCACTACTTTAAAGAACATTTACACAGACGAATTCCTTAGGGTAGGTAGACAACTCTAGATACTTGCTCTAACTTCAAAACAAATCAAAAATACTTTTCACACCGACACCTTTTCAAAAAGCTTTCGAAAGCAATTTTTCAAACACTCTTGAGGACAGATACAAGAGTCGAACTGGAATTTTCAAAGAAACCTTTTTAAAACCCACAATTGAAAAGCAAACAAACCATTTTTGAAAACACAAATGAGAAAGTATCTAAGAGCCCATGGATAACCATGGATAGAAAGGGTGCTAACACCTTCCCTTTCTATAACCTACCTCCCGAACCGAGAGCAATCTCTATAAGGAATTTTTCTGTGCTTTTGTCCTTTCCATTTGGAGAAAATAAAAGACGGTGGCGACTCTTGCTTCCGTGACATTTCGCGAACCAGCGTTAAACAGTCAGTTCCAGATCCACCGATCACAGATATCATTCGACAGGAGGTTACAAGTTGTTCGATCCAAAGAACAAGAAGATTATGATCAACAGGGACGTGATAATAGATGAGTTTAAAGAATGGGATTGAACTGAAAATGTCAAGACAGATTCAGTGGGAATCCTATTTGAAGAACCAGAAACTCAAGTCGAAAGAGAAGTTCGACAAGAGGAACCAACAGATATACCAAGTACAGGCAGACCTCAAAGAACAAGACGCATGCCTGCAAGATTGTAAGATTGTGTGATTACATCAGATGATGTGATAGATGATGAAGGTGAGCTGGTACATTATGCTTTCTATGCAGATGTCGAACCTGTTAATGTAGCTGAAGCATTGAAGGATTCGAAGTGTGTGAAAGCAATGAACGAAGAAGTGAAGTCTATCGAAGACAACAACACATGGTCACTTGTAGAATTGCCTCAAGGCAAGAAGGAAATTGATGTCAAGTGGGTATACAAAGTGAAAATAAATTCGAAAGGTGAAGTAACTCGACACAAAGCAAGGCTTGTGGCGAAAGGATTTCTATAGAAAGAAGTAATAGACTTCGATGAAGTTTTTGCACTCGTTGCTAGGATCGAAACAATCAGGTTGGTTGTTGGTCTAGCAAAAATAAACAGTTGGCACATATGTCTGATGGACGTGAAGTGTGCATTCCTAAATGGACCCTTAGAGGAAGAAGTCTATGTTAAACGACCAGTTGGGTCTGTGAAACATGACGAAGAAAGAAAGGTGTGCAGGATACATAAAGCCCTGTATGGATTTTAACAAGCTCCAAGGGCTTGGAATAAGAAAATTGATAGTTTCCTAAGGGAGAAGGAATTTGTGAAGTGCACAATTGAACATGGAGTATATGTAAGAAGAAACAAGAGTGAATTTCTTAGACTATGTCTCTATGTAGATGATTTATTGATAACAGGTAGCTGTAAAAGTGAGATCGAAGACTTCAAAGGTGATCTCAGCAAGGAATTTGAAATGTCTGATTTGGGTGAGATTTCATATTTCCTTGGTATCCAATTCTACAAGAGCAGTAAAGGTTTGATGATGCATCAAAGAAGATATGCAGGAGAAATTATCAAGAGGTTTGAGATGGAAGAATGCAACTCAACTTCGACACTTGCAGAACCAAGACTATAACTGTCGAAAGATGCAGATGAAGATGATGTTGATCCAACCCAATATAGAAGACTTATTGGATCATTAAGATATCTTTGTCATGCAAGGCCTGACTTAGCATATAATTTAGGTATGGTAAGTATATTCATGCAGAAGCCAAAGGTATCACATCTAGCAGCAGTGAAGAGGATACTAAGGTATCTCAAAGGAAATTTCGATTATGGAATTTTGTTTCCTGCAGCTGATAAAGAAAAAGAATGCAAGTTAGTGGGATACAATGATTTGATTTGGTGTAGTGATGCTGAAGATCGAAAGTCAACAGTAGGATATGTGTTTATGATAGGTGGTACACAAGTTTCCTGGAGTTCGAGAAAGGAACCAGTAGTGGTATTATCATCATGCGAAGCAGAATACATAGCTGCTTCTCTTTGTGCATGTCAAGCAACTTGGATGGTGAACTTGGTCGAAGAGATAACATGGAAAGATCATGGAGCAATTACCATGAAGATGGACAACATGTCATCTATTAATCTGGAAAAGAACCCAATAGAACATGGTCGAAGCAAGCACATCGAAATAAGGTTCCATTATCTTTGAGAGCAGGTAGCATATGGGAAGATGAATTTGGAACACTGCAGAACTGAGAATCGGATTGCAGACATCATGATGAAGATAGTGAAAGTCGAAGTATTCAGAAAGCTAAGAGGCATGATGAACATAGATAGTTTAGACTCAATGAATTATGTGGTGTGTTAAATTGTAATTCAGTGTGTCGAAACTATGTGTCGAAAAGATTAGATTTGTTTTAGATTTAAATAGATTTGATTTAAGTCTAGAATAAATTAGATTTGATTTGGTAACAAAATAGATATTTTGGGCTTTGGGCTTAGGGTGTAAGCTCAGTTATAAATAGAGGGAGTAACCCCTATTTTTGTAAGCAAAGTCAAGCAAGTCAATTGAGTTGTATTCACAGAATTTGCAGTTGCAAGTGAATAACAAAGCTTTCACAGTTTATGAGCATAGAGAAACTCTACAGAAATTATTTGTCTTGTCTTCTATTCTTTATTTTTCTCATAATTAAATCTAAATTGTGGTAGAAATTCATTATAGAATTTGGTGGATTTCCAACAATACCAACTTTCAAGTTGATGATGTATAAAAATTGCCATCAACTCTTGGAAAATATGACATTTCCTCTAGAGATGAAGGGATACTTTTATTATTTACATCAGTAATTATTGCACTTCATCCTAAAACACACATTCCAAATATTATAGGGCTTCTGCATCTTTTTATAATTACCTTCCCCAGGTGTTTCGTTCCATTTGCACAGGCTTTGGATTCTATTGTCAACAAACTCATTTCAAAATTGAACTATACAGAGAAGTCTGGTGAATTTACCTTGGAAGAAGCACTTGATATTATATTTTTCTAGTATTAATATGTTGCAGAGATGTAATGGATCAAGTAATGGAAGTGAAATGGTTCTTATTGATTTTTGTTTGGGCATGACAAATGATAGATTGCTTCAAACCAACGCCATTTGTGGGCTCTCATGGATTGGGAAAGGTTTACTACTGCACAGTCAAGAAAAGATTAAAGACATCACCATGTTATTCACAAAGTGCTTAATATCAGACCGAAAGAGTTCTTTGTCTTTAATTGAAAGTTCACATAAGAATGTTGGTCTGGTGTGAATCCTAGCTTGAGTCATCTGAAGGTATTTGGATCTATTGCACATAGACATGTGCCAGATCAGTTGAGAAGAAAACTTGATGACAACTCAAGTCAAATAATTCTAGTTGGATATCATTCAACTGGAGGTTACATGTTGTTCGATCCATAGAACAAGAAGATTATGATCAACAGGGACGTGGTCATAGATGAGTTTAAAGAATGGGATTGGACTGAAAATGTCAAGAAAGATTCAGTGGGAATCCTATTCGAAGAACCAGAAACTCAAGTAGAAAGAGAAGTTCGACTAAAGGAACCAATAGATATACCAAGTACAAGCTGACCTCAAAGAACAAGACGCATGCCTACAAGATTGCAAGATTGTGTGATTACTTCAGATGATGTGATAGATGATGAAGGTGAGCTGGTACATTATGCTTTCTATGCAGATGTCGAACTTGTTAGTGCAACTAAAATATTGAAGGATTTGAAGTGTGTGAAAGAAATGAACGAAGAAGTGAAGTCTATCGAAGACAACAACACTTGGTCACTTGTCGAATTGCCTCAAGGCAAGAAAGCAATTGATGTCAAGTGGGTATACAAAGTGAAAACAAATTCGAAAGCTGAAGCAACTCGACACAGAGCAAGGCTTGTAGCGAAAGGATTTCTACAGAGAGAAGGAATAGACTTCGATGAAGTTTTTGCACCCGTTGCTAGGATCGAAACAATCAGGTTAGTTGTTGGTCTAGCAGAAATAAGTAGTTGGCACATATGTCAGATGGACGTGAAGTGTGTATTCCTAAATGGACCCTTAGATGAAGAAGTCTATGTTAAACAACCAGTTGGGTTGGTGAAACATGACGAAGAAAGAAAGGTGTACATGCTACATAAAGCCCTTTATGGATTGAAACAAGTTCCAAGGGCTTGGAATAAGAAAATTGATAGTTTCCTAAGGGAGAAGGAATTTGTGAAGTGCACAACTGAACATGGAGTATATGTAAGAAGAAGCAAGAGTGAATTGCTTAGACTATGTCTCTATGTATATAATTTGTTGATAACAGGTAGCTGTAAAAGTGAGATCGAAGACTTCAAAGGTGATCTCATCAAGGAATTCAAAATGTCTGATTTGAGTGAGATTTCATATTTCCTTGGTATCGAATTCTACAAGAGCAATAAAGGTTTGATGATGCATCAAAGAATATATGCAGGAGAAATTCTCAAGAGGTTTGAGATGGAAGAATGCAACTAAATTCGAAACCTGCAGAACCAAGACTGCAACTGTCGAAAGATGCAGATGAAGATGATGTTGATCTAACCCAATACATAAGACTTATTGGATCATTAAGATACCTTTGTCATACAAGGCGTGAGTTAGCATATAGTGTAGGTATGGTAAGTATATTCATGCAGAAGCCAAAGGTATCACATCTAGCAGCAGTGAAGAGGATACTAAGGTATCTCAAAGGAACTTTTGATTATGGCATTTTGTTTCCTGCAGCTGATAAAGGAAAAGAATGCAAGTTAGTGGGATACACTGATTCGAGTTGGTGTAGTGATACTGAAGATCGAAAGTCAACAACAGGATATGTGTTTATGCTAGGTGGTGCACCAGTTGCTTGGAGTTCGAGAAAGGAACCAGTAGTGGCATTATCATCATGCGAAGCAGAATACATAGCTGCTTCTCTTTGTGCATGTCAAGCAACTTGGATGGTGAACTTGGTTGAAGAGATAACATGGAAAGATCATGGAGGAATTACCATGAAGATAGACATCATGTCAGCTATTAATCTAAAAAAGAACCCAATAACACATGGTCGAAGTAAGCACATCGAAATGAGGTTTCATTATCTTCGAGAGCAGGTAGCTGTTGGCTCCTAAATTCGACACCTTTGTTTTGATTGATGGCAGCCATGAAAAGCTGAAAGATGCTTTCGACTGGCTAAGCCTGTCGAAGTGCCTGTCGAAAGATGGCAAAAATACTTAGAAGATTTCTTCCAAGGAAGAAGGCTGATTGCCTTCGACGTCGAAGGAGTTTTCGTCGAAGATGTCCCTTGACGAACGTGTTCGATGGTCCAGAGTGGAGCAGTTTGAAATTCAAAGCTTTGGAGGGAAAAACGGTTTCCAGCAGTTACTACGTGCGAACGTGCAAGGATCTGGAGCGTCGAGCATGGAGAACGTGACAAGTGGCTTGATCTCGAAGCAGTGTAACTGCCCGACGGTTACTTGGAATGTTTTTGTATAAATAGGAGTAGACGTGCAGTTTCTCGTGTGTGTTCACAATAGATACATAGTCACTCATTTAGATTCAAGTACCCAGTGTGAGCGAACGAATTGTTGAGAAATGTATGTGTGAAACACCAATTTATCAATTCAAGTCATTTACTTTTCCAGTATTTTACATGCTTTTCCCCTTTAAGATTCCTGTCGAACCTTTACATTCAAGCCTTGTTTATTTTACCAAGCCTTTCCTTTATGCAATTTACTTTAAACAATTTACTTAAAGCCTTATCCACATTAATTAAACTTCAAAATCAACCTATGTCCATAGGATCAATCTGATCGATCCTGCGAGTAACCAAATAAGTAACCATTTGGAGGATCAGCGGTTGTTTACCAAATCCCAAGGTAAACAAATTGGCACACCCGGTGGGACTGTGTGTTGATTGTTGAAAAATCTCATCTTTTCGAGTTGTATGTTATTGAGGAGTGGTAGAATATACACCAACGATAATAATACTGCCAGAAGAAGGGAAGAGATGGCGAATCCGCCAAACAATAATGAAATTCCACCACCAAGTGTGGGAGCAACGGTTAATATGACCGTGAGTGAAGCGACGAATGTTGGTTCGACACCAGCAGTGTCAGTCACAACCACGGGGCCAATAACTTCGTTTACAGGCTCCAGAATGCCTTTGGGAACCCCCCCTCCAAGGGGAAATACTGGCCCAAGGCCAGTGGTTCCCCCAGGATTTATTCCATTCTATGGTATGCCAACTTCTGAATTGGCAAGCCTGACGAATGCTGCGTCCACTTATTCAGACCCTTTCGTGAGTGCCACTTCGCCACTCCAAGGCTCTGGAGTAGGCATGGCGAATAGAAATAGGACCCAACTCTTAGGAGGAACGTCCCAAGTAGCCCATGGCCTTACAAATGCCTCGACAGCAGTCTTGAGGCAACAGATGGACGAAAGCAACCATGATATGGTGCAAATGTTGGCACAAACTTTGAGTACAGTGCTAAATCCTCTAATACAAAATACTACTCAGTCGAATCAGCAAGTTACAGCGCAAATGACGCGCTTGGCTGACTTCTTTGGAGTACCCCCTCCTGTTCGACAGCCCCAAAGGGCGCAAATAAGAGGAAATCAGGGGATATTTGTAGAGGAAGAAACCACCATTAACCAGGTTCAACAGCCTGTTGAACAGCCTGTCGAAGAACCCAGGGTAATAGCCCCAGAGGTAAGGGTAGTTAACAGAAACCAAAATGCTGACGAAGTGGTTCAGCATATCCAACACCAAAACATGGGTTTGGAAAATAATCTGGCAACCATGATCGAAAGGATCATGAATCAGAATGGGATGAACATGGGCTTTCGAAGGCCCAACTTTACATCTCCATTGTCAGAATATGTGTTACAAACTGACTTACCCCCTAGGAGCAAAGTCCCAAAATTTACTAAGTTCTCTGGGGACACGACAGAATCTACTGTCGAACACGTGGCGAGGTATTTGATCGAAGCAGGAGACATTTCAAATAATGAAAACCTAAGGATCAAATACTTCCCAAGTTCCTTAACCAAGAACGCTTTTACTTGGTTCACAACTCTACCCCCCAATTCGATCCACCATTGGACCCAGTTGGAAAGATTGTTCCATGAACAATTCTATATGGGGCAAACCAAGATAAGCCTGAAAGAACTGGCGAGTGTTAAGAGACGTTTCACTGAACCTATAGACGAATATCTGAATAGGTTTAGGTTGCTTAAGGCGAGATGTTTTACACAAGTGCCAGAACATGAGCTGGTCGAAATGGCCGCAGGTGGTTTAGATTATTCCATTAGGAAGAAGCTAGATACCCAGTACCTAAGAGACATGGCCCAACTGGCCGATAGAGTTCGACAAGTCGAACGCCTTAAAGCTGAAAAAGCTAAGGCAACAAAAACTCACAAGAGAGAAAGAATAGCGTACGTTGAGATGGATGACGAAGATCTAGAATCCTTCGACGATACTTTAGCTGTCGAAGAAGGAGAAGTCGACTTAGCAGAACTAAAACAAGGGCCTCCATACTCTTGTAAACAATTAGTCCCCTCAAATGGGAAAAATCCCATTGGTCCAGACAGGGCCAACGATAGGTTCCCAAAAAAGACTTATAGTTTTGACATCACAAAATGTGATGAAATATTCGACTTGCTAGTTAAAGATGGCCAAATGATAGTACCCCCTGGGGTAAAAGTGCCTCCTCTTGATCAAAGAAAGAAGAGAGGTTTTTGCAAATATCATAATTTTCTGGGCCATAAAACTTCTCAATGTTTTCTTTTCAGGAATCTTGTCCAAGATGCTATTGAGGAAGGGAGATTAAAGTTTGCTGACAAATCCCCCATGGCTGTCGATTCCAATCCACTGAAGGCTGAAGCCCACTATGCAGAACCCTCTGAGGTGAACATGATAGAGGCAACCAGGATCCAGTCGAAGAAGCCAGGCATTACCATGGTCGAAGTCTCAAAGGATCACATCAACATGCCAATCTTTGGCAGTTTTTCTGGAAACTTATCCAGGAAGACAATTGAGGCTGTCCAGAAAGCGGTCGAAGACCCAAAGTCGAAGACTGCTGAAGCACAAAAAACTGGACCAAAGCCCAGTTCCCAATTGGCCACTGTACAAGGCCAGACGGAGAATCTGGAGACACAAATGAAACAACTAACTCTTGCTACTAAGGATACAATGAATATCAACATGGTTGAACTTTCTGACCCTAAAACTTCAGAAGAAGCCATAAGGCAAGAGCAGGCAAATAAAACGGCTTTCCCTAGGGAAAACGAAAACTTGGCAGATTTTTTACAAAGATGCCAAAAGAAGAAATCAGAGGTGATGCTGTGTCCAAGATGCAGTTCTATCTTTGATAAGAAAGCTGCTGAGCACATACAAGGAGTGAGGGCAGCGAACAAGAGAAGGGAAAATTCTGACCTTCGACATGATCCCAGAAGGGGTTCTAATCAAGACAGGAGGCCTTTGACTTTTAGGCCTCCAACAAATGTACCAGTAGACACTTGGTACAAAACATCTGGCCGGAAAAGGCCAAGTGAAGAGAAATGGCATTCTTTCGAAGTGCCAAGAGGTTCCTCTTTAATTCAGAAGAAAGATCCTCAAGTTGCTGCACCCAAGGTTGCTCAAGTGTCCAGCAACTACAAGGGAAAAAATCCTATGTCGAGATCCCAATGGAGGAGATATCAAAGAAGGCGAAAAGCTGAAAGAGAGGCTGCCAACGAACCTAAGGCAGAAACTAGTTCGAATGTGCCTCAAAGGAAACAAAGAAAGCCTCTTGAGAGAGAACCAGTTACCAACAGGCTAGTGTGGCCTAACCAGAGCGAAGTCGAAGACGAAGATGATGCTGAGTCCGACGATACTCTGGATATAATGGTGAACATTGTTTCAGTACTGCCCAGGGAATTCAATCGACAGGTAGAAGTCGAAGCCAGTGACTGGGAGGTGGAACAAGAAATGGCCAAACATAGGCCAGTGTGCTACTTTGTCATGGACAATGGCACTACAGAGGAACAAAATGGCTTCTTCGAGCCACCCACAGAGGCGATGAAGAATCACCTCAAACCTTTGTTCATAAGGGCCAAGCTCGAAGAGACCACTGTGAACAAAATATTGGTCGACTGTGGGGCCACTATCAATATTATCCCTCATTCTGTGCTAATAAAGATTGGCAAAAGGGATGAAGAAATTAAACCTCACAATATGGTCCTATCCAACTATGAGGGAGGCATTGGGACCACCATGGGAGTGATCCAGCTCGACATAAAAGTTGGGTCGATCCTTCGACCAACAATGTTCATGGTCATTTCGGCTAAACCTAACTACAACCTTTTGTTAGGCCGTGAGTGGATTCATGGCGTAGGTGCTGTGCCTTCATCGATGCATCAAAGACTGCTTCTATGGCGCCCAGATGGGCTGGTCGAAAACATAGAGGCTGATCAGAGTTACTACCTTGGCGAAGTAAACCACTTGGGTGTAACAGATTTCGACAAAAACTTGGCTCACATAGGGCCATGTCCAACTCCTGACTTCGACATGGCGCCAGCGCCAAACACCTTTTGTTCCCTATACCTGCATCCTGAGCATGGTTTCCAATGGGACAGAGAAGACTTGTCCCACATAGAATTCGGTGGGCTAACTGGTATCCAACCAACTGGTTGGGGAAGCGAATTCAGTGATAATGACTGAGTCACAATCTCTGAAGCGAATTTCGGCCTATGTGGCTGAAACCAAGATGATAACGGCTCTCGAAGCCGAAGTAAAGTACATGGCCACACAGGCCAATGATCAACAATTATCTGCTGTTGGCCCAGGAAAGGATTTCGATCCAAGACCCCCTGACATCATGCCAGACGAAATGCAGGAACAGAGGCTCGACGCGATCTATGACGATGAGCCTTTGGGCTTCGAAAAGGATCCCTTGGCGAACAACATTAAGATGTTAGCACAAGACCCTTTATAAGAAATCAACTTAGGCGAAGGATCAGAGAATAGGCCAACCTACATCAGCGCCAAAATTGATCCAGAACTTAGGTTGGAAGTAATCCAATTGCTGAAAGAGTTTAAAGACTGTTTTGCATGGGATTATGACGAAATGCCTGGTCTCGACAGAGGATTGGTAGAACTTCAGTTGCCAATCAAACCTGGAAAGAAGCCAATCAAGCAAAATCCAAGACGCTTCGCTCCAGAAATTTTGTCGAAGATCAAAACGGAGGTCGAAAGACTTCTGAAATGCAAGTTCATCCGTGTTACAAGGTATGTCGAATGGATTGCAAATATTGTGCCAGTCATTAAGAAAAATGGCACATTAAGGGTGTGCATAGATTTCAGAGATCTGAATGCTGCCACCCCCAAAGATGAATATCCTATGCCTGTGGCGGAAATGTTAGTTGATTCTGCCGCTGGCTACGAATACCTGAGTATGCTCGATGGTTATTCAGGATATAATCAAATTTTCATTGCTGAAGAGGATGTGTCGAAAACAGCTTTTCGATGCCCTGGGGCCTTAGGCACTTACGAATGGGTAGTGATGCCTTTTGGCCTAAAGAACGCTGGGGCAACGTACCAGCGAGCAATGAATACTATCTTCCATGATTTTATTAACACTTTTATGCAAGTTTATATTGACGATATTGTTATAAAATATGTTTCCAGGAAGAGTCACATCGACCACCTTCGACAATCATTCGAAAGAATGAGAGAACATGGTCTGAAGATGAACCCTTTGAAGTGTGCGTTCTGTGTAAAAGCTGGAGATTTCTTGGGTTTCGTTGTCCACAAGAAAGGAATCGAAATAAATCAGAACAAGACGAAGGCAATTTTGGAAGCGAAAGCGCCATCGAATAAGAAGGAATTGCAATCTCTCTTAGGCAAGATAAATTTCCTGAGAAGGTTTATATCTAACCTAAGTGGGAAAGCTCAGGCCTTTTCACCCTTACTTCGACTGAGTAAGGAGGGGTTCGAATGGGGGCAAGAGCAACAAGAAGCCTTCGACAAAATCAAAGGGTACCTCACTAAGCCACCTATTTTGGTGCCTCCTTGTAGTAATAGGAGTATGAGATTGTACATAGCTGCATCTGACAAAACTCTGGGAAGTATGTTAGCCCAAGAGGATGAGAATGGAGTCGAAAGACCCATTTATTATCTCAGTCGAGTCTTGAATGATGCAGAAACTAGATATAGCGAAGTTGAAAAATTGTGTCTATGTCTGTATTTCTCTTGTACAAAGCTCAAACAATATATAAAACCAGTTGATGTTTATGTTTCGTCTCATTTTGATGTTTTCAAATATATGTTGTCGAAACCTATCTTGCATAGTCGAGTTGGCAAGTGGGCATTAGCATTGACTGAATACTCCTTGACCTTTATGCCTCTTAAGGCAGTAAAAGGACAAGTGGTTGCAGACTTCATAGTCGACCACTCAATTCAAGTCGAGGATATTAATTATGTGGAGATAGAACCTTGGAAATTCTACTTCGATGGTTCCAGCCATAAAAATGGAACAGGAGTAGGAGTCTTGCTTATTTCTCCAGATAAAATTCCAACAACATTCAAGTACCAAATCGAAGGTTCTTGTTCGAACAACGAGGCTGAGTATGAAGCTCTAATTACTGGCCTTGAAATATTGTTGGAATTGGGGGCAACTCGAGTCGAAATAATGGGAGACTCAGAGTTAGTCATCAAGCAAGTCACAAAGGAGTATAAATGCATAAGAGAGAATCTCATTATGTACTTTGTGATAGCAAATCGTTTATTGAAACAATTTGAAAGTGTCAATATTCGACACATACCCAGAGTCGAAAATCAAATAGCCAATGACTTGGCACAGATTGCATCTGGGTATAAAATTTCAAAAACGAGATTACAAAGAGCAATCGAAGTTCGAGAGAAGATAAGAGCAACTTGTCTATCACCAACAGACTTGGAATCAACAAGGTTAGGATATGCTGATCACTCAAACTTCGAGATTTCGTTCATTGATAATTTGTCAGACCAGGATTGGAGGAAACCCATTGTGGACTATCTTCAAAATCCAGGAGCTCCGACAGAACGAAAAACAAAATACAGGGCGTTGAGTTTTGTACTCATGGGTAATGAGTTATTCAAGAAGACGCCTGAAGGGGTGTTGCTGAAATGTTTAAGTGAAACTGAAGCATACATAGCCCTTTCGACTACGCATGCTGGGGCATGTGGGGCTCACCAAGCAGGCCATAAGATGAAATGGTTGTTGTTTCGACAAGGACTATATTGGCCCACTATGCTAAAAGATTGTGTTGAGTTCGCCAAAGGTTGCCAAGAGTGTCAAGTTCATACAGGCATCCAGCATGTACCAGCAAGCGAACTTCACTCGATAGTGAAGCCTTGGCCCTTTCGAGGATGGGCGTTGGATCTTATTGGAGAGATTCGACCAGCATCATCAAAGAGTCAGAAATATATATTGGTAGGCATTGATTATTTTACTAAGTGGATCGAAGCTGTCCCTTTAGTCAATGTGGACCAAGAAAATGTCATTGAATTTATTCAAAAGAACATTATATTTAGGTATGGAATCCCTGAGACAATAACAACTGACCAAGGTTCAGTTTTCACTGGTCGAAAGATGCAGGAATTTGCTCAGGAAACAGGTTTCAAACTCCTAACATCCACGCCTTACTATGCACAGGCGAATGGTCAAGTCGAAGCAGCTAACAAAGTGGTGATTGGCTTGATAAAGAAACATGTTGGGAAGAAACCAAAGAATTGGCATAAGACGTTAGACCAGATTTTATGGGCTTGTCGAACGTCCCCAAAAGAAGCCACTGGTACAACACCATATAGGCTAACTTTTGGCCATGATGCAGTATTGCCAGCAGAAATTTGTCTTCAATCTGCAAGAGTTCAGAGGCATTATGATATTCCTTCTGAGGTTTATTGGAATATGATGTTAGATGAACTGGTGGATTTAGACGAAGAGAGACTACACGCTCTCGACTTACTCAGGCTTCAGAAGAAAAGAGTCGAAGACTCTTATAATAGAAAGGTAAAACCTAAGGTATTTTTGCCTGAAGATTTAGTTTGGAAGGTAATTCTTCCCATGGATCGACGGGATCGAAGCATGGGGAAATGGTCACCCAAATGGGAGGGACCCTTCAGAGTTATCCAAACTTTTTCTGGTGGAGCCTATGAGGTCGAAGAGGTAAGTGGTGATAAAAGGCTCTTGAGAGTAAATGGTAAATATTTGAAAAAATATAAGCCTATACTTCAAGAGATAAAAATAAAACAATAAAAGAACAAGCTAAATTAACCATAAAAATGCCAAAATGGAAATTTTCATTAATTTCAGCCAAAATGGCAGTTGTTGTCGAAAGCGATTACAGAAGATGGTTACAAAAGAGAATAAAAAAGAAAGAGAATTCTTGAGTCGAAGATACTTGGCATGCTGCAGATCCAACCTCTTCTTGCACCAAGATTTTTCTTGCGTCAGTTTGGCAATTTGGGCGTCGAGGCTTTGAGCCCTCTCAGCGAATTCCAGGCCTTGCTTGATCTCAGTCTCGCTCTCAGTGTCTGGGATGGTCGAAAGAATTTCTTCCTGGAGCACAGTGTTGGCGTTTATTTTCGCCTCTATCTCTGCAATTTGTGCTCGGAAGGAGACATTCTCTCGCTCAATAGCATCGAACCTTTCCTGTGCAGATGTTTTCTGTTTCGACAACTCGGCAATTCGAGAAGTCGAACTTGAGACAGCAGTCCACGCAGATAAGCTCTTGCCATGCAACGTTTCGAGTTGACTGTTAAAAGTTCGTTGGCGCCGGTAATCCGCTGAGACTTGGTCAATCATAGAATGTAATTCCATGATTAAGTCTGAGATTTCTGGGGCTACAGCATCGAAGTCAACAGCATTCAAAACCTCTTTTAAGCAAGATGGAGCAGTGGGGTCCCCCTCTAAAGCCTTCATTAAATCTCTCTTGAAGAACTGGGCCTTGACCTTCGCCAACGCATCATCAAGAGGAGAAGTCTCAGTAGATTTCCCCGACAGAGTAGGAATTTCCTGACTGGTGTCAGAAGAACTCTTACTCTCGACGATTGCATTAAGGTAGCTGACAGGGTCAGTTTGTTTCAAGATTTCCAAGTCCTCTTTCGACCTGTGCTTTGAGGAGGTGACCCTTGCCATGGTATTTTCTTGGACTGGAGGCTGTTGAATGCTGAGTGCCTCGTTTGGTTGCTCTTCGACTTGGACGGAGGCGGTACTAGCGTTGACTTGTGGTTCTTCGTTAACATCACCTTGGGGTCCTTCGCCAGCGTCATTTTTTGGCTCTTCGCTAGCGTCACCCTGGTGGTCTTCGCCAGCACCACCCTGATGCTCTTCGTCAACAGTATCTTGATTCTCTTCGCCATTGCCTTGGTCTCTTCCTTCAGGATTCTCTTCTGACGACAAGTCCACCACAGGAACCGTTTCTGGCTGTGTTTCCTCCGCCATAGGTTCTTCAGTTGTCTTCTCCACTGTTTCAGCATTGGCTTCAGTCTCAGTGTGGGCTTCGTCATTGCCCAAATTTTTCTCTTGAGGCCTGCTGAGTTCAGCGGATTCTAGAGTTTCTGAAGTCCTTGGTGGAGAACTTCCAGTGGTGTCCTGAAAAGGAGAAAGAAGACAAATCTTCAGATGTCGAAAGAGACATAATCAAATACTGGTATCTATGCCTAAGTTATAAGAAGGGTCCAATAGATTACCTGTGGATTGACTTCAGCCCCAGGGCTGGAATTATCACTTTCGACAGGCTTGGTAACAAGAGCGTTCAGTTCCTCCTCAGTTGGTTCCTCGATGACCACTGCAGGTGGCCTAGGCTTTCTCACACCAACCTTTATTCTGACGGTTCGACCTTCAGGAGCTGGGGTAGGAACAGAAGCGTCCTTCGTTAACTTTCGCCTCTTTAGGGGAGAAGGAGGAGAATCACTCTCGTCATCACTCCCCGATTCGATCACCAATGCTGCCCTTTTCTTGGGCGAAGGGGCCTATAAAACCAATAGGAATTCGATTGAATAATTACGTCGAAAATAAAAAATCGAAAGCCAGAAGAAAAATGAAGAAAATCTGGTTACCGATGCAGGAGGCCTCCTCGAAGAGCCTTCCCCCTGTTGGTTGCCTGTTGTCTTCGCCGGCGCTATAGTCTTCGCCGGCGGTGGAGGTTTTGTCGAAGGGACCCCTCCTTGTGGGCCTCCTGTAGCCTTCTTGGCCAAGGGTTTTCGAACAACTGGAAGCAAAAAGGAAAGTTAACAGGCTAACAGTCGAAGAGAAAGATAAAAAGTAAATGTGAGAGCATGAACTTACATTTCTTTACTTTGTCCAACACAAGGACAAAAGACTTCTGCAACTCTGATATGAAGTCCTTCTCGTCGAAGAAGTACTCAGCGTAATAGCTTCTCCACCACTCTTCAAAAGATGGTGAGCAAAGGAAGTTAAGCTGGTAGTTGAACAGCGAGAGGATTGTTCGACCAGCATACCTTCCGATATGCTTGGTAGCAGCTTCTTCTGTATAATCGTTGCAGAAGTATAACATTGACTTCTCTCTTTGGAAAATGGGAGAAGGCAGGGTTTGGATGATACCAAACTGGCGAGATACCAGATTTGGTTGATAAGCAAGCAGACTCAGATGAGTCTTAGAACTCTTAAATCGAAGAGGCATGATCCTGGGTGTCAGGAACGCCTCCCAAAGTATAGTGTGCTCATCGACATTGGGACCACTCGACTCCTTGGGATGTGGCCTCGTAAACCATGCTGGCCCCACCCTTCGTTGAGCAAATGGAGCCATAGTTGAAACAAATTCCTTCCTTCGAGCGAACATCAGCACGAAGTTAGTGAAGGTTTGTTGGAACTCTAGCCCATCTTCTACAGGTGTCAGTAGAGCCAGCCTAATTCCTTCGATACGTCTATTAGCTATCGCTGGGGCTTGTTCATTTATCTGAGTCTTCTTGGGTATGAAAGATTCGAAAGTGGCATTGAGCCACAGTTGAAGTAGCCAGAAAGGCCCAGCGAGTAGCAAACTGTTCCTATCTTCGACATGTTTCAAAAGAGTAACCCCATTGCTGATGGAGTCATAAAGACTGGCCAGAATTAGTTCTGCCAAACAGATGTTCTGGCGGTGATGCAGTTGGGTGGCCAGAGTGACCATCTTTTTGGTCACTTGCAGAGACTTCGAACAAAACACAAAGCGAGTTAGCCATAAGGCTAGAAACGCTATGTGTTCGACATCCGACACTGTATCCGTCGACCTGTCGTGAAAATGGTTGATAAAGGTGGTGAATGTTGGCTTCGTCTCAGAAAAGCCAATTTGGTCCTCCGACATCTCTTCTGGGTCGAAGTAATCTCCGGTTGGTCGAAGGCCAGTGATGGCTGCTACGTCGAAGAGTGTGGGGGTTAACATCCCACATGGAAGGTGAAAGGTGAAGTGAGAGTTATCCCAGAACAACAGCGAAGCTATAAGCATCTCTGGGGAGTAGTTTAAGCCTGTCTTCGACAGCATTATTAGGTCAAAGATTCCCATTTCCTTCCAGACTGGAGTTTGATGTTTCTCCAACTTTGTTAGCCAAGCAACATAGTCGGAGGTCAGATTAGGGCAAGACCTAAAGACTCTAACACTTCTGTTGAAGAAACGAAGGTCGATCTTCTCGTGTGTAGGGTCTTCGTTGTCTTCTGCATCCTTCTTAGCACAGGCTACTGGCTTGAGTTTCTCGACGATGGGAAAGTAGCTCTTGATCTTCAGAGCTTCAGAGATGCTTGGGTTCATGGGTCCAGACATTGCGAAGATTTGGTTGGAGTATCCAACCGGAATCATCAAGTGACGCGAGTAAGCATCGCGAACGGAGATGTCAGATGGTTCAGGGACCCTTCGTTTCCCTGTAGCGTTCACTACCGGAGCAGTAACAAAGACTTTGGGCTTAGCAAGTTGTTCAGTTGGTGCGTTAGTCTTGGGGGCAGTGGAAGCAGAAGCCATTGTTGAGGATGAAGATGAAGTTGGAAAAGGAAAAGTTTTTCTGCAAAGAGAAGCAAGTTTGTAAGAAAGCAAGGGAGTTTGAAGGCTAGTGTGCGTGAAAAGTCCCACAATGGGATATTCACTACTATTTATAGTAGTGGGAGAAATTCCCAATAAACGAGGACATTAAATGTCATTTAATGCTGCAGGAGTTAGTGGGACGCGTGGCAGCATCCTGTTGTTTTGGCCGTTTCTGCAGAAACAGAGAGACGCAGCGTGCGTCCTCGTTTTTTGAATTTGTCATAATGACAAATTATGAAGTGATGTTTTGGTTCTGCACGCCGTACTGACAGTGACGTCCTAGGATCAAATCAATGATGGTTTCTTGGGATTGCCAATAGTTGGTAAAAAGCAACAAAAAGTGCACAAGTTAACTTGTGACTAAGCGTGGAAAAACAGGTGTCGAATGGCGTTTTCAAAGAATGCCTTTTTCTTTCAGAGTCGAAATAAGGCATTCTTGGGGGGCAATTTGTTGGCTCCTAAATTCGACACCTTTGTTTTGATTGATGGCAGCCATGAAAAGCTGAAAGATGCTTTCGACTGGCTAAGCCTGTCGAAGTGCCTATCGAAAGATGGCAAAAATACTTAGAAGATTTCTTCCAAGGAAGAAGGCTGATTGCCTTCGACGTCGAAGGAGTTTTCGTCGAAGATGTCCCTTGACGAACGTGTTCGATGGTCCAGAGTGGAGCAGTTTGAAATTCAAAGCTTTGGAGGGAAAAACGGTTTCCAGCAGTTACTACGTGCGAACGTGCAAGGATCTGGAGCGTCGAGCATGGAGAACGTGACAAGTGGCTTGATCTCGAAGCAGTGTAACTGCCCGACGGTTACTTGGAATGTTTTTGTATAAATAGGAGTAGACGTGCAGTTTCTCGCGTGTGTTCACAATAGATACATAGTCACTCATTTAGATTCAAGTACCCAGTGTGAGCGAACGAATTGTTGAGAAATGTATGTGTGAAACACCAATTTATCAATTCAAGTCATTTACTTTTCCAGTATTTTACATGCTTTTCCCCTTTAAGATTCCTGTCGAACCTTTACATTCAAGCCTTGTTTATTTTACCAAGCCTTTCCTTTATGCAATTTACTTTAAACAATTTACTTAAAGCCTTATCCACATTAATTAAACTTCAAAATCAACCTATGTCCATAGGATCAATCTGATCGATCCTGCGAGTAACCAAATAAGTAACCATTTGGAGGATCAGCGGTTGTTTACCAAATCCCAAGGTAAACAGTAGCAGATGGGAAGATGAATTTGGAACACTGCAGAAATGAGAATCAGATTGCAGACATCATGATGAAGAGAGTGCAAGTCGAAGTATTCACAAAGTTAAGAGCCATGATGAACATAGATAGTTAGACACAATGAATTATGTGGTGTGTTAAATTGTAATTCAGTGTGTCGAAACTATGTGTCGAAAAGATTAGATTTGTTTTAGATTTAAATAGATTTGATTTAAGTCTAGAATAGATTAAATTTGATTTAGTAACAAAATAGATATTTTGGGCTTTGGGCTTAGGGTGTAAGCTCATTTATAAATAGATGGAGTAACCCCTATTTTTGTAAGCAAAGTCAAGCAAGTCAATTAAGTTGTATTCACAGAATTTGCAGTTGCAAGTGAATAACAAAGCTTTCACAGTTTGTGAGCAGAGAGGAACTCAGCATAAATTATTTGTCTTGGCTTTTATTCTTTATTTTTCTCATAATTAAATTGTCATTATGGTAGAAATTCATTATAGAATTTGGTGGATTTCCAACAATACCAACTTTCAACTTGATGATGTATAAACATTGCCATCAACTCTTGGAAAATATGACATTTCCTCTAGAGATGAAGGGATACTTTTATTATTTACATCAGTAATTATTGCACTTCATCCTAAAACACACATTCCAAATATTATAGGGCTTCTGCATCTTTTTATAATTACCTTCCCTAGGTGTTTCGTTCCATTTGCACAGGATTTGGATTCTATTGTCAACAAACTCATTTCAAAATTGAATGATACAGAGAAGTCTGGTGAATTTACCTTGGAAGAAGCACTTGATATTATATTTTTCTAGTACTAATATGTTGCAGAGATGTAATGGATCAAGTAATGGAAGTGAAATGGTTCTTATTGATTTTTTCCTGGGCATGACAAATGATAGATTGCTTCAAACTAACGCCATTTGTGGGCTCTCATAGATTGGGAAAGGTTTAGTACTGCACGGTTATGAAAAGATTAAAGACATCACCATGATATTCACATAGTGCTTAATATCATACTGAAATAGTTCTTTTCCTTTAATTGAAGGTTCACATGAAAATACAGAAGAGCAGAAATGGGATCCTTTGACAAGGAAATGTGTTGCAGATGCTTTTCATGTTCTTATTAGTGATGCTGAAGTTTGTTTGAACATAAAATTGCATGCCACAATACAACCTCTATATAAGTAATGTTTTTTCTCTTCCATGATGTCAATCTTTCTGCACTTGATCTCAATAATATCTTGTATTTAAGGATGTTACTTGTCTACAACCTTGAGGACAAGGTTGTTCTTGAAGGGGTGAGTAGTGATAGAGAGTATAATTATAGTGAAACAAATGAGTTACAGAATAAATTAAGTTAGAATATTAATTTAGTAAATCTTTTATTTTTAAGTGTTATTGGACTTCTTTTGTATTTGGGCTTTTATGTTTATTATTCATTGTGACTATTATATATGTAGTGTCTATGAGACATTGAGGGAGATAAATCAAAAATCAAATGAAGTTATTTTATTTCTTAGTTACATTTTATTGTCTTTTATTTCTTATCTTTCTCTAATTTTATTAGGGTTTGATTTTGCTTTCTAACAACAAATCCAGCCTATTTTTGTGAAACATCCTCTTAATCTCTCATTCCATGTTCTCATCTTCTACTTTGTATTTCTTCTTTGCAATATTTGAACTCTATTCTCTACTCATATTAAGGATTTCTCCAAACACTTGTTTATTGTTATAATTCCTTTTATTTTCTAATTTTTCTTTCACTTCATCTTCAAGTGGTATCTCTATAGATATTTCATTCACCACTCAAATGATTTAGATTGTTATCTATAGATCTATACGAGAATGACTATTCTATATTTTTTTTAGATTACCGTGTCTTGATATTGTTGGTTTTATATGAGAATATAACTGGTTTGTGTTTTCTTGAGTATATATTATTTTATATTTTATTCTGAATTTGTTTTTGTTCTTATTTTGGTGTAAAATTCTAACATTCTGAGACTATTTTTATTTCAATTACTTTATAGTTTTCATGTGTAAAAAATCATGGGTTTAATGAAATTTTGTTTATCAATTTTGTTAACTTCAAAACTATTGGAACGAAAGATGAATTTTAGAAAATAAGAAGAAGAAAAGAGAGAGAAATTGTTGTGAGTTAGTTAAGTGTAACTAATTTTTAACTGAATGTATTATCATCGCTACTATATGATTACAAACATAATGGCCCTTTATATAGGCAAAATGTTCAGACCCAAATACATGCTAAAAGCCCAAATAACTACGTAACAAGAATTAACCAACTAACGCACTCCCTAATTCATGTTATCAAGACTTCTCATCCTGACGTCTTTCTTTAACTCTTCGAACCTCACTTTCTTCAGAGGTTTGGTAAATATGTCAGCTAGTTGCACTTTTGTCTTGCAATGTTTTATTTCAAGCTTCCCTTTGTTGACTTGATCCCTCAGAAAATGATACATTCTTTCAATGTACTTATTTTGACCATGACACACTGGATGATTCACAAGGTTTATAGTTAACTTGTTATCAACAAACAGCTTCATCTTCAATTTCATTATTCTGAGTTCTTCAAGTAGCATTTTGATCCATGCTGCTTGGCATGCAGCATATGATGCAACCACATATTCTACTTCGCATGATGACAAATCCACAATGCTTTGCTTCCTCGAACTCTAGGAGATTGGAGCTCCTTCAATCATGAAAATGTATCATGCAATACTCTTCTTTTCGTCTTGATCTCCACTGAAGTCTGAGTCAGTGTATCCATGAACTTCGACATCTGAGTTGTTCTTCAATTTCTTTGGTAACAACACACCATGATCAATAGTTCCTTTTATGTATCTCAACACCCTCTTTACTGCGATGAGATGACATTCTTAAGGCTTCTCCATAAATCTACTCAACAGTCCTACACTTTGGAAGATATCTGGTCTAGTATTGCAAAGATACCTCAAGGATCCAATAATTTGTTTATAAAGGGTCGAACTTACAAACTCATCATTCGATTCCTTTTTCAGCTTTGCTCCAGTCTCTAATGGAGTAACAACTGCCTTACAGTTGCTCATATTGAACCTCTTCAGTATATCTTGAGCATACTTTGTTTGATGCAAGAAAACTCCTTCTTCGATGTCTTTGAATTCCATTCCCAGGAAATATGAGAGATTCCCTAAATCAGACATTTCAAATTCCCGCATTAACTTCGACTTTACCTTCATTATCTCAGCTTCGTCTGCTCCTGTAATGAGTAAATCATCATCATAGAGACATAAAATGATTCGATTGACACTTTCGACATCATTTACATATACCTCATGTTCAGAGACACACTTTATGAAACCTGCTTTGATTAGAAAGCTATCTATCCTTTTATTCCAAGCTCTAGGAGCTTGCTTCAAGCCATAGAGAGCCTTCCTTAATCTGTAAACTTTTGACTCCTGCCCTTTGACGTCGAAACCTGGTGGTTGAGTAACGTAGAAATTCTCCTTCTAAAGGACCATTCAAAAATGCTGACTGTTGTACCCCAAAAATTGCCCTCTCATTTATCAAGATTATTCTCACAAGATCTCCTTGACTCAAGACTGGATTAGGGTTTGACCAGCTCAAGACACCTCCTCATGCACTGATGACCAAAATTAGGGTTTGAGGTTGCACAAGGATTATTGTACTATCAATGCTTCATATGAATTTCAAACATCATTATGAACCCCTAAGATTGCTCATGACAAGTTTCAAGCCTTGAACCACATTTTTGATCAGTCAATTGGACAGTTGACCTAAAAAGCAGCTGTATTGGGGAAAAAGTCAACCATGGCCAATTTACAGCCAAACTTCATAATTTTTTATCCACATCAACATTTTAAACTCATATGTATCATTTGATCAATTTTGGATCACAATTCCTCAAGAAATTTGATCAAATCATCAAAAGGGCAAAATGGTCAAAATTAGGGTTTTGACTAAGGAAGGGTGTGATACGGTGGGAGAACTGACTATGGTTTTGCGTTCGTATTCGCAAATGTTTCGGTTGAGCAAGAGCCGCCACCGACTTTTTATTTTATCCTAAGGAAAGGTTTAAAAAGCACAGCAAAAACCTTTGAGATTTTTCTTGGGTTCGGGGAGTAGATTATAGAAAGGGAAGGTATTAGCACCCTTTCTATCCATGGTTATCCATGGGCTCTTAGTTACTTGCTTAGATCACTTGCCTTTTTCCAATTGTTTGAAATGATGCTTTGTGTGTGTGTGTGTTTTGAAAATGTTTTGAAAAGAGGCCAATGTGGTGACAACCTTTGTAATGATCCATGTTGGGATGTATACAAAGGTGTATGTCTTTTGAAAAGGTTTTCATTTGTTTTTGAAGGTTATTTTGAAAGTGTTGTGAGGTGTGGTTTAAAAACAGGCAAGTGTTTTTGTTTTGCAAGTTGACAAGTACTTAAGAGCGATCTACCCTAAAGTTCTCAAAGATTTTTGTTATGCTTTTAACCTTTTTAACAATTTTGTTCCACCATTGTATTTGGTGGACAATCTTGTGTTAGGATGTGAAAGGGACAGGCGCGGGTCGTCGTTTAGACCATAATTGCAATGGTGCCAAGTATCTTTAGGCAATTTTTCTTTAAGGGACTTTGATCATTTTAGGCAAAAAAAGCGTCATCGAGGGACTATGATCATTTGAGTTATTTGTTTTGCCCAAAGAGACCTAACATGAAAGATGACCCAATTTTGAAAGGCAACAAGCGGATGTAACCCTAGGGGTGTTAGTGTGCAAGTGTGTTTTATTGCATACAAGAGTTTTTTTCTTTGAATTAGGTTTTTCTATTTCATTGATTTTATCTTGCCATACACGTCCTAATTACTAGCAATAAGAAGTGGAAATGTAAAACCCTACGCTATTACAACAATCAGGGGAGGGGGATACACATTTGTACATGGGGGGTTCAACGAGAAAAATAGACAAAAAAGAAAATAGCAAAAAACAAGATATATAGAGAGAGAGGGGGAGCCCGCGCGCTGCTGGGAAGTCATCAGAAGTTCTGACCCAGATCCGCTGCCAGATGATCAACCTGTTAGTGAAACTGGATGAGTCAGAACTTCTGACTCTGGCACCTGCAAAACAGAACCTTGTTAGTGGGGAAATCAGAAGTTCTGATTTCCCTGCGCTGCAAGACAGAAGTTTGTTAGTGGAGAAACCAGAAGTTCTGATTCTGCTGAAAAGGCAATAACTCTCAGAGGCTCTGATATCATTGACAGCAAAACAGGCTTCAGACGTGCTAACGTCAAAGTCAGCACTTGGCTTTTTCCTATACTAATCAGAACATCTGCAATCCTGTTGTTACTCACAAAACAGGAAACATACTTGGAACAGATCCAGCAAATACAAAAAAATGTTTCAGAGGTCAGAATCACCAAGGTCACAGGCAAGTCCTATACTGGCTCAGAACGTTCTGAGGTATGAAAATCCTCAGAACATAAACAGCAATAACATGAATATTTACATTATGTTACTTGAATATGCACAACTGATGATGCTTAACAGTGTGATGAGGGTCAGCAGGTGCTTACCTGACTGTTTGGAAAAGTTGGTGAGTGAAAGTTTAGCTTTTGGTTCTGGTTCTGGTGGTGTTCTGGACAGATTTGGAAAAGGGGAAGTAAAGGTGTATACGTGTGTAGGGTCAGAAGTTTGGAAAGAGTGTTTTTTTGGTTTACAGAAAAGAACTGGATATTTGATGAAGTTGAAGGTGAGAAACTCAAAGTTATGAAACAAAGCTGGAGATTTTGGCAGAGTTTCAGAATGTTGTGTTGCTAGGAGTTCTGTTTCTCTCTTAGCAATTTTTCTGTTTCTTTTCTTGAACGTTTTTTTGCAGTGGTGAAGCCTCTCTATTTATAGGCAAAGTTCTTGTGGATGCCTTGAACATTTAAGGCGCCAACAGAGTTTGAATTTGTTCTTTGACAGAAATTCCTGGGAAGTTGTGATAACAGCTATCTTTCAGCCTAGGTTGCAGCAGCAGGCGTAGATTGGGGAGAAGTGACCTCTGAAGTGGGCGGTGGCGTGAAGACCCATGCCAGAATCTGTGCAAAAGCGTTTTCCAAGCCACACGTGAATGCTCAGGAGTGGTTGGAAGCATTAATGGGCATTAAATGGTGACAAGACCTGTCAATACCAACATTCTGGTAATGGAAACCAGCGTTGAATCAGCAGCGTAAACCATGCTCTGGCCTTGGCTACCTGTTGTCTTAGTAAGCTCTGGAGATTCTCCTGGTTTTCTGGTACGTTCCTTGGATTTGCTTCTGGACAATCTGGACTTAGAGATTCTGTATGAGTGTAACACCCATTCTTCTGACCTTTCATCTTCTGATTTCAACCTGTTCTGAAGGAGCCTTCAGACTTTCCTGCTTCTCTTGCATTCCTTTAGCAAATTCTGACTGAGCTTGTGTAACTGCTGAAGGGGCATGTTTTGTTTGAGGCTTACATTCTGAACCACGTTTACAACTTCTGATTGAACTGATGTAGCTGCTGAAGAGCCAACTTCTGACCACGCTGAGCCAAGCTTGCAACTTCTGACCGTCTTCATTTGGAATGGGTCCAGAAGTTCTGAAGCGCTGATTTTTCTAAAAACACTTATTTTAGAGAAGCATTCTAAGTGCTTGGAATTTGATTTTTTTCTCAAGATAAAAGTGTTGTTTCTGGAGTTCGTGAGATCATCTTGCTCTTGTAAGCGGCTTGCTTGGGCAAAGGGATAACTCAGGACTTGGATTTGTTTCAGAGGGACCTTGAAAATCCAAGATGGTTTTCTGAAGAAAGGGAGGGCAAATTTTGGGGTACAACAAAGGGCAATTTCTGATCTTTGACCTAGAAAATGACCAATTTATTTGAAGCATGATTTCAAGAGTTCATTTGTATCATCTTTACCTAATTACATGGTTCAAAACATTTCAATTTCATTGGATAGACAAATGAAATTTGCAGTCAACTGATCAAAAGTCAACTGTATACTGAAAAGTCAAACTTTGACTTTTTGGTCAAAATCAAGTGCCAAGGGTCATAATTCATCAAAACATGTCAAAATGTGAAACTTGTTCATCAAGAAATCAAGGATTGAAGATTAGGGTTTAAAATTGGAAATTTTCTTAACTTAGAAATTTTTCTAAGTATAGAAAATTTCTTATTTTTTCTCAACTTTAAGCCATTTTTTCATCATGATACAAGATGATTCAAAGTAAGTTCCCAACATGAAAGTTGTAGACCTCCATGAAATCTACAAATTTGCTTCACACACTTTTCCCTAAAGATGGTTGTATCTCAAGATATAATTTTATGAATACATGCTCATGAACTAAATAACTTAGTGAAATTTTACCCTAATTTAGGCAGGTTTTTGACCCAACTTCATGGAAATGTTTCACCTAGTTCAAAGAGGAGTCTTGAAATGTATTTCAAATATGAGTTATAGAGCACATTGCAATCTTTCCAAAATGTCCAATAACTCCTCAAGATCATTTTTGAGTAGGGAGAATCGAAGAGATAAAGTTGGCAATTTCTCACTTTTGATTCAAGCCATTTCATGAAGAACAAATTTCAAATCAGTATCTATGCTGCCTAATCCATGCTTTACAGGTTCCAAACTTGTTTCTTACTCCATAATTTAATGCTTACTCAGTTGAAAAAGCTTTAATCCAAGCCCTAGAGCCATTGTCCAAGTTGTAATTCCATAAATGGCATAAAGTGGCCATTGCCATTTTGAAAAAGCTTCACTTTTGCAAACTTTACAAATCTTGAGCATTGAACCTGTCTCCTTTGCATATACAAGTACCATGGACCTAAGGCAACTTGTATAAAACTGATACCAACCCTAAACAAGCCAGTACAAGCAGGTAAAGCCTTGTCCCTTCACTTTGCTTCAAAAGCAAGAAAGTGTGTCAAAAGGCTAGAACTCACAAATCTGTTGGAGAGCTGACTTTAAACCTATCCCATACTAATACATAAAGAGATTACAATTAGAAAGACAATTTCTAGAGGCCCGAAACACTCCCAAACTCCCTTTAACCAAAAAACTGTCAAAACTTGCAGTTTTTGCATAAGCATAACAATCCATCATTTGGCTCGTGCGTTTTAAGTTTCAATTATCAAAACACTTTACCTACTTGATATCTAACTGATCCAGACCCTCATCCCTGCACTGTGACTCCTTCTCCATAATCTGCCATTTTTGTTTTCAAAGCTTGCAGGTTGACTTGGATAGAGAGTTCCAGGCACTTCCAAAGCATAACAAGGATTGGAACACACTCAGGGAGGTTCAAGCAAGCTCAAGAAATCGTCAGGCCTTCATAAAACTCACTCCAACTCCATCCACGATTTCAACTGAAAGAGGTAAAAATCTCAACTTCTATCTCTTCATACAGGCATCCATGGGCCACGATTTGTGAATAAACAATGTAGACCTCATTGCTACGAAGCTGTACATGTATATATCTTGCATTTATTTGGCCTAAGTTGAGAGAATTTTGAAGTTCAAATTCCTGTAAAAATTAGGTTTAGATTTAGGGCTTTTAAAATTCATCTTGATCTGTGATTGTTAGTTTACATGATTTATATGGTTAGAATCGTGAGACAAAATACTACAACATTCATGTTATGAGTTTTCATTTTCATGGAGAAATGAGAAAGTTATAGAGCATCTGGCTGGCTAGAGGAAGAAGACGAAGTACGGGGCAAGGGCTTTGTTTGTGTTATGTTATTTTTGTTTCACATTAATCAACGGATGTATGGCCACCCCAGTGGCAAGGTAGCGCGCTGGTGAAACCCATGTTCTGGGTTCGAACCTTGGTGCTACCTTTTGTTTTTTCTATATTTTTCCTTTTTCATTTTTGGCTGTTTTTGCAGGATTGGGCTTGATTCTTTGGGCCTAGTGTTTTTTGCTTAACATACTACTCCCAGTTTCCTTACAGCACCCCTAGCCCAACTATTTCCATACATTTTATTTATTTATTTTTGTTTTCATTTTTGTTTATTAAATATTTTCTTTAATACATAAAAATCATGAAAAATATAAATATGATAATATTGCATTTTATTTTATTTTATTTTTCACATAAAAAAATATTTTATCTTAGTTATATTTTAATTATTTTTCTTAATAAACTTGTAAACATAAATAAAATAGGTTTAGTTTAATTTGTTTTATTTTCTTTTCATTTCATACTTGTAAATATTTATTTTGGCACATATAAAAACTAAATATTTTTTTCATACAATATTATTTATTATTTTTTATACAAAGAATACATAAATAATAATATATAAGAACCTTATTTTCTTTCAAACTAGAAATTAGGGTTAAACCTTTTTTTTAAGAATTAATTTCTTTTCCTTATATTTTTAGGATTAGGTTAAAATTTATTTTCACACAAAAAAACAAAACAAAATATTTTTCTTGCATGTACATAATATTGCATATTTAAATATTGTATTTGTTTATTCCAATATTCGTACAAATTCGATTTGGTTGTAATAGCTTATTTAGATTTACATTCTTGAAAATCCCCATTCAAATTTGTATTCCCCCTCCCATAAATTGTTGTAATAGCTTAGTAATTTTTACATTACGCAATTTACCGCTTTACATGCCATGTTAGTAATTAGGTTTTGTATGGTAAGATCAAAACAAAGCAAATAGAAAACCCTAACACAAGATGCACAAAGCATAAAAATAACACACTTGCACACAAGCACCCTTAGGGTTTCTCCACTTGGTTGCCTTATACAAAAATAGTCATATTATGCATGCGAAGTATCTTGGCAAAACAAACAAATATGAGATCATAGTCCCTCGATGACGCTATTCAAAGTTGCCTTACAAAATGATCTTGGTCCCTAAAAAATGCTAAGATACTTTGCAACATTGCTAATCATGGTTATACGATGACCCGCGCCCGTCCCGTTTATATCCAAAAATAGGGTTTCTTACCAAATCAATGGTAAGACAACAATGTCAAAGGAATAGAAAGTGCATAAGAAAGACATTTTGAGTAGTTAGATTACTTCTAGTTACTTGCTCTATTTTCAAACAACTATCCTTGCTATTTTCCAAAACAAACACACATATTTCGAAAACATCTTACAAACATTGAAAACATTTTCAAAAAAAGACAAACATCTTTGTATACATTCTTAGGAACGAGAATCATTACAAAGATTGCCTTAACGAGTGGCCTCTTTTACAAAATACTTTCAAAACCACATCAAACACATTTTCAAACAACAAAAGCAAGTGATCTAGCAAGTAACTAAGAGCCCATGGAAAACCATGGATGAAAAGGTGCTAATACGTTCCCTTTTCATAATCTACCCCCCGAACTCAAGAAACAATCTCAAAGGTCTTTCCTGTGCTTTTTCACCTTTCCTTTTGGATAAAAGAAAAGCCGGTGGCAACTCTTGCTAACCGCAACATTTGCGATAAAATGCAAAACCCTCAAGTCAGTTCTCCCATTGTATCACACTGACTTTACATCAAGTTGGTGCATTTTCCATCCTCTACATACAGCTATCGAAATAACAATCCTGATTGTTTCGATCCTCACAACATACGCATATACTTCATCAAAGTCAATACCAGGTTTTTGTAGAAAACCTCTGGCCACCAGTCTTGCCTTATACTTTGCAATCTCACCATTTGGCCTTCGTTTCACCTTGTATATCCATTTCACATCAATTGGTTTCTTGTTGGTTCTTTCGACAAGCTCCCAAGTCTTTTTCTTCTCAATGGCTCTAAGTTCTTCTTTCATGGCTTTGCACCAATTCAAATTTCTCAAGGCTTTGCCCAAATTAATTGGTTCTACTTCAGCCATCATCATGACTTATTCGATTAAGTCACCATCTACATTGATTGCTTGATTTGGAAACCTCTCATATCCAATCAGCCTAGTCGATTCAGTTCTTGTTCTTGTGGATCTTCTTTCATTTTGCACAGGTGGTTCTTCATTTTGACTTGTCGAAGCTTCGTTCTTTTCATCTTCTTCGAACACAATTGTGACTGTGTCTGATTCTTGTCAAACTGAACTTCGACTCCAATCTCACCCTTTGCTTTCGTCCAAAAGAACATCTCTACTGATCACTAGTTTATCTTTGATTGGTGAATACAACTTGTATGCACCAGTCGAATGATAACCTATGAGCACCATGACTTCACTTTGATCATCCAACTTATTTCTCAATTGTTCAGATACATGCTTGAAACACGTTGATCCAAAAACTCTAAGATGGCTTACATTTGGCTTTGACCCTGTCCAAGCCTCATGCGGTGTCTTTTCGACCATCTTCTTCGTTGGGCATCTATTTAGAATGTATACTGTTGTCGAAGCTGCTTCAGCCCAAAATCTCTTAGGCATATTCTTAGCTTTCAACATACATCTCGTCATGTTCAGTACACTTATATTCTTTCTCTCAACTATGCCATTATACTGAGGAGTATAGGATGCAATAACCTCATGCTCTATATCTTTCTCATTGCAAAATCTAGCAAATTCAGTAGAAGTATATTCACCACCACCATCAGTTCTTAACTTCTTCAATTTGCATCCACTTTGTTTCTCAACATGCAACTTGAACTTCTTGAACTGTGTGAATACCCCGCTCTTCCTTTCAATAAGGTAAATCCACATATGTCTGGTGAATTCATCAATGAAAGTAAGGAAATACCTGTTACCTCCATTGGACTTTACTTCAAAGGGTCCACACACATCTGAATGAACCAACTTCAGTTTTTGCCTTGATCTTATAGGCAAGTCATGTTTGAATGCATTCCTTGCCTGTTTGGCTTTGCATCATTCCTTACATATCTGCTTTGGTTCCTTCACATACGGCAACCCAAGCACCATTCTTTTCTTATTAAGCATACATAAACTCTTCAAGTTTAGATGTCCATACCTGTGATGCCATAGCCAGTTCTTGTCTTCTTCTGTAGTTGAAGCAAGACATTTGTGATCTGATGTGTTGAGTTCAACCTTGAACGTTTTGTTCTCCGCCAATGGTGATTTCATGATTAGCCTCTCATCAGCCCTATATACCTTCATCTGATTATTCTCCAACTTCATATTGAAGCCTTTTGCAAATAATTGACCTACACTTATCAAGTTACTTGTCATTGAAGGTACATATAGAACTTCAGTGATAGTAGCCTTTTGACCATCCTTTCTGATAATCGAAATATCTCCTTTACCACCTGATTTGATATGTCTTCCATCTGCAAACTTTATCACCTTTTCGATTGACTCATCTAACTTGGTAAACCAGTTTTTATTGTCAGTCACGTGGTTGCTACATCCTGAATCCAGATACCACATGTTGTTTTTCTCAGTAGTCGACTAAGTGTTCACCAGCAACAACACATCATCAGAATCACTACTTCCATCTCGTGCATATTGAGCTTCATCACTATCTTTCGACTTTGTAGCTTTCTTTCTTCGATAATCTCTAGCATAATGGCCAAAACCTTGACAATTTTAACATTGTACCTCTTTCGTGTCAACTTTCTTCCCAGAATACTTGTTGCCCACACCTTTCGAATCAGTATTCTTGCTTGACTTCTCATCACCAGCAAGATTCTTTCGCTGCTTTGACTTCTCTTTTCCAACTTTCTTGCTGAATCTTGATTGCAATGCTTGTTCAGCTGCCTTCTCTCTTTCTGAGTTTCTCTGCTGCAACCTCATTTTGTGAGCCTCCAATGAAGCTTGAAGTTCTTCTAACTTCATCTCAGATAGATTCTTGGCCTCTTCAATTGTTACAACAAAGTAATCAAAATATGAAATTATAGATCTCAATATCTTTTCTATCTTTTGCAGATTCGTAAGCGCTTCACCACACACCTTCATCCGGTTTGTTAGCGTCACCATTCTTGAGAAATAGGCAGAGATAGATTCATCCTCTTTCATCTTAAGTGTTGTACCCCAAAATTTACCCTCTTTATTTTCATACACGCATATCATTGGTTTTATGGTTATGGAATAAAGGTATATTTAGCAAGCTTCGTCAGGTTACAAGTGACATTTATTTTGCCAATGGATGTTCTCAGAGTATTTTTCGTGCTGAAGATCGATTCGCCGTTTTGCACTGATTTGGGGTTCAAAGATTCACAAGTCCAACCTGGCGCGTCATATTTAGGAGTTCTTTCGCCAAGATATCTATGATAATGTATTCTCAAATTCAGGTTCGGCTCGAGAGCCAATTCATTAAAGAAGGTCTCCGAATGTGTGAGTTTTCTCGAAGAAATATGGTGAAAAAGTATGCTGAAAGTGCAGTTTTTACGCACTAAAAAATTCATAACTTGAAGATCGTGGCTCGTTTTGAACCCGTTCCAATGGCCAAAATTCCATATTGACGTCATCTACATTTTCATCTCTCACGGCTAGAAGCCAATTTCGATCAGAAGGTCTTCTAAAATGTGGATTTATCAAGTATTTTTATATAGAAAATTTGTGACAGAAGTTTATTTACGTCATTTTCAGAAAATCATAACTTGGTCGATTTTCATTGTATCGAGCTGGTTCCACTGCCAAAATTTTACAAATTGAGTTGGCTAAGTTTTCACAGGAGGTATCAAGTTCGAAAGGTATCCAAAAGACCTTCGTTTTTTACTCAGAGTGCGCGTGACGCACCAAAAATCCTGAATGCTGAATATTATTTTATTTGGGTCGAAACTTCGAAAATTCATAACTCGGTCAATTTTTATCGGATCGGGCCCATATTTTTAAACAAGTTCACTGACTCAGAGATCTACAACTTTGTTTCCATGGTCGAGACCGGGTTCTGCTCGGATCAATACCAGTTTTTTATTGAAGAACGTGTCAGAATTGACACTGGAGCCCAAAATAAGTATCCGATTGAGCCAATTTTTGGACAGGAGTTAGTTCTCGATGTCGGCTACATTTTGTTTTCACATTTCAACTTCATAAATTGCACTTAAGCCCCTGAGATTTAGCCTGGAACGTAATGGACTCAAGTGAATAAAAATCTTCACTATTGCTTGTGGTTATTAGAGGCCCAATTGCAAATTCAAAGCCCATTTTTTTCCTCTAATTTCCATTATATAATCTCATTCTTTTCACACAAACAAAAAAAAACATTTTCCACAACCCTGTCAAAATATCAAATTCTTTCAAGAACCCTAAAAACCTTAAAATCCTTGTTACAAACCCCCATCTCACTACAAACAAGTCATCCTTGTTACAAACCCCCATCTCACTACTTCTCCAGTAAGGGTAAGGTTGGTTTGATCTCCATGATCAAAAGGATGTAGAAGCATTCATACATGCCATATCGGTTTTAACATTACAAAATTTCATATATTTGCTTTATTTGTATTTCATGATATAGTAATTTATTTAATGTGTTCATGAGATTCAACACTGCAGATTTAGACAGTGTCCCATGCAAGGTTATTACAAAACGGTGAGGCCAAAACAGAACAACCACCAATGCATGGCTCATGGCAAGGCAAACATTCTGAGGAGGTTAAGGGCGTGAGTTCAACATCCACCCCTATTGGTTTTGGTTTTCTTCCATTCTATTTATCCTTTTATCTATTTTACCTATTTTTCTTCTTTCTGTTTAAAACTTTTTTCATAAAACCTAACATTTTTCACAAACCTTTGATTTTTCCTCCTAAACTCGAATAATTAATTTTAGGATTTTTTAATTTAATTTTAGGTTTAAATTTAATTTTAGTTTTTTTAATTTCATTGTTTGTTTTTGGTTTCTAACCTGTTGTACCCCAAAATTTTCCCTCCCATATTCTTCAAGATTTGCTAAGAGCATGCTTCAAAATCTCCCCAAGGGTTGCACAGTTCAAAGGCCTCCTAACAGTCAAAAACTAGGGTTTTGGTTCTGGCAAAGAAGTTGAAGTTTCCATGGGTCCAATCAAGTCCCACATGCCTATAAACATTGTCAAGCATCCTCATACCAAGTTTCAAGACTTACAGCACAAAATTGCACAGTCAAAAACCCTAATTGCCCTACAGTCAACTGCATGGGCAAAATGGTCATTTGACAGTCAAAAGTCCAAATTTTTGGTCAACATCTTATTTTGAAGCCACAAACATCATTTGATCAATTCTTGATCATGATTCTCAAGGCATGGCTCAAAAAGTCTCAAGATGCAAAAGTTTCCATATTTGGACAGTTGAAAAAGTCAACTGTAACTTGACCAAGGCATAACTTCCACATGGTTCATCAGAAAAATTCCATCCAAAGCTCATTTTGAATAGAAAGACATTTCCTAAAACTCTTCTTCACACTTCAAGTCCAAGAAATGCTCTCACAAAAAGTTATCAATTTCAACATTATAGGTCATTTTCAAAAGTCAACAAAAAGGGACTTTAAGTCAGAGACCATAACTTGAGATTGGTAAATCAAAATGACATGGGACCAAAGGCATTGGTTAGAGGACTTCAAGAACTTTCCAAAATGTCCAAGAACATGATCAAATCTTAAAAATTGAGCAAGATATGCCTTGTGGAAGTTGGGAAATGTTTGGGAATTTTGAAAAGTCAACTTTACTTCAAATGCCTCAAAATTGCTAATGGGCCACATTTTCTTCCAAGAATCATTATCCAAAGGCTATGCACGACCATTTGGCCCAAGGGGAGTTATTTCATCATTTTTTATTATTTATTTGAATTTTTAATTACCATTAATTCATTTAATTAAATAAAATATGAAAAAAATACTCATCCATGCTTTTCAAATCTTTTTGTGCATAGAATACCTTCAAGATTTCGTGCACTATCTAAAATGGAAAGAATCAAGGTGATTTGGTCATGATTGGCATCAAAACACATGGAAAAGATTTGAAGAAATATGCCATGAAAATTAAATATTTCTTTCATCAATGCATTGATCTTTTGGCTCAAAATTCAACCCTAATCCATCCCATACATAAGTCAGATGCAAAACCTAATGCCAAGAACCTTCAAGCTGCGCCCAAAACTTCTTATGCACTTTGTAATTTTTGTGAAAAAAGTCAAAACTGAAAACACCATTCCAAAGCGTTTCAAGGCAAGAGAACAATCCCATTACATTCCTGAGGCTTCAAGGAACGTTTCTGGATCAAAACCATTGCTTCTAACGCAAAGAACTGGTAGAACCGTGTCTCACTTTTCTGAAATATATTCATAATCGCATCTTGAATTCCATGCATTTTTTATGTGTTTTTGATACTGATTTGGACTAATCTAACCATTCTAAAGCTAATGATGTTATTTAATTGGATTTTCATGCCCTGTACGAGAATCTACCATTAATGTCTTTTAGGGTTGCAGAGGTTTCAAATTGGGAACTCCTTATTCTGGAAAAATTGGGACATGATACCAGGGCCATTAGAATCAGAAGCTTCATACGAATCCATTGCATAGGTCGCGCTCAATTTATGAGCAACCAGGACCTATTCGCTATTTTCTTGTTCATCACTTAGTGGGGGTTTAAAACCCCCGCAATCTTGTTTTGTTTTTTCAGGCAAATGCAGAAACAAGTGGAGAAGATGATGTGTGTTGGACTGCAATTGGCTGATTCAAATAATTGGCGCTTTTTTTTAGTTTTCCCACTAAATTGTCTTTTCTCTCTTTTATTATTCACGTCTCATTATATTATAAAAGCAACACAACAGCGCAGCTGGCAAGGCATTGGCTTGGTAAGCCATGGGACCTGGGTTCGATCCCCAGGTCCCCCACATTATTTCAATATTTTGCTTGCTAACATAATTCCATGCAGTTTCAAGCCCAGGGGTTCATCATACACCCACCATCCAAGCTTGCCACGCGCCCACTGATCTCAATCCAATGGCCATGACCTAAGGAGCACCCTATGCATTGGTCAATGATGCCACTCACGTCCCAGAAAAGTCAACAAGGCCAGGAATTAAATGGGCCTAATTGCTGGCCAGATACCTCCAAATTGGGGTCAACACCCCCCATTGGTTTGCATCAATTTTTTCTTTCTTTTTTTTTATTCTTTTCTATTTATTTGTTTTATTTCTTTTTTAGTTTAATTCATAAATTAATTTTTTCTTTAACATAAAAAATAATAAAAATCAGAAAAGACAAAAATAAAATATATTTTATTTAATGTTATTTTGTAAAAAATCTTATTAATTAATTTAGGTTAATTTTAGGTTCAATTTTAATGTTTTTCTTAATAAATTAAAAAATGTAGAATTAGGGTTTTATACTTTTATCCTTTTTTTTCTTTTTCACCATATTAATTATTAATTATTATTTTTGTAAATAAATTGCCATGTAAATAATTAGGTTAAAATTAGGATACAAACTTAAATATTTTTTTAATAAATTAAAAATAGTTTAGAATTAGGTTTTAATTCCATTAATTCTCACTAAAATTCATAAATACAAAAAACTCCAAAAACAATTTCTTTCTTTTATTTTAACTTAATTAATTTATTAATTGCAATTTAATTTCTTTAAAAGGGTCCAACGCCCTCGCATTCGAGCGTAATTCTATTCCGCGCGTTTGTTTCATTTCCTTTTATAAATTTCCTGTAATTCTCCCAAAGCTATGTAATAGATTAATTAGGATATTTAATTTTTCGCACTTTATTTTATTTCAAATCGGGTCTTGGACTAATTTGGCGATGTAGACTCGCGCCTTTGTAATAGCGTAGGACTTTTAATTCCGCATCTTTTAAACTGTTAATTAACCTGCATGAAAGAATGAATGTCAAAAATAAAAGCAACGCGTAGATCACCAATGCATGAACAAGATAAATGTAAATTAACATGACACACAAATCACACACCACCCCTAGGGTACGCCTCACTGTTGTCTTGCCCCTCGAAAGGTGATCGTCGAGTAGAGGACGTTTTAGTAAGTCATCATGTCCATAAACATGGCATGAGGGTAGCTTCTAAGGTGTCTTCCTATTGCTCCGGTGATCACCATGTCCCGAACCCTCGAATTGACCCGAACACCTCCAACGGTGGTGCTACCTACCTCTCAATGGTGGGATGGCACTACTTTAAGGACATTTACACAGACGAATTCCTTAGGGTAGGTAGACAACTCCTAGATACTTGCTCTAATTTCAAAACAAATCAAAAAATACTTTTCACACCGACACCTTTTCAAAAAGATTTCGAAAGCAACTTTTCAAACACTCTTGAGGACCGATACAAGAGTCGAACTGAAATTTTCAAAGAAACTTTTTTTAAAACCCACAGTTGAAAAGCAAACAAACCATTTTGAAAACACAAATGAGCAAGTATCTAAGAGCCCATGGATAACCATGGATAGAAAGGGTGCTAACACCTTCCCTTTCTATAACCTACCTCCCGAACCGAGAGCAATCTCTATAAGGAATTTTTCTGTGCTTTTGTCCTTTCCATTTGGAGAAAATAAAAGACGGTGGCGACTCTTGCTTCCGCGACATTTCGCGAACCAGCGTTAAATAGTCAGTTCCAGATCCACCGATCACAGGATTGGCGACTCTGTTGGGGACGCTTTGAACTTAAAGTGAGGTGTACCTTAGGATAGTTCATAATTGTGTTTTCAATTGTATTGACTTGCTTGCTTTAAAATTGTGGGTTGCATAGGAGTTACATAGATCCTAACTCGGATCTGGGGATACCCTGTTTAGGTAGCATAAGTTGTGAGGGACCTGTCCGGCGTAGACCGACACGGGTGAAACATTGGCTACATTGGTGTGGCACCTTGGTCTGTACCGATATCCCTTGTGTTGCAACGAGGAGAATATGGGTCTTCCAAGGAGTCATTAAGCACCAACAGACCTTAGAACCTTAAATGACACAACTTGGCCATTAGAACAGTAGCAGTATGCTACGCCCATTGAGGCTAAACTCTCGTGATGGTTCTGGCCGCAAGAAAAGATTGCGATGCTGGAGTTATGATCGATTGAGGGTAGTCAATGATATTGGGATCCTCTAAGAACCCGGTTACTTTGATAGGACAGGTATGAACCAACAAACTGAAAGAGGGTAATACCTAGACCTCATGCTGGCCTAAACTTTAGGGGCTTGCCTTGTGTGACTTGTGTGCCTTACCATGTTTGCCTTTGTAAATATTTGCGGTGTGCTTTATCATAACATCATAACATCATGAGCATTGCATACATCCTGCATAAGGACTGACCATTTCAAAGACAAGAGGGTTTCACCTTTGCTCTGTTTTGTAGGATGTCATGATGCCTGTGCGAAGGAATATTATCCGATTCAACTTTGTTCACTCACCTGAGTTACTTGAAGAGTTGGTTAGCAGAATTCCAAATACCACTTCCTTCATTCAGAGGCATGGTTCTCTTCTCAGTTTAGTCACTGCAAAGCGGGATCAACAGTTGATGAGTGTCCTGACTCAGTTCTATGACCCTCTGTACCAGTGTTTCACCTTTCAAGACTTCCAGCTGGTCCCTACCCTGGAAGAGTTCTCTGATTTGCTTGGTATCCCTATCTTGGATCAGACTCCCTTTACTGGTTGGGAAAAGACCCTCAGATTTGAGGAGGTTGCTGCAGCTCTTCCCTTGACACATCAAGAAGTAATGGACAACTGGGTGACTAGAAGCGGAGTTAAGGGTTTCTTGGCCAAGTTTCTGGTTGGTAAAGCTAACAGTTTCTGGAATGACTTGGACTTTAGGGCATATGAAGACATCTTGGCTCTCTTAATCTATGGGTTAGTCTTGTTTCCTAATCCTGACAACTTCATCAATGTCACTGCCATAAGGATCTTCATGTCTCAGAACCCTGTGCCCACTCTCTTGGATGACATCCTGCAACAACTTCATGCTCGTACTGCCCGAAGACGAGAAACTCTATGGTGTTGTATCCCTTTATTGGTGAGGTGGTTTATTTCGCACCTCCCTAAGTTCGTGCTGAAGAACCAAGAAGGAAGAGGTTGGGCACATAGGTTAATGTCTCTCACTGATAAGGACATCATTTGGACTTTCAGAGGTTTGGATGAGATAGCTGTTATTGATCGTTGCGGGGAATATCCTAATGTTCCTTTGATTGGTACCCAAGGAGGGCTCTCTTACAATCCATGTCTAGCACTCCGACAGTTTGGAAGGGCCAGAAGAGCAGGGCCTCATGAGATGTTGGTGCCTCACATCAGTTTTGAGTTTCAGGTGGATAGTGACGAGCTGCGTCGTAGGTTCATCAAGGCTTGGGACAAAGTTCATAAAGCTGACCCACAAGAGTTGGGGCCAAAGACTTCTCTACCTATGGAAGCCTACTACAAATGGGTTCGCATCCGTGCTCAGAAGTTAGGTATGCCATACGAAGCTGTCAGACCCATCATTCTTGAATATCCTGACAAAGATGGTGTTCCTCCAACCGTCCTCCCTCCTCAGATACCTACTGATTATGAGACATTAAAGAGGTCTTGGTCGCAACTGCGAGAAGAACGGGATTCTTACCGAGAAAAGTTCAACGAGCGGGAATTGAAGATCCAGAAGCTGACAAAGCAGTTGGAGAATGAGCGAGCTCTGAATGATTACATCCGTACTGAGAAGAGGAGACCATGGGATCAATAACGAGCTTTGGATGTTCTTTTACAGTTTTATTTCCCTTTTCAGTATTTCCCTTTTATGTAACGCCTAAGGGAAACCTGTTGAACAATTTAAGCTTCAAAGTTGAATCTAATGAAGTGTGTTCCTTTTTGTTTACAAAGTTGATTCCCGATTGTCTTTGAAAACATAACTCATACGCATTCCATTCATCATGTGCATAGCGTGTTTTCTTCTTTTTAGGTTGCTTACTGTTCTTCGCTATTTATTTCAGCATCATGAATCCTGACTCATCATCAACTGAGATTCTATCAAGGCTGTTCAGGCGCAGAACGCGCAATTTCAGGAACTGATCATGGGCTTGGCTCAGGGCCAAGAAGAGCTGAAGGATTTGCTCTTGAAGAAGGAGAAGAAGAAGAAGAAGAGAACTGTTCTTTTCAACTCGGGCCAAAGGTTTGGCAACACCCTGCAGAATGAAGAGGCTGGTTCTTCTATAGGCAAGAGCAGTCCCCAAGGGGGAAAAGGTCCTAGTCCAGTAGTCTCTGACAACGAGACTGACTTCAATGAGGAACAGTATCCCCCGACGGAAGACCGATACAAGCAGTTGGAAGACAGGCTGAATGCAATGGAGATCCAACAAGTGCCTGGGTTGGATTTCGGAGACTTGGGCTTATCTACTGGTGTGATTATTCCTCACAAGTTTAAGGCACCATCTTTCACCAAGTATGACGGGGCGTCTTGTCCCAAGCTACACCTCAGATCTTATGTGCGGAAGATTCAATCGTATTCAGTGGACAAGAACTTGTGGATCCACTTCTTCCAGGAGAGTCTTTCAGGGACTCATCTCGAATGGTTCTATCAGCTGGATGGGACCAAGGTTCGTAACTGGGAGGAGTTGGCTACTGCTTTCTATAAGCAGTATCAATATAATGCCGACCTTGCTCCTACGCGTACCCAACTCCAGGGTATGTCGCTAGGGTCAAGCGAAGGTTTTAAAGAGTACGCACAGAAGTGGAGGGATCTGGCTGGCAGGGTGCAGCCTCCGTTAACTGACCGTGAGCTGGTGGATATGTTCTTGGGGACCCTATCTGGGCCATTTTTCAACCATCTTATCGGTAACTCGTCTGCAGGGTTTACTGATCTTATTCTGACTGGAGAGAGGATAGAGGCTGGAATGAAGTCTGGTAAAATTCAGAAGGGTGCATCTGCAAGTTCTGAGAAGAAGCCCTTTAAGAAGGAGGCCAGTGATGTATATGGGTCTAGGAGACAAGAGAAACCTGAGCGCCGCCAATCTGTCAACGCGGTGATGATTGCTAAACCTGCTGCCGCTCCTCGGCAAACCAATCCTCAAAGGGCCGAAAGACCTAGAAGAGAGTTTACCCGTCTAAGTATGACTCTATCACAAATCTTGCCGCAGTTGCTATCCACCAACTTGGTGACTGTCAGGGAGGCCCCGGAAGTTGTGAATACTGCCTCTCCGAAATACAATCCAAATGCCCGCTGTGCTTATCACTCCGATAGCCCGGGGCATTCCACTGATGACTGTTGGGCCTTAAGGAATAAGGTGCAAGACCTTATTGACGCAAAAGAGATACAGTTTGAAGCGCCTGAGAGGCCAAATGTGGTGACTGCTCCTATGCCCCAACATGGAGTGAATGCCGTTGATGAAGATGTATACGCCGTTTCTGTGAATGATGTAGCTACTCCCTTGATGACTGTTAAGAGGAATCTACTGCTGGCCGGTTTATTTCCGGGTTGTAGTGAGGGTTGCCTTTTCTGTGCTGTTTCCCTTTCTGGTTGTCCTTTGCTGAAATTGGGCATCCAAAGCCTAATGGACAGCAAAGAGATACTGTTCAAGAAGACTGCTGTTCAGTTCGTTCCGGTGGAAGAAGTTTCTGTTGTTACAATCTTTAATAATCCGATCAAGGCTCTCCCAAGGAAGCCGGTTAAAATCATGACTGTCACACCCGTTGTTATTACTGTTCCGGGGCCTCTCCCCTATGAATCTGATAAGGCTGTCCCCTGGCACTATGGGGCAGACGTGTATGTACATGGAATCAAGCAAGAGTTCAACACTGGCACCAGCATCAGCAATATCACTGGTCCAACAAAAGTTACCTGCAGTGGCAGGCTCTTCTCGCCTGACATTGCACCACCAGCTATTCGAAGACCCCTCACTATAACACCTGCAAGTGTACCTGTTCCCGTTTCCGATCAAGTTGCTTCCCCTGCTGCCGAGTCATCTAATGCTCGGGGCAAAGGGATTGAAGATGAGCTTGCCCGGATGGAGGCACCAAAATCTGTAAATGCTGAGGCCTCCCAACAAGAGATGGAGGAAATTCTGAAAATAATCAAGAAGAGCGACTTTAATGTTGTTGAGCAGCTGGGGCATACCCCCTCCAAGATCTCCATGCTCTCCTTGTTGCTATGCTCAGAGGCCCATGCTAAGGCCTTGATTTCATTTCTCAAGACGGCCCACGTGCCACAGGAGACATCTGCAGTCCAGTTCACTGATTGCGTAGCAAATCTGACAGCGGACAATGGTTTGGGTTTCTCGGACGCTGACCTTACTGCTAAGGGAAAGGACCACAATGATGCCCTGCATGTCTCTATTGAATGCAGGGGCACTACTCTTGCGCACGTGTTGGTGGACACTGGTTCTTCCCTGAATGTGCTACCCAAGAAGGCCTTAGACTGTTTGGATTGTGAGGGCCTGGAGCTGAAACCTAGCAACATCATCGTCAGAGCCTTTGACGGTTCTAAGAGGATGGTTCATGGAGAGGTAGACATTCCTATTCGTGTGGGTTCTCAAGTATTCGACTCTAATTTCTATGTGATGGATATCCGTCCATCGTATTCTTGTCTACCGGGTCGACCTTGGATCCACAAAGCTGGGGCAGTGACCTCTACCCTACACCAGAAACTCAAGTACCCCGTCAGAGGGAAGATTGTCACTGTGCAGGGAGAGGAGGAGTATATGGTGAGTCATTTGAATTCCTTCAGGTATATTGAGATGGACGGGGAGTTTATTAAAACCCCCTTTCAGCATTTCGAAGAGGTACCTCCAACATTGGCAGCAGCGGAAACAGTGGTTGAAGAGGATTTTCCATTGAAGATGGCTTCCTTGAAGGACGCCCGGGCTGTAATCAAGAAAGGTGAATGTGCTAACTGGGGCAGGCTCCCTGATTTTACACCTAAAACTGACAAGTTTGGACTGGGTTTTACTGCAGAGGGTCAGAAGGCTGTGCGCAAGGCAAAGACCAGAAGACCTCCTGTGCTCATCACCAATCCAGGAGTGAATGCCATTGGGGATGAAGATGAAGTAGAAGAGTCAGAGTTTGAAAGCTGGATCTACCCGACAACTGATGGTGGATTGACCAATTGGACTGCTAAGGATCATACACCTGTTACTTTTGTTACGCAGTAATAAACTCCTTTGTTTTGTTATTTGTAATAAACAATGATTTGAAACTCTATGGCCTGGTGTCTTACCCGGGGCACCGTGGCTTCATTTGTGAGGGCATATTAATTGTCATTTCATATATCATGAATAAAGATCTTGGACGTTTTCTCGCATTTCAAATCTTATGCTCCTTTTCTTTCTTTCCTTTCTTTATATTGCAAAACAGCTGTATTTACACACACTCACTCATACAGGTTTCAATCCACTCTGGATCTCACTGGTAACGACTCTGCTACTGCCAGTTATGACTTCGAAAATCCGATCAACTTAGCCGAAGACGAAGGTGAAGATGATTGCGAAGTGTCTGGAGAGCTTGCAAGACTGTTACTCCAGGAAGAGAGGGCAATTCAACCACATGAAGAGCCAGTGGAAACGATAAATCTGGGTACTGATACAGACAGGAAGGAAGTTAAGATTGGTGCTAACCTAGAGCTCAGCGTGAAGCAACGGTTGACTCAGTTGCTACATGATTATGTGGAAATCTTTGTCTGGTCCTACGAAGATATGCCCGGGTTAGATACCGATATTGTGGTCCATCACTTTCCTACCAAGGAAGACTGCCCTCCGGTCAAGCAAAAGGTCCGCCGTATGCGTCCAGAGATGTCTGAGAAGATCAAAGCCGAGGTTATGAAACAGTTTGATGCCGGGTTCCTTGCAGTGACTTCTTACCCTCAGTGGGTTGCTAATGTGGTGTCGGTACCAAAGAAAGACGGAAAGGTCAGAATGTGTGTTGACTACAGGGATCTGAACAGGGCCAACCCCAAAGATGACTTCCCTCTGCCTCACATTGATGTCCTGGTTGACAATACTGCTCAGCATAAGGTGTTCTCTTTCATGGATGGTTTTTCAGGTTACAATCAGATCAAGATGGCACCTGAAGACATGGAAAAAACTACCTTTGTTACTCAGTGGGGCACCTTCTGCTACAAGGTCATGCCTTTTGGACTGAAAAATGCTGGGGCAACCTACCAACGTGCCATGGTTGCTTTATTTCATGACATGATCCATCATGAGATAGAAGTGTATGTTGACGACATGATTGCAAGGTCCCAGACTGAGGAAGAGCACCTAGATCATCTGCAGAAACTATTTGACCGTTTGAAACTGTACAAGCTGAGGTTGAACCCGAACAAGTGCACCTTCGGGGTAAGATCTGGAAAGTTGCTAGGCTTCGTCGTAAGTGACAAGGGTATTCAAGTGGACCCTGCCAAAGTTAAAGCCATTCAAGATATGCCGGTTCCTAAGACAGAGAAAGAGGTCAAAGGCTTTCTAGGACGCCTGAATTACATTGCTCGGTTCATCTCACACCTAACTGCTACCTGTGAACCAATCTTCAAGCTGCTGAAGAAAGATCAGGTAGTACGTTGGAACGATGAATGCCAGGCCGCTTTTGACAGAATCAAGGAGTATCTCCAAGAACCACCCATCCTTATGCCACCGGTTGAGGGGAGACCTCTGATACTATACCTGACAGTGCTTGACAACTCAATGGGGTGTGTGCTGGGGAAGCATGACGAGTCTGGCCGAAAAGAGCATGCCATTTATTACCTTAGCAAAAAGTTTACCGATTGTGAGACCCGATACTCACTGCTCGAGAAAACTTGCTGCGCTTTGGTATGGGCTGCTCGCCGGCTGAGATAGTATATGCTGACTCACACTACCTTGTTGATCTCAAAGATGGATCCTATAAAGTATATATTCGAAAAGCCTGCTCTGTCCGGGAGGATAGCAAGATGGCAAATGATCTTGACAGAATACGACATTCAGTACACAACCCAGAAAGCCATCAAGGGAAGTGTATTGGCAGACCACTTGGCACATCAGGCAGTAGACGACTATCAGTCAATGAACTTCGAGTTTCCAGACGAGAGCATCATGATAGTGACTGATTGTGAAGTACCTGGACCGGATGAAGGACCCGAGGAAGGATCCCGATGGTCTATGCACTTTGACGGAGCCTCCAACTCTTTGGGTAACGGCATTGGCACTGTGATCATATCCCCCCAAGGCACTCATACTCCACTCACTGCCCGGCTATGTTTCAACTGTACCAACAACATGGCGGAGTATGAGGCATGCATCATGGGTCTCCAAGCTGCGATCGACTTAAGGATCAAGTTTCTGAGTGTCTTCGGAGATTCCGCTCTCGTGATCAATCAGATCAAAGGAGAGTGGGATACGAAACATCCGAATCTTATACCTTACAGAGAATGTGTGTTGACATTGATCCCCCACTTCACAGAGATAACTTTTGAACATTTCCCAAGAGAAGAGAATCAGCTGGCGGACGCGTTAGCTACGATGTCTTCTATGTTCAAGGTCAAATGGGACAATGAGGCTCCCCGGATCATCATCTGGAAACTGGACGAACCGGCATACTGTTGTGATCTTGAAACTGAATTGGTGACTGAGAAGCCTTGGTACCATGAGGTGAAGAGATACTTGGAAGCTTAGGAATACCCTGAAGGTGCGTCTATCAACGATAAGAAGTTCCTGAGAAAATTCGCAGCGAAGTTCTTCCTTAGTAACGGCATCCTGTATAAGCGAAACCATGATTCGACCTTACTGCGTTGTGTGGATAAGACTGGAGCAGAAAGGATCATGGAAGAACTACATGAAGGGACCTTCGGGACACATTCCAGTGGACACACTATGGTGAAGAAAATCCTTCGGGCAGGGTATTTCTGGTCCACAATGGAAGCTGACTGCTACCAACACTCTCGGACATGCCACAAATGCCAGATTTATGCAGACAAGGTGCATGCTCCCCCAGTTCCTCTGAATGTCTTGACAACACCTTGGTCGTTTGCAATGTGGGGCATAGATATGATCAGTGAGATTAAACCTACAGCGTCCAATGGGCATCGCTTCATCCTTGTAGCAATTGATTACTTCACGAAGTGGGTCGAAGCAGCTTCCTACGCTACGATAACCAAGAATGTGGTGGCACGGTTCATTCGGCATAATCTGATCTGTCGATACGGTGTCCCTGAAAGAATCATTACAGACAACGGTATCAATCTCAATAACAAGATGATCACTGAGCTCTGCGAGCAGTTTAAGATACAACACCACAACTCTTCTCCTTACAGACCGAAGATGAATGGGGCTGTAGAAGCAGCAAATAAGAACATTAAGAAAATCGTGCAGAAGATGACAGTGACTTATAAAGATTGGCACGAGATGTTACCGTTCGCTCTACATGGGTACCGTACCTCAGCCAGGACGTCAACCGGGGCAACTCCTTTCTCCTTGGTCTACGGTATGGAGGCAGTCTTACCAATCGAAGTGCAGATACCCTCTCTCCGGATAATGAAGGATGCAGATCTGAATGAAGATGATTGGATCCAGACACGACTTGATCAGCTAAACCTTATTGATGAAAAGAGACTTGCTGCTATCTGTCATGGTCAGACGTACCAAAAACGGATGATCAGGGCATTTAACAAAACGGTCAGACCACAAGAATATCAAGTTGGGGATTTGGTAATCAAGCGAATCATCCTTCCTCAGAGTGATCCAAGGGGAAAATGGACCCCTACGTACAAAGGGCCGTTTGTGGTTAAACATGTGTTCTCAGGAGGAGCCATGATTCTAACCAACATGGATGGTGACGACCTTCCTCACCCCGCCAATGCAGACATAGTTAAAAGATACTACGCATGAAAAAAGACCCGCTAGGTTGACATACCTAGGCAAAAATTAGGGCTTCCCGGCGAACCAAAAGGGTTCGGGCAAAATGAAGGGATGAAATTAAAAAAATCTGTACACCCGACAAGTCGAAAACCTGAAAAGGCGGCTTGGGCAAAAATGGGTATCCCGGTGGACCGAAAACCTGAAAGGGCGGTCCAGGCAAAAGTTAGGGATAAAAGCGTAATACTATGTCTCATTGGATCACCTTGCATCCAGAATCCGGTATCAGCATCAAGTTCAGACGGCATTGATCAATCAGCTTCATCTTCGGTTAGGTCATCAAGTGATGAGACGCTCGGAGATATAAGGGCGATAGCAGAGTTGGAACCCAGTGGGATCATTCATTTCACACAGCTGTTTAATTTCCTTTGTACAAATTTGTATAAACTCTTTCGTTCGGCGGCGTTCTCTTACTAGGACGTTAGCCTCTTGTACATAAACGCCTATTTTACAGGCAAATTCAAAAATCAATACAAAAATCACTTTTCAGCTCAAATTGCCATTTGTTTTTCTTTTCTGTTTTGTTTTGCGAAGAACGTCCAAGGTCCAATTTGTGATATATGCATTGACAATAATTTGCTAACTCATGAATATTTGCATACGAAACAAAGGATTAATTACAGGTAACATTAGAAGCAGGGGCAATAAAGAGTTGTTTAAGCAATCTAATTGTTTTGTCCTCCAAGGTATCAAGGTAGGTTCGGCTGAAGAACAACCAAGATATCTTAACTCCCCAGAGAGTGAGCCAGCAAGTCCATGCACTCTCCCCAAGCAGAGTTATACTGTCGGCCTTAAGGAAGTTGTGTATCCTCCAACAGATCTCAAACATTCCCCAGCAACATACAGACATTCTTCACAAGCATCCCCGACAATCTTGATCTAAGATTGTTCCCCGGCGGTCAACCAGACATTCAATGGAGTCACTTCCCCAACATAGTTCAAACTTCCCCAGGAGAGTCCAATCCAGTTTCCCCAGGAAAGTTGGAGTCCAGCTCCCCAAGCAGTAAGCTTATCCCCCAGAAGATTCTGGAAGCTTATCCCCGTAGAGCACGAACGCGTTTCCCGGCTTTATTCAAAGGTTATTTCCCTACCAGGGTATAACTGGGTTATCCTCAGCCAAAAGCCACGGAAAGATCGTCCTCGGCAAAGTCTTCTTATCCCCAGCGAAGTCTATTAACACTTCCAAAACAACAATGGTATCCTCAGCGAAGTTACTATCAACCTTCCAACAGTACCTCTCTCCCCACAGAGTATTGTTTCCCAGCAAGATCGTGAGAGTAATTTTCTCCCCGCAGAGTAATCCATTCGCCAAGTTTATTCCCCAACGGAGTTATCTTCTCCTACCGGTATTCTTGCAACTATCATCCCCAGCGGAAGCAAAAAATCTACTCTTCAATATCAGCCCAGGATTCAACTTCCCGGCACCCGTCAAAGATTTATTTTCCTAAGATAAAACGATACATTCATAAACATCGCACTTCCATACATTATAGCATGCATATACGCATCATATCTTACAAATCTCATTTATATTGAGAACATCATTGCTTGATCCATATCATGCATTGCATATGACTGACCTTTACCTTTCAGGAAAGATCCAGTTAAGTTCTCAGCTATATTCAAGACCTTGACTGGTTCAGTTAAATCGACCCTAAGATTTTCCTGTTTCTTATCCAGTCAAAGGCCTTCTCTGGTTCAGTCAGATCGACCCTAAGATCTCCCTGATTCTTATCCAGTTGAAGATTTCAAGACCTAGACCGGTTCAGTTAAATCGACCCTAAGATTTTCCTGATGCTTATCCTGTCAAAGGCCTTCTCTGGTTCAGTCAGATCGACCCTAAGATCTCCCTGATTCTTATCCAGTTGAAGATTTCAAGACCTAGACCGGTTCAGTTAAATCGACCCTAAGATTTTACTGATTCTTATCCAGTCAAAAGCCTTCTCTGGTTCAGTCAGATCGACCCTAAGATCTCCCTGTTTCTTATCCAGTTGAAGATTCCAAGACCTAGTCTGGTTCAATTAAATCAACCATAAGATTTTCCCGTTTCTTATCCAGTCAAAGGCCTTCTCTGGTTCAGTCAGATCGACCCTAAGATCTCCCTGATTCTTATCCAGTTGAAGATTCCAAGACCTAGACCGGTTCAGTTAAATCGACCCTAAGATTTTCCTGATTCTTATCCAGTCAAAGGCCTTCTCTGGTTCAGTCAGATCGACCCTAAGATCTCCCTGTTTCTTATCCAGCTGAAGATTTCAAGACCTTGTCTGGTTCAGTTAAATCGACCCTAAGATTTTCCTGTTTCTTATCCAGTCAAAGGCCTTCTCTAGTCCAGTTAAATTGACCCCTAAAAGATTTTCCTGATGAAGACTCAGTAGAAGACATCCAAGATTCTCTCAGCGTTACTGTTGAGGTAATAATCGTCCCCAGATTCTCTCAGCGTTACTGTTGAGGTAGTAATCGTCCCCAGATTCTCTCAGCGTTCCTGTTGAGGTAGTAATCGTCCAAGGTTCTCTCAGCGTTCCTGTTGAGGTACTAATCATCCAAGGTTCTCTCACCGTTCCTGTTGAGGTAGTAACCATCCCTGGTTCATTCATTGCCGTTTGAAGCTCCAGATTCAATTCCTGTAACCAGTCAGGGCGCATCTACATAAGAGTTTGAAGACCAGCTCCTGTAACAGGTCAGGTACTCATTTTCTTTTGCAGGTACGCAAGTTCTCGCTAAGGAAACTCTTACGCGATCGACATCCAGATGGCATCTATAAGCCCATCATCCCATCCATCACCTTTCAGCATGGCATCTATAAGCCCATCATCCTATCCATCAATCTCCAAATGGCATCTATAAGCCCATTCCCATCATCACACTACTATGTGAGTGCAAATTTCTGGGCACTCTAGTGTTCAATCATCTTCCACCTTCGGATTACGAAAGGCACGTCAGCCAATCTGCATCCTCAGGTCTAAGAAGATTGAACAGGGGCACCTGTTGTACCCCAAAATTTGCCCTCCCATATTCTTCAAGATTTGCAAAGAGCATGCTTCAAAATCTCCCCAAGGGTTGCACAGTTCAAAGGCCTCATAACAGTCAAAAACTAGGGTTTTGGTTCTGGCAAAGAAGTTGAAGTTTCCATGGGTCCAATCAAGTCCCGCATGCCTATAAACATTGTCAAGCATCCTCATACCAAGTTTCAAGACTTACAGCACAAAATTGCACAGTCAAAAACCCTAATTGCCCTACAGTCAACTGCAGGGGCAAAATGGTCATTTGAGAGTCAAAAGTCCAAATTTTTGGTCAACATCTTATTTTGAAGCCACAAACATCATTTGATCAATGCTTGATCATGATTCTCAAGGCATGGCTCAAAAAGTCTCAAGATGCAAAAGTTTCCATATTTGGACAGTTGAAAAAGTCAACTGTAACTTGACCAAGGCATAACTTCCACATGGTTCATCAGAAAAATTCCATCCAAAGCTCATTTTGAAGAGAAAGACATTACCTACAACTCTTCTTCACACTTCAAGTCCAATAAATGCTCTCACAAAAAGTTATCAATTTCAACATTATAGGTCATTTTCAAAAGTCAACAAAAAGGGACTTTAAGTCAGAGACCATAACTTGATATTGGTAAATCAAAATGACATGGGACGAAAGGCATTGGTTAGACGACTTCAAGACCTTTCCAAAATGTCCAAGAACATGATCAAAGCTTAAAAATTGAGCAAGATATGCCTTGTGGAAGTTGGGAAATTTTTGGGAATTTTGAAAAGTCAACTTTACTTCAAATGCCTCAAAATTGCTAATGGGCCACATTTTCTTCCAAGAATCATTATCCAAAGGCTATGCACGACCATTTGGCCCAAGGGGAGTTATTTCATCATTTTTTATTATTTATTTGAATTTTTAATTACCATTAATTCATTTAATTAAATAAAATATGAAAAAAATACTCATCCATGCTTTTCAAATCTTTTTGTGCATAGAATACCTTCAAGATTTCGTGCACTATCTAAAATGGAAAGAATCAAGGTGATTTGGTCATGATTGGCATCAAAACACATGGAAAAGATTTGAAGAAATATGCCATAAAAATCAAATATTTCTTTCATCATTGCATTGATCTTTTGGCTCAAAATTCAACCCTAATCCATCCCATACATAAGTCAGATGCAAAACCTAATGCCAAGAACCTTCAAGCTGCGCCCAAAACTTCTTATGCACTTTGCAATTTTTGTGAAAAAAGTCAAAACTGAAAACACCATTCCAAAGCGTTTCAAGGCAAGAGAACAATCCCATTACATTCCTGAGGCTTCAAGGAACGTTTCTGGATCAAAACCATTGCTTCTAACACAAAGAACTGGTAGAACCGTGTCTCACTTTTCTGAAATATATTCATAATCGCATCTTAAATTCCATGCATTTTTTATGTGTTTTTGATACTGATTTGGACTAATCTAACCATTCTAAAGCTAATGATGTCATTTAATTGGATTTTCATGCCCTGTACGAGAATCTACCATTAATGTCTTTTAGGGTTGCAGAGGTTTCAAATTGGGAACTCCTTATTCTGGAAAAATTGGGACATGAGACCAGGGCCATTAGAATCAGAAGCTTCATACGAATCCATTGCATAGGTCACGCTCAATTTATGAGCAACCAGGACCTATTCACTATTTTCTTATTCATCACTTAGTGGGGGTTTAAAACCCCCGCAATCTTGTTTTGTTTTTTCAGGAAAATGCAGAAACAAGTGGAGAAGATGATGCGTGTTGGCCTGCAATTGGCTGATTCAAATAATTGGCGCTTTTTTTTAGTTTTCCCACTAACTTGTCTTTTCTCTCTTTTATTATTCACGTCTCATTATATTAACAAAGCAACACAACAGCGCAGCTGACAAGGCATTGGCTTGGTAAGCCATGGGACCTGGGTTCGATCCCCAGGTCCCCCACGTTATTTCAATATTTTGCTTGCTAACATAATTCCATGCAGTTTCAAGCCCAGGGGTTCATCATACACCCACCATCCAAGCTTGCCACGCGCCCACTGATCTCAATCCAATGGCCATGACCTAAGGAGCACCCTATGCATTGGTCAATGATGCCACTCACGTCCTAGAAAAGTCAACAAGGCCAGGAATTAAATGGGCCTAATTGCTGGCCAGATACCTCCAAATTGGGGTCAACACCCCCCATTGGTTTGCATCAATTTTTTCTTTCTTTTTTTTTATTCTTTTCTATTTATTTGTTTTATTTCTTTTTTAGTTTAATTCATAAATTAATTTTTTCTTTAACATAAAAATAATAAAAATCAGAAAAGACAAAAATAAAATATATTTTATTTAATGTTATTTTGTAAAAAATCTTATTAATTAATTTAGGTTAATTTTAGGTTCAATTTTAATGTTTTTCTTAATAAATTAAAAAATGTAGAATTAGGGTTTTATACTTTTATCCTTTTTTTTCTTTTTCACCATATTAATTATTAATTATTATTTTTGTAAATAAATTGCCATGTAAATAATTAGGTTAAAATTAGGATACAAACTTAAATATTTTTTTAATAAATTAAAAATAGTTTAGAATTAGGTTTTAATTCCATTAATTCTCACTAAAATTCATAAATACAAAAAACTCCAAAAACAATTTCTTTCTTTTATTTTAACTTAATTAATTTATTAATTGCAATTTAATTTCTTTAAAAGGGTCCAACGTCCTCGCATTCGATCGTAATTCTATTTCGCGCGTTTGTTTCATTTCCTTTTATAAATTTCCTGTAATTCTCCCAAAGCTATGTAATAGATTAATTAGGATATTTAATTTTTCGCACTTTATTTTATTTCAAATCGGGTCTTGGACTAATTTGGCGATGTAGACCCGCACCTTTGTAATAGCGTAGGACTTTTAATTTCGCATCTTTTAAACTGTTAATTAACCTGCATGAAAGAATGAATGTCAAAAATAAAAGCAACGCGTAGATCACCAATGCATGAACAAGATAAATGTAAATGAACATGACACACAAATCACACACCACCCCTAGGGTACGCCTCACTGTTGCCTTGCCCCTCGAAAGGTGATCGTCGAGTAGAGGACGTTTTAGTAAGTCCTCATGTCCATGAACATGGCATGAGGGTAGCTTCTAAGGTGTCTTCCTATTGCTCCGGTGATCACCATGTCCCGAACCCTCGAATTGACCCGAACACCTCCAACGGTGGTGCTACCTACCTCTCCATGGTGGGATGGCACTACTTTAAGGACATTTACACAGACGAATTCCTTAGGGTAGGTAGACAACTCCTAGATACTTGCTCTAATTTCAAAACAAATCAAAAAATACTTTTCACACCGACACCTTTTCAAAAAGCTTTCGAAAGCAACTTTTCAAACACTCTTGAGGACCGATACAAGAGTCGAACTGAAATTTTCAAAGAAACTTTTTTTAAAACCCACAGTTGAAAAGAAAACAAACCATTTTGAAAACACAAATGAGCAAGTATCTAAGAGCCCATGGATAACCATGGATAGAAAGGGTGCTAACACCTTCCCTTTCTATAACCTACCTCCCGAACCGAGAACAATCTCTATAAGGAATTTTTCTGTGCTTTTGTCCTTTCCATTTGGAGAAAATAAAAGACGGTGGCGACTCTTTCTTTCGCGACATTTCGCGAACCAGCGTTAAACAGTCAGTTCCAGATCCACCGATCACATAACCGATTTGTCTTTTTTAATCTTAAATTCACTTAACCACAAAACTTTTTTCACAAACCTTTGATTTTTAATAATAAACTTGAATAATTAATTTTAGGTTTTTTTAATTTAATTTTAGGTTTTAAATTAATTTTTGGTTCAACAACCACCCCTGACATTTGGATTATTTGTATTTTCTAACCCTATTTTTCATTGATGTTTCTTCCTCTATCTATTTTTTTGGCAAACTTAATCCTTTTTTGTTAATCATTAAACATAAAAAAAAATTTAAAACCTTTTTTTTTAGTTAAAATTAATTAAGTTTTAGGTATTTTTAATTAATCTTTTTTTCTTCAAAATTAACCTTTTTTTAATTAAAATTAATTAGATTTTTAGGTTTTTTTAAAACTAACTTTTTTAACTAATTAGAATTTAGGTATTTTAATTAACTTTTTTTCAAAATTAACTTTTTTTCAAAATTAACTTTTTTTATTAATTAAAATTAATTAGGTTTTTTAGGTTTATTTAAATAATAATCATAAATCATTTTTTCATAAAAAAATAACCAAAATATTTTCTTTGCTATTTTCATCTTATTTTTATTTTTCTAGATAAAGTGTATAGGACGCATTCAACTGTAATAGCGTAACTTTATTTTTTCCGCTTTTTTTCATCATTATCATGTATTGCTTCGAGGATGTAATAGTTTTAGGATTTCTTTTCCGCACTCTTCACTATTATGTAACTGCCCCAAAGCTCTGTAATAGTTTAGGTTTACATTTCCGCCTTTATCTTCTGCTACTATATTTTATGCAATGCTTAGATTAATAGGATTGTATGGAAAGATAAAAATGAACGATAGAAAATTCTAATTTCAAGATAAGTAACCGAACTGAATCACTGTTGCACACTTGCACCCCTAGGGTACTCCCCACTTGGTTGCCTCGGAAAACAATGGTCATGTCCCTCGAACGTAGGGATATCTTAGCAAAGACCCTCAGTTTAAAGTCATCATAAAGATCATAGTCCCTCAATGTCCCTCGAGTTGCCTACGAGAAATGATTTTGTCCCTCGATGTTGCCTATATGATGACAGTCCCTTCGAAATGCTAAGGTATCCTTACATGTTTCCTTTAATGACCATTACGTCCATTTCGATAGTCCCTCAAACATCCAACGACTAGGGTTACCTACTCACTAATAGTAGGATAACACGGTCTAAAGGATAGGAGGAAAAGAACGCCTTTTTTCGAGTAGGTAGATAACTGTTAGGTACTTGCTCAAAACAACAAATCTTTTACACCATACACTTTCAAACAAACTTTCAAACTAAAGTTTTCAAAACACTTTATCACACCCTTGAGGACTGATACAAGGGTTACCATAAAGTGAAACGCCGCACTAAGGCATTTTCAAAACAATTTTCAAATCAAGCACACACAAGCAGTTTTCAAAATGAGCAAGTACCTAAGAGCCCGTGGAAAACCACAGATAGAAAGGGTGCTAACACCTTCCTTTTCTATAATCTACCCCCCGTACTCAGAAACATCTCGAAAAATGTTTTTTCTGTTCTTTTTTCTTTTCCTGATTGGATAAAATAAAAGTCGGTGGCGACTCTTGCTTACCGCGACATTTTGCAAATAAAAAACACAAACCAGTATTAATAGTCAGTTCTGCCACTGTATCACATGAAGCATCTTGTACTGCTTTCTCAAAGTCTGCAACTTCACCTTCTTCAGTTTCTCATCTCCACCATACAAAGATTTCAGCTTTTCCCAAGCTCCTTTTGCTGTTTCTTCTTCAATTATCTTCTTGAATATGTCACAATCCACACACTAGTGAATCAAGAACAGCGCCTTGCCATCTTTCTTCCTCTGATCTTTGTGCGCAACTTTCTGGGCTTCTGTAGCATCTACTTCCAGTTCTGATATTCCATCATTTAATATTTCTACGACATCTTGAAATCTGAAAATAACCTTCATTTGCGCAACCCATCTTTGATAGTTTTCACCTTTGAAAATCGGTAGATTTGCTGGAAACTGTGTTGATGTTGTTGATTCGTTTGCCATTAGATTTTCTCTGAATCGCAAACAAGCTCTTGATACCAATTTGTTGGAACAGAGAATTCAAGAAAGATGAATTTTAGAAAACAAGAAGAAGAAGAAGAAGAAACGAGAGAGAGAAATTGTTGTGAGTTAGTTTTAACTGAATGTATTATTATTACTACTATATGATTACAAACAAAATGACCCTTTATATAAGCAAAATGTCCAGACTCAAATACATGCTAAAAGCCCAAATAACTACATAATAAGAATTAATCAACTAACAAAAACCAATAAAAATCAACCGACCACCTGCAAAAACCGTAAAACCGCCAATCGCCAAAACCGAAACTTCAGACGGACGTAATTGAATTGCTTCATCCTAAGTGTCAGTTTGATCGAATTTAAATTTTAAACCCGAATCCAACCCTAACCGATCTATTATCCAACACTAAAAAATCTATTTTAAGAGACCCTTTAATAGTACTTTAAGAGCACTCTAATACTTTGGAATTATCACTAGCGCACTATTAAGCACAAAAAATTATATTGTAGATATTTTTAAAGAAAATTCAATCTACATAGATTAACTATTAAATCTTACTCTAATATATAGATTACCGGATCAACTAATGTCAATTATTCTATTTTTTATGTTAAATAATATGACTTTTCTATAAAATCTAGTTTCATTACTACTTACTATTGTTTCTCTTTTAGAATTTTTCCCTTAATAATTATGAAAGGCTAAAAGATAAATAAAAATATAGTAAAAGTTTAATAAATAATAATGAACTTTGATGTTGTTAAAGTGATAAATTGAATTTAACCAATTGGGTGAGTTAAAGTGGTAAACTCGATACATTGAAGTAGTTTAAAAACATTTAACTCTATTTAAAATTGTTGGAATGGTTTCTTCTTACTCCCAAGTGTTAAAATTTTATTATTATAGCAAAAATAATATTAGAATTTTTATTATAATCTGATCAAACAGTTTTCTAATTATTACATGCAAAGAAGAAAAAGTATGGTTTCAATTTCCAAGTTCTTTTATGCCTTGATTATTTTTATTTCTCTATTTCTGGTTTCAAGCAACAGCAGTAAGTTGTTATTTTTAACCATTTTCAACACTTCTTATACATAATGTTTAACCACCTTATTAATGTGTTTTTTTTTAACGTGGCAGCTCAGTTTCCTTTAACTCGATCCCCTTCACCCCAATTTCATTGCATTGATGATTATGATTGTCCATGGGATATGTGTCTTCATATTAGTCTAGATCCAATGTGCATTAAGGATGCTTGTGAGTGCTTGATAGATTTTTAACAAAAATAAATCTATACTCCTTATTACTCATAAGGAGCGTATAATTTTATTTGTAAGTGAAGTTAATAAAAAATAATTTAAATTACTTTTAAACTTTTTATTATTTTTTAAGAAGAAAAGACAACTCAAACTCAAGAATAAAAGCATACATAACAATCATAAAAACTCTAATACAGTTATTTAACCAAAAAAAAATATTTGAGTAGGAACTCGCTCATAAAGTATCAAATCTTAATCTAGATCACATTCCACATTAGCAAATATATCTGTACAAGTATTTGACTCATGATAAATATGATAAACACTCACCTCCCAATTCAGTTTGAGCAACGGTTGAAATTGTACGAACCAGATTCAAATTATACTATTGTTCAGAATTTAAAATATTTTGAACAACCACTTTGAAATGTATATGAAACTCAATAGCTCGACATCAAAGCTCTTTTGATAATCTTAATCTTTCTAACACGCCTCAAAGCTCAACAATATATGCACTACAAGAGCCCAAATATCTTGCGAAGCCTCCTAGCCATTCACCCATACAACCTCTTAAAAGACCACCATATTCAGTTATCAAGCCATTTTTACTAGCTTCATTTGTGTTCAATCTCACCCAACCAAAAGGAAGAGGATGCCACCTTATTTTCTTAGTCTCTCGAGTCAAATACATCTTACTACCATTCAGTTTGGTTGCCAAAAAATACTCATTAGTAACTTTAGTAACATGTCGCCACAATATTATAGGTCTCACAAAATTCTCATCATGTTGTTTCTTATTCCTCCACAGTCAAAGTGCATGGAAAGAGGTTGTCCAAAGTTTCAACTGTGACAGATCACCATTAATACCAAAATTCAAACACAAATTAGTATCCACCCATTCTTTAATATTATTAGTGAAAAATAGACCCTCATATCCAACTTAACCACATTAATCCAAAGAGAAAAAGCTAAAGGGCAATCACGTAAGACATGTACAATCAATTTCACCTTTGTTCCATAGTGACTACAAAAAGCCCTCCTAGTTACATTATATTTTTTCTCTCATTAGTAATTATCCTACTATGATACACCAACCAAATAAAAGCCCTTATTCATTCAGAGACTATAAGATTCCATATCAATCTCCAACTATCATCGCCATTTTTCCTACCAAAATTGTACATGAATTTATAACTTGAAGAGAAGTATACTCACCTTTTTTATCGCTTGGCCAACAACAAATATCTCTACCACTATTACTAGCGAGAGGGAGAATAACTAGAATTTTAGTCACCACATTTTGAGGAAACATATACTTTAAAAGATCCATATCACATTGATCACGTTGATTCAATAAGTCCTCTAAATGCTGATAAGAAGTTGTATTAACACCATACATATTAAAATCCATCAACTTCGTACCTAGTTCAACCCAACAATGAGATCAAAAATCTATATTTGTAACATCTCCTATAGACCAATAAGCAAACTGAGCAAAATTAGGTTTCAAGTTACCGAGATTCTTCTCCAAACTTGAATCATTTTCCTTAACAATTACATCTCCATATCAAACATTATTCCTCATCTACTTGTCACACATAAATTCACAGCAAAGAGATTGTTCATTATTATGAATACCCCAACCAAGTTTCAAAAGACAAGCATTATTTATAACATCTAACCACCTAATATCCAATCCTCCTAAAAAATTTCGAAGCGTCATCACATACCCATCGAATGAACTCTTCTATGCTCCTCACCACCACTCAAATAAAAGAGATCGATAACTTTTTAATCTCATGCAAACAAGCTTTAGGAATGCTAGTAACATTATAGCATAAATAAGAAGGGCTTTATTAACAACTTTATAGAGAGTTACCTGACCTGCCAAAGAAAGGCGTTGAGCTTTCCAAGAGGCCAAATTCGACTTAACTTGCTCTAGGATATAATTAAAATCAAATCTTCTTGGTGCTCTATCGAGGACAAGAACACTCAAATGCTTACCAAATGATTGTGTTTCTCGAAAGTTATACATATCAGGCAATTTACAATCGAACATACACAAAAAAAAAATTTAGAGAAAAGAATGCTTATTTTGTCAATACTCACTTGGTGACCAAACAATAAGCAAAATTGATTAATAATATCAAGCATACCTTGCATTTGAACCTTCGTAGCTTGACCAAACAATAAAAGATCATATGCAAACATCAAGTGAGATATGAGAGGATCATTTCTCCCCGCATTCATAGTTTTTCAAAAGTCTTGCTCCACCAATGAGAAATAAGATGAGACAATGTACCCATACAAGAGACAAAAAGAAACAAAATAAATAAGGTCTCCTTGTATGATACCTCTTTTATGTTTGAAAAATTCTGATCTAATTTCATTATATTTCACATTTGTAGTCACAGTTATAATAGAGGCCATATTTAGAGTGATTTGCTCAAAGAAAATCCCACCTCCTTCAAGGTATTTTCAATGAAGGACCGCTTTAGTATATCATATGCTTTAGTTAATTCAACTTTAATAATAATATAATTTATCTTCCCTTTCATCTTATGCATGCTATAATCCATTTCTTTTGCCACCACAATATTATCATGAATACTTCTCCCTGACATAAAGTCTGTTTGAAAATGAGAGACTATTTGAGAAATAATATTCTTGAGCTTGTTTACAGACACTTTGCTAATAATCTTATACATATTTATTGCAAAGATAAATGTGACGGAACTGATTAATAAACTTAGGATTTGATATCTTAGGTATTAAGCAGATATTTGTTTGATTAATCTCAATAAGTGGATTCGAATTAGCCCATATTTTCTTGACAAGATTACAAGTATCCGATCTAATGACATCCCATATTTTTGATAAAAACCACATTTTTTAACATCCCATATCAAAACAATTCCTCCTAACCTCCGTATCATGCACATCAACACTTAGGATATTTAAAGACTCTTGGGAAACTCTAGGGTAATAGGTGTCTTGAACCATACATCCTCTCTAGAAATTTCGGTAAAAAGAAGTTTCCATAGTTTGAAGTTGGTGTTCATCTTCCACCCACATCACATTTATGTCACTGAGCATTTGAACTTGATTTTTCCTTCTCCTATTAACAACTTTCAAATGATAATATTTTTTATTATGATCCCCATCTTGAAGCCACATTGCTCGAGAGCACTGAAACCACAAAGTCCCTATTGCTAAAGAATTTTTGGCATACCACACTGAAGATTGAACTCTAATTTATGGAGAAATTTATTCCATTTACTTGCTTCCACCTTCCTCTGGATTCCACTTATTCGGGCTAGTAGTTCTCTCTTTTGACCAACTACTATACTAAGATTAATATTCTTCCAATTCTTAAATTTATCTTGCATCTGTTTCAAATTTTAATTAAATATAGTAGCATGGGTCCCATGTATCTTTAATCATATAAATATAAGTAGCTTATGTTATCCAAACACTTTAAAAAAAGAAATATTTGACTTATGTTAGATGAACACTACCAAACGACATGATTAGAATGGGATGATGATTAGAGAAATCCACATGAGCAAGAAACTTGACATACACATCCAAAAAATTAAGTCTCCAATTAACATTACAAAAAAGCTCGATCAAGCTTTTCAAATACCCGACTAACACCATGGAAAATATAACCTCTCCATGTATATTTAGAGCCAATTAATTCTATATCAATAAGGTTGCAAGAAATAAACCTCTTCCCAAATTTACAACTTGCAAGCAGAAGCGAGAGCTCCTTCTTTTTTCCTGAAGCACTTGCAATATCAATAAAATCTCATGCGACCAACCATATACTATGCATAGAAGCTGCAATAACCCTCAGATCACCCCACAAACCTCTTCTACTCTCTTCGTTCGAACTAGCTGTTAAGTGTCAACTTTTATATAAATTTTATATCATTTATTGACACTTTCAAACCCTTTATTTTAATTTTAATTAGGATAAATACTTATTTTAAGTCATTTTGCATGAGTACAAATAATGTTGAATGTTTTAATTTGTTTTTTAGTGTTTCAGCAAATTTTATGCAGATAAGATGGCCAAAGGAAGATTTTATGCTTTCTAAGCAAGGAAACAAATGTTGTGATTCTGCAAAGGATCGCCCGACGACAGGATGCGTCGCCCGGTGAAAATCGTGAAGAAAAGATGATTTTTTGGGTTCGCTTCCCTCCTGGATCACCTGGTGAAAGAAGGATCACCCGGTGAAGCATCCTTGTCGCTCGATGATGAAAGATGCTTTCTTGATAGTATATCACGCCCAGCTGGTCATGTGTGGCATCTAGCTAGTGTCGCTCGGTGATGCTTTATGGTCGACCGAAGATGGTGCGCATATAGCCATACTTTTTGGATACTTTTTCCACCTTTTAGAGAATCTTTTCACCAAATTTTTGTACTTGGAGGGAGGAAAACCTGATTAAGGGGTTAGAAACCTTTTTCTCTACACATCATAACGGAGAAACCCTTGTTCTTATCTTTTTGGGAGGAGGAGAAAATATTCTTGCATCTTGAATCAAGGAGACTTGAAGATTGATGTTCATTAGTATTCATTGTTCATTTAGTGATCAAGGAATCATGACCATGAGTAGCTAAGCATCTTTTGTGTCAAAGTTAGAAGTAATGAACCTAGAATTTATGTGTTTCTTTCAATCATTGTGTATATGAACTTGGTTGAAGATTAATACATGTTGAATATCTTTGTATCATTGTTCTTTTTATGTTTTGGTTCATGATTGAGAAGTAAGTTCCTAGCTTGACCTAAGATATTCATCTACTAATAAACAAGCTCTATACATATATTTGTGAGTTAGTATTCACTTGTATCAAGCTTTAAAGATTATCATGTTAATAGTTAGATTGAGAGATCATTTATTGATTAACATGATAACACTCACAATATTGCTTAGACATGAGACATATTGAGAGGATACGTGAATGTATCAATCATAAATTAGTTCATATGCATGATTAATCGAATATATTTGGAATAGGTTGATGAAAAATAATCTTGACATGTCTTTTATCAAAACAATACTTTTCAAACAAAAACGTCTTGTTTATCCAAATCACCATCTAGTGCATGAAACTTAATCTTTTGTTACTAAAAGCAAATACCAAAACTTTTTTTATGATTCAAACACTTAAAGTCACTAAAACTATAGAACGTCATTAATATCCCACCAATCCCTGAGGAAAATGATAATATAAATACTTGTGTTGAAAATACTTACAACAAAATGGCGCCGTTGCCGGGGATTGGCGTTTGACTATTGAAAGCATTGAAATAGTTTAAGTGTTTTACATTATTTTATATTAATAATATATTTTTTCACTTGTTTTGTTTGTGTTTTCAGACTTTAGTTTATGCGAGGAACTATTTCTGAAGATCAACTCCTATTTGACCCTGAAATCGAAAGGACTTGCAGAAAATATAATAACAAGACTAGACGAAGGAGGAAGCTAGCGAAAGAAAGAAGAGAAAGAGGAGAGATGTCCACTTCTACTATACCTTTTAATCAAGATATAGAAGAAGTTATGGCAGTAAATCCACCAAGAGGTCCCTGTGCAAATAGTCCAAGGTTGAATGCTTATTTTGCTAGGAATGCAGACCAAAGGCATTCAGAAATGAAAACTGGAATTATACAAATGTTGTATCATAACCCTTTCATTGGGTTATGTGATACGGTGGAATAACTGACTTGGTTGTTTTGCGTTTTTCGCAAATGTTGCGGTTAGCAAGAGTCGCCACTGACTTTTCTTTTATCCAAAAGGAAAGGCTGAAAAGAACAAGAAAGATCTTTGAGATTATTTCTTGAGTCCGGGGGGTAGTTTATGAAAAGGGAAGGTATTAGCATCCTTTTCATCCATAGTTACCTATGGGCTCTTAGTTGATTTCTAGATCACTTGCTTTTGTTTGAAAATGTGCTTTGTGTGGTTTTTAAAAGTATTTTAAAAAGGCGCCATCGTTTAGGAAAACTTTATAATAGTTCTCGTTCGTAAGAACGTATACAAAGTGTTGAGCTTTTGAAAATATTTCATGTTTGAAAAGGTTTTGAAAGTGTTTTGAAAGTGTTTTTGAAAGTATTTTGAAAGTGTTGGTGTTTGTTTTGAAAATAAGCAAGGGTGTTTGATTTGAAAATGAGCAAGCAACTAGGAATAATCTACCTAATCAAAAGTCTCAGTTCATTTCTTCCTTTCCTTTGATATTTCTATCTTACCATTGATTTGGTAAGAAGCCTTATCTTTGGATGTAGAGGGACGGGTGCGGGTCATCGCATAGCCATGATAGCAATGTTGTAAGATGTCTTTAGCATTTTTTCTTTGAGGGACTAAGATCATTTTGAAAGGCAACATTGATAGCGTCATCGAGGGACTATGATCTTGTATTTTTTATTGCTTTTTGCTAAGATATCTCACATGCATAACATGTCCATTTTTGTAAGGCAACAAAGTGGAATTACCCTAAGGGTGCAAGTGCGCAAATGTGTTTGATTTACATGCATTGTTTTGTCTTGAATTAGGGTTTGCTATTTGTTGATTCTAATCTTTCCATACAAACCCTAATTTACTAGTATTTATATAAAGGGATAAATTGCGGAAAGTAAAAATACTAAGCTATTACATCATTAGGGGAGGGGGTATACAAATTTACAAATGGGGATTTTGCAAGAAAATTAAACCTAATTATCTATTACAACCATATTGAATATTGTACAAAATTGAAAAGAAAATAATGCAAGAATGTAAATGGAAAAAGAAATGATTTTGTTTGGATTTTTATGAAAGGGTTTTAACCTAATTAAAGAAAATGATTAGTTAAAAATAAACAAGATTAAATTTAAACTAATTAAGAAAGGAATTAAGTAAAAAATGATTTTTAGGGTTTTTTATGAAAAGGTTTTAAATTAATAAAAATAAAATGAAAATTAATTAATTAAAAGAAAATAATATAATAAATAAACCTAAGTCTAAATATTTATTAATTAAAAAAGAAATTAATTTGTTTTAAGAAAATGTTTTTTATCTTTTTGTTTTATAAAGAAAAATAAAAATGTATAAGTGTAAATAATAAATAAAAATATTTTTTTATTTTTTAATAATAAAACAAATAATAATAATAGTAATAAAAATAATAATAAAGAAAAATAAAACATAATAAGAAAATAAAAAATAAAAAAAATGAAATAATAAAAGTTGGGTCAGGCTGTATAAGTAAATAAGGGGGTTAGAAAAAAGTTAACAAGGTGGAAGGCCCAAAGGGGGAGGCCCAGGCGCTGCTTGCTGAAACAAAAAGAGTGAAAATGTGAAAAATGAACAAAAGGTAGTGCGCTGGGTGTTAAACCCATGATCTTCCATACATACACGCGCTACCTTTGTCACTGAGGTGGCTGTACATCCATTAACTTAACTGAAATAATAAATACATAATACAAAACAAGTTCCAGAAATGAACTTCATCTTCAACCTCCAGCCATGGATCCTGTAACTTCACCATTTCTCAACAAAAATGAAATATGCAAACATGAAAGTTGTTCCATTTTTTCATATGAATCCAACCATATAAATATCATAAGCTATAATTCAAAGATGAATGGGAATTTTTGAAAGTACCAAATTATGACCTAAATATTTCAGAAAGTTCAAACTCAAAATTCTCCTAGCTAAATCAAAATAAATGAAATCTATGGACATGTATAGTTTCAGGGCAATGATGTCTACATTTTATCTTCACAGATGCAAGCCTAAAAATGCCTAAATAATGAGATGAAAAGTAAAAAAATGTACCTCAAAAATGGAAATCGTAAAATGAGTTTGAGCTTGATTCAAGGTGCTGTAATGATTAGGTTAGCTTCCTTGAGTCTCTAGGAAGCTAATGCAATGCTTAGCTTGAGTTGAGAGTGGCTGAAATGGCATGGAGAAGTCAAGTTGCAGACCCCTGTTTTTGAGCTTGGGCAATGGTGAAAATGGTGTTACAGTTTAGCAACATGGATTGGGATGAGTTGTATTTGAAGTAAGGAAGCTTTTGAGATGATTTGGAGAGAAAACACACGAGTGGTTTGAGAGATGGGAGTTCAAGGTCAGAACTTGCACAACAATGGAGTTCTTGGGTAATTTCTAGTTTGAGGGAGTTTGGGGGGGGGGGGTGTCAGGGTGTTAATGCTCATGTCTTAGCTCACAAATAGTGCCTCTATTTATAAGCAACAAGTTTAGATACTTGTTGTTGATCAGAATTCAAAATCACAAGTTTAAGCATAACATGTGATTTTTTGAGAAATCCATGTTTCAATGCCTTGTGTACTTGCTAAGATAGAGTGATTATGCTTTAAACACACTTGCTTCTGACTTTGTAGATGGAGTGTGATCAGAGGGAACAAGTTAGAGGCTCAAGAATTGACTTTGTGCATAAAGCTTGCTTTTCAAGAATGACATTCTTCACTTTCTTCCCAAAATGGCAATGTGAATTGGATAAAGCTTAAATCACTTAGATTATAGCTCAAAAGTTTGTGTAATCCATTAATGATGGATAGATACACAAGTTTGAGGCCTGCAAAGCAAATATTATGCAGCCTAGCATGGAAATTGCATTATGTGTTCATCAAGAAATGACTTGTAATTCAAGAATAAAACCCTAACTTCTTGTCTTCGATTCTCCTTGCTCAAACATGATCACAATGAGTTCTTAGAAATTTTGGAAAGCTTGTAAAATCCTCTACAACCTCTATGTTGGACATTTTTTAATATTCATTTGGAACTATGAAAAATTTCCATGAAGTTAGGTCAAAATCCTGCCTAAACTAGGGCAAAATTTCACTAAGTTTCCAAGTTTCATGAACATGTATTCACAAAATCATAACTTGAAATCCATGCATTTCTAGGAGAAGTTGTGTTATACAATGTTTTATATATCATTCATATATACAACTTTCATGTTGGAAGTTTCCTTTGAATCATCTTGCATCATGGTGGAAATTTGGCTCAAAGTTGTGAAAAAATATGAATTTTCCAATACTTAGAAAAATTTCTAAGTTTAGAAATTTTGACTTTTCAAAATGAAATCTTGACTTTTTGATTTCTTGATGAAAAAGTTTCATATTTTTACATGTATTGATGAATTGTGATCTTTGATACTTGATTATGATCAAAAAGTCAAAGTTTGACTTTTCAGTGTATATTTGACTTTTCACCAGTTGACTGAAAATCAACTGTCAATCAATTGAACTTGAGAGATGTTTTGAGCCACGCCATTAGGTCAAAATGAAACATTTTAATCCTTGATATTGTTCCTCAAACCATCAAGTCATTTGCTAGGTCAATAATTAGAAATTGCACCTTCTCAGTCAAAACCCTAATTTTGACAATTTTGCCCTTTTGATGATCTGATCAAATTTCTTGAGGAATTGTGCTCCAAACTTGATCAAATGACAAATATGAGTTCATGATGTTGATATGGATAAAAAATTATGAAGTTTGACTGTAAATTGACCACAATTGACTTTTTCCCCAATATAGTTGATTTTAGGTCAATTGATCAATTGAATGAGCAAAAATGTGATCCAAGACTTAAAACTTGACATGAGAAATCTTGGGGGGTCCAAAATGATCCATGAAAGTCATATGGGAATTAAAAGTCCATTTGTCCTTGTGCAAACTCAAACCCTAATTTTCAGTCATCAGTGCTTGAGGAGGTGTCTTGAGCTGATCAACCCTTGTGCAGTCTTGAACCAAAGGAGATCTTGTGAGATATTACTTGAGAAATGAGAGGGAAATTTTTGGGGTACAACGGCTGCCCTTGTTCAATCTCCTTAAACCTGAAGAGTTAGATTGGCGGATCCACCATTCGTGACTTGAAGGTGAAAGATGATTGAACATTAGAGTGCCCAGAAATTTGCACTTGAAGATGGATTGTGAATGGGCCTGTAGATGCCATTTGGAGGAAAGTTTGTAAACACTGAAAGAAGTATCACCATAAATATTTGGTTGATTTATACTAAAACTTGATTTTCTACCTGTGGGAAAAAGAGGTTAGTTAAATGCAAATGTATGCATGATGTTCACAAGATGAATGGGATCATGCTAAATGCATTTTGTATGTATATGCTATGATGTATGAATGTGGGATGCATGTTTGTCCAGGAAAATAAATCCCTGACTACTGCTGAGGAGTTCCTGGAAAGTTGAATCCCGGATTGCTGTTAGGGATGAAGAATATACATATCATCAAACTTTGTTGAAAAGATGCTTTCGTTGGGGAATATCTCTTGAATGCCAGCTGTTATCTGGTCGGATCCAGGCTTCACAATTTGCTGAGGATGAGGAAGTCGACTGCTATCTGGTCGGATCTAGGCTTCACAGTAACTTACTGGGGAAGGATAAATTAATTGTTATCTGGTCGGATCCAGGCTTTGCAGAAAATTTCTTGGGGAGAGTGAAGTTAGGTTGTTATTTGGTTAGATTATCAGATTTACCACAAATTGCAGGGGATAAGGAAGTTAACTATTATCTGGTCGAATTCCAGGCTTTGTAGTAACTTGCTAGAAAGGATGAAGTTGAACTGATATTTGGTCGGGTCCAGGCTTCATAGTAACTTGAAGTGATAATTATTATCTGATCGGGTCCAGGCTTCATAGATTTTGAAAAGTTATACTATTATCTAGTCGGGTCCAGGCTCCATAGTGTCTTGGTGGGGATTGTAGCTAATTGTTATCTAGTAGGGTCTAGGCTTTACAATAATTTGCTGGGGATAAGGAAGTTAACTGTTATCTGGTCGGATTCCAGGCTTCGCAGTAACTGGCTAGAAAGGATGAAGTTATACTGATATCTGGTCGGGTCCAGGCTTCGCAGTAACTTGCTAGAAAGGATGAAGTTATACTGATATCTGGTCGGGTCCAGGCTTTACAAATTTTAAGGTGGATGAAGTTAATTGTTATCTGGTCGGGTCCAGGCTGCACAATAAATTTGTTTGAAAAGATAGAGTTGAACTGATATCTGGTCGGGTCCAGGCTTTACAGTAACTCGTTTGGAGAACTTAGTTGTTATCTGGTCGAATTCCTGGTTTCACAACGAACTTCTGAGGGGAATTTCTATCTGGTCGAACCCATGCTTCAAAATAACTTAATTGAAAAGATGAAGTTGAAAAACTGATATCTGGTCGGATCCAGGCTTCACAGTAACTTGTTGGGGTAGAGGCAAACTCTACTCGAGAAAAAAAGTTAAACCTTAGTCTGGTCGAGTCCAGGTTCTTCTATATCTTTGGAGAATTAAAATATTATCTGGTCGGGTCCAGGTTTCATAGTATTCTAAAAGTAGTATTATTTTCTGGTCGGGTCCATGCTTCATAGTATCTGAAAGGCTTTCACTATCATCTGGTCGGGTCCAGGTTCTATAGTGACTTGAGAAGTTGACTATTATCTGGTCGGGTCCAGGCTCCATAATAACTTGAAAAATTGTACTAATATCTGGTCGGGTCCAGGCTTCATAGTATCTTTTGGAGATAGTAAAGGTTTTGTTGACGACTTCACTGGGGATTAGGGGTTGTGGCCCTATGATTTGTAATAGTCTGAAAGGAAAACTTAAGCTGGAGAGGATAAACTCAGCTAGGGAAGACAAGCTCAGCTGGGGAGGATAGACTCTATTTAGGGATAACAACCTCAGTTGGGGAGGATATACTCAGCTGGGGAAAATAGACTATGCTGGGGAAATTTGAACTCGGTTGGGGAGTTATGCTATCTCGTTTTCTGTTGGGGAAATAAACCCTATTGATAAGTTTTTTGATGAAATTCTGTTGAGGTGAGTTCTTTGAGGAAGAGATCTATAAGGCCTCTTCTTGTAGGATCAACTTAGTTGGGGAGAAAAATGCCAAGAGATTGGGACTCTGGCTGGAGATTAGCATGTGCAAATAAATTTTGTGGGTAACTCTATTGAGGATTGGTTTATTGTAGCCGTCTTATGGGGATAATGCTATTGAAATAACTCTGTGGGGATATTCCATATATATTAAAGAGATGCTTGTTACTTCTTAGTAGGACACATGTACCAAATAGTTTTAATTATGTTCATATGCATATGTTCGTTCAATTTTAGTCATTGGACAAGTTTGCATTCAAATAAAAAAACAAAAATTTTGCACTTCAAAGTATATTTGTATTGATATTTTGCCCATGAATAGGCGTTTTTATACAAAGAGAAACAAAGATTGAAAACAAAAACAAATAGCCATGTAGAAATGATCTCATTGCACTCCAACTCCACTATTGCCCCAATGTCTTCGAATTCCTCTTGTCGTTGATAAAAGTTGATTGGATTGATCTTGGACCATTTGAACTCGGACCTTGATGATAAAGTTGACTGTGGTGATTTCATGGGATATAGTCATACCCTTTCAATCCTTAACTTTTGCCTGGACCGCCCTTTCGGGTTTTCAGCCCACCAGGATACCCATTTTTGCCCAAGTCGCCCTTTCGGGTTTTCAACTTGTCGGGTGTATAATCTTTTGCATATATCCCTAATTTTTGCCCAAACCTTTTGGTTTGTCGGGATGCCCTTATTTTTCCTAGGTGTGTTAACCTAGCAGGTCTCTTATGCGTAGAATTTTTTTAACTATGTCCGCGTTTATAGGATGTGGGAAGTCTTCACCATCCATGGTAGTCAACATCATGGCACCGCCAGAGAACACTCTCTTGACAACAAATGTCCCTTCGTAGGTGGGAGTCCATTTGCCTGTGGGGTCGCCTTGTGGCAGAATGATGCGCTTTATCACCAAGTCACCAGCTTGATATACTCGAGGATTGATCTTTTTGTTGAAAGCCTTGATCATACGCTTTTGGTACGTCTGACCATGACAAACAACAGCCAATTGTTTTTCATCGATTAAGTTCAATTGATCCAATCTCATCCAAATCCACTCGTCTTCGCTTAAGCCTTCCTCATTCATAATCCTTAGTGAGGGAATCTGAACCTCTACTGGCAAAATAGATTCCATGCCATAGACCAAAGAAAAGGGAGTTGCCCTAGTTGATGTCCTAGCTGAAGTACGGTAGCCATGTAGAGAAAACTATAACATCTCATGCCAGTCCTTATAGGTTACTACCATCTTTTGCATAATCTTCTTGATGTTTTTGTTGGCCGCTTCGACTGCGCCATTCATTTTAGGTCTATATGGAGAATAATTGTGATGCTTGGTCTTAAAATGAGTGCAAAGCTCAGTAATCATATCATTGTTGAGGTTAGTCCCATTGTCGGTGATGATCCTTTCGGGGATATCATAACGGAAGATGAGGTTGTGTTTAATGAATCTGGCTACCACATTCTTTGTGACTGAGGAAAAAGAGGCAGCTTTGACCCATTTGGTGAAATAGTCGATAGCGACAAGAATGAAACGATGTCTGTTGGAAGCGGTGGGCTTGATCTCCCCAATCATGTCAATGCCCCACATTACAAATGGCCACGGAGCTGTCATGACGTTCAAAGGGATGAGAGGCACATGGACCTTGTCAGCATAGATTTGACATTTATGACATGTTCTTGAATGTTGATGGCAATTAGTCTCCATTGTTGACCAATAGTAGCCAGCTCTCAAGATTTTCTTGGCCATAGTATGTCCTCCTGAGTGAGTGCCAAAGAGACCATCGTGCATGTCTTCCATGATTTCATATGCCTCATTCTTATCCACACATCGGAGTAGAGTAGAGTCATGGTTGCATTTATACAATATTCTGTTACTTAGGAAGAATTTGGCTGCAAATCTTCGTAACAACTTTCTGTCATTGATGGATGCTCCCTCAGGATACTCTTGCGTTTCAAGATATATCTTTTCCTCATGGTACCAAGGCTTTTCCGTATCAGTGTCAATCTCACAGCAGTGTGCAAGTTCGTCGAATCTTTCAATCGTAATCATAGGAGCTTTGTTTTTCCATTTGACCTTGAACATTGAAGACACGGTTGCCAAGACGTCGGCTAACTGATTTTCTTCCCTAGGGAAGTGCTCAAAGGTGATCTCTTTGAAGCAAGGAATCAAGGATAGCACAAGTTCCTTGTAAGGGATGAGATTAGGGTGCTTAGTGTCCCAATCTCCTTTTACTTGGCTAATTACTAGAGCGGAATCCCCAAACACATTCAAATGCTTGATCCCCAAATCAATGGCACCTTTCAGACCCAAAATGCACGTTTCGTATTCGACCATGTTGTTCGTGCAATCGAATAAAAGTCTAGCAGTGAAAGGAGTGTGGCAACCTTCTGGGGAGATGATCACAACACCAATTTCGTTACCTAAGGCGTTGGAAGCCCCATAGAAGATCATAGTCCATCAGGATCCTTATTCAGGTCCGTCATACGGTCCAGGTTTCGCACAGTCGGTTACTAGCATGATGTTCTCATCTGGGAAGTCAAAGTTCATTGAATGATAATCATCAACAGCTTGATGGGCCAGATGATCTTCTGGTATGCTTCCTTTGATGTCCTTTTGTGTCGTGTATTGAATGTCGTACTCAGTCACAATAATTTGCCACCTAGCTATCCGCCCGGAAAGGGCAGGTTTCTTGAAGATGTACTTGATTGGGTCCATCTTAGAAATCAACAGAGTGGTATGAGTCAACATATATTGTCTTAGCCGGCGAGCAGCCCATGCCAGAGTGCAGCAAGTTTTCTCGTGCAGTGAATATGTGGTTTCACAGTCAGTAAACTTTTTGCTCAGGTAATGAATAGCATGCTCTTTTCAGCCAGACTCGTCATGTTGGCCCAAAACACACCCCATAGAGTTCTCTAGTACTGTCAAGTACATGATCAAGGGTCTTCCTTCAACTGGAGGCATGAGAATATGAGGTTCTTGCATATATTCTTTGATTTTGTCAAAGGCAGCTTGGCATTCATTATTCCATCTGACTACCTGATCTTTCTTCAAGAGTTTGAAGATTGTCTCACAAGTAGCAGTTAAGTGAGATATGAAACAGGCGATGTAATTGAGACGACCCAAGAATCCTGTAACTTCCTTTTTAGAGTGGGGGACTGGAATTTCTTGGATTTCCTTGACCTTGGCAGGATCAACTTTAATGCCTTTATTGTTGGCAACAAAACCTAGAAGCTTTCTAGATCGTACTCCAAATGTGCACTTGTTAGGGTCTAACCTCAACTTGTACTTTTTCAACCTTTTGAATAGCTTGTACAGGTGATCGAGATGTTCCTCTTCAATTTGTGATCTAGCAATCATATCATCCACATATACCTCTATTTCATGATGAATCATGTCATGAAACAAAGCTACCATAGCTCTTTGATATGTTGCCCTTGCATTTTTTAATCCGAATGGCATGACCTTGTAGAAAAAGGCGCCCCATTGCGTAATGAAAGTAATCTTCTCCATGGCTTCGGGAACCATCCTTATCTGATTATAGCCAGAGAAACCGTCCATGAAAGAGAAGACTTTATACTGAGCACTATTATCGACCAAGACTTCAATGTGCGGTAGAGGGAAGTCATCCTTGGGGTGTGCCCTATTCAGATGCCTATAGTCTACGCACATGTGAACTTTTCCGTCTTTCTTTGGTACTGGAACGACATTTGCAACCCATTGGGGATAAAATGTCACATCTAGGAACCCTGCTTCGAATTGTTTCATCACTTCAGCTTTTATCTTTTCAGACATATCTGGCCTCATGCGACGAACCTTTTGTTTGACAGGAGGAAAGTCTTCTTTTGTCGGCAGAAGATGAACTATGATGTCGTTATCCAACCCTGGTATATCTTCATATGACCAAGCAAATACTTCCACATACTCATGCAAAATCTGAACCAACCCGCTCTTGACACTGCTTTCCAAGTTAACGTCGATCTTGATTTCCTTCTTGTCTGCCTCAGTACCCAGATTGATGACTTCAACTGACTCTTCATGCGGCTGAATAGCTTTTTCCTCTTGTAGTATAATTCTAGCTAGTTCTCCCGGTATATCACAATCTTCCTCGCCTTCGTCTTCGACTTGGTTAATTGGACATTCAAAATCATAGTCGGCAATAATAGAGTCATTGGCAATAGGATCTAGAGTGGATGAGGACCTGCAAGAGTGTGTGTGTGTGTGTGTGTGTGTGTGTGTGTGTGTGTGTGTGTGTGTGCATGTAAGATACGTGGCTATTTTTGAAAAATGTATTTTAAAGAAAGATAATGAACATAAAGATTTGAATGCAAAAGATTCCAATGATTTGTATTGAATGATCATATAATTAGATGAACATAAATAAAACCCTTGACAAATGGACCAAAGTGCCTCGGGCCAGGCACATGGCTTAAAAGTCATTGTTGAATATTATAAACAAAATGTTCTTGAATTGAAAAGAAAAGAAATAACAAGTAGATTACTCCTCAATGAAGGAGATGGGCATGAAGTCATTTGCATGCCAATTCTCCAGCTCCGTCGTAGTAGGATACACCCAATCTTCAAATGCAGTTTCTTCATCAGAATCACCTACGACGTTGACTTCATTGACACCCTTGTCATGCTTCGGTATAGGCGCGGTGATTACATTCGGAGTTGGAGGAGGATCAAATTCAACAGTCTTATTATCGATCAAATCCTGGATTTTGTTCTTCAAGGCCCATCATTGGTCAGTCTCGTGCTCAGGGCTACTTGAGTGGTAAGCACATTTAGTGTTCGGATTATACTTTGGTGAAGAGGTATCAGGGTTGGCAGGAGGATCGCGTAATGTCACTAAATTAGCCTTGAGAAAGTGTTGTAAGGCTTGAGATAATGACATGCCTAACCTCGTAAATTGTCTTCTTGGAGTTTCAAACTGTTGATGATTTGTAGATGGTCTTTGAGTAGGAGTTGGATTGGAGATTCTGATAGTGTTAACAGACGGATGATCATTCTTCTTGGTACGGGCCCTTGCCCCGTACACAACATTGATTTCCTTCTTTGCAGCAAAAGGTTTCTTGACAGGATTTGAAGTGGAGGCAGATGCCATGGGAATCTTCCCGCTTTTGATATCGCTTTCAACTCTTTCACCAGTTAAGATTAACTCGGTGAATCCGGAAGAAGAGCAGCCAACCAGTAGATTAAAGAATGGACCAAATAAAGTGCCCATAAACATATCGATGTGCTTCTTATCATTCAAATGTGGTTAAACCCTACTGGCCAGGTCTCTCCACTTTTGTGCATATTCTTTAAATCCCTCATTCTTTCCCATGGTCATATCTTGCAACTAAACTCTTGTTTGCGCCAAGTCGGCGTTATACTGGTACTGATAGTAGAATACAGTAGCTAAGTCTTCCCAAGTATTGATGCGGGAACCATCCAACTGGTAGAACCACTCTAACTGTGTTTCAGTCAAGCTCCCAGAGCTTCTTATCAGCGGTGTGCGGCTGTATCTTGCGCACATAAGATCTCAGGTGGAGTTTTGGACAAGAGACTCCATTGTATTTTGCAAAGACGAGTATTTTGAATTTGTGGGGAATAACAACCCCAGATATCAAACCCAAATCATCAAAATTTAAACCGGGGACGGCTTGGATCTCAACGACCTTTAATCTGTCTTCTAACTGCTTATACTTGACATTGGCAGGTGGATACTGCTCGTCAAAATAATCATCATCAGACGCTTGATCATTAATACAGTCAGCCTGGGTACTCTTAACCTCACCAATCTGATTCTCGTCTTCTTCAGATGAATCTTCCACTACCGGGATCTGACGAACCGACTCTTTGAACCTTCTGCCCATGTTGACCAGGGCTCTCTTCTTAGGTTTCTTCTTAACTTACAACAATGCTATCATATCTTGTTGCCCCTTGGCTAGGGCCAGTAGGGTCTCTTGGAATTGAGAGTTTTGTGCCTGAAGATCCTTCACAGTTTTCTCTAGATCCATCTTGCTGAAATAAACGGCAGAAAGATAAGGAAACCTATTGTATGAAAATTTGTCATGTTATGATGCATGGAATGTATATGCAAATGATTTCAAGGATTAACGAGATTAAAATTTGTTTAGACAAAATAAATTAACAAACGTCAATTTTCATTAATTAGTTCAAAATGACTACAACATGCCTCTTGGGCTTACAAACTAAATCTCTAAGATAAAGAGACTGAGCGCATCCTCTTCGGTGCAAGGTAGGCGTTAACACTTTGCTCCTTATACATCTGCTTTATAAGCTTTAAGACTCTCTTCTCACTAGCGTAGAATTGAGCTTCGAAGGTATCTCGTTCCTCCTTTAGCTGAATCTAACCTTTTTGCAAGTCTTCAAGAGATGCAGGCATGTCAGGATGGAATACAGTGTATGGGATATCTCCTTCAATCATAGGCTCCATGATAACTGGTAAGATGGAGGGATAAGGCATCACAAGTTTCTGAGCACGAGCTCGTACCCACCTAAAGTAAGGCTCAAGGGGAATGTAATTCTTGTGTCCCAGCGTCTTGCTATCTACTTTGCTTACCATCCTCTGAGCTCGTATAAACCTTTGGAGGTAGCTTTGATCGTCGCTCTCGTAGTTGAATACCACTCCTTGGATGAGCATTTCATGAGGACCATCCCTTCGGGCATATCCAAACTGGTGTAAGGCTAAGCAAGGGTTGTAAGTGATACCTCCTTTAATGCCAAGCAAAGAGAAATTAGGTAATTCCCCACAATGGTCGATGATAGTAACGTTCTCCAAGGATCGAGAACACCAATGGATATCTGAATGTATGAGCGTCATCAACCTATGGGACCACCTCAAACCTTGCTCATTCTTCAACACAGATCAGGGAAGATGCGAAATAAACCATCTAGCCAAAAGAGGAGTGCAACACATGTGGGATCCTCTCTTCCTCATAGTGCGAGTGTGGAGAGAATGTAGGATATCTCCCAACAAAGTAGGCACCGGATTGTGAGATATGAAGATTTTGATAGCATTTACATCTATGAGTTGGTCAGGGTTTGGAAACAAAACCATCCCATATATGAGAAGGGCCAAGATTTCTTCAAAAGCTTGCAAGTCCAAAGAGTTCCAACAATCTTGAGCTTTCTCAAACAAGAATTTGGCTAAGAAACCTTTGACACCACTCCTTGTTTCCCAATTAGTTGTGATATCAAATTGTTGCAAGTGTAGTGCTCGGACAATCTCTTCAGATCTTGGATCTCTTTCCATACCATTGAAAGGTAGTTGATTGAGAATAGGAATCCTCAAGAGTTGAGATAATTCCTCCATAGTAGGCACAAGTTGATAATCGGGAAAGGTGAAGCAATGGTGTAGAGGATCAAAGAACTGGAACAACACCTTCATCATATCTTCATTTGTGCTAGAGGTAACCAAGTTTAGGAGGCAACCATGTCTTCCTGTGAATGAAGAGTTCTCAGGGACCCTTGATGGTAGCTCTTTGAGTTGATAAGGAATTATTACGAGATTGACTTGAATGGTTTTCCTGCGAATAGAAGCTATGTCCTACAAAACAGAACAAAGATAAATCCCAAAAATCCTTGAAATGGTTAGTGAAAATGAGTATGATGTTATGATGTTTATGATGTTATGTACAAGTAAGCATATACACACAAGACAAACAAGTCCTTAGGTTTAGGCTTGCATGGAGCCTTATAGGTAAGTACCCTCTTGAAGTTTAGTTGGCTCAAACTTGTCCTAGAAATAGTAACCGGGTTCTAAGGGACCTCAATATCACTAATCTTTCTTGTTGGGCATGGTCTCAGCGCGAGCCTCTTTAATGGAGACCGAAATATTTCAAGAAGTCTGATCTCAATGAGTGTAGTATCGAGTATCAACCAACTTCAAACTGCACCAAAGTCGATTATCTCACTACTTCCTAATGGCCAAAGTTGGTCAAGTAAAGGTTCTAAAGTCAGTTAGTGCTTCATGACACCACACATAGGCCTTGTATTCTCCTTGACTATTCAAGGGCTACCGGTACCCACAAATGTGTCACACTAACATAGCTATTTCTTAGACCATGTCGGTATACCCTGAACAGTTTCCACAATGTATTGCTACTTACCTATAAGGGATCCTAAATCCGGGTAGAGGATTAGAACAAGCCCAAACAAGAGACCAAAATGTAAAGCAAACAAATCAAACAATGAAAGCAAGTAAAGGTTATCTAGCCCTAAGGTAACCCCACTTTTAAGTTTTCCCCAGCAGAGTCGCCAGTTCTGTGATACGGTGGGAGAACTGACTAGGTTGTTTTGCGTTTTAACGTAAATGTTGCGGTTAGCAAGAGTCGCCATCGACTTTTCTTTTATCCAAAAGGAAGGGCTGAAAAGAACAGGAAAGACCTTTGAGATTATTTCTTAAGTTCGGGGGTAGATTATGAAAAGGGAAATTATTAGCACCCTTTTCATCCATAGTTATCTATGGGCTCTTAGTTGCTTGCTAGATCACTTGCTTTTGTTTGAAAATATTCTTTGTGTGGTTTTTGAAAGTATTTTGAAAAGGCGCCATCGTTTAGGCAAACTTTATAATAGTTCTTGTTCGTAAGAACGTATACGAAGTGTTGAGATTTTGAAAATATTTCATGTTTGGAAAGGTTTTGAAAGTGTTTTGAAAGTGTTTTTGAAAGTGTTATGAAAGTGTTGGTGTTTATTTTGAAAATAAGCAAGGATATTTGATTTGAAAATGAGCAAGCAACTAGGAACAATCTACCTACTCAAGAGTCTTAGTTCATTTCTTCATTTCCTTTGGTATTGCTATCTTACCATTGATTTGGTAAGAATCCTTATCTTTGGATGTAGAGGGACGGGCGCGGGTCATCGTATAGCCATGATAGCAATGTTGTAAGATGTCTTTAGCATTTTTTCTTTGAAAGACAACATTGATAGCGTCATCCAAGGACTATGATCTTGTATTTTTTATTGCTTTTTGCTAAGATATCCCACATGCATAACATGGTCATTTTTGTAAGGCAACAAAGTGGAATTACCCTAAGGGTGCAAGTGTGCAAATGTGTTTGATTTACATGCATTATTTTGTCTTGAATTAGGGTTTGCTATTTGTTGATTTTAATCTTTCCATACAAACCCTAATTTACTAGCATTTATATAAAGCGAGAAATTGCGGAAAGTAAAAATACTAAGCTATTACATCATTAGGGGAGGGGTATACAAATTTAAAAATGGGGATTTTGCAAGAAAATTAAACCTAGTTATCTATTACAACCATATTGAATATTGTACAAAATTGAAAAGAAAATAATGCAAGAATGTAAATGGAAAAACAAATGATTTTGTTTGGATTTTTATGAAAGGGTTTTAACCTCATTAAAGAAAATGATTAGTTAAAAATAAACAAGATTAAATTTAAACTAATTAAGAAAGGAATTAAGTAAAAAATGATTTTTAGGGTTTTTTTTATGAAAAGGTTTTAAATTAATAAAAATGAAATGAAAATTAATTAATTAAAATAAAATAATATAATAAATAAACCTAAGTCTAAATATTTATTAATTAAAAAAGAAATTAATTTTTTTTAAGAAAATGTTTTTTATCTTTTTGTTTTATAAAGAAAAATAAAAATATATAAGTGTAAATAATAAATAAAAATATTTTTATATTTTTTAATAATAAAATAATAATAATAATAATAATAATAATAATAATAATAATAATAATAATAATAATAATAGTAATAAAAAAAATCATAAAAAAAATAAAACTTAATAAGAAAATGAAAAAAAATGAAATAATAAAATTTGGGTCAGGCTGTATAAGTAAACATGGGGGGTTAGAAAAAAGTAAAAAAGATGGAAGGCCCAAAGGGGGAGGCCCAGGCGCTGCTTGCTGAAACAAAAAGAGTGAAATTGTGAAAAATGAACAAAAGATAGCGCGCTGGGTGTTGAACCCATAACCTTTCATACATACGTGCGCTACCTTTGCCATTGGGATGGCTGTACATCCATTAACTTAACTGAAATAATAAATACATAATACAAAACAAGTTTCAGAAATGAACTTCATCTTCAACCTCCAACCACGGATCCTGTAACTTCACCATTTCTCAACAAAAATGAAATATGCAAACATAGAAGTTGCTCTATTTTTCCATACGAATCCAACCATATAAATATCATAAGCTATAAATCAAAGATGAATGATAATTTTTTAAAGTACCAAATTTTGACCTAAATATTTCAGAAAGTTTAAACTCAAAGTTCTCCTAGCTCAATCAAAATAAATGAAATCTATGGACACGTATAGTTTCAGGGCAATAATGTCTACATTTTATCTTCACAAATACAAGCCTAACAATGCCTAAATAATGAGATGAAAATTCAGAAAATGTACCTCAAAAGTGGAAATCGTGAAATGAGTTTGAGCTTGATTCAAGGTGCTGCAATGATTAGGTTAGCTTCCTTGAGTCTCTCTAGGAAGCTAATGCAATGCTTAGCTTGAGTTGAGAGTGGCTGAAATGGCCTGGAGAAGTCAAGTTACATACCCCTATTTTTGAGCTTGGACAATGGTGAAAATGGTGTTACAGTTTAACAACAGGGAATGGGATGAGTTATATTTGAAGTAAGGAAGCTTTTGAGATGATTTGGAGAGAAAATGCACGAGTGGTTTGAGAGATGAGAGTTCAAGGTCAGAACTTGCAAAATAATGGAGTTCTTGGGCAATTTATGGTTTGAGGGAGTTTAAGAGTATTTCAGGGTGTTAATGCTCGTGTCTTAGCTCACAAATAGTGTCTCTATTTATAAGCAACAAGTTTGGAGAGTTATTGTTGATCAGAATTCAAAATCACAAGTTTAAGCATAACATGTGATTTTTTGAGAAATCCAAGTTTCAATGCCTTGTGTACTTTCTAAGAAAGAGTGGTTATGCTTTAAACACACTTTCTTATAACTTTGTAGATGGAGTGTGATCAGAGGGAACAAGTTAGAGGCTCAAGAATTAACTTTGTGCATAAAGCTTGCTTTTCAAGAATGGCATTCTTCACTTTCTTCCCAAAATGGCAATATGAATTGGATAAAGCTTAAATCACTTGGATAATAGCTCAAAAGTTTGTGTAATCCATTAATGATAGATATATACACGAGTTTAAGGCCTGCAAAGCAAATATTATGCAGCCTAGCATGGAAATTGCATTATGTGTTCATCAAGAAATGACTTGTAATTCAAGAATGAATCTCTAACTTCTTATCTTCGATTCTCCTTGCTTAAACATGATCTCAATGAGTTCTTTGACATTTTGGAAAGACTGTAACATCCTATACAACCTATATGTTGGACATTTTTGAAGATTCATCTTGGAACTAGGTGAAACATTTCCATGAAGTTAGGTCAAAATCCTGCCTAAACTAGGGTAAAATTTCACTAAGTTTCCTAGTTTCGTGAACATGTATTCACAAAATCATAACTTGAGATCCATAAATTTATAGGAGAAGTTGTTTATACAATGTTTTAGATCTCATTCAGATCTACAACTTTCATGTTGGAAGTTTCCTTTGAATCATCTTGCATCATGGTGGAAATTTGGCTCAAAGTTGTAAAAAAATATGAATTTTCCAATACTTAGAAAAATTTCTAAGTTTAGAAATTTTGACTTTTCAAAATGAAATCTTGACTTTTTGATTTCTTGATGAACATTTTCATATTTTTACATGTCTCGATGAATTGTGATCTTTGATACTTGATTTTGATCAAAACGTCAAAGTTTGACTTTTAAGTGTACAATTGACTTTTCATCAGTTGAGTGAAAATCAACTGTCAATCAATTGAACTTGAGTGATATTTTGAGTCATTCCATTAGGTAAAAATTAAACATTTGAATCCTTGAGATTGTAACTCAAACCATCAAGTCATTTGCCAGGTCAAAAATAAAAAAATGCACCTTCTTAGTCAAAACCCTAATTTTGACCATTTTGCCCTTTTGATGATCTGATCAAATGTTTTGAGGAATTATGGTCCAAACTTGATCAAATGATAAATATGAGTTCATGATGTTGATATGGATAAGAAATTATGAAGTTTGACTGTAAATTGACCACAGTTGACTTTTCCCGCAATATAGTTGATTTTAGGTCAACTGATCAATTGATTGAGCAAATATGTGATCCAAGACTGGAAACTTGACATGAGAAATCTTGGGGGTCCAAAATGATCCATGAAAGTCATATGGGAATTAAAAGTCCATTTTTCCTTGTGCAAACTCAAACCCTAATTTTCAGTCATCAGTGCTTGAGGAGGTGTCTTGAGCTGATCAATCCTTGTGCAGTCTTGAACCAAAGGAGATCTTGTGAGATATTACTTGAGAAATGAGAGGGAAAATTTTGGGGTACAACAAGTTAGATCATGAAGACCCTTACACCTATCTCACAAAATTCTATGAGATAGCGGGTGTTATAGGAGCTCAGGAGGAGGATGAAGAACAAATGTTTAAAAGATTATTTCCATATTCGTTGATCAGTAAAGTTAAGGATTGGTATCTTGACCAACCTAATCAACTCATGACGGATTGGAATAGACTTAAAGAAATTTTTTTTGAAAGTTTTTTCCCACAATCACATTTCTTGAAAGCCAAAACGGCTATATCGGTGTTCTCTAAAGGTGGAGTCGAGTCATTGAATGAAGCTTGGTAAAGGTACAATCTATGTTGAGAAAATGTCCAAGTCATGGTTTTGATGACATTACCCAAATTCATATTTTTCAAAATGGACTACAACCGCAACCAAAGCTTTTGTTAGATGCTACATAGGGAGGATCACTTATGGAAAAGACAACGGAAGAGACGGTTGAAATTACTGAAAGAATGGCAAGGAACGACCACCAAGTCTAACATGATCGAAGTATGGTTCAAAAGCGAGAGGAGGCAAGTAATTCAAGATCAAATGAAGCTCTTTTAGCCCAAAAAAAACTGTTCGCTCAACAAGTGGAAGAATTAACAATGCAAATGGAAAAGATCCCTCAACAACTAAGAGAAATGCAAGAAAGACCTAGAAATCAAATACAACAAATTGCTTGTTGTGAGTTATGCAAGGGTGATCATCAAATCAGATTTTGTCCTCCGGTTGAAGAAGAATATAATTACATGGGAAATCAAGATCAAGGATACCAACAAAGGCAACCATATGAAAATAACCAAGGTTATCATCAAAGAAATAACCAAGGTTATCAACAAGGGTGGAGACAAGACGCCAACAATCAAAATAGACAAAGTCTTTATCAAAACACAAATAAAAATTCACAACCTTAAGCTAGTAGCTCAAACTTACAAGACACTCTTTCTCAACTCATGAAAGCATCTATGGAAAATCAAAAGAATAATGAAGCGGCTATCAAAAACTTGGAGACTCAAGTGGGGCAACTAGCCAAGCAGTTGGCCGATCAAAATGCCGGATCATCATTTTCGGCAAATACTCAATCTAATCCTAAGGATCATAGCAAGGAAATATTAACTAGGAGTGGTAGAGTATCCGGAAATGGAATTGGTGAAAAAATTGAAATTGAGGAAGTTGTAGAAGAAAAAGAGCTTAAAGAAGAGATTGTAGTAGAAAATAATCATGAGGAGGAGTTAGTTGAAAAGGAGAAGTTGAAAAGGAGAAGTTGAAAAGGAGAAGTTGAAAAGAAACAAGAAGGAGAAAGTTTCTACTTTACCAATTCAATATTTACCATATCCTCATGCTCCTTCCAAGAAGGATAATGCTAGGGACTATGCTAGATTCATGGATATCTTTAAGAAATTGCAAATAAACATTCCATTTTCCGAAGCTATGGAACAAATGCCAAAGTATGAAAAGTTCATGAAAGATATTCTTACAAAAAAATAGAAGATCAATGGATCAAGAAGTTATCATGGTTGATGCAATTTGTAGTGCTATCATTCAACGAACTCTACCGAAGAAGGAAAGTGATTCGAGAAGGGTTACTTTACCGGTTACCATTGGTGATATTTACATCGGTAAAGGATTGACCGATTTGGGTTCTTGTATTAATTTGATTCCTTTGTCTATTGTGAAAATATTACAGAACATCGAGATGAAGTCAACAAAGATGACACTTTAACTAGCCGACAAATCCATCACCCGTCCTTATGGTGTAACTCAAGATTTGCTAGTGAAAGTGGATAAATTTTTCTTCCCGGTTGATTTTTTTGTGATTGATATGGAGGAAGACCATGATTCACCTTTGATTCTTGGTTGACCATTCATGAAGACCGCAAGAATGATGATCGGCATTGATGATGGTTTGACGAAGGTCCGAGTTCGAGATGAAGAAGTAAGTTTTAATATCTTTGAAGCTATGAAACATTTTAATGATAGGGGAGCTTGTTTTAAAGTTGATGTTATTGAAGAAGCTATTTGGGATATTTCTAGTGAAGTTCATCTTTCAACACCTCTTAAGAGAACATTGAATAATATTATTCAAGTTCTTGATGTTCATATAGAAAAGGAGTTGGAAGAATGTGTGAAGGAACTTGAAAATTTAGAAGAAGTTCAATCTTGGGAGAAAGAAGTTGAAATTTTGAAGAAAGAAGCTAAAGAAGAAGAGTCCAAAATTGAATTGAAGATGTTGTCGTCTCACTTAAAGTATGCGTTTCTTGATGATGGTGGTAACAAACCGGTAATCATTAGTAGTGATTTATCGGAGAAGGAGGAGCATTGTTTAGTTCAAGTTATAAAAGAAAATCAAAGTGTAATAGGTTGGGTTTTAGTGGATTTAAAAGGCATAAGCCCGACTTATTGTATGCACTAGATTTTTATGGAAGAGAATTTCAAAACCATAGCTCAACCTCAACGACGCTTGAATCCGACAATGAAAGAGGTTGTGAGAAAGGAAGTTGTGAATCTATTGGATGCTAGGATGATTTATCCTATTTATGATAGTACTTGGGTGAGTCTGGAGCATGTGGTTCCAAAAAAAGGTGGAATGATCGTGATAAGAAATGAAAAGAATGAATTGATTCCGACAAGAACCGTAACCGGATGGCGAATGTGTATCGATTACCGGAGGCTTAATCAGACAACTAGGAAAGATCACTTTCCTCTTCCTTTAATGGATCAAATGCTAGAAAGGTTATCGGGCCAAGAGTTCTATTATTTTTTGGATGGTTATTCCGGGTATAACCAAATTTCGGTAAATCCGAAAGATCATGAGGAAATGGCTTTCACTTGTCCGTTTGGAGTTTTTGCATATAGGAGGATGCCCTTTGGTTTATGCAATGCACCAACAACTTTTCAAAGGTGTATGCAAGCGATATTTTCGGATCTTATTGAGAAGACTATGGAAGTTTTCATGGACGACTTTTCCGTTTTCGGGGCATGTTTTGATCTTTGTTTAAAAAATTTGGATACCATGTTGAAAAGATGTATGGAATCCAACTTAGTGCTTAATTGGAAGAAATGTAAATTCATGGTTACCGAGGGCATTGTTCTTGGTCACAAAGTTTCATCCAAGGGGCTCGAAGTTGACAAGGCAAAAGTGGAGGTTATAGAGAAACTGCCACCACCTTTGAACGTGAAAGGAATCCGAAGCTTTTTGGGTCATGCGGGCTTTTACCGAAGATTTATTAAAGACTTCTGAAAAATTGCAAGACCATTGAGCAACTTTCTCAACAAAGATAAGTATTCTATTTTCGATGATGCTTGTTTGATAACTTTTAACAATTTGAAACAAACTTTGACAATCACACCTGTTGCACCCCAAAATTTTCCCTCCCATATTCTTCAAGAAATTGCCAAGCCAAGTCACAAAATTCCCCAAGGGTGGCACAATCCAACTGCCTCCTAAACAATCAAAATTAGGGTTTTGAGTCTGATCAAGAAAAGGAAGTGTTCAAAGGCTCAATCAAGTCTCATATGCTTACAAACATGGTCAAGCATCCTCATATCAAGTTTCAAGGCATTCAGCTCAAGATTACACAGTCAAAACCCTAAATTGCACTACAGTCAACTGTAGGGGCAAAATGGTCATTTGACAGTCAAAAGTTCAAATTTTTGGTCAACATATCATTTTGAAGCCACAAACATCATTTGATCAATGCTTGATCATGATTCTCAAAATTTGGCTCAGAAATCATCAAAGATGCAAAAGTTGCTATATTTGGACAGCTGAAAAAGTCAACTGAAATTGACCAGAGCATAACTTTCACATGGATTATCAGAAAAATCCCATCCAAAGCTCATTTTGAAGAGAAAGACATTTCCTACAACTCATCTTCATACTTTAAGTCCAAGAAATGCTCTCACAAAAAGTTATCAATTTCAACATTATAGGTCATTTTCAAAAGTCAACAAAAAGGGACTTTAAGTCAAAGGCCATAACTTGAGATTGGAAACTCAAAATGACATGGGACCAAAGGCATTGGTTAAAGGACTCAAAGACCTTTCCAAAATGTCCAAGAACATGAGAAAATCTTAAAAATTGAGCAAGTTATGCATTGGAGAAGTTGGGAAATTTTTGTGAAATGGCAAAAGTCAACTATCCTTGAAACTTCAATTTTTGACAAAAGGGCCCACTTTCTTCCACTTGATTCAGCCTTGTCATGCCACACACGTGTCCCATGATTAATTTCAAGACCAAATATTGATTTTTCTATTTTATTTAATTTTTGATAATTTAATTCATTTTAAATCTTTAAAAATTCAAATAAAATTCAAAAGTCAATGAAATAGTGTCATTTGAATTGGGATAGCTTCCATATATCATGTGCCAGCTCACAAACTCATGCTAGGGTTAGATTATACACCAAGTCTTGGTTTTGCTTAAAAAAGGGAAAAGTTTGTTAATGGTAAAAGACCAAAGACCAATTCTCTCATGGGCATGGATAAAGGCCAACTAATGACCTAATTCTCTTCCCTCATAAGTGCTAAGTCAAACCCTAACCACAACAGACACTAAATGCTGCGCCCAAACACCATTGCCAACTTGGAAAAATTCTCCATAAAACTCAAAACTGAAATCAGTGTTCTAGGTGGATTCAAGTCTTAATTCCTTTTCCAAAAGCTTCCTTGTGGTCTCCTGAATAGATTCCAACCCCTAACACCAACTCAAACGCAAGGAATTGGTAACAAGACCTTCGACTGTACAGCAAAAAACTCATAAACGCATATCATGTTCTAGGCACTTTTTATGCAATTTAATTGTTGATTCTTGTTCCTCATTTGATTTCAAAGCTAACTGACATGATTAATTTCGTTTTTATGCCATATATGTGATTTCACCATGATCAATCTTTAGGGTTTTCCAAGCTTGAATTTAGGGCTTCTGAAACCAAGCAAAATTAGCCCACGAAACCATGACCATTCAAATCGGCAAGCTTGGACGAAGAAGAATGAATGTCCGCGCTCAGTTTATAGAGCCCTGAGGCTTAATCGCTATTTTTCCAAAATGCCCCTAAAACCACGCTTAAGAAACCGTTGCTTATGTTGTTTGTTTTTTTAGGGTGGTGGAGACGATGAAGCGTGGCAACATGTGATACGTTGTTTTTGAATTTCGCGCGCTTCAGTCACTAACGCATTGTTTGCTTTCATTATATTTGTTGTTTATTTAATTAACGAATGTGTGATAGTGGTGCAGCGGTATAGGTGTTAACTGGTAACCCTCATGACCTGGGTTCAAGTCCCAGGTCTTGCATAATTTCAATATTATTTTTCCAAACGTCTTCCTGTGCAATTTCAAAGGTGGAGCGCATGGTACACCACAATCATCAAGACGTCCACGTGCCTAAGAGGATCAATCAGAAAGCCATGTTCAGAGGTGTACCATAAGCCTCAGTCAAAGGTCCCATACGTGGCCTAGGAAAGTCAACAAATTCCAAAATCAATTGGGCTAGATTGCTGGGCCACACCTCCACTTTAGGGCCTGAAACCCCTGGTTTGCTTTCTCTATATTTTTCTTGTTTTATTTTTAATTCTTATTTTATTTTCTTTATTTGTTTAAACTAATTACTATTTCTTTACAAATTATAAAATACACAAAAATCAGAAAAAGAGAACAATATAATATTTATTTTATTTTAGTTATTTTCATAAATAAATTGTATGTAAATTAACTTAGTATTAATTTAGGTTACAACTTTAATTCTTTCTTCCATAAAAAAATCCAAAAATATAGCATTAGGTTAATGACTTTTTATTCCTTTTAATTTTCCTTTTTTTTTGCCATAATATTAGTGATTTATTTATTTTCATAATTAAACTTGTAAACTAATTAGGGTTGCATTTAGGTTAAATTTTAATACTTTCATAATAAACTTAAAAATAATTAGAACTAGGTTTAACATTTCATTTTGGTTTTTAATTAATTCTTTTTTTAAATCTCAAAAAACACAAAAAATACTAAAAAACATTTTCTTTTAATTCTTAATTTTAATTCCTTATTAATAATATTTCGCAAAAGGGTCCAACGCCCATGTTCGTAATTTATTTTCGCGCATTTATTTTATGTCGTTTATTATAATTATGTAATTCTCCCAAAGCGTTGTAACAATTATACTTTTCGCACTTTTATTTAATTTCTTTATTTTCTTGTCAAATCGGGTCCGGTTTAATTTTGGCGATGTGGACCCGCGCCATTTGTAATAGTCTTAGATTTACTTTTCCTCGCAAATATTAACTGTTAACAAAAGCATGAAAGAATGTATGGACTTAAAATAAAATCAAGCGTAGAACACCAATGAACATGACAAGACAAATATCAATGAAAACGATACACGAATCGCACACACCACCCCTAGGGTACGCCTCACTGTTGCCTCGAAAGGTGATCGTCGAGTAGAGGATGTCTTAGTAAGTCCTCATGATCCGGGAACCTGGCATGAGGGTAGCTTCTAAGGTGTCTTCCCATTGCTCCGGTGATCACCATGTCCCTACAAACTCGAATTGACCCGAACACCTCCAATGGTGGTGCTACCTACCTCTCAATGGTGGGATGACACTACTTTAAAGGACATTTACACAGACGAATTCCTTAGGGTAGGTAGGTTCTCAAGGATACTTGCTCTAATTTCAAACAAAATATACTTTTCACACCAACACACTTTTCAAAAGCTTTCAAAACAAATTTTTCAAACACTCTGACGTACGAGTCGAACTGAAATTTTTTCAAAGAAACTTTTTAACCCACAATTGAAAAGCAAGCAAACATTTTTGAAAACACATTGAGCAAGTATCTAAGAGCCCATGGATAACCATGGATAGAAAGGGTGCTAACACCTTCCCTTTCTATAATCTACCTCCCGAACCGAGAGCAATCTCTTTAAGGAATTTTTCTGTGCTTTTGTCCTTTCCATTTGGAGAAAATAAAAGATGGTGGCGACTCTTGCTTCCGCGACATTTCGCGAACCAGCGTTAAACAGTCAGTTCCAGATCCACCGATCACAACACCCATAATCATAGCACCAAATTGGAAAATGGATTTTGAATTAATGTATGATACTAGCGATTATGCCATTGGTGCGGTTCTTGGTCAAAGAAGAGGAATTTTTTTTCATGTTATACACCATGCTAGCAAAGTTCTTAATGAAGCACAAATTAACTATGCAACAACTGAAAAACAATTGTTAGCTATAGTGTATGCATTGGAAAAATTTAGATCCTACCTCATTGGGTCAAAGTTTGTAATCTATACCGACCATGCGGTGATATAATATTTGCTTACCAAGCTTGATTCAAAACAAAGGCTTATTCGATGGATCCTTTTGTTGCAAGAATTTGATCTTGAAATTTGCAATAAGAAAGGATCCAAAAACTTGGTAGCTGATCATTTGTCCCGTTTGGTCAATATAGAGGTCACAATTAATGAAAAAGAAATAGAGGAATCATTCCCTGATGAACAACTAATGATGGTTCAAGAAATACCTTGGTTCGCAAATTTGGAAAATTTCAAAGCTACAGGTGTCATTCCGGAAGATTTCAATGCTCAACAAAAGAAAAAGTTTCTTAGAGATGCAAAGTATTTTATGTGGGATGAACCCTATTTGTTCAAATTAGGGGTGCATAATTTGTTGAGGAGATGTGTGACCAAGGAAGAAGCGAAAAGCATCTTGTGGCATTGTCATAATTCCCCTTATGGTGGACATTTTAATGGTGACCGAACAACAACAAAGGTTTTATAGTCTGGGTTTTATTGGCCATCAGTGTTTAAAGATTTTTTTGAACATCCAAAAAGTTGTGACAGTTGCCAAAGAACGGGAGGAGTAACAAAAAGACATGAAATGCCTCTTCAAAACATGCTTGAAGTGGAGGTGTTTGATTGTTGGGGAATAGACTTTGTTGGCCCATTTCCTTCTTCATTTTATAATGAATACATATTGGTAGCCGTGGATTATGTGTCAAAGTGGGTTGAGGCAATAGCATCTCCAAAAGCAGATGCCAAGACTGTGATTAAATTCTTAAAGAAAAACATTTTCACGCGTTTTGTTACTCCGAGTGATTTGATAAGTGATGGAGGTTCACATTTTTGTAATTATCAATTGAAGAGAGTTTTGGAGCATTATGGAGTTAAGCACAAGGTTTCTACACCGTATCATCCTCAAACCAATGGCCAAGCCGAAGTGTCAAATTAGGAAATAAAAATAATTCTTGAGAAAACCATTTCTTCGTCAAGAAAAGATTGGTATTTAAAGTTGGACGAAGCTCTTTGGCCATATCGTACGACATTCAAAGCTCCAATGGGTCTTACTCTGTTTCAAATGGTTTACAGGAAATCATGCCATCTTTCGATGGAACTTGAACATAAGGCTTTTTGGGCATTGAAGTTTTTGAATTTTGATCAAGATCAAGCTGGCTCGAAGAGGAAATAAGATTTACTTGAATTGGATGAGTTAAGATTGCAAGCTTATGAATATTCTAGGATTTACAAAGGCAAAGTCAAGAAGTATCATGATAAGAAAATCAGTCTAAATCATTTTGAAGTTGGTCAATTGGTTTTATTGTTCAATTCTCGGGTGATGTTGTTTCTGAGCAAATTAAAGTCAAAATGGTCGGGGCCTTTCTTGGTAAAATAAGTCAAGCATTATGGAGCAATTGTGTTAGAAGATCCAATCTCCAAGTAAGTTTGGACTGTGAATGGCCAGAGGTTGAAAGTATACCTTGGAGGAGAGGTAATTCGCGAAACAATTATGATCCGTCTCGGTGATTTATGAAATCACCGTAGACCATTGAGCTTGAAACAATATTAAACAAAGCGCTTGTTAGGAGGCACCCTAACACTGTAAGTATTTTGTTTTATGTGTGTTATTTTCATCAATTTGCTGCAGAACAGACTTGTGGAACAAATTCTGCAACAGAATTTTGTGTTCAGTTTCTGCCTAGCATCGCCGGGCAGTGGAAGTTATTGTTGGGCGACGCTGATTTTTCAGCATACTTATGTTGTGTGTTTCATTTCACTTTTTTTATTGGGTCAAAAAGGCCCACGAGTTAACATTGTGTTACAACACAATTCTAACCTAAATTTTGGCCATTTCCTCCATTTATTTCCTATTCCCCAAATTATTCTCCAATCATTCACCTTGCACCATCATTCCACACTCCAAGATTCTAAGGTAAACTTTTCTCCTCTTTTCTTTGTGATTAGGAAGGGGTAGATTTTATCATTGTTGAGAAAAACTAGGTTAAGAACTTTTGATTTGATGAATATGATAATGATGTATGTGGTTAGAAATTGTTAACAATTATGATTCACCATGAGAATGCCTGGAAATTGCATGAAATTGGTCTTAGAACATGAGAGATGGTTGTGAAAATCTACATAATTTTTGCAAAACTCGCAGGCTGTCGCCCGATGACATGATGCATCACTCGGCGAGGCAAGTCAGTAGAAACACCCTTGTTTTATTCATGTGAAATCTGCAGAACTTTTCAAAACTTCACAGGTTGTCGCCTGACGACAGGATGCATCGCCCGGTGATGCAAGGAAATAGAAACACCTTTGATTTTTCATGCAAATTCTGAAAATTGTTTCATTTTGATCTTTGACAAGAAGATGCTTTGTTGTTTTGTGTTGGTTTCATGTCTTGCAGATGGGTCACAAAAAAAGCTTTCCTCTTGAAAACTGTGAGGGAGATCGAATGCAATAGCTCGAGCCAATCGCACAGCTTTGATGAGTGCGGGTTTGTAAGCACGGTTGCTGAAGCAAGATTCAACATGCTTGTGGGAAGACATTTTGTTTCTGAGAAGAAGTTTACTATTGATACTCATGGACTGTATAAGAAGCATATGCAGATTTTTCTGAGGAAAAAATGGGATGTGCTTATCGATCCAGTTGACAAGATTAACTATGACTTGGTAAGAGAATTTTATGCTAATGCTCTTTTGGCTGAGGGGGAGCAGTTTCTTTTCAAAACTACATAAGAGGGAAAGCTTTTCAATTTGACAAGAACTCGATTAACAACTTCTTGGGGAACCCTCTCCATTTGGGTGTGCATGAAATTGATGATTTCAGTAGAGAGTTAGGAAAGTTGAGGAATCATGACTCTATCGCCAATTCTATTTTGCTTGAGGGGAGAAGTCTGGAGTTAAATGCAGCAGGCATTCCTTTTAGATACAATCTGGAAGATATAACACCTGAAGCTCCAACTGTGCTCCTGCTAATTCTGAACCACGTCAAACCAAAACTTCACAGGTTGACCATTCCCATTAATATTGCTTTACTTGTGCAGTGTATCCTGGAGGACCGATCGGTGGATGTGGCTGGAATTATTTTAAAAGAAATAAGGCAATTTATTGAGAGCACAAAGTCTAAAGAGGTAAATTCTCGTGTACCCCTTCCTTTCCCATGTCTAATAACAACTTTGTGCCTAGTAAAAGGAATTTTGATGCCTGAGGTAGTAAATGAAAAAGTAAGGGGAATTATAGATGATGACTATCTTGGCCTTTATTGTCTGGGAAAATTGTCCATGAAAAGGAGGAAGAAGAATGTTGTGGGTGAGTCATCTAGTTCTCGAGAAGCAGTTGAGGGTCTTTATTATACTAATTGGGACCCTATTATGAAGGAGACCTACAATTACACTTGGGACATATTGGAAGCTCATCGAAGGTCCGAAACCTTCCTTCATGGCTCCACTGCAAAACTTTTTCTGCATTAGTCAAACCCTCAGGAGACAGTTGCTTTTCCTACCCAAGCCGAGTATAATGCTTTCTGCAATTGGCTTGTGGACACGCGCCCTTTATTTTCGGAGGGGGAAGCACATGTTGGAGCACATGATGGTGATGATGGTGATGATGGTGATGATGGTGATAACGGCGGTGAAAATATGGAGTTTTGATGGTTTGGCGACAAAGTGAAGAAGTTTTAATTTTCAATTTTTTTATGTTTTCCAGTTTATGCTAGTGTGTTTAAATTTTTAATTATTGAAACAATTGGTTGTGTTTTGAGTTTGTGTTTTGAAAATAAAAAAAATCATGGTTGTAATTTGGGACTTTCCTTTTTTTTAGTGGGTAGTGGTACCCCTTTTTGTTTATAACTTATTTTGATTAAAGTTTGATAGATTATGGCTCTTGGTAGTATTATATTATGATATGAGCATTAGATATTGTGTTTTGTTTGTTTGTATAAAAAGGGTTGAAGTTAAGTGCTCAAGGAGCAAGTTAATTCTTTGGGACTCGATCGATCTTGTGATTTGGGTGGTGATGATACAAATCTCAAAGAAATGCATAAATAAGTATTATTTTATCATTTTGTAGAATGTTAGCATAATAATGAAAATAATGCTTTAAGCAAAGAGATAGTTATGTATTGTTATGTAAATAGGTGTGCATGTTTGAATCATTAGGACATAACCACAAATGTGAGAGACTTTTCATTGTTCACCAAATTGTTAAAGTTTTAGTAATTGTTATTTTAGCTCAAATGATTCATGTTAAATCTTGTTGTTGAGAAGAAATCTTGGAAACTTCGAAGTGATCAAGGCATTGTTTCTCTATTATGAGAGTTACCACCATTTCCAAAAGGGCTTCATCTAACCTTGTGAGTTTGTAAATCTTTGTGAACCCTTTTGAGCTTTATATAATTTTTTTGGGAATGAATCTATCATAAAGCTAACAAATTTCTAAGTATACCACTTAATATTGTGTTGATGCTTAGAGAAGACCCAGGAAAAGTCAATGATGATTCATACAAAAAAACTTTCTTGTTTATAAACACTTTACCCAGTTTTTAAAATAGCCTTGTTTGAAGAGCATTCATAAAAAAAAAAGAGAAATAAATGTTTAAAGTTGGGGAGGTTGGTTATAAAGGAAGAAAGAATTGGTGGCACAATGCATCCTTTAAGAAATGCTTAACAAAAAAGAAAAAAGAAGAAAAGAAGCATTAATAAAAAATAAAAATAAAAAGAGAAGGGTGCATTGTGATAAAGAGAAATCAAAAGTTGAGTTAGAAAGAAGGATGAAGCAAGAATGAATTCTTTGAATATGTGAAATGGTCTTCATGATCTTTACCCATTTTTGTTTCAATGGCCTTATGTGATCGGTGGAAATAGAACTGACTGTTTTTTGAGCTGGTTCGCGAAATGTCGCGGTAAGCAAGAGTCACCACCGTCTTTTATGTTCTCCAACATGGAAAGGACAAAAGCACATCAAAATACCTTTTCGAGATGTTTCTCGGTTCGGGAGGTAGATTTATAGAAAGGGAAGGTGTTAGCACCCTTTCTATCAGTGGTTATCCACGGGCTCTTAGGTACTTGCTCTTATGTTTTCAAAAGATGTTTGCTTTTCAAGTGTGTGTGGGTTTTGAAAAAGTTTCGTTTGAAAAATTTCTAAGTAACTCTTGTATCTGTCCTCAAGAGTGTATGAAAAATTTGTTTGAAAACTTTTAGAAAGTGCGAGTGCGAAAAGTTGGTTTTGTTTGTTTTGAAAAGAGCAAGTACCCATGAGAATCTACCTACTCTAAGGAATTAGGCTGTGTAAGAGTCCTTTAAACAGTACTATCCCACCATTGAGAGGTAGGTAGCACCGTCGTTAGAGGTATTCGAGTCAATTCGATTAAGGGACAGTGTGGTCACCAAAGCAATAGTAGGATACCTTAGAAGTAACCCTAATGTCCAAGATCCTTTTTCATCCGAGGCAACCGTTTCGAGGCAACTGGATCTTTAGACGGGAGGGCGACCTCTAAAACACCCTATACTTGACGACCACCTTCGACAAGTGTGTGTCAGGTTTCATGTTTCATGTTTATTATCTTTGAACATGCATCATTGTGAGCTACGAGTTGATTTTATTTTTCATACAGTCTTGCAGGCATAATTAACAGTTAAGAGTGCGGAAAATAAAGTGCGGAAAAGTAAATCTACGCTATTACAAGGCGCGGGTCTATACATCACCAAAAACAAAAACCCGTTTTGAAATAAAGTGCGGAAAGTAAAAGAAAGCGGTAAACCTAATTACTATTACATCCTTGGAAACAGATACATAAATAATCAAAATAAGAATAATGCGCGAAAAGAAATAGAATCGGGACGTCCTTAGGGTTTTGACCCTTTTTGAGAAAATGTGAGTTTTTTTGTCCTTTGCATTTAATTAAATATTAACCCTAAACTAATTAATTAATTAATTAAAAAGAAAAAATGTTTTTTTTATGTTTTTTAATGTTTAATGAAAATAAAAAGAAAAGGAATTAAAATTGAGAGTTAGTGAAACCTAATTCTAAGTTTATTTTATTTATTGTAAAAAAGTTAAAGTTAACCTAATTTAACTAATTTAATTAATTTACTTTTTATTTACAAAAGTAATAATTAATAAATTAGAATAATGATAATAAGAAATTGAAAATCGTCAAACCCTAATTCTACATGATTTTTATTTATTGAAAAAAAGGTTAAAATTAAACCTACATTAAACTAATTTATTTGTTAGTATTTATTTACAAAATAAGTTAATAAATAAGAATAATAATAATTAATGAATGTATTTACATTTTTTATTCTCTGAATTTTATTAAAAAATATTAATTTGTTAGTTAATAATATTAATAATTAGTAATTAAAAGAAAACAAAATAAAAATAAGAAGAAAAGAAGTAATTAACCAGGGGGGTTTGATGACCCAAAGGGAGGTTTACTTTGCAGATTTTAGGCCCAATAACACAAAGCCCTTGTTGACTTTCTGGATTGGCTATGCACGCTTTGATTGGAGAACATGGTGGTCAACCATCCCTGGCCTTTGGATTGAGCTTCATGGCCACTTGGCAAGCTTGGAGGTGAGATACATGGTGAAACGCACTGGGCATCCTGCATAGAATCATGTTATGAAAATAGAAATAAATATTGGGGTGGACCTGGGAATCGAACCCAGGTCCCAACAATTGCCAGACACGTCCCTTTCCACTGAGCCAGTTGAGCGTTTTTGTTATTATAGTGGCAATTAAATATGTTATATAGAAACACCGTCCATGCTGGAAATCAACAAAAAACGCGCGCTATGTTTGAATTATCCAGTCACATGTTGCCAGAACGTCATCTTCTTCGTTGGCCTGTAAGAAAAACAAACAAATAGCGGGGGTTTTAAACCCCCATAAACTGCAAAATGCAAAAATAGCGATTAGGCGTACAGTATATATAAAAAGGGCGCGAGCATGGTGTTGAATTCGTCTGGCCTTGACGAATTCAACCATAGGTCTAAGAAGGTCCAATTTTTCCTTAATAGCAAACCCCTAATTTTGAAGCTTGGAAACCCTAGCATTCTCCAATGGCAATTTTCGTTTTAGGGCACCATAGTCAAATTCAATCACACTAATAGCTTCGTATGAGTCCTATAAACACAACACAATCAATAAAAGATGTTAAAAATGCATGAATCGATGATTATGATTTTGAAAAAAAGTGGTAAACCGTATGACTGTGTAGAACGATTCTTTGAGTGTTAGAGCTCGTTCTTGATTGCAATAGGTTCCTGAGTGTGCTAGCAACGTGATTGAATCAAGAAAAGGCTTTGAATTATGCTGGAAGGTTGATTTCAGTTTTCAACTTTTTCTTGATTTTTTGGAATTTGGTTATGGGGTTTCACAGCAGCTTGCACGTCCATGACATTAGGGTTAGGCTCAGCATATATAGTAGAATGATTTTAGGGTACAAACTAGGTCAAAGATCCATGGAATTATGTTTTCAATCTTTGATTTCCAATCAAATCTTTTTGCATATTTTGATTGAGAAAACTTGCTAAAATTGGATGATTTTGTCTCCTTGATTGACAAACGAAATTTCCAGCTTGCCCTGAGTATATTTGCTCCACAAAAGATTTGAAAAACATATCTTTTGAATTTTCCTACAATTAAATCAACTAAATGAATTATTAATCAATTAAAAATCCAAATAATTAATAAAAATAAGAAAATAATTCAATTTAAGTTAAATGGGTCGTGCATAGGCCTTGGACAAAGTTTCAAGAAGGAATTTGAGGCCCATTAGCAAAAACAAGGTGTTTTAGGCAAAGTTGACTTTTGCAAATTCCCAAAAATTTCCCAACTTCTCCAATGCATATCTTGCTCAATTTTGATCATATGAACATGTTCTTGGGAATTTTGGAAAGTTCTTGAAGTCCTCTAACCAATGCCTTCGGTCCCATGTCATTTTGATTTACCAATCTCAAGTTATGGTCTTTGACTTAAAGTGCCTTTTTGTTAACTTTTGAAATTGATCTATAATGTAGAAATTGATAACTTTTTGTGAGAGCATTTCTTGGACTTGGAATATGAAGATGAGTTGTAGTAAATGTCATCCCCTTCAAAATGAGCATTGGATGGGATTTTTCTGATGAACCATGAAAAAGTTATGCATTGGTCAATTTACAGTTGACTTTTCAACTGTCCAAAAATAGAAACTTTTGGCATCTTGATGATTTTTGAGCCATGCTTGTGGAATCATGATCAAGAATTGATCAAATGATGATTGTGGCTTCAAAATGAGATGTTGACCAAATTTTTTGACTTTTGACTGTAAAATGACCATTTTGCCCCTGCAGTTGATTGTGAAGCAAACAAGACTTTTGACTGTGCAATTTGATGCTGTGAGTCTTGAAACTTGACATGTGGATGCTTGACAATGTATATGGGAATATGGGACTTGATTGGACCAATGAAAACCTCAACTTCCTTGCAAGAACCAAAACCCTAATTTTGACTGCCTTAGGAGGAAATTGGACTGTGCAACCTTTGAGAAATCTTGAAGTATTTGAAGATTGATCTTGACAAATCTTAAAGAATATGGGAAGGAAAATTTTGGGGTACAACAGTTGCCCCTATTCAATCTTCTTAGACCTGAGGATGTAGATTGGCTTGCGTGCCTTTCGTGATCCGAAGGTGGAAGATGATTGAACACTAGAGTGCCCAGAAATTTGCACTCACATAATAAAGTATCAGCAGTGTGATGGCGGAAATGGGCTTACAGATGCCATTTTGGAAAGATGGTGGATAGGAGGATTGGCTTATAGATGCCATCTGGAGAGGTGATAGAACCTTGTCGGGAATGGGCTTATAAATGCCATTTGGAAATGTACTGGATAGTTGTGGAGATGGGCTTAAAGATACCATCTGAAGGTGTCGATCGCGTAAGAGATTCCTTAGCGAGAACTTGCGTACCTGAGAAAGAAAGATAATTGCCTGGCCTGTTACAGGGGTTGATCTTCAAACTCCTCATGCAGATATGCCCTGGCTGGATACAGGTATCAAATCTACAATTAATTTCTCACAGATATGCCCTGGCTAGATACAGGAATCGAACTCGGAACTTCAAAAGGTTGCTTAAAGACGTGCTCTGGCTGGATACAGGTATCGAATCTCTAAACTCTTCATGCAGACATGCCCTGGCTGGATACAGGAATCGAATCTACAATCAGTTACTCACAGATATGCCCGGGCTAGATACAGGTATCGAATTTGGAATTAGTCGGCTACAGATATGCCCTGGCTGGATACAGGAATCGAATCTACAATCAGTTACTCACAGATATGCCCTGGCTGGATACAGGAATCGAATCTGGAATTCTTCGTCTACAGATATGCCCTGGCTGGATACAGGAATCGAATCTCTAACCTCTTCATGCAGACATGCCCTGGCTAGATACAGGTGTCGAATCTATAATCAGTTACTCACAGATATGCCCTGGCTGGATACAGGAATCGAATCTGGAATTCTTCGTCTACAGATATGCCCTGGCTGGATACAGGAATCGAATCTCTAAACTCTTCATGCAGACATGCCCTGGTTGGATACATGAATCGAATCTACAATCAGTCACTCACAGATATGCCCTGGCTAGATACATGTATCAAATCTGGAACTTCAAACTCTTCATGCAGATATGCCCTGGCTGGATACAGGAATCGAATCTATAATCAGTTACTCACAGATATGCCCTGGCTGGATACAGGAATCGAATCTGGAATTCTTCGTCTACAGATATGCCCTTTTGAGCTTTATATAATTTTTTTGGGAATGAATCTATCATAAAGCTAACAAATTTCTAAGTATACCACTTAATATTGTGTTGATGCTTAGAGAAGACCCAGGAAAAGTCAATGATGATTCATACTAAAAAACTTTCTTGTTTATAAACACTTTACCCAATTTTTAAAATAGCCTTGTTTGAAGAGCATTCATAAAAAAAAAGGAGAAATAAATGTTTAAAGTTGGGGAGGTTGGTTATAAAGGAAGAAAGAATTGGTGGCACAATGCATCCTTTAAGAAATGCTTAACAAAAAAGAAAAAAGAAGAAAAGAAGCATTAATAAAAAATAAAAATAAAAAGAGAAGGGTGCATTGTGATAAAGAGAAATCAAAAGTTGAGTTAGAAAGAAGGATGAAGCAAGAATGAATTCTTTGAATATGTGAAATGGTCTTCATGATCTTTACCCATTTTTGTTTCAATGGCCTTATGTGATCGGTGGAAATAGAACTGACTATTTTTTGAGCTGGTTCGCGAAATGTCGCGGTAAGCAAGAGTCGCCACCGTCTTTTATGTTCTCCAACATGGAAAGGACAAAAGCACAGCAAAATTCCTTTTCGAGATGTTTCTCGGTTCGGGAGGTAGATTTATAGAAAGGGAAGGTGTTAGCACCCTTTCTATCAGTGGTTATCCACGGGCTCTTAGGTACTTGCTCTTATGTTTTCAAAAGATGTTTGCTTTTCAAGTGTGTGTGGGTTTTGAAAAAGTTTTGTTTGAAAAATTTCTAAGTATCTCTTGTATCTGTCCTCAAGAGTGTATGAAAAATTTGTTTGAAAACTTTTAGAAAGTGCGAGTGCGAAAAGTTGGTTTTGTTTGTTTTGAAAAGAGCAAGTACCCATGAGAATCTACCTACTCTAAGGAATTAGGCTGTGTAAGAGTCCTTTAAACAGTACTATCCCACCATTGAGAGGTAGGTAGCACCGTCGTTAGAGGTATTCGGGTCAATTCGATTAAGGGACAGTGTGGTCACCAAAGCAATAGTAGGATACCTTAGAAGTAACCCTAATGTCCTAGATCCTTTTTTATCCGAGGCAACCGTTTCGAGGCAACTGGATCTTTAGACAGGAGGGCGACCTCTAAAACACCCTATACTTGACGACCACCTTCGACAAGTGTGTGTCAGGTTTCATGTTTCATGTTTATTATCTTTGAACATGCATCATTGTGAGCTACGAGTTGATTTTATTTTTCATACAGTCTTGTAGGCATAATTAACAGTTAAGAGTGCGGAAAATAAAGTGCGGAAAAGTAAATCTACGCTATTACAAGGCGCGGGTCTATACATCACCAAAAACAAAAACCCGTTTTGAAATAAAGTGCGGAAAGTAAAAGAAAGCGGTAAACCTAATTACTATTACATCCTTGGAAACAGATACATAAATAATCAAAATAAGAATAATGCGCGAAAAGAAATAGAATCGGGACGTCCTTAGGGTTTTGACCCTTTTTGAGAAAATGTGAGTTTTTTTGTCCTTTGCATTTAATTAAATATTAACCCTAAACTAATTAATTAATTAATTAAAAAGAAAAAATGTTTTTTTTAATGTTTTTTAATGTTTAATGAAAATAAAAAGAAAAGGAATTAAAATTCAGAGTTAGTGAAACCTAATTCTAAGTTTATTTTATTTATTGTAAAAAAGTTAAAGTTAACCTAATTTAACTAATTTAATTAATTTACTTTTTATTTACAAAAGTAATAATTAATAAATTAGAATAATGATAATAAGAAATTGAAAATCGTCAAACCCTAATTCTACATGATTTTTATTTATTGAAAAAAAGGTTAAAATTAAACCTACATTAAACTAATTTATTTGTTAGTATTTATTTACAAAATAAGTTAATAAATAAGAATAATAATAATTAATGAATGTATTTACATTTTTTATTCTCTGAATTTTATTAAAAAATATTAATTTGTTAGTTAATAATATTAATAATTAGTAATTAAAAGAAAACAAAATAAAAATAAGAAGAAAAGAAGTAATTAACCAGGGGGGTTTGATGACCCAAAGGGAGGTTTACTTTGCAGATTTTAGGCCCAATAACACAAAGCCCTTGTTGACTTTCTGGATTGGCTATGCACGCTTTGATTGGAGAACATGGCGGTCAACCATCCCTGGCCTTTGGATTGAGCTTCATGGCCACTTGGCAAGCTTGGAGGTGAGATACATGGTGAAACGCACTGGGCATCCTGCATAGAATCATGTTATGAAAATAGAAATAAATATTGGGGTGGACCTAGGAATCGAACCCAGGTCCCAACAATTGCCAGACACGTCCCTTTCCACTGAGCCAGTTGAGCGTTTTTGTTATTATAGTGGCAATTAAATATGTTATATAGAAACACCGTCCATGCTGGAAATCAACAAAAAACGCGCGCTATGTTTGAATTATCCAGTCACATGTTGCCAAAACCTCATCTTCTTCGTTGGCCTGTAAGAAAAACAAACAAATAGCGGGGGTTTTAAACCCCCACAAACTGCAAAATGCAAAAATAGCGATTAGGCGTACAGTATATATAAAAAGGGCGCGAGCATGGTGTTGAATTCGTCTGGCCTTGACGAATTCAACCATAGGTCTAAGAAGGTCCAATTTTTCCTCAATAGCAAACCCCTAATTTTGAAGCTTGGAAACCCTAGCATTCTCCAATGGCAGTTTTCGTTTTAGGGCACCATAGTCAAATTCAATCACACTAATAGCTTCGTATGAGTCCTATAAACACAACACAATCAATAAAAGATGTTAAAAATGCATGAATCGATGATTATGATTTTGAAAAAAAGTGGTAAACCGTATGACTGTGTAGAACGATTCTTTGAGTGTTAGAGCTCGTTCTTGATTGCAATAGGTTCCTGAGTGTGCTAGCAACGTGATTGAATCAAGAAAAGGCTTTGAATTATGCTGGAAGGTTGATTTCAGTTTTCAACTTTTTCTTGATTTTTTGGAATTTGGTTATGGGGTTTCACAGCAGCTTGCACGTCCATGACATTAGGGTTAGGCTCAGCATATATAGTAGAATGATTTTAGGGTACAAACTAGGTCAAAGATCCATGGAATTATGTTTTCAATCTTTGATTTCCAATCAAATCTTTTTGCATATTTTGATTGAGAAAACTTGCTAAAATTGGATGATTTTGTCTCCTTGATTGACAAACGAAATTTCCAGCTTGCCCTGAGTATATTTGCTCCACAAAAGATTTGAAAAACATATCTTTTGAATTTTCCTACAATTAAATCAACTAAATGAATTATTAATCAATTAAAAATCCAAATAATTAATAAAAATAAGAAAATAATTCAATTTAAGTTAAATGGGTCGTGCATAGGCCTTGGACAAAGTTTCAAGAAGGAATTTGAGGCCCATTAGCAAAAACAAGGTGTTTTAGGCAAAGTTGACTTTTGCAAATTCCCAAAAATTTCCCAACTTCTCCAATGCATATCTTGCTCAATTTTGATCATATGAACATGTTCTTGGGAATTTTGGAAAGGTCTTGAAGTCCTCTAACCAATGCCTTTGGTACCATGTCATTTTGATTTACCAATCTCAAGTTATGGTCTTTGACTTAAAGTGCCTTTTTGTTAACGTTTGAAATTGATCTATAATGTAGAAATTGATAACTTTTTGTGAGAGCATTTCTTGGACTTGGAATATGCAGATGAGTTGTAGGAAATGTCATCCCCTTCAAAATGAGCATTGGATGGGATTTTTATGATGAACCATGAAAAAGTTATGCATTGGTCAATTTACAGTTGACTTTTCAACTGTCCAAAAATAGAAACTTTTGGCATCTTGATGATTTTTGAGCCATGCTTGTGGAATCATGATCAAGAATTGATCAAATGATGATTGTGGCTTCAAAATGAGATGTTGACCAAATTTTTTGACTTTTGACTGTAAAATGACCATTTTGCCCCTGCAGTTGATTGTTAAGCAAACAAGACTTTTGACTGTGCAATTTGATGCTGTGAGTCTTGAAACTTGACATGTGGATGCTTGACAATGTATATGGGCATATGGGACTTGATTGGACCAATGAAAACCTCAACTTCCTTGCAAGAACCAAAACCCTAATTTTGACTGCCTTAGGAGGAAATTGGACTGTGCACCCTTTGAGAAATCTTGAAGTATTTGAAGATTGATCTTGACAAATCTTAAAGAATATGGGAAGGAAAATTTTGGGGTACAACAGTTGCCCCTGTTCAATCTTCTTAGACCTGAGGATGTAGATTGGCTTGCGTGCCTTTCGTGATCCGAAAGTGGAAGATGATTGAACACTAGAGTGCCTAGAAATTTGCACTCACATAGTAAAGTATCAGCAGTGTGATGGCGGAAATGGGCTTACAGATGCCATTTTGGAAAGATGGTGGATAGGAGGATTGGCTTATAGATGCCATCTGGAGAGGTGACAGAACCTTGTCGGGAATGGGCTTATAAATGCCATTTGGAAATGTACTGGATAGTTGTGGAGATGGGCTTAAAGATGCCATCTGAAGGTGTCGATCGCGTAAGAGATTCCTTAGCGAGAACTTGCGTACCTGAGAAAGAAAGATAATTGCCTGGCCTGTTACAGGGGTTGATCTTTAAACTCCTCATGCAGATATGCCCTGGCTGGATACAGGTATCAAATCTACAATTAATTTCTCACAGATATGCCCTGGCTAGATACAGGAATCGAACCCGGAACTTCAAAAGGTTGCTTAAAGACGTGCTCTGGCTGGATACAGGTATCGAATCTCTAAACTCTTCATGCAGACATGCCCTGGCTGGATACAGGAATCGAATCTACAATCAGTTACTCACAGATATGCCCGGGCTAGATACAGGTATCGAATCTGGAATTAGTCGTCTACAGATATGCCCTGGCTGGATACAGGAATCGAATCTACAATCAGTTACTCACAGATATGCCCTGGCTGGATACAGGAATCGAATATGGAATTCTTCGTCTACAGATATGCCCTGGCTGGATACAGGAATCGAATCTCTAAACTCTTCATGCAGACATGCCCTGGCTAGATACAGGTGTCGAATCTACAATCAGGTACTCACAGATATGCCCTGGCTGGATACAGGAATCGAATCTGGAATTCTTCGTCTACATATATGCCCTGGCTGGATACAGGAATCGAATCTCTAAACTCTTCATTCAGACATGCCCTGGATGGATACAGGAATCGAATCTACAATCAGTCACTCACAGATATGCCCTATCTAGATACAGGTATCGAATCTGGAACTTCAAACTCTTCATGCAGATATGCCCTGGCTGGATACAGGAATCGAATCTATAATCAGTTACTCACAGATATGCCCTGGCTGGATACAGGAATCGAATCTGGAATTCTTCGTCTACAGATATGCCCTTTTGAGCTTTATATAATTTTTTTGGGAATGAATCTATCATAAAGCTAACAAATTTCTAAGTATACCACTTAATATTGTGTTGATGCTTAGAGAAGACCCAGGAAAAGTCAATGATGATTCATACTAAAAAACTTTCTTGTTTATAAACACTTTACCCAATTTTTAAAATAGCCTTGTTTGAAGAGCATTCATAAAAAAAAGGAGAAATAAATGTTTAAAGTTGGAGAGGTTGGTTATAAAGGAAGAAAGAATTGGTGGCACAATGCATCCTTTAAGAAATGCTTAACAAAAAATAAAAAAGAAGAAAAGAAGCATTAATAAAAAATAAAAATAAAAAGAGAAGGGTGCATTGTGATAAAGAGAAATCAAAAGTTGAGTTAGAAAGAAGGATGAAGCAAGAATGAATTCTTTGAATATGTGAAATGGTCTTCATGATCTTTACCCATTTTTGTTTCAATGGCCTTATGTGATCGGTGGAAATAGAACTGACTGTTTTTCGAGCTGGTTCTCGAAATGTCGCGGTAAGCAAGAGTCGCCACCGTCTTTTATGTTCTCCAACATGGAAAGGACAAAAGCACATCAAAATTCCTTTTCGAGATGTTTCTCGGTTCGGGAGGTAGATTTATAAAAAGGGAAGGTGTTAGCACCCTTTCTATCAGTGGTTATCCACGGGCTCTTAGGTACTTGCTCTTATGTTTTCAAAAGATGTTTGCTTTTCAAGTGTGTGTGGGTTTTGAAAAAGTTTCGTTTGAAAAATTTCTAAGTAACTCTTGTATCTGTCCTCAAGAGTGTATGAAAAATTTGTTTGAAAACTTTTAGAAAGTGCGAGTGCGAAAAGTTGGTTTTGTTTGTTTTGAAAAGAGCAAGTACCCATGAGAATCTACCTACTCTAAGGAATTAAGCTGTGTAAGAGTCCTTTAAACAGTACTATCCCACCATTGAGAGGTAGGTAGCACCGTCGTTAGAGGTATTTGGGTCAATTCGATTAAGGGACAGTGTGGTCACCAAAGCAATAGTAGGATACCTTAGAAGTAACCTTAATGTCCTAGATCCTTTTTTATCCGAGGCAAACGTTTCGAGGCAACTGGATCTTTAGACAAGAGGGCAACCTCTAAAACACCCTATACTTGACGACCACCTTCGACAAGTGTGTGTCAGGTTTCATGTTTCATGTTTATTATCTTTGAACATGCATCATTGTGAGCTACGAGTTGATTTTATTTTTCATACAGTCTTGCAGGCATAATTAACAGTTAAGAGTGCGAAAAATAAAGTGCGGAAAAGTAAATCTACGCTATTACAAGGCGCGGGTCTATACATCACCAAAAACAAAAACCCGTTTTGAAATAAAGTGCGGAAAGTAAAAGAAAGCGGTAAACCTAATTACTATTACATCCTTGGAAACAGATACATAAATAATCAAAATAAGAATAATGCACGAAAAGAAATAGAATCGGGACGTCCTTAGGGTTTTGACCCTTTTTGAGAAAATGTGAGTTTTTTTGTCCTTTGCATTTAATTAAATATTAACCCTAAACTAATTAATTAATTAATTAAAAAGAAAAAATGTTTTTTTAATGTTTTTTAATGTTTAATGAAAATAAAAAGAAAAGGAATTAAAATTCAGAGTTAGTGAAACCTAATTCTAAGTTTATTTTATTTATTGTAAAAAAGTTAAAGTTAACCTAATTTAACTAATTTAATTAATTTACTTTTTATTTACAAAAGTAATAATTAATAAATTAGAATAATGATAATAAGAAATTGAAAATTGTCAAACCCTAATTCTACATAATTTTTATTTATTGAAAAAAAGGTTAAAATTAAACCTACATTAAACTAATTTATTTGTTAGTATTTATTTACAAAATAAGTTAATAAATAAGAATAATAATAATTAATGAATGTATTTACATTTTTTATTCTCTGAATTTTATTAAAAAATATTAATTTGTTAGTTAATAATATTAATAATTAGTAATTAAAAGAAAACAAAATAAAAATAAGAAGAAAAGAAGTAATTAACCAGGGGGGTTTGATGACCCAAAGGGAGGTTTACTTTGCAGATTTTAGGCCCAATAACACAAAGCCCTTGTTGACTTTCTGGATTGGCTATGCACGCTTTGATTGGAGAACATGGTGGTCAACCATCCCTGGCCTTTGGATTGAGCTTCATGGCCACTTGGCAAGCTTGGAGGTGAGATACATGGTGAAACGCACTGGGCATCCTGCATAGAATCATGTTATGAAAATAGAAATAAATATTGGGGTGGACCTGGGAATCGAACCCAGGTCCCAACAATTGCCAGACACGTCCCTTTCCACTGAGCCAGTTGAGCGTTTTTGTTATTATAGTGGCAATTAAGTATGTTATATAGAAACACTGTCCATGCTGGAAATCAACAAAAAACGCGCGCTATGTTTGAATTATCCAGTCACATGTTGCCAGAACGTCATCTTCTTCGTTGGCCTGTAAGAAAAACAAACAAATAGCGGGGGTTTTAAACCCCCACAAACTGCAAAATGCAAAAATAGCGATTAGGCGTACAGTATATATAAAAAGGGCGCGAGCATGGTGTTGAATTCGTCTGGCCTTGACGAATTCAACCATAGGTCTAAGAAGGTCCAATTTTTCCTCAATAGCAAACCCCTAATTTTGAAGCTTGGAAACCCTAGCATTCTCCAATGGCAGTTTTCGTTTTAGGGCACCATAGTCAAATTCAATCACACTAATAGCTTCGTATGAGTCCTATAAACACAACACAATCAATAAAAGATGTTAAAAATGCATGAATCGATGATTATGATTTTGAAAAAAAGTGGTAAACCGTATGACTGTGTAGAACGATTCTTTGAGTGTTAGAGCTCGTTCTTGATTGCAATAGGTTCCTGAGTGTGCTAGCAACGTGATTGAATCAAGAAAAGGCTTTGAATTGTGCTGGAAGGTTGATTTCAGTTTTCAACTTTTTATTGATTTTTTGGAATTTGGTTATGGGGTTTCACAGCAGCTTGCACGTCCATGACATTAGGGTTAGGCTCAGCATATATAGTAGAATGATTTTAGGGTACAAACTAGGTCAAAGATCCATGGAATTATGTTTTCAATCTTTGATTTCCAATCAAATCTTTTTGCATATTTTGATTGAGAAAACTTGCTAAAATTGGATGATTTTGTCTCCTTGATTGACAAACGAAATTTCCAGCTTGCCCTGAGTATATTTGCTCCACAAAAGATTTGAAAAACATATCTTTTGAATTTTCCTACAATTAAATCAACTAAATGAATTATTAATCAATTAAAAATCCAAATAATTAATAAAAATAAGAAAATAATTCAATTTAAGTTAAATGGGTCGTGCATAGGCCTTGGACAAAGTTTCAAGAAGGAATTTGAGGCCCATTAGCAAAAACAAGGTGTTTTAGGCAAAGTTGACTTTTGCAAATTCCCAAAAATTTCCCAACTTCTCCAATGCATATCTTGCTCAATTTTGATCATATGAACATGTTCTTGGGCATTTTGGAAAGGTCTTGAAGTCCTATAACCAATGCCTTTGGTCCCATGTCATTTTAATTTACCAATCTCAAGTTATGGTCTTTGACTTAAAGTGCCTTTTTGTTAACTTTTGAAATTGATCTATAATGTAGAAATTGATAACTTTTTGTGAGAGCATTTCTTGGACTTGGAATATTAAGATGATTTGTAGGAAATGTCATCCCCTTCAAAATGAGCATTGGATGGGATTTTTCTGATGAACCATGAAAAAGTTATGCATTGGTCAATTTACAGTTGACTTTTCAACTGTCCAAAAATAGAAACTTTTGGCATCTTGATGATTTTTGAGCCATGCTTGTGGAATCATGATCAAGAATTGATCAAATGATGATTGTGGCTTCAAAATGAGATGTTGACCAATTTTTTTGACTTTTGACTGTAAAATGACCATTTTGCCCCTGCAGTTGATTGTGAAGCAAACAAGACTTTTGACTGTGCAATTTGATGCTGTGAGTCTTGAAACTTGACATGTGGATGCTTGACAATGTATATGGGAATATGGGACTTGATTGGACCAATGAAAACCTCAACTTCCTTGCAAGAACCAAAACCCTAATTTTGACTGCCTTAGGAGGAAATTGGACTGTGCACCCTTTGAGAAATCTTGAAGTATTTGAAGATTGATCTTGACAAATCTTAAAGAATATGTGAAGGAAAATTTTGGGGTACAACAGTTGCCCCTGTTCAATCTTCTTAGACCTGAGGATGTAGATTGGCTTGCGTGCCTTTCGTGATCCGAAGGTGGAAGATGATTGAACACTAGAGTGCCCAGAAATTTGCACTCACATAGTAAAGTATCAGCAGTGTGATGGCGGAAATGGGCTTACAGATGCCATTTTGGAAAGATGGTGGATAGGAGGATTGGCTTATAGATGCCATCTAGAGAGGTGACAGAACCTTGTCGGGAATGGGCTTATAAATGCCATTTGGAAATGTACTGGATAGTTGTGGAGATGGGCTTAAAGATGCCATCTGAAGGTGTCGATCGCGTAAGAGATTCCTTAGCGAGAACTTGCGTACCTGAGAAAGAAAGATAATTGCCTAGCCTGTTACAGGGGTTGATCTTCAAACTCCTCATGCAGATATGCCCTGGCTGGATACAGGTATCAAATCTACAATTAATTTCTCACAGATATGCCCTGGCTAGATATAGGAATCGAACCCGGAACTTCAAAAGGTTGCTTAAAGACGTGCTCTGGCTGGATACATGTATCGAATCTCTAAACTCTTCATGCAGACATGCCCTGGCTGGATACAGGAATCGAATCTACAATCAGTTACTCACAGATATGCCCGGGCTAGATACAGGTATCGAATCTGGAATTAGTCGTCTACAGATATGCCCTGGCTGGATACAGGAATCGAATCTACAATCAGTTACTCACAAATATGCCCTGGCTGGATACAGGAATCGAATCTGGAATTCTTCGTCTACAGATATGCCCTGGCTGGATACAGGAATCGAATCTCTAAACTCTTCATGCAGACATGCCCTGGCTAGATACAGGTGTCGAATCTACAATCAGTTACTCACAGATATGCCCTGGCTGGATACAGGAATCGAATCTGGAATTCTTCATCTACAGATATGCCCTGGCTGGATACAGGAATCGAATCTCTAAACTCTTCATGCAGACATGCCCTGGCTGGATACAGGAATCGAATCTACAATCAGTCACTCACAGATATGTCCTGGCTAGATACAGGTATCGAATCTGGAACTTCAAACTCTTCATGCAGATATGCCCTGGCTGGATACAGGAATCGAATCTATAATCAGTTACTCACAGATATGCCCTGGCTGGATATAGGAATCGAATCTGGAATTCTTCGTCTACAGATATGCCCTGGCTGGATACAAGAATCGAATCTCTAAACTCTTCATGCAGACATGCCTTGGCTGGATACAGGAATCGAATCTACAATCAGTTACTCACAGATATACCCTGGCTAGATACAGGAATCAAATCTGGAATTCTTCGTCTACATATATGCCCTGGCTGGATACAGGAATCGATTCTCTAAACTCTTCATGCAGACATGCCCTGGCTGGATACAAGAATCGAATCTACAATCAGTTACTCACAGATATGCCCTGGCTAGATACAGGTATCGAATCTGGAACTTCAAACTCTTCATGCAGATATGCCCTGGCTGGATACAGGAATCGAATCTACAATCAGTTACTCACAGATATGCCCTGGCAGGATACAGGAATCGAATATGGAATTCTTCGTCTACAGATATTCCCTGGCTGGATACAGGAATCGAATCTCTAAACTTTTCATGCAGACATGCCCTGGCTGGATACAGGAATTGAATCTACAATCAGTTACTCACAGATATGCCCTGGCTAGATACAGGAATCGAATCTGGAACTGCGACAATTGATAGTAATCATCTTTGTATTGACTTTTTTCCTGAAAAGGCAAAACATCAGTTGTATGCAATGTCATGATGTATGAAATGCATGATGTTATGATGTTCAAAAACAGATGAGATAATGTGTTATGATGCGTATATGCATGCGTCATGGTGTATGATAATGTAATGTTTTCGTCTTGGAAAATAAATCCTTGACGAATGCCGGGAAGTTGAATCCTGGGCTGACGTTGAAGAGTAGAGTTCTTCGTTTCCGCTGGGGATGATGGTTGCAAGAATAAACCAGTAGGAGAAGATGACTCCGTTGGGGAATAAACTTGTTGGAGAGATTACTCTGCGGGGAATTACTCGGTGGGGAGAGATACTTTGCTGAGGTTTGATGATAACTCCGCTGGGGATACCATTGATAAGTTATGTTGGGGAATTAGATGAACTCCGCTGGGGAATAGGGATAACTTTGCCGAGGACGGTCTTTCCATGGTAATTAGCTGAGGATAACCCAGTTATAAGCTCTGGTGAGGAATAACCTTCTGAATAGAGTCGGGGAGAGACGTGTGTACTCTGCAGGGGGTAAGCCTCCAGAATCTACTGGGGATAAGCTTCCAGAATCTACTGGGGAGATCGATTCAACTCTCCTGGGGAAACTTTGGACTGCACTGGGAAGTGGCTCCACTGGGGTGTCTGGATTCCGCCGGAGAACAATCTTAGATCAAGACTGTCGGGGATGCTTGCCTAGGAACATCTGTATACTCCGCTGGGGAATATTGAGATCTTCTGGGGATACCCAACTTCCTTAAGGCTGACAGTAGACTAACTCTGCTTGGGGAGAGTATTACTGACTTGCTGGAGATACTGTGCCTTTTCAGGACTAATGAGAGACCAACCCTGCTCGGGGGGAGAGTATTGTTGATTCTTGTCTTACTCTGCGGGGAGTGGAGGTATCTTGGTCGCATTCTTCAGCCGAACTTACCTTGGTACCTTGGTGGACAGAGCAACTAGATTGTTTAGACAACTCATTATTGCCCCTGTTTCTGATGTCACCTGTAATTAATCCTTTGTTTCGCATGCAAGTATTTATGAGTTAACAATTAATGTCAAATGCATATATCAAAAATGAACATCGGACGTTCTTCGCAAGACAAAACAGAAAAAGGAAAAACAATTGGCAATTTGTATGGAAAAGTGAATTTGTATTGATTTTTGAATTTGCCTATAAATAGGCGTTTATGTACAAGAGGCTGACGTCCTAGTAAGAGAACGCCGCCGAACAACAGAGTTTATACATTTTGTGAAAAGAAAAACAAAACAGCTATGTGAACAGAATAATCCCACTGGGTTCCAACTCTGCTATCGCCTTTATGTCTTCAAGCGTCTCATCACTTTGTTGCTCGGTTGAAGATGAAGCTGATTGATCGATGCCGTTTGAACCTGATAGTTGATACCAGATTCCGGATGCAAGGTGATTCAATGAGACATAGTATTACGCTTTATCCCTAACTTTTTCCTGGACCTCCCTTTCGGGTTTTCAGTCCACCGGGATACCCATTTTTGCCCAAGCCGCCTTTTCAAGTTTTCGACTTGCCGGGTGTACATATTTTTTCATTTCATCCCTTATTTTTGCCCGAACCCTTTTGGTTCGCCGGGAAGCCCTTATTTTTGCCTAGGTGTGTCAACCTAGCGGGTCTTTTATTCATGCGTAGTATCTTTTTACTATGTCTGCATTGGCGGGGTGAGGAAGGTCGTCACCATCCATGGTGGTTAGAATCATAGCTCCTCCTGAGAAGATATGTTTAACCACAAATGGCCCTTCGTACGTAGGGGTCCATTTTCCCCTGGGATCACTTTGAGGAAGAATGATGCGCTTGATTACCAGGTCTCCGACTTGATACTCTTGTGGTCTGACTTTCTTGTTAAATGCCCTGATCATCCGTTTTTGGTATGTTTGACCATGACAAATAGCAGTGAGTCTCTTTTCATCGATTAGGTTTAATTGATCAAGCCGGGTCTGGATCCAGTCATCCTCGCTCAAACCTGCATCCTTCATTATCCGGAGAGAGGGTATCTGGACTTCAATAGGCAAGACTGCCTCCATGCCATAGACCAAGGAAAAGGGTGTTGCCCCTGTTGACGTCCGTGCTGAGGTACGGTACCCGTGAAGAGCAAACGGTAACATTTCGTGCCAATCTTTGTAGGTCACTGTCATCTTCTGCACAATCTTCTTAATATTCTTATTTGCCGCTTCTACAGCCCCATTCATCTTCGGCCGGTAGGGAGAAGAGTTGTGGTGCTGTATCTTGAATCGCTCGCAGAGCTCAGTGATCATTTTGTTGTTAAGATTGGTACCATTGTCCGTAATGATCCTTTCCGGGACACCGTATCGACATATCAGGTTGTGCCGAATGAACCGTGCCACGACGTTCTTGGTTACCGTAGCATAGGAAGCTGCTTCAACCCACTTTGTGAAGTAATCAATTGCTACCAGGATGAAGCGATGCCCGTTGGATGTCGTAGGTCTGATCTCTCCGATCATATCAATGCCCCACATTGCGAAAGGCCAAGGTGCTGTCAAGACGTTCAGAGGAACTGGAGGAATGTGCACCTTATCAGCATAAATCTGGCATTTATGACACGTCCGAGAATGTTGGTAACAGTCGGCTTCCATTGTGGACCAGAAATATCCTGCCCGAAGGATTTTCTTTGCCATGGTATGTCCACTGGAATGCGTTCCGAAGGTACCTTCATGTAGCTCTGCCATGATCTTTTCTGCTTCAGTCTTATCCACACAACGCAGTAAGGTCGAATCATGGTTTCGCTTGTACAGAATGCCGTTGCTGAGGAAGAACTTTTCCGCGTGTTGTACCCCAAAATTTGCCCTCCCATATTCTTCAAGATTTGGCAAAATCAAGTTTCAAGAGCCCTCAAGGATTGCACAGTCCAATTGCCTCCTAACACAGTCAAAATTAGGGTTTTGGTTCTGGCAAAGAAATTGAAGTTTTCAAGGGTCCAATCAAGTCCCACATGCCTACATACATTGTCAAGCATCCATATGTCAAGTTTCAAGACTCACAGCATCAAATTGCACAGTCAAAAACCCTAAATGCTTCACAGTCAACTGCAGGGGCAAAATGGTCATTTGACAGTCAAAAGTCAAAATTTTCGGTCAACATCTTATTCTGAAGCCACAAACATCATTTGATCAATTCTTGATCATGATTCTCTAAGCATGGCTCAAAAAGTCTCAAGATGCAAAAGTTTCTATTTTTGGACAGCTGAAAAAGTCAACTGCAAATTGACCAAGGCATAACTTCTTCATGGTTTATCAGAAAAATTCCATCCAAAGCTCATTTTGAAGATAATGACATTTCCTACAACTCATCTTCACACTTCAAGTCCAAGAAATGCTCTCACAAAAGGTTATCAATTTCAACATTATAGGTCATTTTCAAAAGTCAACAAAAAGGCTCTTTAAGTCAAAGACCATAACTTGAGATTGGTAAATCAAAATGACATGGGACCAAATACATTGGTTAGAGGACTTCAAGACCTTTCCAAAATGTCCAAGAACATGTTCATAACTTCAAAATTGAGCAAGATATGCCTTGTAGAAGTTGGGAAATTTTTGGAATTTTGAAAAGTCAACTTTGCTTCAAAAGCTTCAAAAATGCTAATGGGCCACAAATTCTTCCATGAATCATTACCCAAAGGCTATGCACGACCCATTGACCTCAAAGGGATGTATTTTCTTATTTTTGATTAATTATTTGAATTTTTAACCTTATTAATTCATTTAATTAAATTTAATTGTGAGAAAAATATTAAACAATGGTTTTAAATCTTTTTTGTGCAGCAAATATGTCCATTATGAGCTAAATATTTCGTGCATCAATCAACAAGGCCAAATCTTCCATAATTGGCATGATTTTCATGGCAAAAAGATTGGAAAAGATATGGAGAAAATCAAATATTCAAAACTTTAATTCATGGACATTGGGCTTGGTTTTTTAACCTAATTTCGTTCACTTACATATGCAAGACCTAATGGAATAAAGAGACACACGAAAGCTGCTCAGGAAACAGGGAACCAATTTGCAATTTTTGGCCAAAAATCTTGAAACTGATTTCATACCTAGAGCACAATTCAAAGCTTCAAAAGCATTCCAATACATTGCCAAGACATCCAGGAAGCATTTGCAATCAATAACAGATCCATAGACTCCAAGAATTGGTAGAACCGAATCACACTTTTCACAAACTTTTCCATAATCGTGTTTTAATTTTCATGCATTGTTCATGTATTTTATTTGTTGAATTACACTAATCGTGATGTTCTAAAACTTTTGGCATAGTTTAATTGTCCTAATGTTTCCTAAAACGAAATCTGCCATGGTTGAAGCTTAGGGTTTCAGAAACTCTAAATTAGGGTTTTCTTCATATGAAAAAATTAGACCTTCAAACTGGTACCATTGAATTCGTGACATGAAGACGAATCATTTGATGACCTCGCGCCCTTTTTATATTTGTCTATGCTCTAATCGCTATTTTTTCAGGCTTCATTTAGTGGGGGTTTAAAACCCCCGCTATTCGTTTATGTTGCAGGCATAAAAACGAAGAAGACGCATGTGTGTCATCTAATGGTTGGACAATTCAAATACTGGCGCGTGATTTTGGTTCATACCATTAACGCTTTGTTTTCCATTATAATAATTACGTTCCACTAACATTACAAAGAAACACGTTGGCTCAACTGGTGGCTGAGGTGTCCCGCAGGTACTGGGATCTGGGTTCGATTCCCAGGTCCCCTCTCATATTTCATAATTTTTTCCTTAACATGTTTCCATGCAGCGTCCATCACAAGGTCCACCATACGCATTCACATGCTAGCTTGCCACATAAGCAGGATGGTCAATCTGAAGGCTACAAAAGGATGTCTACCATGCACGCTAGTCAACCACTCCACACGCAAGCACAGAAAGTCAAACAGGCTTCTTGTTCAGTGGGCCAAATTGCTTCCAAAAAACCTCCTAAATGGGCCTGATACCCCCCATGGTTTGCATTATTTTTATTTTTATTTGATTTTCTTTTAATTCTTTTTTAGTGTTTAATTATTTCTTTTAATTCCATAAAATAACTTTTCACAATATAAAATACAGAAAAATCAAAAAATGTTTATTGTTATTAATATTAATTTCACCCTTATTTTTTTGTAAATAAACTTTAATAATTAACTTAGTTAATTTAGGTTTTAAAACTTTAATCTTTTTCTTAATAAATTAAAATATGTAGAAATTAGGTTTTTAACATTTTCATCATTTTTTTTAATAAATAATTTTTTCATCATTGTTATTATTAATTACTAATTTATTTTGTAAATAAACATGTACATTAATTATTTAGTAAATTAGGTTAAACTTTAATATTTTTCATTAATAATTAAAAACAACTTAGAATTAGGGTTTCTCTTGATTTTCAATTTTCTTTATTGTCATAAAACAAAAAAACCTAAAAAACATTTCTTTTCTTTAATTTAATAATCAATTAGCTTTTAATTCAATTTAATTCCAAAAGGGTCCAACGCCCTCGAACGTTCTATTTTTATCCTTTTCGCGCATTTATTTTCTTGTGAATATTATGTAACTGCTCAAGCCATGTAATAGTAACTAGATTTTACTTTCCGCATTTTTTATTCAAACGGGTCTTTGTAATTTGGCGATGTATAGACCCGCGCCTTGTAATAGCGTAGGATTTACTTTCCGCATTTAAATTTCCGCACTTTTAATTCTAATCGCATGAAAGAATGTATGGCCTAAATTAAAAACAAGCGTAGATCACCATGATACATGTACAAGATAAAGCATAACATGAAAATAACACACAAGTTCACACACCACTCTTATGGTATGCCTCACCTGTTGCCTTACCTTCGAAATGTGGTCGTCAAGTATGGGACGTCTTAGTGAGTCTTTATGTCCATTGATCTAGTTGCCTCGAAACAAGTTGCCTCGAAACGGTTGCCTCGTAACAGTTGCCTCGAAACGGTTGCCTCGGAATAAAAAAAAGATCAATGGCATAAGGGTAGCTTCTAAGGTGTCCTACTGTTGCTTCGGTGACCACACTGTCCCTACAAACGAATTGACCCGAACACCTCCAACGGTGGTGCTACCTATCTCTCAATGGTGGGATGGCACTACCTTAAGGACATTTACACAGCCTAATTCCTTAGGGTAGGTGGATGACTCATGGATACTTGCTCTATTCAAAAACAAATCAAAACTCTTTTCACACCGACACTTTTCAAAAAGCTTTCAAAACAATTTTTTCAAACACTCTTGAGGACTGATACAAGAGCCGATCTGAAATCTTTAAACGAAACTTTTTCAAACCCACTCACAATTGAAAAGCAAACACTTTTGAAAACACAATGAGCAAGTATCTAAGAGCCCATGGATAACCATGGATAGAAAGGGTGCTAACACCTTCCCTTTCTATAAATCTACCTCCCGAACCGAGAAACTATCTCATAAGGAATTTTGCCGTGCTTTTGTCCTGTCCATGTTGGAGAAAATAAAAGACGGTGGCGACTCTTGCTTCCGCGACATTTCGCGAAACCAGCGTTAAACAGTCAGTTCTAAATCCACCGATCATAGAACTGGCGACTCTGCTGGGGAAACTCTAAAGTGAGGTGTACCTTAGGATAGCTCATACTTATGTTTTCAATTGCCTGATTTGTGTGCTTTAATATTGTGGGCCTGTCTTAGGAGTTCTATAGATCCTAACCCGGATCTGGGGGATACCTTCTTAGAAAGTAGCAACAAGACTGTGAGGGAACTGTGCGGGGTATACCGACACGGTTGAAGCAGTTTGCTACGTTGATGTGGCACTTTGGTGAGTACCGGTAACCCTTGAGTCAAGTCAAGGAGAGTACGGGGCCGCCGCGTGGTGTCGTGAAGCATCAACTAACCTTAGGAACCTTAATTGAACCATCTTGGCCTCTTTAGGGTAGTGAGATAACTGACTTTGGTGCAGTCCGAGGTTGGTTGATACTCGATACTACACTCAGTTGAGGGTTGTTTTCTTGGAATATTTCGGTCGCCAGTTCAGTGGCTAAATCGAAACGATGAACATAGAAAACAATCCAATGATATTGAGATCCTTAGAACCCGGTTACTATATTCTAGGACAGGTCTAAACCAACGAAACTGAAAGAGGGTAGTACCTAAACTTCATGCTGGCCTAAAATCTAAGAGCTCTTTTGTGTGACTTGTGTGCCTTCATACCTGAACTACTTGCATGCTTGTTATCTGACACATGAGTTTCTTGCAGGGTTTGTTTACAGTCCTTAATTTGGGCTCATAACAGGGTTCACTTACATCACTCCATGCATAGCATAACATCATACCATTGCATACATCCTACATAAGGACTAATCCATTTCAAGGATCTCAAGGGTTTGTGATGCAGGTCATGATGAATCAGATGTCTAGCAAGGGGCAAAGGGGATTTATTTTCCTCTAGCCAAGGTTAATGATTTGAGTCAGGGGCTATGACCCACTCGATATGGTGAGCCTTGACCCTTGAAGAAGGACTCTCAGCAACATGAAGTTCCTTCCATCAAGCTATAAAATTCAAATTCTAACAATTTTCTTGTTTACCCCGCGAGATCCTTGAAAACATTGCATACATACACATCATTGCATAACAGGTACCCTGGTTACAGGTCACTTACCTCCTTCGCTGTTTATTTCAGCAATGGCTTTCCAACCAGACAACCAGGATCTCCGTACTCAAGAGACTCAGTTCAGGGAAATCTTCCTAAGCCTATCCAAGGGGCAGGAAGAATTGAGAACGCTCCTCATGGGGAACTTGGTCAAGAACAGTCCAGAGGAAGATAAGGACGAATGGCTGAAACGTCTGCAAGCTGAGGTGGATGCTATGAGAACCCAGATGCTGGGGCAGACGGCCCTTATCCAAGGCTTAGCTCGGGAGCAAGAAGAGTTGAAAGCCATGATCAACCAGCTTCAGCAAGACAGTATGAAGCAAGTAGTCAGGGTTGGGGACCAAACCGGTAATCAGCCCCCAAGAAGTCAAAGGTTTGGTTTGATGAATAGACCTCTCCAAGCTGCTACTACTTCACAGGTCCAACAACGACCTCACCAAGAACAATGGGTTGATCAGAGCAAGCCAGACAAGCCCAGGAGGCAATTCACCCAGCTCAACATGTCGTTGTTTCAAGCCTTACAACGCCTGTTGAGATTGAATATGATCACATTAAGAGACCCTCCTAAGAATCCCAACACTTCCTCTTCCAGGTATAACCCGAGTGTGAGATGTGCCTACCATTCTGACAGTCCTGGACACGACACCAATGACTGTTGGACTCTGCAGAACAAGATCCAGGACCTGGTTGATGAAGGAGCAGTGGAATTCACCCCAGATGGTCAGGTCGAGTTTTTCTACTATCCCTAGACGAGAAGACCTTTTGTTTATTGGAAGTTTCAAGTTGTATTTTTCTTTGCTTGTTCAAACATTTGTTCATGTCAAACTCTTTTACTTTATCAATGCATCGCATATGTCTGTTTTGAATCAATATATTCGCATTCGCTATATTCAAATTGTTTTCATATTTTGTGATGATCAACTCTTGATTGAAAATTCTAAGCCTCTTGAGGGAGGATGACGAAAATGATACCGTGATTTTTACAGTATGCTTTTGACAGACCCCGCTGATGAGGTACATGCATTGTTTCAATTCCTAAACACTGGAGTTATAAGGAAGATAATCCCTCGTCAACCCCTTTGAGCCAAAGAAGTAGGAGTTTTTCTTTTCGAAAATTAAAACCCTTAATCATAACCTGGGGCTGGGTAGTCTTCTCAGTTGATCCAGAGTGCACAACGAACGGCACCAAAGGAGTCTTTCCAGATCAAAAGATGGTGATGGTTCTGAATAATCATAACGACAGGCAGTCATGATCTATCAAAATAAAAAAGGGCCCAAAAAAAAAGTCAAAACCTATGAAGGAGACTTACAAAACTGGGGCATCCCGCTGACTGTAATCCTAAAAGAAACAGTTCAGGCAAAAAAATAGGGATAACGCGATCAAAAAGAAAGAAGTCCTACAAACCCTCGTCAAAAAAAAAAGAAATGACTGCCTGGTCAAAATAAACTGTCAGTATCCGAACCATCACTATATCAAAGCAAAGACTCAATAAGGTCTAACGCACGATTAGCTGAGTTTAGGTTGGAAGAACATCACGAAGAGTGGGTGGGTACAAATAAAATTTGAGCCTTTATCCTTTGTTTCTTAACCGTGAACCAGGCCACGCTATAACCCTCAAAAGTCCTAGCTGAAGCATGGGTTAGTTCGAAAGCATACTGTTACAAAGGTATCCTGACTCCTTAAGGCTTGCGGTAAAATAACGAGTTGACATCACAAAATTCACTTGTTTTACAAAAAATGCATTTTCAAAATTCAAGACAGACATAAGCTTTGCGTTTTTAATATAACATTGCTTGCATATGAATATTTGTTTGAACATCATAGAAGTTCGCACGACGAATGTCTAATGAGCGAAAGCACCTCCAATCAAGGGGCAGGGCATGATCATTGTCCATCATCTGGGGCAGTCCAGTTAAGATTCGGAGAATCTCTCAAGATGCCAAACAGCCTGGGGCAAATCTCCACCTGGATCACTTGGGGCATTGGACGATCAAACGAAGATCTTCTGGTAGCATGACAACACAACCCTACTGACAGGGGCAACTCCCTCGTCCCGAGAATATGGACATAGTCAAAAAGATACTACGCATGAACAAAAGACCCGCTAGGTTGACACACCTAGGCAAAATAAGGGATGAAATTGAAAAAAATCTGTACACCCGGCAAGTCGAAAACCTGAAAAGGCGGCTTGGGCAAAAATGGGTATCCTGGTGGACTGAAAACCCGAAAGGGCAGTCCAGGAAAAAGTTAGGGATCAAAGCGTACGACTATGTCCCGTAATCTCGTCACTTGCCTACCAGAAGAGTTGTCAAATCGGCAGTTATCAAGACCTCCACAGAAACCGAGGCAATAATGAGTTGTCTAAGCGATCTAATTGCTCTGCTATCAAGGTCCCAAGATAAGTCTGGCTGAAGAATGTAACCCAGATACCTTAATTCCCCACAGGGCGAGACAAGGTTCAACAATACTCTTCCCCGAGAAGGCACAGCATATCTCCAGTAAGTCAACGATACTCTCCCCAAGCAGAGTTATCCTATGGTCAGTCTTAAGGAGGTGGGTATCCCCATAAGATCTCAACATTCCCCAGCGGAGTACAGCTATCCCTCAACAAGCATCCCCGGCAGTCTTGATCTAAGATTGTTCCCCGGCGGAATCTAGACATCCAGCGGAGCCCTTCCCAGTACAGTCCAAAGTCTCCCCAGGAGAGTTAAATCATCTCCCCAGTAGGAAGCTTATCCCCAGTAGATTCTGGAAGCTTATCCTTTGCAGAGCATATCTCTCCCTGTCTTTATTCAGAAGGTTATTCCTCGCCAGAGCTTATAACTGGGTTATCCTCAGCTAATTGCCACGGAAAGATCGTCCTCGGCGAAGTCTTCCTATCTCCAGCAGAGTTCCTCAAATTTCCCAAACGTAACTCAACAATGGCATCCCCAACGGAGTTCTCATACAACATCTCAGCGAAGTACCTCTCTTCCCACAGAGTATTTTCCCCAGCAAGATCGCTAGAGTAATTTTCCCCGCAGAGTGATCTCTCCAAGCTTATTCCCCAACGGAGTCATCTCCTCCTACCGGTTTATTATTGCAATCATTATCCTCAGCGGAAACGAAGAATTCTCTACTCTTCAAGCATCAGCCCAGGATAAGCTCCCGGCATTCGTCAAGGATTTATTTTCCTAGACAAAAATACATTCGCAAACATCACATTTTCATACATGATATAAACATCACTCCCATTGGTTATAAACGTCATGACACCGCGCATTCCATGCACCATGACATTGCATATAACTAATGTTTTGCCTTTTTTCAGGAAAGGTCAATACAAAGATGATTACTATCAACTATTGCAATCCCAGATTCGATTCCTGTATCTAGCCAGGGCATGTCTGTGAGCGATTGATTGTGGATTCGATACCTGTATCCGGCCAGGGCATGTCTACGTTAAAAAGATTAAAGAGATAGCTTGGAAATGCTCCAGATATGGATGCCGTTCTTTTGCTTATTCAAAATTCCTTATAGATATGGTTCAAATGTGACCCAGGCATGGCGACGTTCTGATACTTATTCCAGATTTCTTCTCAGATATAACTTAGAGATGTTCCGAACACGGAGGCTGTTCTATTGTTTATTCAGAGATCACCTTTCTAGATATGGTTCAGATGTGATCCAGGCATGGCGACGTTCTGATACTTATTCCAGATTTCTTCTCAGATATAACTTAGAGATGTTCCGAACACGGAGGCTGTTCTATTGTTTATTCAGAGATCACCTTTCTAGATATGGTTCAGATGTGACCCAGGCATGGCGACATTCTGATACTTATTCCAGATTTCTTCTCAGATATAACTTAGAGATGTTCCGAACACGGAGGCTGTTCTATTGTTTATTCAGAGATCACCTTTTTAGATATGGTTCAGATGTGACCTAGGCATGGCGACGTTCTGATACTTATTCCAGATTTCTTCTCAGATATAACTTAGAGAAGCACCGGACACGGAGGCTGTTCTATTGTTTATTCAGAGATCACCTTTCTAGATATGGTTCAGATGTGACCCAGTCATGGCGACGTTCTGATACTTGTTCCAGATTTCCTTTCAGAGATGGCTTGGAAATGCTCCAGATATGGATGTTATTCTACTGCTCATTCAAATTTAAGTTTCTAAAGACAACTTAGAGATGCCCCAGACCCAGAGGCTATTCTATTGTGTAGTCCAGATTCATTCAAAAGACATTCCAGATCCGAGCCCGATTCAAATGACATTCTGTCGCTCATACAGATACAATATGGATATACCCCAGACACGGCGGTCATTCTACTGTTTATTCAGACGTCAACAACTAGATATAGACCAGATATACTCCAGGCACGGAAGCTATTCTATTTCTTATTCAGATTCAGTTATCCAACAGTCTCCAAATGGCGTCTATAAGCCCATTCCCGACAAGGTTCTGTCACATCTCCAGATGGCATCTATAAGCCCATCCCCCTATCCATCATATTTCCGAATGGCATCTGTAAGCCCATTCCCGCTATCATACTGCTGATACTCAGCTATGTGAGTGCAAATTTCTGGGCACTCTAGTGTCCAATCATCTTCCACCTTCGGATTACGAAAGGCACGCCAGCCAATCTACATCCTCAGGTCTAAGAAGATTGAACAGGGGCAATTGTTGTACTCCAAAATTTGCCCTCCCATATTCTTCAAGATTTGGCAAAATCAAGTTTCAAGAGCCCTCAAGGATTGCACAGTCCAATTGCCTCCTAACACAGTCAAAATTAGGGTTTTGGTTCTGGCAAAGAAATTGAAGTTTTCAAGGGTCCAATCAAGTCCCACATGCCTACATACATTGTCAAGCATCCATATGTCAAGTTTCAAGACTCACAGCATCAAATTGCACAGTCAAAAACCCTAAATGCTTCACAGTCAACTGTAGGGGCAAAATGGTCATTTGACAGTCAAAAGTCAAAATTTTTGGTCAACATCTTATTCTGAAGCCACAAACATCATTTGATCAATTCTTGATCATGATTCTCTAATAATGGCTCAAAAAGTCTCAAGATGCAAAAGTTTCTATTTTTGGACAGTTGAAAAAGTCAACTGCAAATTGACCAAGGCATAACTTCTTCATGGTTTATCAGAAAAATTACATCCAAAGCTCATTTTGAAGAGAATGACATTTCCTACAACTCATCTTCACACTTCAAGTCCAAGAAATTCTCTCACAAAAGGTTATCAATTTCAACATTATAGGTCATTTTCAAAAGTCAACAAAAAGGCTCTTTAAGTCAAAGACCATAACTTGAGATTGGTAAATCAAAATGACATGGGACCAAAGACATTGGTTATAGGACTTCAATACCTTTCCAAAATGTCCAAGAACATGTTCCTAACTTCAAAATTGAGCAAGATATGCCTTGTAGAAGTTGGGAAATTTTTGGGAATTTTGAAAAGTCAACTTTGCTTCAAAAGCTTCAAAAATGCTAATGGGCCACAAATTCTTCCATGAATCATTACCCAAAGGCTATGCACGACCCATTGACCTTAAAGGGATGTATTTTCTTATTTTTGATTAATTATTTGAATTTTTAACCTTATTAATTCATTTAATTAAATTTAATTGTGAGAAAAATATTAAACAATGGTTTTAAATCTTTTTTGTGCAGCAAATATGTCCATTATGAGCTAAATATTTCGTGCATCAATCAACAAGGCCAAATCTTCCATAATTGGCATGATTTTCATGGCAAAAAGATTGGAAAAGATATGGAGAAAATCAAATATTCAAAACTTTAATTCATGGACATTGGGCTTGGTTTTTTAACCTAATTTCGTTCACTTACATATGCAAGACCTAATGGAATCAAGAGACACACGAAAGCTGCTCAGAAAACAGGGAACCAATTTGCAATTTTTGGCCAAAAATCTTGAAACTGATTTCACACCTAGAGCACAATTCAAAGCTTCAAAAGCATTCCAATACATTGCCAAGACATCCAGGAAGCATTTGCAATCAAGAACAGATCCATAGACTCCAAGAATTGGTAGAACCGAATCACACTTTTCACAAACTTTTCCATAATCGTGTTTTAATTTTCATGCATTGTTCATGTATTTTATTTATTGAATTACACTAATCGTGATGTTCTAAAACTTTTGGCATAGTTTAATTGTCCTAATGTTGCCTAAAACGAAATCTGCCATGGTTGAAGCTTAGGGTTTCAGAAACTCTAAATTGGGGTTTTCTTCATATGAAAAAATTAGACCTTCAAACTGGTACCATTGAATTCGTGACATGAAGACGAATCATTTGATGACCTCGCGCCCTTTTTATATTTGTCTATGCTCTAATCGCTATTTTTTCAGGCTTCATTTAGTGGGGGTTTAAAACCCCCGCTATTCGTTTATGTTGCAGGCATAAAAACGAAGAAGACGCATGTGTGTCATCTAATGGTTGGACAATTCAAATACTGGCGCGTGATTTTGGTTCATACCATTAACGCTTTGTTTTCCATTATAATAATTACGTTCCACTAACATTACAAAGAAACACGTTGGCTCAACTGGTGGCTGAGGTGTCCCGCAGGTACTGGGACCTGGGTTCGATTCCCAGGTCCCCTCTCATATTTCATAATTTTTTCCTTAACATGTTTCCATGCAGCGTCCATCACAAGGTCCACCATACGCATTCACATGCTAGCTTGCCACATAAGCAGGATGGTCAATCTGAAGGCTACAAAAGGATGTCTACCATGCACGCTAGTCAACCACTCCACACGCAAGCACAGAAAGTCAAACAGGCTTCCAAAAAACCTCCTAAATGGGCCTGATACCCCCCATGGTTTGCATTATTTTTATTTTTATTTGATTTTCTTTTAATTCTTTTTTAGTGTTTAATTATTTCTTTTAATTCCATAAAATAACTTTTCACAATATAAAATACAGAAAAATCAAAAAATGTTTATTGTTATTAATATTAATTTCACCCTTATTTTTTTGTAAATAAACTTTAATAATTAACTTAGTTAATTTAGGTTTTAAAACTTTAATCTTTTTCTTAATAAATTAAAATATGTAGAAATTAGGTTTTTAACATTTTCATCATTTTTTTTAATAAATAATTTTCTCATCATTGTTATTTATAATTACTAATTTATTTTGTAAATAAACATGTACATTAATTATTTAGTAAATTAGGTTAAACTTTAATATTTTTCATTAATAATTAAAAACAACTTAGAATTAGAGTTTCTCTTGATTTTCAATTTTCTTTATTGTCATAAAACAAAAAAACCTAAAAAACATTTCTTTTCTTTAATTTAATAATCAATTAGCTTTTAATTCAATTTAATTCCAAAAGGGTCCAACGCCCTCGAACATTCTATTTTTATCCTTTTCGCGCATTTATTTTCTTGTGAATATTATGTAACTGCTCAAGCCATGTAATAGTAACTAGATTTTACTTTCCGCATTTTTTATTCAAACGGGTCTTTGTAATTTGGCGATGTATAGACCCGCGCCTTGTAATAGCGTAGGATTTACTTTCCGCATTTAAATTTCCGCACTTTTAATTCTAATCGCATGAAAGAATGTATGGCCTAAATTAAAAACAAGCGTAGATCACCATGATACATGTACAAGATAAAGCATAACATGAAAATAACACACAAGTTCACACACTACTCTTAGGGTACGCCTCACCTGTTGCCTTACCTTTGAAATGTGGTCGTCAAGTATGGGACGTCTTAGTGAGTCTTTATGTCCATTGATCTAGTTGCCTCGAAACAAGTTGCCTCGAAACGGTTTCCTCGGAACAGTTGCCTCGAAACGGTTGCCTCGGAATAAAAAAAAGATCAATGGCATAAGGGTAGCTTCTAAGGTGTCCTACTGTTGCTTCGGTGACCACACTGTCCCTACAAACGAATTGACCCGAACACCTCCAACGGTGGTGCTACCTATCTCTCAATGGTGGGATGGCACTACCTTAAGGACATTTACACAGCCTAATTCCTTAGGGTAGGTGGATGACTCATGGATACTTGCTCTATTAAAAAACAAATCAAAACTCTTTTCACACCGACACTTTTCAAAAAGCTTTCAAAACAATTTTTTCAAACACTCTTGAGGACTGATACAAGAGTCGATCTGAAATATTTAAACGAAACTTTTTCAAACCCACTCACAATTGAAAAGAAAACACTTTTGAAAACACAATGAGCAAGTATCTAAGAGCCCATGGATAATCATGGATAGAAAGGGTGCTAACACCTTCCCTTTCTATAAATCTACCTCCCGAACCGAGAAACTATCTCATAAGGAATTTTGATGTGCTTTTGTCCTGTCCATGTTGGAGAAAATAAAAGACGGTGGCGGCTCTTGCTTCCGCGACATTTCGCGAAACCAGAGTTAAACAGTCAGTTCTAAATCCACCGATCACACCGCGAACCTTCTCAGAAACTTTTTGTCATTAATGGATGCGCCCTCGGGGTATTCTTGAGTTTCCAAGTACCTCTTCACTTCATGATACCAAGGTTTTTCAGTTACCTCTTCAGCCTCAAGATCACAGCAATATGCAGGTTCATCCAATTTCCAGATAATGATCCGGGGAGCCTCGTTGTCCCATTTGACTTTGAACATGGAAGACATCGTAGCTAGCGCGTCCTCCAACTGATTCTCTTCTCTAGGGAAGTGTTCAAAAGTTATCTCCGTGAAATGGGGGATCAATGTCAACACACACTCTTTGTAAGGAATAAGATTTGGGTGTTTCGTATCCCACTCGCCTTTGATCTGATTGATCACGAGAGCGGAATCTCCGAAGATGCTCAGAAACTTGATCCTTAAGTCAATTGCAGCTTGAAGACCCATGATGCATGCCTCATACTCCACCATGTTGTTGGTGCAGTTGAAACATAGCCGGGCAGTGAGTGGAGTATGAGTGCCTTTTAGGGATATGATCACAGCGCCAATACCGTTACCCAAAGCGTTTGAGGCTCCGTCAAAGTGCATAGACCATCAGGATCCTTCCTCAGGTCCTTCATCCGGTCCAGGTACTTCACAATCAGTCACTACCATGATATTCTCGTCGGGAAATTCAAAGTTCATAGATTGGTAGTCATCCACTGCCTGGTGTGCCAAATGGTCTGCCAATACACTTCCTTTGATTGCTTTCTGAGTCATGTACTGGATGTCGTATTCTGTCAAGATCATCTGCCATCTTGCTATTCTCCCGAACAGAGCAGGCTTTTCGAATATGTACTTGATAGGATCCATTTTAGAAATCAATAGAGTAGTGTGAGTCAACATATACTGTCTCAGCCGGTGAGCAGCCCATACCAAAGCGCAGCAAGTTTTCTCGAGCAGTGAGTATCGGGTCTCACAGTCGGTAAACTTTTTGCTAAGGTAATAAATGGAGTGCTCTTTTCGGCCAGACTCGTCATGCTTCCCCAGCACACACCCCATTGAGATGTCAAGTACTGTCAGGTATAATATTAGAGGCCTCCCTTCAACCGGTGGCATAAGAATGGGTGGTTCTTGGAGATACTCTTTGATTATGTCGAAAGCGGCCTGACATTCATCGTTCCAACGTACTACTTGATCTTTCTTCAGCAGCTTGAAGATTGGTTCACAGGTAGCAGTTAGATGTGAGATGAATCGGGCAATGTAGTTCAGACGTCCTAGAAAGCCTCTGACTTCTTTCTCTGTCTTGGGAGTTGGCATCTCTTGTATGGCTTTCACCTTGGCAGGGTCCACTTGAATACCTCTGTCACTTACGACGAAGCCTAGCAATTTTCCAGATCTCACCCCAAAGGTGCACTTGTTCGGGTTCAGCCTCAACTTATACAACTTCAGACGGTCAAACAGCTTCTGTAGATGGTCAAGGTGTTCCTCCTCAGTTTGGGACCTTGCAATCATATCGTCGACATATACTTCTATCTCATGATGGATCATGTCATGAAATAAAGCAACCATGGCACGTTGGTAGGTTGCCCCAACATTTTTTAACCCAAAAGGCATGACTTTGTAGCAAAAGGTGCCCCACCGAGTAACAAAAGTGGTCTTTTCCATGTCTTCAGGAGCCATCTTGATTTGATTATAACCTGAGAACCCGTCCATGAAGGAGAATACCTTATGCTGAGCAGTGTTGTCAACCAGAACGTCGATATGAGGCAGAGGGAAATCATCCTTAGGGATCGCCCTGTTCAAATCCCTGTAATCAACACACATTCGAACCTTACCATCCTTCTTCGGCACTGGAACCACGTTGGCAACCCACTGAGTGTAAGAAGTCACTTCTAGAAACCCGACATCAAATTGTTTCATAACCTCAGCCTTGATTTTCTCAGACATCTCTGGACGCATATGGCGGACCTTCTGTTTTACCGGAGGACAGTCTTCCTTGGTAGGCAGGTGATGAACCACAATGTCGGTATCCAACCCAGGCATGTCTTCATAAGACCAGGCAAAGATTTCCACATAATCATGCAACATCTGAATCAACTGCTGTTTCACACTGAGCTCCAGATTGGCACCAATCTTGACTTCCTTTCTGTATGTCCCAGTACCTAGATTTACCGTTTCCACTGGCTCTTCATGTGGCTGAATGACCCTCTCTTCCTGGAGTAACAGTCTTGCAAGCTCGCCAGGCACTTCACAATCATCTTCATCTTCGTCTTCGGCTAAGTTGATCGGATTTTCGAAGTCATAACTGGCAGTAGCAGAGTCGTTACCAGTGAGATCCAGAGTGGATTGGAACCTGTATAAGTGAGTGTGTGTAAATATAGCTGTTTTGCAATATATAAAGAAAGAAAGAAAGGGAGCGCAAGATTTGAAATGCGAAAAACGTCCAATGCTTTTATTCATGATATATGGAAATGACAAGTAATAAGCCCTCACAAATGAAGCCACGGTGCCCCGGGTAAGACACTGGGCCATAAAGTTTCAAATTATTGTTCGTTACAAATTTAAAACAAAGGAGTTCATTACTGAGTGACAAAAGTAATAGGTATGTAGTCTTTGGCAGTCCAGTTGCTTGGTCCACCGTTGGTCGTTGGGTAGATCCAGCTGTCGAATTCAGATTCCTCCACATCGTCTTCAATAGCATTTACTCCCGGGTTGGTGATGAGTACAGGAGGTCTTCCAATCCTTGCCTTGCGAACAACCCTCTGAGCTTCTGCAGTGAAACCTAAACCAAACTTGTCAGTCTTTGGAGTAAAATCAGGAAGTCGGCCCCAGTTTGCACACTCACCCTTCTCAACCACAGCCCGGGCATCCTTTAAGGAAGCCATCTTCAACGGAGAATCTTCTTCAGTCACAGTCTCTGCTGATGCCAATGTCTGAGGCACCTCTTCGAAGTGTTGAAAGGGGGTCTCAATGAATTCCCCATCCATCTCTATGTACCGGAACGAGTTAAGGTGGCTGACCATATATTCTTCCTCCCCCTACACTGTAACAATCTTCCCTCTGACCGGGTACTTAAGCTTCTGATGTAATGTGGAGGTCACAACTCCGGCCTTATGGATCCAAGGACGACCCAGCAAACACGAATAGGATGGTCGGATGTCCATCACATATAAAGTAGAATCAAAAACTTGAGAACCAACCCTAATTGGAATGTCAACCTCACCATGTACCATCCTCTTCGACCCGTCAAAGGCCCGGACGACGATATTACTAGGCTTGAGCTCTAAACCCTCATAATCTAGCCTGTCTAGAGCTTTCTTGGGTAATACATTCAATGAAGAACTGGTGTCAACCAACACATGGGCAAGAGTAGTGCCCCTGCATTCAATGGAGACATGCAGGGCGTCATTATGGTTCTTTCCCTTGGTCGTCAGATCGGCGTCAGAGAAACCCAACCCATTATCAGCAGTCAAGTTGGCCACACAATCGGTAAATTGATCAGCAGACGTTTCTTGTGGCACATGGGCCGTCTTCAGGAAGGAAATCAGGGCCTTGGCATGGGCCTCTGAACACAACAACAGTGATAGCATAGAAATCTTTGATGGGGTGTGCCCCAGCTGCTCAACTACATTGAAATCACTTTTCTTGATAATTTTAAGAATCTCTTCTATCTCTTGCTGGGAAGCTTCAACATTGGTCTTTGGTGCCTCCGTCCGGGCAGGCACATCAGTAGCAATCCCTTTGCCCCGAGCGTCATATGGCTCGGCAGCAGGGGTAGAAACAGGAACTTGATCAGGAAGGGAAACAGGCACACTTGCAGGTGTAATGACGAGAGGTCTTTGAATAGCTGGTGGCGCAATATCTGGTGAAAAGAGCCTGCCACTGCGAGTAACCTTGGCAGGCCCGGTGATGTTGCTGACACCGGTACTAGTATCAAATTCTTGTTTTACTCCCAGAACATAAACATCTGCCCCATAGTGCCACGGGACAGCTTTGTCAGACTTATAGGGGATGGGCCCCGGAACAGTGATGATGATAGGTGCAACCTTCTGAGCGGACATGATTTAGACAGGCTTCTTTGAGGGAGCCTTAGGAGAGTAAATAGTAACAATAGAAACTTCTTCAGTAGGGACTGCAGGAACATCAATCTTCTTGAACAAGATCTCTTTTCTATCCATCAGGTTTTGGACGCCTGACTTCAGCAAGGGACAACCAGCAGGTGAAACAGCACATAGAAGGCAACCTTTACTACATCCCGGAAATAAACCGGCTAGCAACAGGTTCCTTTTGACAGTCAGCAATGGAGTAACAATATCATCCACGGAGGCCACATACAGGTCTTCTTCCACAGCATTCACCCCATGCTGGGGCATGGGAGCAGTCACAACATTGGGCCTTTCGGGCGCCTCGAACTGTATTTCTTTGGCATCAACAAGGTCCTGAACCTTATTCCTCAGAGCCCAGCAATCATCCGTAGTATGCCCCGGGCTATCAGAATGATAAGCGCAACAGGCGTTGGGGTTGTACTTTGGAGAGGTTGTATTCACTACCTTCGGAGCTTCTTTGACAGTTACCAGATTGATTGGCAGCAGTTGCGGCAAAATCTGAGACAGGGTCATACTGAGCCGAGTGTACTGCATTTTGGGTCTCTCACCCCTTGGTTGGTTATATTGCTGAGGAGCAGCAGCAGGCTTAGAAATTACCACCGCGTTGACAGCTTGGCGGCGTTCCGGTTTATTTTGTTTCCTCGAGCCATAAACAACACTAGCTTCCTTCTTGAAAGGCTTCTTTTCAGAGCTTGAGGATGCACCTTTCTGTATCTTCCCCGACTTAATACCAGCTTCTATCCTTTCACCAGTCAATATCAGATCTGTGAACCCAACAGAAGAATTACCAATCAGGTGGTTAAAGAATGGACCAGACAGGGTCCCCAAGAACATGTCCACGAGTTCACGGTCAGTCAGCGGTGGCTGCACCCTGCCAGCCAGGTCTCTCCACTTTTGCGCGTACTCCTTAAAACCTTCTCCCGATCCTAGCGACATACCCTGGAGTTGGGTACGTGTAGGAGCAAGGTCGTCATTGTACTGATACTGCTTATAAAATGCAGTAGCCAAGTCCTCCCATTTTCGAATACTGGCTCCATCCAGCTGATAGAACCACTCGAGTTGAGCCCCTGAATGGCTATCCTGGAAGAAATGGATCCATAAGTTCTTGTCTGCAGTGTAAGGTTGGATCTTCCTCACATAAGATCTGAGATGCAACTTAGGGCAGGAAGCCCCGTCATACTTCGCAAAAGAAGGTGCCTTGAACTTGTGTGGGATCACCACCCCAGAAGATAAACCCAGATCTCCAAAATCCAACCCAGGCACCTGTTGAATCTCCATAGCACTCAGACGGTCCTCTAGTTGCTTGTACCTGTCTTCAGCGGGAGGGTACTGCTCATCATTAAAATCTGTCTCGTTGTCGGAGACCACAGGACTAGGAACCCTTCCCCCTTGGGGACTATCTTTCCCTACAGAGGAAGCAGCTTGATCAACCTCATTTTGCAGTGTATACCAAACCTCCGTCCAATGTTGAATAGTACAGTTCTCTTCTTCTTCTTCTTCACCAGCAGAGCCTTCAATTCCTCTTGACCTTGGGCTAAGCTCATGACCAGCTCTTGAAACTGGGCGTTCTGGGCCTGGAGGGCCTTGATAGCTTGTTCATTGGATGATTCAGGATTCATGATGACTGCTGAAATAAACAGCGAAGAAGATTAAGCAACCTGTAAAAAAAGAGTACCTGTTATGCACATGATGCATGATATGCTATTTATGCAATGCATTCAATGGTTCGAAAGTTCAAATTCGTTGTAGACAAAAAAGGAACACACGTTATATTAAGAAATAATCTATTCAGTACATCAGGGCCTCATGGGCAAAGCATTACAAAATAATTAATCCCAAAAGACACTGCGCATCCTCTTTGGAGCGATGTAAGTGTTGAGAGTCTTTTCCTCGTGAAGCAGGCGGGTGATCTCCAAGACCTTCTTCTCACTGGCATGTAGACTGGTTTCAAGAGAATTACGTTCTTCCTTGAGTTGGATCCATCTCTTTTGAATTTCTTCCCAAGATGTTGGCATGTCAGGATGTTGAATGGTGTAGGGGACCTCTCCTTCCAAAACTGGCTCTTTGATCACGGGGAGAACATGAGGGTATGGCATCACAAGCTTCTGGGAGCGGGCTCGTACCCACTTGAGATAAGGCTCCAAGGGGATGGAGTTCTTGTGCCCCAGTGTCTTGCTATCTACCCTGTTGGGCATCCTCCAAGCTCTGATAAATCTCTGGCGAAGTCCTTGTGCATCGTTGTCGAAGTCAAAAACTATGTCAGGAATCAACATGTCATGAGGGCCGTCCCTCCGAGCATATCCAAACTGTCTCAAAGCCAGACATGGGTTGTAAGTAATGCCTCCTCTGATTCCAAGTAAAGGAACATTAGGGAACTCTCCGCAACGATCAATGATAGTGACATTTTCTCTAGACCGAGAACACCAATGTATATCAGCATGTGTAAGAGTCATTAACCGTTGTGACCATCTCAAACCCCGCTCGTTCTTCAAAACTAATTGTGGAAGGTGCGAAATAAACCACCTTGCCAGGAGAGGAGTGCAGCACATGAGAACACCTATTTTTCTCATGGTTCGAGTGTAACATGAGTGGAGGATGTCCCCAAGCAACGTAGGTATAGGATTCTTGGACATGAAGATCTTGACAGCATTGATATCTATAAGCTGATCTGGATTCGGGAACAACACCAACCCATAGACAAGGAGTGCCACAACTTCTTCAAAGGCTTGTAGGTCAAGGGAATTCCAACATTCTTGGGCCTTCTCAAACAGGAACTTTGCCAAAAATCCTTTGATACCACTTCTAACTTCCCAATGTCCCTTGATGTCAGATGGTTGTAGGCGTAATGCTTTAGCAACCTCTTCAAGTTTTGGCTCCTTTTCTGTACCGTTGTAGGGTAGTTGACTAAGGATAGGAATCTTCAGAAGCTGAGAAAACTCTTCCAAGGTAGGCACCAATTGATAATCCGGGAAAGTAAAACAGTGGTGCAAAGGGTCAAAGAACTGGAATAGCACTTTCACCATATCCTCTTCAATGTTGGTGTTAACCAAGCTGATGAGTCTACCATGCCTCTCACTGAAGGACGAGTTCTCGGGAATCCTGGATATAAGCTCCTTAAGCTGAGGGGGGACCCTTACAAGGTTGATCTGAATTGTCTTTCTGCGGATAGTTTCCATGTCCTACAAAACAAGAACAAAGATGAAGATTTGAACCCTTGAAGTGGTTAGTAAATGCATATGATGTTGTATGATGTTATGATAAAAACACACCACAAGTATTCACAAAAGGCAAACATGATAAGGCACACAAGTCACACCAGACAGCCCTTAGAGTTTAGGCCAGCATGAGGTCTAGGTACTACCCTCTTGAAGTTGGTGGGCTCAAAACCTGTCCTATCAAAAGTAACCGGGTTCTAAGGATCTCAATATCATTGGGTTGTTTTCTGTGTTCATCGTTTTGATTTAGCCACTGGACTGGCGATCAAAATATTCCAAGAAAACACCCCTCAATGAGTGTAGTATCGAGTATCTACCAACTTCGAACTGCACCAAAGTCGGTCATCTCACCACCCCTAAAGAGGCCAGGATGGTCAAGTAAGGTTCCTAAGGTCAGTTGATGCTTCACGACACCACACGGCGGCCCCGTACTCTCCTTGACTTGACTCAAGGGTTACCGGTACTCACCAAAGTGCCACATCAACGTAGCAACTGCTTCAACCGTGTCGGTATACCCCGCACAGTTCCCTCACAGTTTGTTGATACCTAAAAGGTATCCCCCATATCCGGGTTAGGATCTATGAAACTCCCAAAACAGGCCCACAATATTAAAGCAATCAAAACAGGCAATTGAAAACATAAGTATGATCTAATCCTAAGGTACACCTCACTTTAAATGTCCCCAGCAGAGTCGCCAGTTCTGTGATCGGTGGAAATAGAACTGACTGTTTTTTGAACTGGTTCGTGAAATGTCGCGGTAAGCAAGAGTCGGCACCGTCTTTTATGTTCTCCAACATGGAAAGGACAAAAGCACAACAAAATTCCTTTTCGAGATGTTTCTCGGTTCGGGAGGTAGATTTATAGAAAGGGAAGGTGTTAGCACCCTTTCTATCCGTGGTTATCCACGGGCTCTTAGGTACTTGCTCTTATGTTTTCAAAAGATGTTCGCTTTTCAAGTGTGTGTGGGTTTTGAGAAAGTTTCGTTTGAAAAATTTCTAAGTAACTCTTGTATCTGTCCTCAAGAGTGTATGAAAAATTTGTTTGAAAACTTTTAGAAAGTGCGAGTGCGAAAAGTTGGTTTTGTTTGTTTTGAAAAAAGCAAGTACCCATGAGAATCTACCTACTCTAAGGAATTAGGCTGTGTAAGAGTCCTTTAAACAGTATTATCCCACCATTGAGAGGTAGGTAGCACCGTCGTTGGAGGTATTCAGGTCAATTCGATTAAGGGACAATGTGGTCACCAAAGCAATAGTAAGATACCTTAGAAGTAACCCTAATATCCTAGATCCTTTTTTATCCGAGGCAACTGTTTCGAGGCAACTGGATCTTTAGACAGGAGGGCAACCTCTAAAACACCCTATACTTGACGACCACCTTCGAGGCAACCAAGTGAGGCGTACCCTAAGAGTGGCATGTGCACGTGTGTCAGGTTTCATGTTTATTATCTTTGAACATGCATCATTGTGATCTACGAGTTGATTTTATTTTTCATACAGTCTTGCAGGCATAATGAACAGGTAAGAGTGCGGAAAATAAACTGCGGAAAAGTAAATCTACGCTATTACAAGGCGCGGGTCTATACATCGCCAAAAACAAAAACCCGTTTTGAAATAAAGTGCGGAAAGTAAAAGAAAGCGGTAAACCTAATTACTATTACATCCTTGGAAACAGATACATAAATAATCAAAATAAGAATAATGCGCGAAAAGAAATAGAATCGGGACGTCCTTAGGGTTTTGACCCTTTTTGAGAAAATGTGAGTTTTTTTGTCCTTTGCATTTAATTAAATATTAACCCTAAACTAATTAATTAATTAATTAAAAAGAAAAAAAATGTTTTTTTTTATGTTTTTTAATGTTTAATGAAAATAAAAAGAAAAGGAATTAAAATTCAGAGTTAGTGAAACCTAATTCTAAGTTTATTTTATTTATTGTAAAAAACTTAAAGTTAACCTAATTTAACTAATTTAATTAATTTACATTTTATTTACAAAAGTAATAATTAATAAATTAGAATAATAATAATAAGAAATTGAAAATTGTCAAACCCCATTTCTACATAATTTTTATTTATTGAAAAAAAAGGTTAAAATTAAACCTACATTAAACTAATTTATTTGTTAGTATTTATTTACAAAATAAGTTAATAAATAAGAATAATAATAATTAATGAAAGTATTTACATTTTTTATTCTCTGAATTTTATTAAAAAATATTAATTTGTTAGTTAATAATATTAATAATTAGTAATTAAAAGAAAACAAAATAAAAATAAGAAGAAAAGAAGTAATTAACCAGGGGGTTTGATGACCCAAAGGGAGGTTTACTTTGCAGATTTTAGGCCCAATAACACAAAGCCCTTGTTGACTTTCTGGATTGGCTATGCACGCTTTGACTGGAGAACATGGTGGTCAACCATCCCTGGCCTTTGGATTGAGCTTCATGGCCACTTGGCAAACTTGGAGGTGAGATACATGGTGAAACGCACTGGGCATCCTGCATAGAATCATGTTATGAAAATAGAAATAAATATTGGGGTGGACCTGGGAATCGAACCCAGGTCCCAACAATTGCCAGACACGTCCCTTTCCACTGAGCCAGTTGAGCGCTTTTGTTATTATAGTGGAAATTAAATATGTTATATAGAAACAACGTCCATGCTGGAAATCAACAAAAAACGCGCGCTATGTTTGAATTATCCAGTCACATGTTGCCAGCACGTCATCTTCTTCGTTGGCCTGTAAGAAAAACAAACAAATAGCGGGGGTTTTAAACCCCCACAAACTGCAAAATGCAAAAATAGCGATTAGGCGTACAGTATATATAAAAAGGGCGCGAGCATGGTGTTGAATTCGTCTGGCCTTGACGAATTCAACCATAGGTCTAAGAAGGTCCAATTTTTCCTCAATAGCAAACCCCTAATTTTGAAGCTTGGAAACCCTAGCATTCTCCAATGGCAGTTTTCGTTTTAGGGCACCATAGTCAAATTCAATCACACTAATAGCTTCGTATGAGTCCTATAAACACAACACAATCAATAAAAGATGTTAAAAATGCATGAATCGATGATTATGATTTTGAAAAAAAGTGGTAAACCGTATGACTGTGTAGAACGATTCTTTGAGTGTTAGAGCTCGTTCTTGATTGCAATAGGTTCCTGAGTGTGCTAGCAACGTGATTGAATCAAGAAAAGGCTTTGAATTGTACTGGAAGGTTGATTTCAGTTTTCAACTTTTTCTTGATTTTTTGGAATTTGGTTATGGGGTTTCACAGCAGCTTGCACGTCCATGACATTAGGGTTAGGCTCAGCATATATAGTAGAATGATTTTAGGGTACAAACTAGGTCAAAGATCCATGGAATTATGTTTTCAATCTTTGATTTCCAATCAAATCTTTTTGCATATTTTGATTGAGAAAACTTGCTAAAATTGGATGATTTTGTCTCCTTGATTGACAAACAAAATTTCCAGCTTGCCCTGAGTATATTTGCTCCACAAAAGATTTGAAAAACATATCTTTTGAATTTTCCTACAATTAAATCAATTAAATGAATTATTAATCAATTAAAAATCCAAATAATTAATAAAAATAAGAAAATAATTCAATTTAAGTTCAATGGGTCGTGCATAGGCCTTGGACAAATTTTCAAGAAGGAATTTGAGGCCCATTAGCAAAAACAAGGTGTTTTAGGCAAAGTTGACTTTTGCAAATTCCCAAAAATTTCCCAACTTCTACAATGCATATCTTGCTCAATTTTGATCATATGAACATGTTCTTGGGCATTTTGGAAAGGTCTTGAAGTCCTCTAACCAATTACTTTGGTCCCATGTCATTTTGATTTACCAATCTCAAGTTATGGTCTTTGACTTAAAGTGCCTTTTTGTTAACTTTTGAAATTGACCTATAATGTAGAAATTGATAACTTTTTGTGAGAGCATTTCTTGGACTTGTAATATGAATATGAGTTGTAGTAAATTTCATCCCCTTCAAAATGAGCATTGGATGGGATTTTTCTGATGAACCATGAAAAAGTTATGCATTGGTCAATTTACAGTTGACTTTTCAGCTGTCCAAAAATAGAAACTTTTGGCATCTTGATGATTTTTGAGCTATGCTTGTGGAATCATGATCAAGAATTGATAAAATGATGATTGTGGCTTCAAAATGAGATGTTGACCAAAATTTTTGACTTTTGACTGTAAAATGACCATTTTGCCCCTGTAGTTGATTGTGAAGCAAACAGGACTTTTGACTGTGCAATTTGATGTTGTGAGTCTTGAAACTTGACATGTGGATGCTTGACAATGTATATGGGCATATGGGACTTGATTGGACCACTGAAAACCTCAACTTCCTTGCAAGAACCAAAACCCTAATTTTGACTGCCTTAGGAGGTAATTGGACTGTGCACCCTTTGAGAAATCTTGAAGCATTTGAAGATTGATCTTGACAAATCTTAAAGAATATGGGAGGGCAAATTTTGGGATACAAACCTTACATATATAATCCCTTGTTTTTAACCCTGGCCCAGTTACAACCAAGAAAAGTCCTTTTGTGATCTATGTTTCCTTGATATTCTTTTCGACTTATTTGATGAATGCATGAATTGTTCTGGATGTTAACACAGTTACTATTGAGTGTCATTTATCCCTTGTCTTGGGTACATAAGCCATATTTTGTTGATGGAGAGTAGTTGATTCAAGCATGGACATGTTGTTACTAATTTATGCATAGCTAGATGTTTGTGTTTAGAACTTATTTCATTATCACGCTTTGATTCTAAAAATAGTTGATTTGTATTGTGACCATATCTTGTGAGTTTGGACCATCCAAATTGATCTTGTTAATTCTGGTCCTCTAAATTCATCTTGTTATCTTAGTGTTTACCTTTAATTTGGAGACAATCAAAGATTTTAGTTGGGGAGAGTTGTTAAGTGTCAACTTTTGTATAAATTTCGTATCATTTATTGACACTTTCAAACCCTTTATTTTACTTTTAATTAGGATAAATACTTATTTTAAGTCATTTTGCATGAGTACAAATAATGTTGAATGTTTTAATTTGTTTGTTAGTGTTTCAGCAAATTTTGTGCAGATAAGATGGCCAAAGGAAGATTTTCTGCTTACTAAGCAAGGAAACAAATGTTGTGATTCTGCAAAGGATCGTTTGGCGACAGGATGCGTCGGCCGACAAAAATCGTGAACAAAAGATGATTTTTTTTGGGTTCGCTTCTGTATTGCTTCGCTCCTGGATCGCCTGGCAAAAGAAGGATCACCTAACGAAGCATCCTTGCCGCCCGGTGATGAAATATGCTTTGCTGATAGTATATCACGCCCAGGTGGTCATGTTTGGCATCTAGCTAGCATCACCCAACGATTCTTTATGGTCGCCCGACGATGGTGTGCAGATAGCCATACGTTTTGGCTACTTTTGCCACCTTTTAGGGAAAATTTTCACCAACTTTTTGTACTTGGAGGGAGGAAAACCTGATTAAGGGGTTAGAAACCTTTTGTTCTACACATCATAACAGAGAAAACCTTGTTCTTATCTTTTTTGGAGGAGGAGAAAATATTCTTTCATCTTGAATCAAGGAGACTTGAAGATTGATGTTCATCAACATTCATTATTCATTTAGTGATCAAGGTATCATGACCATGAGTAGCTAAGCATCTATTGTTTCAAGGTTAGAAGTAGTTAACCTATAGTTTATGTATTTCTTTTAATCATTGTGTATATGAACTTGGTTTAAGTTTAATACATTATGAATATATTTGTATCATTGTTCTTTTTATGGTTTGGTTCATTATTGAGAAGTAAGTTCCAAGCTTGACCTAAGATATTCGTCTACTAATAAACAAGCTCTAGACATATATTTGTGAGTTAGTATTCACTTGTATCAAGCTTTAAAGATTATCATGTTAATAGTTAGGTTGACCGATCATTTAATGATTAACGTGATAACACTCACAATATTGCTTAGACATGAGAAATATTGAGAGGATACGTGAATGTATCGATCATAAATTAGTTCATATGCCTGATTAATTGAATACATTTGGAATAGGTTGATGAAAACTAATCTTGACATGTCTTTTATCAAAATAATCCTTTTCAAACAAAATCCTCTCATTTATCCAAATCACCATCTAGTGCATGAAACTTAAACTTTTGTTACTAAAAACAAATACCAAAATTTTGTTTATGATTCAAACACTTAAAGTCACTAAAAATATAGAACAACATTAATATCACACCAATCTCTGAGGAAAACGATAATATAAACACTTGTGTTGAAAATACTTACAACACTAGTATAGAATATTGAATAAAACCAATCATTACCGCTTTGAAACACATCCCTCAAGTGGATATATTGATTTTTTCTCAATTAAGATCATGCTAACATCACCTTCTCTCCATGAAACCATGATTCTCACTGCATAACCATAAATATCAGTGTAACGCCAGCCATGAAAACCTAATAATTGGAAAGTTTTATTGAGTTTATTAGGATCATATTTGGTTTCTGTGATACGGTGGGAGAACTGACTTGAGGTTTGCGCGTTTGTATTCGCACTTGTTCGGTTGAGCAAGAGTCGCCACCGACTTTTTATTTTATCCTAAGGAAAGGTTAAAAAGCACAGGAAAAACCTTTTGAGATGTTTCGTGGGTTCGGGGGGTAGATTATGAAAAGGGAAGGTATTAGCACCCTTTCTATCCATGGTTATCCATGGGCTCTTAGTTACTTGGTTTTTTTAGATCACTTGCCTTTGATTTTCAATTGCTTGAAATTGTGGTGTGTGTGTTTTGAAAATGTTTTTGAAGAAGACGCCTTGTCTTAGGCAACCATTGTAATGACTCATGTTTGAGTGTTTTACAAAGGTGTGTATCTTTTCGAAAATATGTTTCAAATGTTTTTGGAAGTTTGTTTTGAAAGTGTATTGTGAAGTGTGGTTTTGAAAAATAGGCAAGTGTTTTTTTCAAGTTTGATCAAGTAATTAAGAGTCGTCTACCCCTAAATTTACTCAAAGGTTTTTCTCATGTTTTAACCCTTTTTAACAATTTTGTTCCACTATTGTATTTGGTGGACAATCTTGCATTAGGATGTTTAACGGGACGGGCGCGGGTCATTGTATAGACCATGAATGCAATGGTGCCAAGTGTCTTTGGCAATTTTGCTTGAAGGGACTATGATCATTTTTTATTAGGCAACTTTCGAAAGCGTCATCGAGGGACTATGATCATTTTGAATTGTTTTGTTTTACCAAAGAAACTCAACGTGCAAGCATGGCCCATTTTGGAAGGAAACGAGCGGGATTACCCTAGGGGTGCAAGTGTGATTGTGTATTGATTTCATGTATTTGTTTTTGTATTAGGTTATCTAGCGTTTGATTTTATGTACATACAAACCCTAGGTCTAACCATGGTATATTTGAAAGCGATAAATTGCGGGAATTTAAAGTCTACGCTATTACAAATAGGTGTCCGGGAGTGGGGGTACAAATATTTATAAATGGGGATGAGACTTGTTAGGAGAGTAATGTCCAAATAAATTACAACCAAATCGAATCGATCGCAAATGTAATATGTATCAAATGTACAAGAATAAACAAATGTATAATGTAAATGTATCAATGTATTTGTGTATTGTAAATGTGTAAGTGCATGTAATTTATTTACAGGTGAGAAATGTTAACTTAATAAGAAAATTAAGTATTGTTCATTTATTCTTTTTGTATTTTTGTTAATATGTACAAACAAGAAAATTTAATAAAAATAAAAGAAAAGGTGTTTTAAGTTTAAGAAAAAAAAGAAAACATTTTAAGTTTAATGCCTTATGTTAATATCTTTTTATGCACAAAATGTTTTAGTTAAAAAAGAATATTCAACCTAAAATCTATTTTTTATGTATTTTTTATAAATGTTTCATACAAGGTTTATATTTAAATAAAAAAGTTTTAATAAAAGAAAAGAATAAATGTTTTAAGTTCTATTTATTTATGTATTTTACTATTAATGAAAAGTGTTAGTAATATTATTATTAAAAAAGAATAGTTAAGTTATGTAAAAGAAAATAAAACAAAAAAAAGCTTTTAGTTTGAATGAAAATAGAAAAATAGGAAAAGAGGTAAATGGGCTTTAGAGGTTTTTGGATGGCCCAGAATGAATTGTGAAAGAGAGCCAAAAGGGGGCGGGTGCGTTTGGATTGGAGGGGTCAGGCACCTTGAATCATTGGGCTTAAGCGTTGTTTTTGTGGGGCAAGGCCCAGGTTTAACTCAACAATGTTTTAGGGTTGCTGGAGTTTTATTTCAGAAAGGGAATTAGGGTTACAACGTCGTTTCTCCATTGCTCTTCGTCTTCTTCATTTCCCAAGCCGTAGCCACTGTACAAACCTCCAAGCCTGGTTATCACGCGCCACCTCTACCCCCCTTCTCTCCATGGATATTCAGGCCACGAAAAAGAAGGTAGCTTTGTTTCCTCTCAACGCATTTTTTAGGTTTTCATTCGAGCGTGTTTCTTTATTTTCGTATTCTGATTATTGACTATCATTACTTGCTTCTTGTGAGGTGTGAAACGAACAAAAGAAAGTGGTACTACCTTTGTTGGAGACAGAGGCGGACGGTGGATTTGGAGGTGCTTTGGACGGCCAGGCGGAGGAACGCGTGATGCCTTGAACCTTTGCTTCCTGGTTTGTATCTTTGCCTTCTTTAGGGTTTTGTGATGATGACCTGAGAACCCTTGCTTTAATGTCTTTTCCTCTTCTGCTGTTTGCTCGAGTGCTTTGACCCTGAACAACTTGCTTTTGTAAACTTCTTTTTCTCTTCTTCCTCTTTGGGCGCTTCTGTATGATGGCTTTGGTGCTTTTTATGTCTGAGTATATTTTGTATGCTTGCTTGCTCTTTTGCTTCTGAATGCTGAGATGATGACGTTTGCTCTGAGTGTTTTGAATGGATTTCTTACTTTCTGAGATGCCTATTTGATGATGCTGTTGGATATGGTTTGTTGCTTCAGTACTTGATGCTGTTGGATATGGTTTGTTGCTTCAGTACTTGATGTTGTTGGATATGGTTTGTTTTGACTTTAAGTTGCCTTGAATGCTAACCCTGTGATGAACACAGTTCTGAGGGTCTTGGGCTTTAATCTGATGCCTCTGAGCTGCTTGGCTTTTTAGGCTTTGGTTATGTGCTTTGGTTTGGGGCTTGACAGTTTAGGCAGGTTTTGATGTTTATTGATGGTTAAGGTTTGACTTTGAGCCTCTGTTTGCAGGCCTCTGTTTGAGGTTTATGCAGGATGTTTGAGGGCTTTGAACACACAGGTTTAGAGATGGATGCAAGTTTGAGGTTACAGGCCTTGGCTTGGTGTTGAAAGTTTTTTGACACAGTTTATGGGCTTGTGTTCATGACTTATGCAGGTTTAAGCTTGGTTTAAGCTTCTTCTGGTTTAGGCTTTTAGGCTTAGAGCTTTTGAATGCAGGTTTTGGACAAGTGAAGGCTTTGAATGGTTTTGGAGGCAGGCCCTTGCTTCTGTTACAGTTTGAGAGCTTTTGGATTTTTTTTTGTTTAGAGCTTGTGATATTTTTCTGCCTATCTCTACTGTGTTGGTATATCTGTTGTTTTATATATCTTCTTGCCTAAAGCCTGTAAGCCTCCTTTTCTTCTTTCTCTCTTCTCTCTCTCCTGACAGATTTTAAGCATTTAATATTGCTTAGATTTGTACTATGCTGAAAAAGCAGCTGGCCTAGGAAAATGATGATATTTTTTGAATATGCTTGCACTTGTGGTTTTCCTCTGCATACTTCTATCTCCTTTTACAGATTTTCTGCATCTTTGTGATAGCCCTTTTGATAGCCTTGATATCCTTTTGGCAGCTCTTGTACCTTTGACAGATTTGGACAGTTTGCTGTCCAGTTTGGACTTTGTTGATCTAGTTAGGCAATTCAGTTTGCCTTTGTACTTATACATGCTGTTAGGAATTTTTGAAATGGGCAAATTGTTGACAATGCAGTATGTTTGACAAATTTGAATTTGTGCAATTATAACTTTTGTGCATTTCATACTTTTTGCAAGCATTTTTATCCCTCTTTGTGAACCAAGAGCAATCTTGTGATTTGCAGAGAGGGCAAACTGATTCCGGCCAGTTGCTTTTAATGATGAACCCAATTTTTATCTGTCTGCTCTTTAATTATTTTATCTGCATTTGACTTTCTCTTTTCTTTGTTTTTGCAGGTAAAGATAATTGAGCAAAGGAGCAACAAATGAAGGATGAAGATTTAGGATAATTAGGATAGCTTTATTTCAATTTTAATTGTTTGTAAAATTATCATTGTAAACAAGAATGTAAATAAATTTACAGTTGTTCAAATAATAATTTGTAACGAAGCAATTAAAGATGAATAAAAGAAAAATCCTTTTTGATCAGTTAATTATTTTTCTTCTTCAACTGCTTATTTAATTATTTATAATTCTTAAACTATAATAAAATGGAAATAAATCCCAATTATTCTAACTTAGAATAAATAAACAATTAATAAACATTGTGGTCTCAACATCAATCAATAATAAACCTGGCGTTTCCAATAGCCACAACAATGCACAGTTAATCACAACAAACATCTTTATGCCTTTGCCTTTACTGATTGAACAAAACACTGCAAACTCAAATCAAATGCCTCAGTCCATATCTCATAATAACTTGAAAAGCACTGTGGGATTAATTCTTTCTGAGAAATATGCGCACAAACCCTAGTTCTTGATTAAATGTCAGAGAAGCGCCAGCCTGATCAAAACCTGAGCCAACTCAACCAAACCTTAGCAATCTGCCTGAACTGCTTTAAAATCAATGAAAACCCTAATTTTGTCTGACTGATAAGAAAAGTCTGTTTGACTGATTCTTACGCCAATCTGAAAAATCAGGAAAAGCCCGAAGCTGTGATTTCTTGTGGAAAAATACGAGGGAAAATTTTGGGGTACAACAGTTGCCCCTGTTCAATCTTCTTGAACCTGAAGAGTTAGATTGGCAAGTTTGCCGTTCGCGACTTGAAGGTAAAAGGATATTGGACACCAGAGTGCCCAAAAATTTGCACTCGGTGATGTGATGGTAGAGGGAATGGGCTTACAGATGCCATTTGGTGATGGGCTTAAAGATGCCATCTGGTGACTGCTGGTAGGAGGATGGGCTTATAGATGCCATCTGGAGGTGTCGATCGCGTAAGAGATTTCTTAGCGAGAACTTGCGTACCTGAGAAAGAAAGATGGTTTCCTGGCTTGCTACCGGTTGATCTTCAAACTCTTCATGCAGATATGCCCTGGCTGGATACAGGTATCGAATCCACAATCAAACGCTCACAGATATGCCTTGGCTAGATACAGGAATCGAATCCGGAATTAGTCGTCTACAGATTTGCCCTGGCTGGGTACAGGTGTCGAATCTGGAAATTGTCGTCTACAGATATGTCCTGGCTGGATACAGGAATCGAATCTTTAAACTCTTCATGCAGACATGCCCTGGCTGGATACAGGAATCGAATCTACAATCAGTTACTCACAGATATGCCCTGGCTAGATACAGGAATCGAATCTGGAATTGGTCGTCTACAGATATGCCCTGGCTAGGTACAGGTATCGAATCTGGAATTGTGATAGTTGATAGTAATCATCTTTGGATTGTCCTTTTTCCTGAAAAGGCAAGACATCAGTTGTATGCAATGTCATGATGTATGAATTGCATGAGGTCATGATGCTTTCAAGAATAAATGAGATCGTGTGATATGATGCGTATATGCATGCGTCATGGTGTATGATAATGTGATAAATGTATATGAATGTGTTTTCGTCTAGGAAAATAAATCCTTGACGAATGCCGGGAGTTTGTTGAATCCTGGGATGATGTTGAAGAGTGGAGTTCTTCGCTTCCGCTGGGGATGATGGTTGCAAGAATAAACCGGTAGGAGAAGGTGACTCCGTTGGGGAATAAACTTATTGGAGAGATTACTCTACAGGGGATTACTCTGTGGGGAGAAATACTTCGCTGAGGTTTTGATGAGAGCTCCGCTGGGGATTCTACTGATAAGTTATGTTGGGGCATTTGATGAACTCCGCTGGGGATTGACAGTTGGAAGTTTTAGCTCCGCTGGGGATTTTGAAACTTGACTATGAGGGGAGTTAGCTTCTGGAAGGTTCTCTGGCTGGGGATTCCAAGAATATTTTGAGTTTGAGAAGGAACCGGTGTAGGGTTGCTTCATGATAAGTCCGTGTAAAACTGCATCTGAAGTTGAGAAGGAACCGGTGTAGGGTTTCCTGATGATGAGTCCGTGTAAAACGTGTCTGGAGCGTATCTGAAACTGTATCTTCCGACAGGTGATGAAGGAATTGTTGAACACTTTTGACATTCGAATGCCCCAAGTGGTGATGAAATAGACTCTTTATGTAGATAATTTCCTGGCTTGTTACAGGTGTTGATCCACAATCAGTCATCCACAGATATTTTCCTGGCTTGTTACAGGTATTAATCTGGAACTTAAGAAAAGTTGGTCAAGGAGATATTGTCCTGGCTTGTTACATGTATTGATCTCTGACCTGAGAAAGAAAGATGGTTCCCTGGCTTGTTACAGGTGTTGATCCTCAATCTCTTCATGTAGATGATTTCCTGGCTTGTTACAGGTGTTAATCCATAATCAAACGCTCACAGATATGCCCTGGCTAGATACAGGAATCGAATCCGGAACTTCAAAAGGTTGCTTACAGACGTGCCCTGGCTAGATACAGGTATCGAATCTCTAAACTATTCATGCAGATATGCCCTGGCTAGATACAAGTGTCGAATCCACAATCAAATACTCACAGATATGCCCTGGCTAGATACAGGTATCGAATCTGGAATTTGTCGTCTAGAGATATGCCCTGGCTGGATACAGGTATCGAATCTGGAATTGGTCGTCTACAGATATGCCCTGGCTGGATACAGGAATCGAATCTACAATTTGTCGTCTACAGATATGCCCTGGCTAGATACAGGTATCGAATCTGGAATTTGTCGTCTACAGATATGCCTTGGCTGGATTCAGGTATCGAATCTGGAATTTGTCGTCTACAGATATGCCCTGGTTGGATACAGGAATCGAATCTCTAAACTCTTCATGCAGATATGCCCTGGCTGGATACAGGTATCGAATCTACAATTGAATCACTCACAGATGTGCCCTGGCTAGATACAGGAATCGAATCTGGAATTTGTCATCTACAGATATGCCCTGGCTGGATACAGGTATCGAATCTGAAATTTGTTGTCTACAGATATGCCCTGGCTGGATACAGGTATCGAATCTGGAAATTGTCGTCTACAGATATGCCCTGGATGGATGCAGGTATCGAATCTCTAAACTCTTCATGCAGATATGCCCTGGCTAGATACAGGTGTCGAATCCACAATCAAACGCTCACAGATATGCCCTGGCTAGATACAAGTATCGAATCTGGAATTTGTCGTTATTCTGTTGGTGGTTGTAATTTCCAGCAGGTGATGAAGGAATCTTTGGACACTTTTGACATTCGAATGCCCCAAGTGATGCTGAAGGAGTCTTGAATCAGATTACTCTGCGAATTGAGAGATTTCTTGAAATCTTGACTGGACTGCCCCAGGTTAACTGAACTTTGAAAGATCTTGTTGAAACCTTGACTGGACTGCCCCAGGTTAACTGAACTTTTGGAAGATCTTGTTGAAACCTTGACTGGACTGCCCCAGGTTAAATGAACTCTTGAAAGATCTGTTGAAACCTTGACTGGACTGCCCCAGGCGTGCTGGATGGTGACATGTCATGCCCCTTGTTGACAGGAGATTTGTTAATGGAAGTGTCATCCTTTTGAAGTGATTTTTGTTCACCGAGAGAGTTTTTGTTCCTCCGAACATCCGCTGTATGAATTTCTTCGCTGTCAAACAAATAGCCAAATGCAAATAGTGATATTCAAGAAATGCAAAGTTTATGTTTGTCTCGAAGTTTTGAAGAATGCGTTTTTTAGCAGAAAAATTTTTATAAGACAAATCAACACAAGATTTAGAGCAAAGTCTTACAGGAGTCAGGATACCTTTTGAAACAGTATGCTTTCGAACTAACCCATGCTTTAATTAGGACTTTTGAAGGGTTGTAACGTGGCTTGGTTCACGGTTTAAGAAATAAAGGATAAAGGCTCAAAGTATATTTGTACCCACCCGCTCTTCGTGATGTTCTTCAACCCTAAGCTCAGTTAATTGTGCGTCAAACTCTATTCGAGTTTGGAATGACCTTTTGGTGATGGTTCACCGGTTGAATTTGGAGGGTAGTCATCATCTCCTTTTTTCTTTGCAACATTTTTTCATGTTGTTAAGGATTTGTAATGACCTCTCTATTTTGATTTTGATTTGCTATCCCTAACTTTTGCCTGACTGTTTCTGTTTTCGAGATCACAGTCAGCGGGATGCCCCGGCTTTCTTAAGCTTCCTTTGTAGGTTTTGACTTAATGGGCTTTTATATTTTTGAGAGATTGACTGCCTATGAGATAGGGAACCATCACTGTCTTGTGATTCCAAAGGAATGCTTTTTTTTTTGACGTCGTTCGTTGTGTTACGAACTGAGAGTTTGCGACTTCAATGCGCACCTTTTTGAATTAACTGAGAGACTACCCTGCCCCAGGTTTATATCAAAGGTTTTGATTGTTTAGAACAGAAAACTCCTACTTCTTTGGCTCGAAGGGGTTGACTAGGGATTATCTTCCTTATAACTCCAGTGTTTGGGAATTGAAAGAAATGCCTGTACATCATCAGCAAGGTCTGTTCAAAAGCATACTGTATGAGATTATGGTATTGTTTCGTCATCCTCCCTCTAAAGGCTTGCAGCTTTTTATCAGGAGTCAAATATCATAAAGAAAGCATAAGAGTAGTGAAAACGAATGTATGAATTCAAGACAAACATATGCAATGCATTAATGAAACAAAGTTTGACATTAAAAGATAATTGTTTGAATAAAAGATTACAACTTTAAAAGTTCAAAATGAAACAAACACAATCTCAATGAGTCGACAAAGGAGCAGTAATCATGCTGAAGTCTCCGGAGGGTCAAACTCGATCTCCTTGGCATCAATCATGTCTTGGATCTTGTTCTTCAGAGGCCAACAGTTGTTGGTGTCATGCCCCGGACTGTCAGAGTGGTATGCACACCTTTCATTGGGATGATAAGTAGGAGCAAAAGTATTTGGGTTCCGGAGAGGAGCCCTCAATGTAATCAGATCCCTCTTCAACAAGTGTTGCAGTGCTTGAGACAGTGGCATGTTGATGTTGGTGAACTGTCTCTTAGGCTCGTCTGGCCTTTGTTGACTTCCCTTTGGCTGTTGTCGGTGTGACGTAGAACCAGAGATCAGGACTGCCCCTGCATGTTGATCATGACGACCCTTTTGACTGTTCGCATCATTGGACTCTTTCTTTCCGTTGTAGGGAATTATCTGAGTATCCGAGGATGTAGTTCCTTGGATCTTTCCACTCTTGATGCCAGCTTCGACCCTCTCGCCGGTCAGTATTAGCTCGGTGAACCCGGCCGAGGAGCTTCCAATCAGGTGATTGAAGAAAGGCCCCGTCAAAGTTCCCATGAAGATGTCAATCAGCTCTCTGTCAGTTAAAGGGGGTTGCACCCTACCAGCCAGATCTCTCCATTTTTGAGCGTACCCTTTGAAGTTCTCGTCAGAACCCATGGTCATGTTCTGCAATTGCACACGAGTTGGTGCAAGATCAGCATTGTACTGATATTGTTTGTAAAAGGCAGTAGCCAAGTCCCCCCAGGTGTGGATGCGAGAACTCTCCAATTGATAGAACCACTCGAGTTGAGTCCCTACCAGGCTTTCTTGGAAGAAATGGATCCAAAGCTTTGGATCAGCTGTGTATGGTTGAATCTTGCGGACATAAGATCTTAGATGCGTCTGAGGGCAAGAGACTCCATCGTACAGAGCAAAGGTAGGGACTTTGAACTTTGGCGGGATGACCAATCCAGGAACTAAACCCAAGTCTCCTAAGTCCAAGCCAGTCACTTGCTGAATCTCCATAGCGCTGAGGCGATCCTCCAACTGTTTTTACTTGTCATCAGCGGGAGGGTATTGTTCTTCGGAGTAGTCAGCTTCCTCAGTCTCCAAATTGTGGTCTTCTTCAAGACTGGCCCCTATGCTGGGTGGAGTTGAAAGGTCTAGGGTTTTAGGCCTTCTCCTCAAGTTCAGGATGCGGGCTGCCTTCTTGAACTTCTTCTTCTTGTCTTTGAGAAGAAGAGCTGTCAGATCCTCTTTCCCTTTACCCATAGCCAGCAGCATTTGTTGGAATTGAGCATTTTGAGCTTGGAGATCTTTCACCATTTGTTCCATATCCATCTTACTGAAATAAACAGTAGGAAGAATAAGGAAACCTGAAAAGGAGAAACCTGCTATGCAATGATATGTGTGATATATATGCAATGTTTTCAAGGATCTCTTGGGGTAAACACAAGAGAATGTTAGAGGTTGAACTTCGATCTTTGATTGGAGAACTTTGCACTGATGGATGTCTTTCCACGAGAATCAAGCTCACCATGTCAAGTGGGTCATAGCCCCTGATTCAAGTTGTTGCACTTGATCTTTGATTGGAGAACTCTGCACCGGTGGATGTCTTTCCACGAGAATCAAGCTCACCATGTCAAGTGGGTCATAGCCCCTGATTCAAGTTGTTGCACTTGATCTTTGATGGCATTTGTTTAGAGGATAAACCTCTTGCCTTTTTGGTAGACGTCTGGTTCAACGTAACCCTGCATCAAAAGAACCCTCGAGATACTTGAAATGGTTAGTGAAAATGCTATGGTATGATGTTATGATGTTATGTACATGTATGCAAAAGGCAAGTGAGTGTATATACAGGTAATCATATTCACACCAAGCACACAAGTCCTTAGGTTTAGGCTTGCATGGGGTTGTAGGTAAGTACCCTCTTGAAGTTAGTTGGCTCATCCTGTCCTAGAAATAGAAACCGGGTTCTAAGGAGCTCAATATCATTGGATTGTTTTCTGTGTTCATTGTTTTGGTTTAGCCACTTAACTGGCGACCAAAATATTCCAAGAAAACAACCCTCAATGAGTGTAGTATCGAGTATCTACCAACTTCGGACTGCACCAAAGTCGGTCATCTCACTACCCTTAAAAAGGCTAAGATGGTCAATTAAGGTTCTAAGAGTTCGTTAGTGCTTCACGACATCACTCAGCGGCCCCGTACTCTCCTTGACTGAACTCAAGGGTTACCGGTACTCACAAATATGTCACACTAACATAGCTTACTGCTTCAACCGTGTCGGTATACCCTGCACAGTTCCCTCACAGTTTTTTTGCTATTTACCTAAAAAGGTTCCCCAAATCCGGGTGTAGGATTTACAACAAACCCAAAAAAGGAACCAAAAAAGTAAAGCAATCAAGGCAATCAAGGCAAGAGTGTAAAGGTGATCTAAACCCTAAGGTAACCCCACTTTTAGAATTTTCCCCAGCAGAGTCGCCAGTTCTGTGATACGGTGGGAGAACTGACTTGAGGTTTGCGCGTTTGTATTCGCACTTGTTCGGTTGAGCAAGAGTCGCCACCGACTTTTTATTTTATCCTAAGGAAAGGTTAAAAAGCACAGGAAAAACCTTTTGAGATGTTTCGTGGGTTCGGGGGGTAGATTATGAAAAGGGAAGGTATTAGCACCCTTTCTATCCATGGTTATCCATGGGCTCTTAGTTACTTGGTTTTTTTAGATCACTTGCCTTTGATTTTCAATTGCTTGAAATTGTGGTGTGTGTGTTTTGAAAATGTTTTTGAAGAAGACGCCTTGTCTTAGGCAACCATTGTAATGACTCGTGTTTGAGTGTTTTACAAAGGTGTGTATCTTTTCGAAAAGATGTTTCAAATGTTTTTGGAAGTTTGTTTTGAAAGTGTATTGTGAAGTGTGGTTTTGAAAAATAGGCAAGTGTTTTTTGCAAGTTTGATCAAGTAATTAAGAGTCGTCTACCCCTAAATTTACTCAAAGGTTTTTCTCATGTTTTAACCCTTTTTAACAATTTTGTTCCACCATTGTATTTGGTGGACAATCTTGCATTAGGATGTTTAACGGGACGGGCGCGGGTCATCGTATGGACCATGAATGCAATGGTGCCAAGTGTCTTTGGCAATTTTGCTTGAAGGGACTATGATCATTTTTGATTAGGCAACTTTCGAAAGCGTCATCGAGGGAATATGATCATTTTGAATTGTTTTGTTTTGCCAAAGAAACTCAACGTGCAAGCATGGCCCATTTTGGAAGGCAACGAGCGGGATTACCCTAGGGGTGCAAGTGTGATTGTGTATTGATTTCAAGTATTTGTTTTTGTATTAGGTTATCTAGCGTTTGATTTTATGTACATACAAACCCTAGGTCTAACCATGGTATATTTGAAAGCGATAAATTGCGGGAACTTAAAGTCTACGCTATTACAAATAGGTGTCCGGGAGTGGGGGTACAAATATTTACAAATGGGGATGAGACTTGTTAGGAGAGTAATGTCCAAATAAATTACAACCAAATCTAATCGATCGCAAATGTAATATGTATCAAATGTACAAGAATAAACAAATGTATAATGTAAATGTATCAATGTATTTGTGTATTGTAAATGTGTAAGTGCATGTAATTTATTTACAGGTGAGAAATGTTAACTTAATAAGAAAATTAAGTATTGTTCATTTATTCTTTTTGTATTTTTGTTAATATGTAGAAACAAGAAAATTTAATAAAAATAAAAGAAAAGGTGTTTTAAGTTTAAGAAAAAAAAAGAAAACATTTTAAGTTTAATGCCTTATGTTAATATCTTTTTATGCATTTTTTATAAATGTTTCATACAAGGTTTATATTTAAATAAAAAAGTTTTAATAAAAGAAAAGAAAAAATGTTTTAAGTTCTATTTATTAATGTATTTTAGTATTAATGAAAAGTGTTAGTAATATTATTATTAAAAAAGAAGAGTTAAGTTATGTAAAAGAAAATAAAACAAAAAAAAGCTTTTAGTTTGAATGAAAATAGAAAAATAGGAAAAGAGGTAAATGGGCTTTAGAGGTTTTTGGATGGCCCAGAATGAATTGTGAAAGAGAGCCAAAGGGGGGGGGTGCGTTTGGATTGGAGGGGTCAGGCGCCTTGAATCATTGGGCTTAAGCGTTGTTTTTGTGGGGCAAGGCCCATGTTTAACTCAACAATGTTTTAGGGTTGCTGGAGTTTTATTTCAGAAAGGGAATTAGGGTTACAGCGCCGTTTCTCCATTGCTCTTCGTCTTCTTCATTTCCCAAGCCGTATCCACTGTACAAACCTCCAAGCCTGGTTATCACGCGCCACCTCTACCCTCCTTCTCTCCATGGATATTCAGGCCACGAAAAAGAAGGTAGCTTTGTTTCCTCTCAACGCATTTTTTAGGTTTTCATTCGAGCGTGTTTCTTTATTTTCGTATTCTGATTATTGACTATCATTACTTGCTTCTTGTGAGGTGTGAAACGAACAAAAGAAAGTGGTACTACCTTTGTTGGAGACGGAGGCGGGCGGTGGATTTGGAGGCGCTTTGGACGGCCAGGCGGAGGAACGCGTGATGCTCTGAACCTTTGCTTCCTGGTTTGTATCTTTGCCTTCTTTAGGGTTTTGTGATGATGACCTGAGAACCCTTGCTTTAATGTCTTTTCCTCTTCTGCTGTTTGCTCGAGTGCTTTGACCCTGAACAACTTGCTTTTGTAAACTTCTTTTTCTCTTCTTCCTCTTTGGGCGCTTCTGTATGATGGCTTTGGTGCTTTTTATGTCTGAGTATATTTTGTATGCTTGCTTGCTCTTTTGCTTCTGAATGCTGAGATGATGACGTTTGCTCTGAGTGTTTTGAATGGATTTCTTACTTTCTGAGATGCCTATTTGATGATGCTGTTGGATATGGTTTGTTGCTTCAGTACTTGATGCTGTTGGATATGGTTTGTTGCTTCAGTACTTGATGTTGTTGGATATGGTTTGTTTTGACTTTAAGTTGCCTTGAATGCTAACCCTGTGATGAACACAGTTCTGAGGGTCTTGGGCTTTAATCTGATGCCTCTGAGCTGCTTGGCTTTTTAGGATTTGGTTATGTGCTTTGGTTTGGGGCTTGACAGTTTAGGCAGGTTTTGATGTTTATTGATGGTTAAGGCTTGGCTTTGAGCCTCTATTTACAGGCCTCTGTTTGAGGTTTATGCAGGATGTTTGAGGGCTTTGAACACACAGGTTTAGAGATGGATGCAAGTTTGAGGTTACAGGCCTTGGCTTGGTGTTGAAAGTTTTTTGACACAGTTTATGGGCTTGTGTTCATGACTTATGCAGGTTTAAGCTTGGATTAAGCTTCTTCTGGTTTAGGCTTTTAGGCTTAGAGCTTTTGAATGCAGGTTTTGGACAAGTGAAGGCTTTGAATGGTTTTGGAGGCAGGCCCTTGCTTCTGTTACAGTTTGAGAGCTTTTGGCTTTTTTTTTGTTTAGAGCTTGTGATATTTTTCTGCCTATCTCTACTGTGTTGGTATATCTGTTGTTTTATATATCTTCTTGCCTAAAGCCTGTAAGCCTCCTTTTCTTCTTTCTCTCTTCTCTCTCTCCTGACAGATTTTAAGCATTTAATATTGCTTAGATTTGTACTATGCTGAAAAAGCAGCTGGCCTAGGAAAATGATGATATTTTTTGAATATGCTTGCACTTGTGGTTTTCCTCTGCATACTTCTATCTCCTTTTACAGATTTTCTGCATCTTTGTGATAGCCCTTTTGATAGCCTTGATATCCTTTTGGCAGCTCTTGTACCTTTGACAGATTTGGACAGTTTGCTGTCCAGTTTGGACTTTGTTGATCTAGTTAGGCAATTCAGTTTGCCTTTGTACTTATACATGCTGTTAGGAATTTTTGAAATGGGCAAATTGTTGACAATGCAGTATGTTTGACAAATTTGAATTTGTGCAATTATAACTTTTGTGCATTTCATACTTTTTGCAAGCATTTTTATCCCTCTTTGTGAACCAAGAGCAATCTTGTGATTTGCAGAGAGGGCAAACTGATTCCGGCCAGTTGCTTTTAATGATGAACCCAATTTTTATCTGTATGCTCTTTAATTATTTTATCTGCATTTGACTTTCTCTTTTCTTTGTTTTTGCAGGTAAAGATAATTGAGCAAAGGAGCAACAAATGAAGGATGAAGATTTAGGATAATTAGGATAGATTTATTTCAATTTTAATTGTTTGTAAGATTATCATTGTAAACAAGAATGTAAATAAATTTACAGTTGTTCAAATAATAATTTGTAACGAAACAATTAAAGATGAATAAAAGAAAAATCCTTTTTGATCAGTTAATTCTTTTTCTTCTTCAACTGCTTATTTAATTATTTATAATTCTTAAATTATGATAAAATGGAAATAAATCCCAATTATTCTAACTTAGAATAAATAAACAATTAATAAACATTGTGGTCTCAGCATCAATCAATAATAAACCTGGCGTTTCAAATAGCCACAGCAATGCACAGTTAATCACAACAAACATCTTTATGCCTTTGCCTTTACTGATTGAACAAAACACTGCAAACTCAAATCAAATGCCTCAGTCCATATCTCAGAATAACTTGAAAAGCACTGTAGGATTAATTCTTTCTGAGAAATATGCGCACAAACCCTAGTTCTTGATTAAATGTCAGAGAAGCGCCTGCCTGATCAAAACCTGAGCCAACTCAACCAAACCTTAGCAATCTGCCTGAACTGCTTTAAAATCAATGAAAACCCTAATTTTGTCTGACTGATAAGAAAAGTCTGTTTGACTGATTCTTACGCCAATCTGAAAAATCAGGAAAAGCTCGAAGCTGTGATTTCTTGTGGAAAAATACGAGGGCAAATTTTGGGGTACAACAGTTGCCCCTGTTCAATCTTCTTAAACCTGAAGAGTTAGATTGGCAAGTTTGCCGTTCGCGACTTGAAGGTAAAAGGAGATTGGACACCAGAGTGCCCAAAAATTTGCACTCGGTGATGTGATGGTAGAGGGAATGGGCTTACATATTCCATTTGGTGATGGGCTTAAAGATGCCATCTGGTGACTGCTGGTAGGAGGATGGGCTTATAGATGCCATCTGGAGGTGTCGATCGCGTAAGAGATTTCTTAGCGAGAACTTGCGTACCTGAGAAAGAAAGATGGTTTCCTGGCTTGCTACCGGTTGATCTTCAAACTCTTCATGCAGATATGCCCTGGCTGGATACAGGTATCGAATCCACAATCAAACGCTCACAGATATGCCTTGGCTAGATACAGGAATCGAATCCGGAATTAGTCGTCTACAGATTTGCCCTGGCTGGGTACAGATGTCGAATCTGGAAATTGTCGTCTACAGATATGTCCTGGCTGGATACAGGAATCGAATCTTTAAACTCTTCATGCAGACATGCCCTGGCTGGATACAGGAATCGAATCTACAATCAGTTACTCACAGATATGCCCTGGCTAGATACAGGAATCGAATCTGGAATTGGTCGTCTACAGATATGCCCTGGCTAGGTACAGGTATCGAATCTGGAATTGTGATAGTTGATAGTAATCATCTTTGGATTGTCCTTTTTCCTGAAAAGGCAAGACATCAGTTGTATGCAATGTCATGATGTATGAATTGCATGAGGTCATGATGCTTTCAAGAATAAATGAGATCGTGTGATATGATGCGTATATGCATGCGTCATGGTGTATGATAATGTGATAAATGTATATGAATGTGTTTTCGTCTAGGAAAATAAATCCTTGACGAATGCCGGGAGTTTGTTGAATCCTGGGATGATGTTGAAGAGTGGAGTTCTTCGCTTCCGCTGGGGATGATGGTTGCAAGAATAAACCGGTAGGAGAAGGTGACTCCGTTGGGGAATAAACTTATTGGAGAGATTACTCTACAGGGGATTACTCTGTGGGGAGAAATACTTCGCTGAGGTTTTGATGAGAGCTCCGCTGGGGATTCTACTGATAAGTTATGTTGGGGCATTTGATGAACTCCGCTGGGGATTGACAGTTGGAAGTTTTAGCTCCGCTGGGGATTTTGAAACTTGACTATGAGGGGAGTTAGCTTCTGGAAGGTTCTCTGGCTGGGGATTCCAAGAATATTTTGAGTTTGAGAAGGAACCGGTGTAGGGTTGCTTCATGATAAGTCCGTGTAAAACTGCATCTGAAGTTGAGAAGGAACCGGTGTAGGGTTTCCTGATGATGAGTCCGTGTAAAACGTGTCTGGAGCGTATCTGAAACTGTATCTTCCGACAGGTGATGAAGGAATTGTTGAACACTTTTGACATTCGAATGCCCCAAGTGGTGATGAAATAGACTCTTTATGTAGATAATTTCCTGGCTTGTTACAGGTGTTGATCCACAATCAGTCATCCACAGATATTTTCCTGGCTTGTTACAGGTATTAATCTGGAACTTAAGAAAAGTTGGTCAAGGAGATATTGTCCTGGCTTGTTACATGTATTGATCTCTGACCTGAGAAAGAAAGATGGTTCCCTGGCTTGTTACAGGTGTTGATCCTCAATCTCTTCATGTAGATGATTTCCTGGCTTGTTACAGGTGTTAATCCATAATCAAACGCTCACAGATATGCCCTGGCTAGATACAGGAATCGAATCCGGAACTTCAAAAGGTTGCTTACAGACGTGCCCTGGCTAGATACAGGTATCGAATCTCTAAACTATTCATGCAGATATGCCCTGGCTAGATACAAGTGTCGAATCCACAATCAAATACTCACAGATATGCCCTGGCTAGATACAGGTATCGAATCTGGAATTTGTCGTCTAGAGATATGCCCTGGCTGGATACAGGTATCGAATCTGGAATTGGTCGTCTACAGATATGCCCTGGCTGGATACAGGAATCGAATCTACAATTTGTCGTCTACAGATATGCCCTGGCTAGATACAGGTATCGAATCTGGAATTTGTCGTCTACAGATATGCCTTGGCTGGATTCAGGTATCGAATCTGGAATTTGTCGTCTACAGATATGCCCTGGTTGGATACAGGAATCGAATCTCTAAACTCTTCATGCAGATATGCCCTGGCTGGATACAGGTATCGAATCTACAATTGAATCACTCACAGATGTGCCCTGGCTAGATACAGGAATCGAATCTGGAATTTGTCATCTACAGATATGCCCTGGCTGGATACAGGTATCGAATCTGAAATTTGTTGTCTACAGATATGCCCTGGCTGGATACAGGTATCGAATCTGGAAATTGTCGTCTACAGATATGCCCTGGATGGATGCAGGTATCGAATCTCTAAACTCTTCATGCAGATATGCCCTGGCTAGATACAGGTGTCGAATCCACAATCAAACGCTCACAGATATGCCCTGGCTAGATACAAGTATCGAATCTGGAATTTGTCGTTATTCTGTTGGTGGTTGTAATTTCCAGCAGGTGATGAAGGAATCTTTGGACACTTTTGACATTCGAATGCCCCAAGTGATGCTGAAGGAGTCTTGAATCAGATTACTCTGCGAATTGAGAGATTTCTTGAAATCTTGACTGGACTGCCCCAGGTTAACTGAACTTTGAAAGATCTTGTTGAAACCTTGACTGGACTGCCCCAGGTTAACTGAACTTTTGGAAGATCTTGTTGAAACCTTGACTGGACTGCCCCAGGTTAAATGAACTCTTGAAAGATCTGTTGAAACCTTGACTGGACTGCCCCAGGCGTGCTGGATGGTGACATGTCATGCCCCTTGTTGACAGGAGATTTGTTAATGGAAGTGTCATCCTTTTGAAGTGATTTTTGTTCACCGAGAGAGTTTTTGTTCCTCCGAACATCCGCTGTATGAATTTCTTCGCTGTCAAACAAATAGCCAAATGCAAATAGTGATATTCAAGAAATGCAAAGTTTATGTTTGTCTCGAAGTTTTGAAGAATGCGTTTTTTAGCAGAAAAATTTTTATAAGACAAATCAACACAAGATTTAGAGCAAAGTCTTACAGGAGTCAGGATACCTTTTGAAACAGTATGCTTTCGAACTAACCCATGCTTTAATTAGGACTTTTGAAGGGTTGTAACGTGGCTTGGTTCACGGTTTAAGAAATAAAGGATAAAGGCTCAAAGTATATTTGTACCCACCCGCTCTTCGTGATGTTCTTCAACCCTAAGCTCAGTTAATTGTGCGTCGAACTCTATTCGAGTTTGGAATGACCTTTTGGTGATGGTTCACCGGTTGAATTTGGAGGGTAGTCATCATCTCCTTTTTTCTTTGCAACATTTTTTCATGTTGTTAAGGATTTGTAATGACCTCTCTATTTTGATTTTGATTTGCTATCCCTAACTTTTGCCTGACTGTTTCTGTTTTCGAGATCACAGTCAGCGGGATGCCCCGGCTTTCTTAAGCTTCCTTTGTAGGTTTTGACTTAATGGGCTTTTATATTTTTGAGAGATTGACTGCCTATGAGATAGGGAACCATCACTGTCTTGTGATTCCAAAGGAATGCTTTTTTTTTTTGACGTCGTTCGTTGTGTTACGAACTGAGAGTTTGCGACTTCAATGCGCACCTTTTTGAATTAACTGAGAGACTACCCTGCCCCAGGTTTATATCAAAGGTTTTGATTGTTTAGAACAGAAAACTCCTACTTCTTTGGCTCGAAGGGGTTGACTAGGGATTATCTTCCTTATAACTCCAGTGTTTGGGAATTGAAAGAAATGCCTGTACATCATCAGCAAGGTCTGTTCAAAAGCATACTGTATGAGATTATGGTATTGTTTCGTCATCCTCCCTCTAAAGGCTTGCAGCTTTTTATCAGGAGTCAAATATCATAAAGAAAGCATAAGAGTAGTGAAAACGAATGTATGAATTCAAGACAAACATATGCAATGCATTAATGAAACAAAGTTTGACATTAAAAGATAATTGTTTGAATAAAAGATTACAACTTTAAAAGTTCAAAATGAAACAAACACAATCTCAATGAGTCGACAAAGGAGCAGTAATCATGCTGAAGTCTCCAGAGGGTCAAACTCGATCTCCTTGGCATCAATCATGTCTTGGATCTTGTTCTTCAGAGGCCAACAGTTGTTGGTGTCATACCCCGGACTGTCAGAGTGGTATGCACACCTTTCATTGGGATGATAAGTAGGAGCAAAAGTATTTGGGTTCCGGAGAGGAGCCCTCAATGTAATCAGATCTCTCTTCAACAAGTGTTGCAGTGCTTGAGACAGTGGCATGTTGATGTTGGTGAACTGTCTCTTAGGCTCGTCTGGCCTTTGTTGACTTCCCTTTGGCTGTTGTCGGTGTGACGTAGAACCAGAGATCAGGACTGCCCCTGCATGTTGATCATGACGACCCTTTTGACTGTTCGCATCATTGGACTCTTTCTTTCCGTTGTAGGGAATTATCTGAGTATCCGAGGATGTAGTTCCTTGGATCTTTCCACTCTTGATGCCAGCTTCGACCCTCTCGCCGGTCAGTATTAGCTCGGTGAACCCGGCCGAGGAGCTTCCAATCAGGTGATTGAAGAAAGGCCCCGTCAAAGTTCCCATGAAGATGTCAATCAGCTCTCTGTCAGTTAAAGGGGGTTGCACCCTACCAGCCAGATCTCTCCATTTTTGAGCGTACCCTTTGAAGTTCTCGTCAGAACCCATGGTCATGTTCTGCAATTGCACACGAGTTGGTGCAAGATCAGCATTGTACTGATATTGTTTGTAAAAGGCAGTAGCCAAGTCCCCCCAGGTGTGGATGCGAGAACTCTCCAATTGATAGAACCACTCGAGTTGAGTCCCTACCAGGCTTTCTTGGAAGAAATGGATCCAAAGCTTTGGATCAGCTGTGTATGGTTGAATCTTGCGGACATAAGATCTTAGATGCGTCTGAGGGCAAGAGACTCCATCGTACAGAGCAAAGGTAGGGACTTTGAACTTTGGCGGGATGACCAATCCAGGAACTAAACCCAAGTCTCCTAAGTCCAAGCCAGTCACTTGCTGAATCTCCATAGCGCTGAGGCGATCCTCCAACTGTTTTTACTTGTCATCAGCGGGAGGGTATTGTTCTTCGGAGTAGTCAGCTTCCTCAGTCTCCAAATTGTGGTCTTCTTCAAGACTGGCCCCTATGCTGGGTGGAGTTGAAAGGTCTAGGGTTTTAGGCCTTCTCCTCAAGTTCAGGATGCGGGCTGCCTTCTTGGACTTCTTCTTCTTGTCTTTGAGAAGAAGAGCTGTCAGATCCTCTTTCCCTTTACCCATAGCCAGCAGCATTTGTTGGAATTGAGCATTTTGAGCTTGGAGATCTTTCACCATTTGTTCCATATCCATCTTACTGAAATAAACAGTAGGAAGAATAAGGAAACCTGAAAAGGAGAAACCTGCTATGCAATGATATGTGTGATATATATGCAATGTTTTCAAGGATCTCTTGGGGTAAACACAAGAGAATGTTAGAGGTTGAACTTCGATCTTTGATTGGAGAACTTTGCACTGATGGATGTCTTTCCACGAGAATCAAGCTCACCATGTCAAGTGGGTCATAGCCCCTGATTCAAGTTGTTGCACTTGATCTTTGATTGGAGAACTCTGCACCGGTGGATGTCTTTCCACGAGAATCAAGCTCACCATGTCAAGTGGGTCATAGCCCCTGATTTAAGTTGTTGCACTTGATCTTTGATGGCATTTGTTTAGAGGATAAACCTCTTGCCTTTTTGGTAGACGTCTGGTTCAACGTAACCCTGCATCAAAAGAACCCTCGAGATACTTGAAATGGTTAGTGAAAATGCTATGGTATGATGTTATGATGTTATGTACATGTATGCAAAAGGCAAGTGAGTGTATATACAGGTAATCATATTCACACCAAGCACACAAGTCCTTAGGTTTAGGCTTGCATGGGGTTGTAGGTAAGTACCCTCTTGAAGTTAGTTGGCTCATCCTGTCCTAGAAATAGAAACCGGGTTCTAAGGAGCTCAATATCATTGGATTGTTTTCTGTGTTCATTGTTTTGGTTTAGCCACTTAACTGGCGACCAAAATATTCCAAGAAAACAACCCTCAATGAGTGTAGTATCGAGTATCTACCAACTTTGGACTGCACCAAAGTCGGTCATCTCACTACCCTTAAAAAGGCTAAGATGGTCAATTAAGGTTCTAAGAGTTCGTTAGTGCTTCACGACATCACTCAGCGGCCCCGTACTCTCCTTGACTGAACTCAAGGGTTACCGGTACTCACAAATATGTCACACTAACATAGCTTACTGCTTCAACCGTGTCGGTATACCCTGCACAGTTCCCTCACAGTTTTTTTGCTATTTACCTAAAAAGGTTCCCCAAATCCGGGTGTAGGATTTACAACAAACCCAAAAAAGGAACCAAAAAAGTAAAGCAATCAAGGCAATCAAGGCAAGAGTGTAAAGGTGATCTAAACCCTAAGGTAACCCCACTTTTAGAATTTTCCCCAGCAGAGTCGCCAGTTCTGTGATACGGTGGGAGAACTGACTTGAGGTTTGCGCGTTTGTATTCGCACTTGTTCGGTTGAGCAAGAGTCGCCACCGACTTTTTATTTTATCCTAAGGAAAGGTTAAAAAGCACAGGAAAAACCTTTTGAGATGTTTCGTGGGTTCGGGGGGTAGATTATGAAAAGGGAAGGTATTAGCACCCTTTCTATCCATGGTTATCCATGGGCTCTTAGTTACTTGGTTTTTTTAGATCACTTGCCTTTGATTTTCAATTGCTTGAAATTGTGGTGTGTGTGTTTTGAAAATGTTTTTGAAGAAGACGCCTTGTCTTAGGCAACCATTGTAATGACTCGTGTTTGAGTGTTTTACAAAGGTGTGTATCTTTTCGAAAAGATGTTTCAAATGTTTTTGGAAGTTTGTTTTGAAAGTGTATTGTGAAGTGTGGTTTTGAAAAATAGGCAAGTGTTTTTTGCAAGTTTGATCAAGTAATTAAGAGTCGTCTACCCCTAAATTTACTCAAAGGTTTTTCTCATGTTTTAACCCTTTTTAACAATTTTGTTCCACCATTGTATTTGGTGGACAATCTTGCATTAGGATGTTTAACGGGACGGGCGCGGGTCATCGTATGGACCATGAATGCAATGGTGCCAAGTGTCTTTGGCAATTTTGCTTGAAGGGACTATGATCATTTTTGATTAGGCAACTTTCGAAAGCGTCATCGAGGGAATATGATCATTTTGAATTGTTTTGTTTTGCCAAAGAAACTCAACGTGCAAGCATGGCCCATTTTGGAAGGCAACGAGCGGGATTACCCTAGGGGTGCAAGTGTGATTGTGTATTGATTTCAAGTATTTGTTTTTGTATTAGGTTATCTAGCGTTTGATTTTATGTACATACAAACCCTAGGTCTAACCATGGTATATTTGAAAGCGATAAATTGCGGGAACTTAAAGTCTACGCTATTACAAATAGGTGTCCGGGAGTGGGGGTACAAATATTTACAAATGGGGATGAGACTTGTTAGGAGAGTAATGTCCAAATAAATTACAACCAAATCTAATCGATCGCAAATGTAATATGTATCAAATGTACAAGAATAAACAAATGTATAATGTAAATGTATCAATGTATTTGTGTATTGTAAATGTGTAAGTGCATGTAATTTATTTACAGGTGAGAAATGTTAACTTAATAAGAAAATTAAGTATTGTTCATTTATTCTTTTTGTATTTTTGTTAATATGTAGAAACAAGAAAATTTAATAAAAATAAAAGAAAAGGTGTTTTAAGTTTAAGAAAAAAAAGAAAACATTTTAAGTTTAATGCCTTATGTTAATATCTTTTTATGCATTTTTTATAAATGTTTCATACAAGGTTTATATTTAAATAAAAAAGTTTTAATAAAAGAAAAGAAAAAATGTTTTAAGTTCTATTTATTAATGTATTTTAGTATTAATGAAAAGTGTTAGTAATATTATTATTAAAAAAGAAGAGTTAAGTTATGTAAAAGAAAATAAAACAAAAAAAAGCTTTTAGTTTGAATGAAAATAGAAAAATAGGAAAAGAGGTAAATGGGCTTTAGAGGTTTTTGGATGGCCCAGAATGAATTGTGAAAGAGAGCCAAAGGGGGGGGGGGGTGCGTTTGGATTGGAGGGGTCAGGCGCCTTGAATCATTGGGCTTAAGCGTTGTTTTTGTGGGGCAAGGCCCATGTTTAACTCAACAATGTTTTAGGGTTGCTGGAGTTTTATTTCAGAAAGGGAATTAGGGTTACAGCGCCGTTTCTCCATTGCTCTTCGTCTTCTTCATTTCCCAAGCCGTATCCACTGTACAAACCTCCAAGCCTGGTTATCACGCGCCACCTCTACCCTCCTTCTCTCCATGGATATTCAGGCCACGAAAAAGAAGGTAGCTTTGTTTCCTCTCAACGCATTTTTTAGGTTTTCATTCGAGCGTGTTTCTTTATTTTCGTATTCTGATTATTGACTATCATTACTTGCTTCTTGTGAGGTGTGAAACGAACAAAAGAAAGTGGTACTACCTTTGTTGGAGACGGAGGCGGGCGGTGGATTTGGAGGCGCTTTGGACGGCCAGGCGGAGGAACGCGTGATGCTCTGAACCTTTGCTTCCTGGTTTGTATCTTTGCCTTCTTTAGGGTTTTGTGATGATGACCTGAGAACCCTTGCTTTAATGTCTTTTCCTCTTCTGCTGTTTGCTCGAGTGCTTTGACCCTGAACAACTTGCTTTTGTAAACTTCTTTTTCTCTTCTTCCTCTTTGGGCGCTTCTGTATGATGGCTTTGGTGCTTTTTATGTCTGAGTATATTTTGTATGCTTGCTTGCTCTTTTGCTTCTGAATGCTGAGATGATGACGTTTGCTCTGAGTGTTTTGAATGGATTTCTTACTTTCTGAGATGCCTATTTGATGATGCTGTTGGATATGGTTTGTTGCTTCAGTACTTGATGCTGTTGGATATGGTTTGTTGCTTCAGTACTTGATGTTGTTGGATATGGTTTGTTTTGACTTTAAGTTGCCTTGAATGCTAACCCTGTGATGAACACAGTTCTGAGGGTCTTGGGCTTTAATCTGATGCCTCTGAGCTGCTTGGCTTTTTAGGATTTGGTTATGTGCTTTGGTTTGGGGCTTGACAGTTTAGGCAGGTTTTGATGTTTATTGATGGTTAAGGCTTGGCTTTGAGCCTCTATTTACAGGCCTCTGTTTGAGGTTTATGCAGGATGTTTGAGGGCTTTGAACACACAGGTTTAGAGATGGATGCAAGTTTGAGGTTACAGGCCTTGGCTTGGTGTTGAAAGTTTTTTGACACAGTTTATGGGCTTGTGTTCATGACTTATGCAGGTTTAAGCTTGGATTAAGCTTCTTCTGGTTTAGGCTTTTAGGCTTAGAGCTTTTGAATGCAGGTTTTGGACAAGTGAAGGCTTTGAATGGTTTTGGAGGCAGGCCCTTGCTTCTGTTACAGTTTGAGAGCTTTTGGCTTTTTTTTTGTTTAGAGCTTGTGATATTTTTCTGCCTATCTCTACTGTGTTGGTATATCTGTTGTTTTATATATCTTCTTGCCTAAAGCCTGTAAGCCTCCTTTTCTTCTTTCTCTCTTCTCTCTCTCCTGACAGATTTTAAGCATTTAATATTGCTTAGATTTGTACTATGCTGAAAAAGCAGCTGGCCTAGGAAAATGATGATATTTTTTGAATATGCTTGCACTTGTGGTTTTCCTCTGCATACTTCTATCTCCTTTTACAGATTTTCTGCATCTTTGTGATAGCCCTTTTGATAGCCTTGATATCCTTTTGGCAGCTCTTGTACCTTTGACAGATTTGGACAGTTTGCTGTCCAGTTTGGACTTTGTTGATCTAGTTAGGCAATTCAGTTTGCCTTTGTACTTATACATGCTGTTAGGAATTTTTGAAATGGGCAAATTGTTGACAATGCAGTATGTTTGACAAATTTGAATTTGTGCAATTATAACTTTTGTGCATTTCATACTTTTTGCAAGCATTTTTATCCCTCTTTGTGAACCAAGAGCAATCTTGTGATTTGCAGAGAGGGCAAACTGATTCCGGCCAGTTGCTTTTAATGATGAACCCAATTTTTATCTGTATGCTCTTTAATTATTTTATCTGCATTTGACTTTCTCTTTTCTTTGTTTTTGCAGGTAAAGATAATTGAGCAAAGGAGCAACAAATGAAGGATGAAGATTTAGGATAATTAGGATAGATTTATTTCAATTTTAATTGTTTGTAAGATTATCATTGTAAACAAGAATGTAAATAAATTTACAGTTGTTCAAATAATAATTTGTAACGAAACAATTAAAGATGAATAAAAGAAAAATCCTTTTTGATCAGTTAATTCTTTTTCTTCTTCAACTGCTTATTTAATTATTTATAATTCTTAAATTATGATAAAATGGAAATAAATCCCAATTATTCTAACTTAGAATAAATAAACAATTAATAAACATTGTGGTCTCAGCATCAATCAATAATAAACCTGGCGTTTCAAATAGCCACAGCAATGCACAGTTAATCACAACAAACATCTTTATGCCTTTGCCTTTACTGATTGAACAAAACACTGCAAACTCAAATCAAATGCCTCAGTCCATATCTCAGAATAACTTGAAAAGCACTGTAGGATTAATTCTTTCTGAGAAATATGCGCACAAACCGTAGTTCTTGATTAAATGTCAGAGAAGCGCCTGCCTGATCAAAACCTGAGCCAACTCAACCAAACCTTAGCAATCTGCCTGAACTGCTTTAAAATCAATGAAAACCCTAATTTTGTCTGACTGATAAGAAAAGTCTGTTTGACTGATTCTTACGCCAATCTGAAAAATCAGGAAAAGCTCGAAGCTGTGATTTCTTGTGGAAAAATACGAGGGCAAATTTTGGGGTACAACAGTTGCCCCTGTTCAATCTTCTTAAACCTGAAGAGTTAGATTGGCAAGTTTGCCGTTCGCGACTTGAAGGTAAAAGGAGATTGGACACCAGAGTGCCCAAAAATTTGCACTCGGTGATGTGATGGTAGAGGGAATGGGCTTACATATTCCATTTGGTGATGGGCTTAAAGATGCCATCTGGTGACTGCTGGTAGGAGGATGGGCTTATAGATGCCATATGGAGGTGTCGATCGCGTAAGAGATTTCTTAGCGAGAACTTGCGTACCTGAGAAATAAAGATGGTTTCCTGGCTTGCTACCGGTTGATCTTCAAACTCTTCATGCAGATATGCCCTGGCTGGATACAGGTATCGAATCCACAATCAAACTCTCATAGATATGCCCTGGCTAGATACAGGAATCGAATCCGGAATTAGTCGTCTATAGATATGCCCTGGATGGGTACAAGTGTCGAATCTGGAAATTGTCGTCTACAGATATGCCCTGGCTGGATACAGGAATCGAATCTCTAAACTCTTCATGCAGACATGCCCTGGCTGGATACAGGAATCAAATCTACAATCAGTTACTCACAGATATGCCCTGGCTAGATACAGGAATCGAATCTGGAATTGGTCGTCTACAGATATGCCCTGGCTGGGTACAGGTATCGAATCTGGAATTGCGACAGTTGATAGTAATCATCTTTGGATTGTCCTTTTTCCTGAAAAGGCAAGACATCAGTTGTATGCAATGTCATGATGTATGAAATGCATGAGGTCATGATGCTTTCAGGAATAAATGAGATCGTGTGATATGATGCGTATATGCATGCGTCATGGTGTATGATAATGTGATGAATGTATATGAATGTGTTTTCGTCTAGGAAAATAAATCCTTGACGAATGCCGGGAGTTTGTTGAATCCTGGGCTGATGTTGAAGAGTGGAGTTCTTCGCTTCCGCTAGGGATGATGGTTGCAAGAATAAACTGGTAGGAGAAGGTGACTCCGTTGGGGAATAAACTTGTTGGAGAGATTACTCTGCGGGGGATTACTCTGTGGGGAGAAATACTTCGCTGAGGTTTTGATGAGAGCTCCGCTGGGGATTCTACTGATAAGTTATGTTGGGGCATTTGATGAACTCCGCTGGGGATTGACAGTTGGAAGTTTTAGCTCCACTGGGGATTTTGAAACTTGACTCTGAGGGGAGTTAGCTTCTGGAAGGTTCTCTGGCTGGGGATTCCAAGAATCTTTTGAGTTTTAGAAGGAACCGGTGTAGGGTTGCTTCATGATGAGTCCGTGTAAAACTGCATCTGAAGTTGAGAAGGAACCGGTGTAGGGTTTCCTGATGATGAGTCCGTGTAAAACGTGTCTGGAGCGTATCTGAAACTGTATCTTCCGACAGGTGATGAAGGAATTGTTGAACACTTTTGACATTCGAATGCCCCAAGTGGTGATGAAAGAGACTCTTTATGTAGATAATTTCCTGGCTTGTTACAGGTGTTGATCCACAATCAGTCATCCACAGATATTTTCCTGGCTTGTTACAGGTATTAATCTGGAACTTAAGAAAAGTTGGTCAAGGAGATATTGTCCTGGCTTGTTACAGGTATTGATCTCTGACCTGAGAAAGAAAGATGGTTCCCTGGCTTGTTACAGGTGTTGATCCTCAATCTCTTCATGTAGATGATTTCCTGGCTTGTTACAGGTGTTAATCCACAATCAAACGCTCACAGATATGCCCTGACTAGATACAGGAATTGAATCCGGAACTTCAAAAGGTTGCTTATAGACGTGCCCTGGCTGGATACAGGTATCGAATCTCTAAACTATTCATGCAGATATGCCCTGGCTAGATACAGGTGTCGAATCCACAATCAAATACTCACAGATATGCCCTGGCTAGATACAGGTATTGAATCTGGAATTTGTCGTCTACAGATATGCCCTGGCTGGATACAAGTATTGAATCTGGAATTGGTCGTCTACAGATATGCCCTGGCTGGATACAGGAATCGAATCTACAATTTGTCGTCTACAGATATGCCCTGGCTAGATACAGGTATCGAATCTGGAATTTGTCGTCTACAGATATGCCCTGGCTGGATTCAGGTATCGAATCTGGAATTTGTCGTCTACAGATATGCCCTGGCTGGATACAGGAATCGAATCTCTAAACTCTTCATGCAGATATGCCCTGGCTGGATACAGGTATCGAATCTACAATCGAATCACTCACAGATGTGCCCTGGCTAGATACAGGAATCGAATATGGAATTTGTCGTCTACAGATATGCCCTGACTGGATACAGGTATCGAATCTGGAATTTGTGGTCTACAGATATGCCCTGGCTGGATACAGGTATCGAATCTGGAAATTGTCGTCTACAGATATGCCCTGGCTGGATGCAGGTATCGAATCTCTAAACTCTTCATGCAGATATGCCCTGGCTAGATACAGGTGTCGAATCCATAATCAAACGCTCACAGATATGCCCTGGCTAGATACATGTATCGAATCTGGAATTTGTCGTTATTCTGTTGGTGGTTGTAATTTCCAGCAGGTGATGAAGGAATCTTTGGACACTTTTGACATTCGAATGCCCCAAGTGATGATGAAGGAGTCTTGAATTAGATTACTCTGCAAATTGAGAGATTTCTTGAAATCTTGAATGGACTGCCCCAGGTTAACTGAACTTTGAAAGATCTTGTTGAAACCTTGACTAGACTGCCCCAGGTTAACTGAACTTTTGGAAGATTCATGTATACACTTACGATTTTATGATTTATGATTTTATTGCTTTACATTTCTGAAATCGTAAGGAAATTTTCCACAAGATTCATGTATACACTTTTGCAAATGGATGAGAAATGAACAAGATGCAGGTACTCTGGTTGAGCGTGAGGTTAAAGATGAAGTTCAGGCCATGGACTTGATTTCTAATATATATTTATTGTTTTGTTTATATGAACGGATGTATAGCCACCCCAGTGGTAAAGCGCGCACCTGTTAACCTTTGGGACCTGGGTTCGAGCCCCAGTGGTACCCTTTTTGCTTATTTTCTCTTTTTTCTCTCACATTTTTTATGTTTTTTTGCAGCATTGGGCCCCCTGTGTTGGGCCTAGTATTTTTGCTCATTTCATACTCTCTGCTCACTATTCACACCCCCGGCCCATTTTATTTTCCTTTACCTCTTTTTTTATTTATTTGTTTTCTTTAATATTTTATTTAATATTAAAAAAATCAGAAAAAATATAAAAAACATTAGATTTATATTTTGATATAGCTTATTTATTTTTACAATAAAAATTATTTTTATTTAATCATACTTTATCTATTTTACTAATTAATTTGTAAATTTAATTAGAAACAAGGGTTTTAATTATTTCTTTTACAATTAAAAAACATTCTTTTAAAACCAAAAAAGATCAAAAATATTTTACAATACCATACATTATTTTCAAGACAAAAAAGACATTAAAAATATTTTTCTTACAAACTTAATTTCTTTTTCTCTTTAAATCAATTAATATTTCGATTAGGATTTTATGTAATTTTATTTTCCTAATTAATTTAAGTTTACTTTTACTAATTTAACTAATTATTTGCTTTTAGTTAATTAGGTTAAAACCAAACCCTTTCCTAAAAAAAATCCAAACAAAAGTCCATTTTTCTTTCCATTTACATTCTTGTATATTTATTCATTTTTGTATATTATTTATCCAAATTCAATATAGTTGTAATAGATAATTAGGTTTATTTTTTTGCAATCCCCATTTGTAATTTGTACACCCCCTCCCACAAGTATTGTAATAGCATAGTAATTTTAAATTACGCAATTTATCGCTTTATATACAAAATGATAGTAATTAGGGTTTTGTATGGAAAGACTAAAACCAATCAATTAGAAAAACCTAATCAAAGACAAAGCCAAGCATGAAAAACAATACACTTGCACACAAGCACACCTTAAGGTAAATCCACTTGGTTGCCTTACAAAAATGACCATATTGCGCATGTGAGGTATCTTAGCAAAAACAAGCAAAATACAAGATCATAGTCCCTCGATGACGCTATCACAGTTACCTTTCAAAATGATCTTAGTCCCTAAAGAGAATGCTAAGATACCTTGCAACATTGCTAATCATGGCTATACGATGACCCTTGCCCGTCCCTTTTACATCCAAAAATAGTGTTGCTTATCAAATCAATGGTAAGATAACAATATCAAAGGAAGAAGGAAATGAACAAGAAAGACTTTTGAGTAGGTAGAATGTTCCTTGTTACCTGCTCCATTTCAAAACAAAACATCTTTGTTATTTTCAAAACGAACACCAACACTTTCAAAAATATCTTTCAAACTTGAAAACAATTTTCAAAAGATCAAACACTTTGTATACATTCTTACGAACGAGAATCATTACAAAGTTTTCCTAAACAAATGGCCTCTTTTCAAAATACTTTCAAAAAACCACACAAAGCACATTTTCAAACAAAAGCAAGTGATCTAGAAAGTAACTAAGAGCCCATGGAAAATCATGGATGAAAAGGGTGCTAATACCTTCCCTTTTCATAATCTACCCCCCCGAACTCAAGAAATATTCTCAAAGGTCTTTCCTGTGCTTTTTCACCTTTCCTTTTGGATAAAAGAAAAGTCGATGGTGACTCTTGCTAACCTCAACATTTGCGATCAAACACAAAACACCCAAGTCAGTTCTCCCACCGCATCACAACTACCAACACTAAACCCTGATTTTTTACAAGGTTTTACAACAAAAACTATGCTTACAAACTAGGTATTTGACGACTCTTTATATAGGCTTCTGTAGTTGGGCTTGGATTGACTTGGATTCTTCAATCAGCTCCAATCTTCGGATGAAAAATTTCTGCAGAATATTTTCCACAAAAATAAAAACAATCTTCATAAAAAGTTTCTTAAAAAGTCTCAATCGATCCCCTTCAGTAACCAAACAAATTTGCACTTGTTTCTAACAAAATCCTTAATTGGCACGCGCCTATAATGAGTATAGAATATTACAAATACTTATATCTTCAAATAAAATATTCAAGGATATATAAAAGAAGCGTCTGCTGCATCATACCCAGGATGTCACAACATCTTCTATGACATCTGGCAGAAAACGCACAACAGCAAAACTATTATGACAGTTGATAAAGATGTTGCACCATCCTACTCAACATCCACATAGAACCATGCTTAACCAAAATTTATCCAACCATTAAAACATGGAACTAACAATCTCCCCCTTTGGAAAATTTTGGCTAAAACAACCAAAAACCAAATTCAATTGGAGAGAGGAATAAAACCAGAACATAAGCTACATGTTGATCATGTAAACTTTGTAAAACAACACAGCTCAGAAAGCTTGTATGCACAGACAGGTATATAACTCCCCCTGTCACACATAAAATTTTCCTCCTCAAGGGAAAACCCCATACCAGAGCACCTACAGCGGAACAAAATAAGTAGTAGCTGCTTCAACATACATACATCACACACACAAGCATGAACATTCATGCCCCCCCCTGAGTAGTTGCAAGAGAAACCACACAAACACAAACATATACTCTCATAAAATAAGTAGAACACAGTCCTATCACAATGCTAGATCAACATATCAATACATGTGATGTAACATCATAACACAACACTTTACTCCCCCTTTTAGTCAAAATATTAACAAAAACAACTCAAATTAAATGTACACAATGGAAACACACATTACACTTCTTAACATATTGCACTCAGGAAATACAATAGATGGAAACATTGATTGCATAATAGTAATACCATAGATGAAAGCACACAGATGGAAAATAACTTCTTGGCCAGCTTCAGGTGGTCTTCCACATCTTACCTCTATCAAATATCCTCCTTCCTTCCTTGGTGCTCCAGCCAGCCCCACTGTCTTGCAGAACACATTTCTTCCAGTCCTTCTCAATAGCAACTAGTCCATGCATGTCATGCCTCAGATTATAAAGGAGATATGTAGAAATTGATGAACTCTTTCATCTCTATAATTTCTATAACTCCTTAATAGTACAAGCTCTAATCACATTGTTTCTGATAACAACAAGTTGTTCCATGTTGTCCATAAGCTCTAGAGTATCATCCTTCTCTTTAACAAGATTGCTGATCATTTGTTTACAACTACCAAGATCCTTGTACCAGTCATGCTGAATAAGATATCTGAAAGAATTTAGACCTTCGTTATGAAATTTCATGACATCTATATTGACATCGTACCTCTTCATCATCAGTTCAGAGAAACTTTCTCTTGATTCCCTCAAGGCAACATATCCATCTGTATTTGATATCTTCTATTGAAATTCAGTGATGTTACCTTTATCAGTGTGACTTGCAGTTAGATCCATGAATTGTTCTATTTGTCCCTCAGTAGACATACTTGTGTTGGATTGAGAATTCACTAGCTCAATGTATGTGAATTCACAAGTCTCCTATCCTAGTGCTACATCAGTTTGCACATAGGATGTTCCAACATTGTCTCTAAAATCCCGTTTCTCTCCAGCAACTGAATCTTCAATTCTCACATTGATAGATTCCATAGTCATATCATTTCTAGAGTTATATATTCTATATGCTCTTCTGCTTGAAGAGTATCCCGGAAATATTCCTCCATCTCTTATGGAACTCATCTTATCCACTTGATCTTTAGCAACAAGGACCTGTAATTTACTTCCAAAAATGTGAAGGTATTTAACTTTAGGTTTCCTTCCTTTCCATAGATCATAAGGAGTAGAGACAACACCTCCCCTCAAGAAGACCCTATTATGAATATAGCAAGCAATATTCATAGCTTCATCCCAAAACTCAAATGGAAATTGCTTAGCACTAAGTGTCACTCTAGCTGATTCTTGTATTGCTCTAGTATTTTGCTCAACAATTCCATCTCCCCGAGATTTCTAGGAATAAGATAACTCATGATTTATTCCTTCAAAATCAAAATATTCAGAAAATTTTGCATCCATAAACTCCTTGTCAATTTCATTTCTAATTTTGACAATCATACTCATCTTCTCTTCTTGAATGCTTTGACACAAATCTTTGAAGAGCTCAAAGGTATCTGATTTTTCTCTAAGAAAATTCATCCAAGTATAGCCAGAATAATCATCCACAACCATAAAGACATACCTTTTACCTCCTAGGTAGTTTGATGTTGCAACATTTGGTGTGACATCATGATTAGATTTTTATTTTCACACTTATCACATACTTCTTCTTCTTTAATCATGATCTTTAAAAAATCTCTAATGGCTTCTACATATATGACTTCCTTCATTATTTTTAAATGAAGATGTCCAAGTTTTTGGTGCCATAACTTTACTTCATCCTCCTTGGTTGTTGAACATGTGGAAAAGTAAGCAACTATTTAAGATTCCCATAAGTAGCAATTGTCTTTGGACCTAATACCTTTCATTAGTATAACTTCTTTCTTATTTTTGACCAAACATTCTGATTTTGAGAAGTTGACTAACATACCTTGGTCACGCAGTTGACTAATGCTAATAAGATTAATAGTCAATCCTTTGACATACAATACACTGTCTAACCTGGGGCAACCATCACACACCAGCTTTCCAAATCCTTTGATCTCTCCATTAAAACCATCACCAAATCTAATAGAACCTGTTGGATGAGGATTGACATCCACCAACATCTTTTAGACCCCTGTCATATGTCTAGAGCATCCACTGTCAAAATACCAGTCTTCACTAGTTGAGTCTCTCAAAGAAGTATGAGCTATAAGGTTAACATCCTTATTTTCAACACTCCTTTTCTTGCTCACTTTCTTAGCGTTGGAATAAACTGAAGATTTTTTATCTCCATATAATTTGAGGCAAAAATTATTTATATGACTAGACTCACCACAATAGTGACATCTCCAAGTAGATAGAGGTTGATTTGAAAATTCACTTCTTCTGTTAGGATGTTGTAACATGTGCGTTGATCTCTTTCTTCTTTTCAAAAGGAAGAACCTCATCTTCTGTTATTTTCCTTAGTTTATTATGAGATTGGTAATGAACCCTAGTATGTCCATCCTCTTTAACCATATTTATGGAATTAGTCAAGTTATCAAGCTTGAAATTTAAGCGGGTTACCTTAGTTTGAAGATGAGAAACGGTAATACGAAGTTACTTCCTCTCATTTTCAAAATCAGTAATGATCTTCCTCTGCTCTTCCTCTTTCTTCAGGCTTTCTTCACACTTGTCACAAGTATCCCTATATGACACATGTAAGTCTACATAAAGATCATTCTCATCACAAGCTTCAACTTTATTTGCCCATCTTCTAAATAGAGCCAACACAAGTTTGGCAGTCTCAGAATTATCTTCATATTCTAACTTATCATCATTAGACCAAGATGTAGTGAAACCCTTCTACTGTTTCTTGAGGAATGTGGGAAATTCTGGTTTGATGTGACCAAAATTTTCACACTCATAACATTGAATGCCTTTGTTTTTACTTGACTTCTCTTCTGGTCTTGTTTTCTTCTGAGAATCACGATTGTTACTCATGTCATATGAGTTGTTCTTAACATATAGTCTTCCTCTTTTATCTAATATTCTTAACACCCTATTGAATTACTTCCCAAGTAAAACATTTGTATTAGATAGATCCTCATCGGTTTCCAGCTCAGCTTAACTTTTATCTTCTTCGGCATTAGATACAAAAGTTACGCCTTTGTTCCTTTTCTCAGCCTTGTCATAAATAGGAAACTCAAATGTTTGAAGTGACTCAATAAGTTCATCAACTCTCATGTTGTTGATGTCCTGAGCTTCTTCATTTGTTGTGACTTTCATGTCAAATCTCATAGGCAAGGACCTAATAATTTTCTGACAAGCTTTACTTCTGACATCTTCTCTTCTAATACACTGGATGCACTGGAAATTTCAAGAATCTTCACCTAATATTCCTGAATTGTTTCATCATCATCCATCCTCAAATTCTTAAATTTTGAAGTGAGAAGCTAAAGTATTGAAATCTTCACTCTAGAGGTACGTTCATAAGTTGTCTTAAGAATTTCCCAAGCTTCCTTGGCTACAGTACAAGTATTAATCAGTATGAACACATTCTTATCAACTCCATTGAGTAGAGCATTTAAATCCTTAGAATTTATAATAGCTTATTTATCATCATCTTCATTCCACTCTTTTTCAAGTTTCATAGTTTTAGTTCCAGTCTCTTTCTCATATTTGTCAATATCTTTGACCACAAGATGCTTCCATCCTTTCAAAACATCCTTCCATGCCTTATTGACCATAGCTTTCAAAAAAGCTATCATTCTAACTTTCCACCAGTCATAGCTTGAACCATCTAACATGGGTGGTTTGTTGTTATATCCTCCTTCTTTCTCCATATTTCCAGAAAATATATCCCTGAATCTTACTCAGTAACCAAAATAAGATGCCTGCTCTTAATGATAATTTAATTTCGGACTCATACAATATCAGAAGTCAAGACTGATGTCTTAACAAGCACAATGTGATAACTGATGTTATAACATCTGCTGATAGAATAACAACAATAACAACAATGCAGAAGTTAAAATTTTTAGAAGTAAAAGAACACAATGATATGTTAACCTAGTTGGGTGCAAACTCACCTACTCTTGGGGCTACCAAGCCAGGAAGGAAATCTAGTAGTACTAGTTCAAAGATAAACTCCCCCATTTACAACTTCTCGCCTAATCCCTACCCAATGCAACTTCTACCTAGGCACCTCCTAGATATGAGAAATCACCATCTCACTTTCAATCACCGCAGTGATAAAAAACACGCCCAGTTCCAGGGGATGTCTCAAGAAACCAAAATAAGAAGAGCACACTTCCAAATTATAAATACTAAGAGTTGCTTAAAAGTTTCCTCCAAGAACAATACTCAAATCGTACCCATGGGCTTTGAGTGAGAACAATTACTTGACAAGAAAGTAGCAATCATTCAACTCAAATGTATCAGAGATACATGAGGACGTACAAAATAAATATATAGAACCTAAGGAACTACCAACCCTAAACCATTATTTTTTTCACAAGCTTTAACAATAAAAACTATGCTTAAAAACTAGGTCTTGGACGACTCCTTATACAGGCTTTTTCAGTTGGACTTGGACTGGATTGGATTCTTTAATCAACTCCAATCTTCAGCTGAAAAATCTCTGCAGAATATTCTCCATAAAAATAGAAACAATATTCATAAAAAGTTTCCTAAAAAGTCTCAATCAATCCTTTTTAGTAACCAATCAAATATGCATTTTTTCTAACGAAATCCTTGATTGGTCTATGCCTATAATCAGTACAGAATATTCCAAATACTCATATATTCAAATAAAATCTTCAAGGATATCCAAAAGCAACGTCTTCTGCATCATACCCAGGATTTCACAACATCTTCTGTGACATCTGGCAGAAAACTCATAACAACAAAACTGTTATGACAGTTGATAAAGATGTTGCACCATATTACTCAACATCCACATAGAACCATGCTTAGCCAAAATTTAGCCAACTATTAAAATATGGAACTAAAAACCTCCATGTTAGAATCTTCAACACTTAAAACATCTTTGTCATGAGCATCCAAAAATACATCTTTTTATATTCCCTCTTGGATACTGCCTATCTCAACATTGTGATTCAAGTTTGCATGTTTCAAGTTGGAATCAGAGGTCTAGGGAGATTAGTAACCGCAATATGATCCTTGTTAAAATTTTCTTGAACTAAGCCTACTACATTAATTTGTGAACCACATTACTAAGTATATTAGTAGTTTGTAGAGATATGACCTTATTTCTTGTCTTGTGTGTTTCGTTGGTAGAAGCATGAGTAGAATTTTTGAAATGACTCGCAATGAATGATACCTGTGATCGGTGGGAAAGAACTGGCTGTTTTGGAATGCTGGTTCGTGTTTTGTGTTTGTTTTCGCAAAATATCACGGTAAGCAAGAGTCGTCACCGTCTTTTATTTTATCCAACAAGGAAAGGACAAAAGCACAGAAAAATTCCTTTTCGAGATGTTTCTCGGGTTCGGGAGGTAGATTATAGAAAGGGAAGGTGTTAGCACCCTTTCTATCTGTGGTTATCAATGGTCTCTTAGGTACTTGCTCAAAGTGTTTTCAAAAGTTTGCTTTTCTTTGTGTTTGTGGGTTTGAAAGAAGTTTTGTTTTGAAAGGAGTGTAAGTGCGAAAAGTTTTGTTTTGTTTTAAAAGGAGCAAGTACTTAAGAACCATCTACCTACTCAAAAAGGAATTAAACTGTGCAAATGTCCTTTAGATAGTTCTATCCCACTATTGAGGAGTAGGTAGCACCGTCGTTGGAGTTTTCGGGTCAATTCGATTAAGGGACGTGTGGTCACTAAAGCAACACTAGGACGCCTTAGCGGTAACCCTAATGTCTTAGATCATTTTATCCGAGGCAACCGTTTCGAGGCAACTTATGATCTTTGGACAGGAGGGCGACCTCTAAAACTTCCTATACTCAATGACCACGTTCGAGGCAACCAACTGAGGTGTACCCTAAGAGTGGCATGTGCAAGTGTGTCATTTCGATTAATTTTATCTGTACATGTTATAGGTGAGATATGTTGATTTTAAGTTCATACATTGGATCTTGTCATGCATTCCCTATTATCAAACATCTAACAGTTAATATTGTGCGGAAATGAAATTACGGGAAATTAAATCTAAGCTATTACAAGGCGTCAGGTATTTACATCGCCAAAAACAAACTCTTTAATTTAAATTGCGGAAAATAAAAGAAAGCGATAAATAAATAAAGTCCTAATTAAAAGCTATTACATACTAGAAGCAATTACAATATTGGAAATATAAATTGCGTGCGAAGAAAATTAAATCGGCGTATTTTTAAGGTTTTGACCCTTTTTATTAAAGAAAGGATTTTTTGTTTATTTTGAATTTAAAGAAATTAAACCTAAACTAATTATTAATTAATAAAATAAAAAAATATATTTTTGGGTTTTTTTATATTTTAGGAAATAAAATAAGAATGATCAAAATTATTGAAAGCCTAATTCTAAATTAATTTTAATTTATTACAAAGGATATTAAAGTTGTACCTAATTAAAAACTAAATTGATTAATATTTATTTACAAAAATAAAGTGAAATTAGTTTTAATAAATAAAAATAATATTTTTTGTTTTCTGATTTTATTAGGAAAATATTAATTATTTTGATTAGTAATTAATTAAGAAAAATAAATAAAATGTTAAAAGAGAAGAAATAACCAAAAGGGGGGGGGGGGGGTGCTGGGCCCAATTGGTGGTGAATCTGGCAAATCTCCAGGCCCATTAACGTTGGCCTTTGTTGACTTCTGTGATTCCATATGCGCCTGTTGACCAGAGACCATGGTGGATGTCCAACCTAGGCCATTAGATTGGATTTGTAGGCCACTTGGCGTTTGATGGGATGAGGAACATGATGGTCCACGCCTTAAGCTTTGCACTGGATTTCCTGGAAAAAAATAATAATAAGCGTTTTGGGGGACATGGGATTCGAACCCAGGTCCCAATGGTTTTTCCACTTACGCTTCCACCAACTGAGCTGTGTTGCTTTCTTGTTAATAAAATAAACGCTAATCATTATATGAGAAAAGTAAGCAGTATGCTGGAAAATAAAAAAACGCGCTAAACATATTTGAACTGGCCAATGAAGACAAGCCACGTTGTCATCTTCTCCAAATGGTCCTGGTTTGTTTCCTGCGGATTTGGTTCTGTATCAAAATTCGTGGCATCATCCTATAATGTATTCTAGGTCACAAAAATGAAAACCAAACCCATCATCATGTTCGTCTCATTCTCCTAAATCCATCCATGGCCATGGCTTGTCTTGATTTCACCTATAATTAAAACGCCTAAAAACAATGCAAGAAAACCCTAGGTTCGGGCATTATAATACAGGCTGTGAAAACAAAATCGAGTATTGCAAAAAGCTTAGAAATCATACAAGGAACAAGAATATGCTAATGCTTTGTCAAAAAGACGCAAGAATGAGGAGTTATGTTTTCGTGTACAGGGCCATATTCATGGATACTTACAACATGTTTCAAGTGGCCTCAAGGCCTGGTTTTGATTGCTTTAGCTCCACTGGATGTCAGGCAAGGAAGCTACGTTGAGATCTTGGATTGAATCGTGCTCTAACCAAGGTTTTGATCTCACACTTTTGCAAGCTTTTTTCAATTCGGGTTTTGTCGTTCTTTGCAGTTTCAGGTCGTGTTATTGATGTGTATGGCTTGTGTGGGTATAAGGGAATGAATTAGGTCAAGAGTTGGGCTTTCAATCCATGTGCATTCAAGGTTTGGGATTTGATGTGATCACCATTGATAAAGTTTCCATAATTGTACCAAATCTGATTTTTTGTGCATAAAAAAGCTTGATATGAATTTGATTGAGTGTATCTTGACAATGAAGACCTGTAATGATAAAAAAATCTCATTCCATTAATTTTTGGATTCTATTTGAATTAATATTGATTAAAAATGAATTAAATCAATAAAAACTAAATAAAATAGAAAAATAAATGATTGGTCATGAAATTGAAGATAGAACACGTGTGTGGTGTGACAAGACCATATCAAGTGGAAAAAAGTGGGCCCTTTTGTCAAAATTGGAGTTTTGAGGATAGTTGACTTTTGGCAAATTTGGAAACATTCCCAACTTCAATAATGCATAACTTCTTCAATTTTGAACTTTTGGAGGTGTTCTTTGACTTTTTAGAAACCTTGAGATGTCCTCTAACCAACCCTTTTGGTATCATCTCATTTTGATATTCCATGCTCAAGTTATAAGCTTTGGCAAAAAAGGTGTTTTTGTTGACTTTCAAAAATGACCTATAATGTCCAAATTTGTAACTTTTTGTGAGTGCATTTATTGATCTTGGGGTGTAAAGATGGATTGTAGGAAATTGCATCCTCTTCAAAATGAGCTTTGGATGGGTCATTTCTCATAAATTATGATAAAGTTATGCTTGGTCAAAGTTGAGTTGACTTTTCCTACAAAACCCTAATTTAGCAACTTTTGAATCTTGATGAATCTTGAGCAATCCTTGATGAATCATGATCAACCCTTGATGAAATGATGAATTATACTTCAAAATGAGAATGTTGGCAAAAAAATCTTGAGGTTTGACTGTATTTAGGTCATAGTTGACCTTTGCCCTAGCATCGTCGATTTTTGGACTTCTTGAGCAATTGACTGACCAAAATTTCTCTGCAAGGCTTGAAATTTGACATTGATGAACTTTAGAACGTATTAGGACATTGGGGAGAATTTGAGACCATTTGGATGTGAGGACCTTGATGCAACACAAAACCCTAATTTTGAATTGACTGCCTTAGGAGGTGATTTGACTGTCCAACTCTTGAGCCATCTTGAACAACTTGGAGATGATTCTTGACATGTCTTGAGAAATATGGGAGGGAAAATTTTGGGGTATAATAGTTTCCCCTGTTCAATCTTCTTAAACCTGAGGATATAGATTGGCGTTCGGGCCTTTTGTGATCCGAAGGTGGAAGATGATTAAACACTAGAGTGCCCATAAATTTGCACTCGCATGAAGTAGTATTTGTCTTGTGATGTCGGGAATGGATTTACAGATGCCATCTGGAGATTGATGATGGGAGATGGGCTTAACGATGCCATCCGAAGGAGTGTCGATCGCGTAAGAGATTCCTTAGCGAGAGCTTGTATACCTGTTGTTGAGGGAGATTCCGCTGGGGAATGTTATTCTTTGTCTTAGGAGAATTAGAACTTTAGGAGCTTCGGTCTTCCGTTATTCTACTGGGGAATCATCTCTGTCGAATTTTAGGAGCTTCGGTCGTCCGTTATTCTACTGAGGAATCATCTCTGTTGAAGAGGTGAGAGTGAACTACTATCTGGTCGCAACCCAGGCTTCATAGTGATAAGACTGACTGCTATCTGGCCGTAATCCAGGATTTACAGTGACTTACTGGGGAGATGAGATTAAACTTGCTATTCGGTCGTAATCTAGGCTTTGCAATACCTCACTTCTTATCTGGTCGAAATCCAGGCTTCAGAACAAATCAAGTGGTTATCCGGTCGCCTCCGGGCTTCAACTTGAATTTAGGGCACACTAATATCCGGCCGACTCCAGGCTTCTTAGTAACTGTCCATGTAAACTGCTATTTGGTCGTGTGATCGGTGGATCTGGAACTGACTGTTTAAAGTTGGTTTCGCGAAATGTCACGGAAGCAAGAGTCGCCACCGTCTTTTATTTTCTCCAACATGGACAGAACAAAAGCACAACAAAATTCCTTATGAGATAGTTTCTCGATTCGGGAGGTAGATTTATAGAAAGGGAAGGTGTTAGCATCCTTTCTATCCATGGTTATCCATGGGCTCTTAGATACTTGCTCATTGTGTTTTCAAAAGTGTTTGCTTTTCAAAATATGCGTGGGTTTGAAAAAGTTTCATTTTAAAGATTTCAGATCGACTCTTGTATCAGTCCTCAAGAGTGTTTGAAAAATTGTTTTGAAAGCTTTTTGAAAGTGTCGGTGTGAAAAGAGTTTTTTGATTTGTTTTTTGAAATAGAGCAAGTATCTACGAGTCATCTACCTACCCTAAGGAATTAGGCTGTGTAAATATCCTTAAGGTAGTGCCATCCCACCATTGAGAGATAGGTAGCACCATCGTTGGAGGTGTTCGGGTCCATTCGTTTGTTAGGGACAGTATGGTCACCAGAGCAACAATAGGACACCTTAGAAGCTACCCTTATGCCATTGATCTTTTTTATTCCGAGGCAACCATTTCGAGGCAACTGGATCATGTCATGGACATAAGGACTTACTAAAACGTCCTATACTCGACGACCACGTTTCGAGGGGCAAGGCAACAATGTGGTCACCAGAGCAATAGTAGGACACCTTAGAAGCTACCCTTATGCCATTTTCATGGAAATAAGGACTTACTAAAACGTCCTATACTCGACGACCACGATTCGAAGGGGAAGGCAACAGTGAGGCGTACCCTAGAAGTGGTGTGTGAATTGTGTGTCATTTTCAGTTTATGTTTTATCTTGATCATGCATTGGGTGAGCTACGCTTTGATTTTATTTAGGCATACATTCTTTCATGTGATTAACAGTTTAAAGGTGCGGAATTTAAAGTGCGGAAAATAAAGGTCCTACGCTATTACAAGGCGCGGGTCTATACATCGCCAAATTAACAAAGACCCGATTTTGAATAAAAGTGCGGAAAGTAAATGTCCTAATTACTATTACAAAGCTTTGGGGCAAATACATTATATTTAAAAAGGAAATAAAAATAAACGTGCGAAAAGAAATTAGAATCGAGTGCGAGGGCGTTGGACCCTTTAAAGAAATTAAATGAAATTAATAAATTAATGATTTGATGAGAAAAGAAGTTATTTTTGGTTTTTCGGTATTTAATGAAAATAAAGAAAATTAATTAAAATTTGAAATTAAATAAAACCCTAGTTCTAAATTGTTTTTAATTATTAAAGAATTGTTTAAGTTTAACCTAATTTAACCCTAATTAATTAATTACAAGTTTATTTACAAGATAATTAATAATTAATAATAATAAGAAGAAAAATTTAATTATTGAGAAAAAAAAAGTAAAATGCTAAAAACCCTAATTTTTATGTGTTTTAGTTATTTTAAAAAAAACATTAAAGTTAAACCTAAAATTAAACTAATTTGATTATTAAGATTTATTTACAAAAAAATATTAATGCATTAAATAATAAATAAATATATTTTATTTTTGACTTTTCTGATTTTTTTGTATTTTTGTGTTATAAAAATTATTTTGTGAATTAAAAGAAAATAATTAAAATAAATAATAGAGAAAAAATGAGAGAAAGAAAATACAAACAAGGAGGGGGTTTCTGCCCAATTTGGAGGTGTTTAGAAGGCAGTTTGGCCCACTGATCCCAAGCCCATGTTGACTTTCAGCGCTTGCGTATGGCATGGTTGACTAGTGTACATGATGGACCTCACATCCTGACCTTTGGATTGATCTCCTGGGACATTTGGCAGGCAAGCACGTATGCATGTATGGTGGACTTTAGATGAGGCGCTGCATGGAAAGGTGTTAAGAAAAATAATATTGAAGAAGTGGGGGACCTAGGAATCGAACCCAGGTCCCATTTCCTGCATGACAACGCATCTACCAATGGAGCTAGTGCGTTTCTTTGTTAATTTAGTGGGCAATGAATAATATAATAGAAATATCAATATCACGCTGGACTGAACAAAAAGACGCGCCAATGTTTAAACTGTCCAGTAGTACCAAGCCACGTTAGCATCGTCTTCATCTCTTTTTCTGCAAATAACATCAAATAGCGGGGGTTTTAAACACCCACTAAACTCGAACCTGAAAATAGCGAATAGAATTTAAGCAAGCATAAAAAGGGCGCGATGACATCAATCGTTTCGTCTTGTTCTGACGAGTTTGCCTGTATTAGTTTGATGGTCCAATTTTGCCTTATGAAGGAATCCCCAAATCTGGAGCTCTGAAACCCTAAAACGCTTCCATGGCAATTTTTGATACAGGGCCTAATAACTCAATTGAGTTATGTCATTAGCTTCAGAAGGTGCACATTAGTATAAATCAATGCTTAAAACGTATGGAAAATGTATGCAAATTCAAACACGAATATGAAAAAAGTTATGAACAAGGAGACTTCGTTCTACTAATTCTTGAGGTTAGGGGTTGTGTTTTTGATTGCAATCCCTTCCTGGATGTGTAAGCAAGCTTTTGGAATGGCTTTTTGGCCTTGAAACGCACAGCAACTATGAAAACATTTTTGAGATTTTTGTGAAAAAATGCAAGTTTGATCTTGATGCTTATGCGCAGCTTTCTTGTGTTTTGCATTAGGTTTGCAATGTGCACATATAGGTGAATGAATTAGGTTAGAAAAAACTGGCCCAAAATCCATGTATTCAATGATTCAATATTTGATTTTCAAGCATCTTTTTCAATCCTTTTTTGTCATAGAAACTTGCCTATTTTGGAAGATTTGGTCCCTTGATGTGGTACACGAAATATTTAGGCCTTAATGAGAGAATATGCTGCACAAAAAGATTTGGAAAACATGATTTGCTATTTTTGTCATATTTAATTTTAATTAAGTGAATTAATAATAATAATAATTCAAATAATTAATCAAAAATGATAAAATAACTCCTTTGGATGTCAATGGGTCGTGCATAGCCTTTGGGTGATGATTCATGGAAGAAATTGAGGCCCATTAGCAATTTTGAGGCATTTGAAGCAAAGTTGACTTTTCAAAATTCCCAAAAATTTCCCAACTTCCACAAGGCATATCTTGCTCAATTCTTAAGATTTGATCATGTTCTTGGATATTTTGGAAAGGTCTTTAAGTCCTCTAACCAATGCCTTTGGTCCCATGTCATTTTGATTTACCAATCTCAAGTTATGGTCTTTGAATTAAAGTGCCTTTTTGTTGACTTTTGAAAATGACCTATAATGTTGAGATTGATAACTCTTTGTGAGAGCATTTCTTGGACTTGAAGTGTGAAGATGAGTTGTAGGAAATGTAATTCTCTTCAAAATGAGCTTTGGATGGAATTTTTCTGATAAACCATGTGGAAGTTATGCCCTGGTCAATTTGCAGTTGACTTTTTCAACTGTCCAAAAATAGAAACTTTTGCATCTTGAGACTTTTTGAGCCATGCTTTGAGAATCATGATCAAGAATTGATCAAATGATGTTTGTGGCTTCAAAATAAGATGTTGACCAAAATTTTTGACTTTTGACTGTCAAATGACCATTTTGCCCCTGTAGTTGACTGTGGAGCAATTAGGGTTTTTGACTGTGCAATTTGATGCTGTGAGTCTTGAAACTTGGCATGAGGATGCTTGACAATGTTTATAGGCATGTGGGACTTGATTGGACCCTTGGAAACTTCAATTTCTTTGTCAGAACCAAAACCCTAATTTTTGACTGTTAGGAGGCAATGGGACTGTGCAACCCTTGGGAGATTTTGAAGCATGCTTTTAGCAAATCTTGAAGAAAATGGGAGGGCAAATTTTGGGGTACAACAGTTGCCCCTGTTCAATCTTCTTAGACCTGAGGATATAGATTGGCTGACGTGCCTTTCGTAATCCGAAGGTGGAAGATGATTGAACACTAGAGTGCCCAGAAATTTGCGCTCACATGTTAGCAGTGTGATGGTGGGAATGGGATTACATATGCCATTTGGAGATTGGTGGATAGGAGGATGGGCTTACAGATGCCATGTTGAGAGACGATGGATAGGTGTATGGGCTTATAGATGCCATCTGGGTGTCGATCGCGTAAGAGTTTCCTTAGTGAGAACTTGCGTACCTGAAAAAGAAAATGATTACCTGGCCTGTTACAGGAGCTGGTCTTCAAACTCTTTGTGTAGATGCGTTCTAGCTGGATGCAGGTATCGAGTCTTTAAACTCTTTAGACATGCCCTGGCGAGACACAGGAATCGAGTCTGGAGCTTCAAAAGGTTATGAATGAATCAGGGATGGTTACTACCTCAACGGGACGATGAGAGAACCTTGGGCGATTACTACCTCAACATTAACGATGAGAGAACCTTGGGCGATTACTACCTCAACAGTAACGATGAGAGAACCTTGGGCGATTACTACCTCAACAGTAACGATGAGAGAACCTGGGGCAATTACTACCTCAACAGTAACGATGAGAGAACCTGGGGCGATTACTACCTCAACAGTAACGATGAGAGAACCTGGGGCGATTACTACCTCAACAGTAACAATGAGAGAACCTGGGATGTCTTCTACTGAGTCTTCATCAGGAAAATCTTTAGGAATCGATTTAACTGGACTAGAGAAGGCCTTTGACTGGATCGGCATCAGAAAAATCTTTAGGAGTCGATTTAACTGAACCAGGCAAGGTCTTGGAATCTTCAACTGGAATAAGAATCAGGGAGATCTTAGCGTCGATCTGACTGAACCAGAGAAGGCCTTTGACTGGATCGGCATCAAAAAAATCTTTAGGAGTCGATTTAACTGAACCAGACAAGGTCTTGGATTAACTTTGACTGGATAAGAATCAGAAAAATCTTAGGGTCGATTTAACTGAACCAGACTAAAGTCTTGGAATATCTTTAACTGGAATAAGAATCAGGGAGATCTTAGGGTCGATCTGACTGAACCAGAGAAGGTCTTGGATTAACTTTGACTGGATAAGAATCAGAAAAATCTTAGGGTCGATTTAACTGAACCAGACTAAAGTCTTGGAATATCTTCAACTGGAATAAGAATCAGGGAGATCTTAGGGTCGATCTGACTGAACCAGAGAAGGTCTTGGATTAACTTTGACTGGATAAGAATCATAAAAATCTTAGGGTCGATTTAACTGAACCAGACTAAAGTCTTGGAATATCTTCAACTGGAATAAGAATCAGGGAGATCTTAGGGTCGATCTGACTGAACCAGAGAAGGTCTTGGATTAACTTTGACTGGATAAGAATCAGAAAAATCTTAGGGTCGATTTAACTGAACCAGACTAAAGTATTGGAATATCTTCAACTGGAATAAGAATCAGGGAGATCTTAGCGTCGATCTGACTGAACCAGAGAAGGCCTTGGACTGGATCGGCATCAGAAAAATCTTTAGGAGTCGATTTAACTGAACCAGGCAAGGTCTTGGAATCTTCAACTGGAATAAGAATCAGGGAGATCTTAGCGTTGATCTGACTGAATCAGAGAAGGCCTTTGACTGGATCGGCATCAGAAAAATCTTTAGGAGTCAATTTAACTGAACCAGGCAAGGTCTTGGAATCTTTGACTGGAATAAGAATCAGGGAGATCTTAGGGTCGATCTGACTGAACCAGAGAAGGCCATTGACTGGATCGGCATCAGAAAAATCTTTAGGAGTCGATTTAACTGAACCAGGCAAGGTCTTGGAATCTTCAACTGGAATAAGAATCAGGGAGATCTTAGCGTCGATCTGACTGAACCAGAGAAGGCCTTTGACTGGATCGGCATCAGAAAAATCTTTAGGAGTCGATTTAACTGAACCAGGCAAGGTCTTGGAATCTTCAACTGGAATAAGAATCAGGGAGATCTTAGGGTCGATCTGACTGAACCAGAGAAGGCCATTGACTGGATCGGCATCAGAAAAATCTTTAGGAGTCGATTTAACTGAACCAGGCAAGGTCTTGGAATCTTCAACTGGAATAAGAATCAGGGAGATCTTAGGGTCGATCTGACTGAACCAGAGAAGGCCATTGACTGGATCGGAATCAGAAAAATCTTTAGGAGTCGATTTAACTGAACCAGGCAAGGTCTTGGAATCTTCAACTGGAATAAGAATCAGGGAGATCTTAGCGTCGATCTGACTGAACCAGAGAAGGCCTTTGACTGGATCGGCATCAGAAAAATCTTTAGGAGTCGATTTAACTGAACCAGGCAAGGTCTTGGAATCTTCAACTGGAATAAGAATCAGGGAGATCTTAGCATAGATCTGACTGAACCAGAGAAGGCCTTGGATTAACTTTGACTGGATAAGAATCAGAAAAATCTTAGGGTCGATTTAACTGAACCAGACGAAAGTCTTTCATAGATGTAGTTTTTTTCTTTTGAGGGGACTACTAGGTTATATGAGTGGTCAGCGGTGTTTACTGATTCGTCTTTCCCTGAAATGGTAGAGGGTCAGTCATATGCAATGTCATGATGTATGAAATGCATGATATATATCAAGCAATGATGCTCTCAACATAAATGAGATTGTATGATGCATTTGTGCATGTATCATGATGTATGTGATGTTTATGAATGTATGTTTTCGTCTTAGGAAAATAAATCCTTGACGAATGCCGGGAGTTAAAATCCTGGGCTGATGGAGAGCTTCTGTTTCCACTGAAGAGTGATGGTTGCAAGAATGCCGGTAGGAGAAAATAACTCCGTTGGGGGATAAACTTGACGAAGAGATTACTCTGCGGGGAGAAAATTACTCTAGCTACCTTGCTGGGGAACAGTACTCTGTGAGAAGAGAGGTACTTTGCTGGGACGTTGATGGTGACTTCGTTGGGGATACTGTTGGTACGTTGGAAGTTTTAATAGACTCCGCAGGGGATAAGAAGACTTCGCCGAGGATGATCTTTCCGTGGCTTTTGGCTGAGGATAACCCAGTTATATCCTGGTAGGAAATAACCTTTGAATGAAGCCGGGGGACGCGTTCGTGTTCTGCAGGGGGGAAGCTTCCAGAATCTACTGGGGATGAGCTTCCTGCTGGGGAGATGATTCAGCTTTCCTGGGGAAATCTTCAGACTGGACTCTCCTGGGGAAATCTTTGAGATATATTGGGGAAGTGGCTCCGCTGAATGTCTGGTATACCGCCAGGGAACAATCTTAGATCAAGACTGCCGGGGATTCTTGTTAGGAATGTTTGTATATTGCGCTGAGGAATGTTGAGATCTGTTAGGGATACCTAACTTCCTTAAGGCTGATAATATAGCTTTGCTTGGGGAGAGTGCATTGACTTGCTGACTCACTCTCTGGGGAATTAAGATATATTGGTTATGTTCTTCAGCTGAACTTACCTTGGTACCTTGGTGGGCGGAGTATTTAGATCGTTTTAGACAACTCATTACTGCCCCTGTTTCTGATGTGGGAGAAGATACCTGTGGGGTTTTGATAACTGCCGATTGACAAACCTTCTTCTGATAGGCAAGTGACGAGATGACAGGACATAGTCGTAGGCTTTAATCCCTAACTTTTTCCTGGACCGCCCTTTCGAGTTTTCAGTCCACCGGGATACCCATTTTTGCCCAAGCCGCCTTTTCAGGTTTTCGACTTGCCGGGTGTACATATTTTTTTCATTTCATCCCTTATTTTTGCCCGAACCCTTTTGGTTCGCCGGGAAGCCCTTATTTTTGCCTAGGTATGTCAACCTAGCGGGTCTTTGGTTTTGCGTAGTATTTTTTCGACTATATCCATGCTCTCAGGATGTAGAGAGTTGTCACTGTTAGTGGTGCTGTGTTGCCGTACCACTAGAAGATGTCTGATCAGGCAAGATTCGTTGTCAGAATGCCCCAGGTGATCCAGATGGAGGTTTTCCCCAAGCTGGTTGGCCTTTTGAGAGATTCTCCGAATCTTGGCGAGACTGCCCCAGATGATGGACACTGATCATGCCATGCCCCTTGATTGGAAGTGTTTCTTCCACTGGAGGTGACTCTTTTGTTGATAAGACCTTCGTTCATCGGATATTCGTTGCGTAAAGTTCTCTGCTGTTCAAACGAATAATCATATGCAAACAATGTTATCTTAAGAATGCAAAGCTTATGTCTGTCTTGAAATTTTTGAAAATGCATTTTTCAATAAAAGCAAGTGAGTTTTTTTTTGTAAATTGTGATGTCAACTTGTTATTTTACCGCAAGCCTTAAGGAGTCAGGATACCTTTCGTAACACTATGCTTTCGAACTAACCCATGCTTCAGCTAGGACTTTTAAGGGTTATAACGTGGCCTGGTTCATGGTTTAAGAAACAAAGGATAAAGGCTCAAAGTATTTGTACCAACCCGCTCTTCGTGATGTTCTTCAAACCTAAAATCAGCTAATCGTGCGTTAGACCTTGTTTGGGTCTTTGTCCTGATATTCCAATGATGGTTTGGATGTTGACAATTCATTTGAATAGGCAGTCCTTTCCTTTTGTTGAGGATTTGTTGGACCTCTTTCTTTTTGACTTCATTATCCCTGTTTTTTGCCTGAACTGTTTCCTTTGCGATTACAGTCAGCGGGATGCCCCAGTTCTTGTAAGTCTCCTTCATAGGTTTTGACTTATGGGTTTTTATTATTATTTTTTGATAATGACTGCCTGTCATTATGATTATTCTGAACCATCACTGTCTTTTGTCTCAGAAGGACTTCCTTGGTGTCATTCGTTGTGCACCTAGATCAGCTGAGAGAACTACCCTGCCCCAGGTTATGATTAAGGGTTTTAATTTTCGAAAAGAAAAACTCCAACTTCTTTGGCTCAAAGGGGTTGACGAGGGATTATCTTCCTTATAACTCCAGTGTTTAGGGATTGAAACAATGCATGTACCTCATCAGCGGGGTCTGTTCAAAAGCATACTGTAGATTACGGTATCGTTTTCGTCATCCTCCCTCAAGAGGCTTAGAATTATCAATCGAGGGTTGATCATCACAGAATATGAAAACAGTTTGAATATAGCGAATGCGAATATATTGATTCAAAACAGACATGTGCGATGCATTGATAAAATAATAAAGTTTGCTATGACAATAATTGTTTGAACAATCAAAAGAAAATTACAACTTGAAAAATTCTAATGAACAAAAATCCTCTAGTTTGAACTAGTCATTCCTCAGCGGAATATTTTCATCTCGCCATCTGGCATGAACTCCATCACCCCTTCGTCAATCAAGTCCTGGATTTTGTTCTTCAAGGTCCAACAGTCGTCTGTAGCATGCCCCGGGCTGTCTGAATGATAAGCGCAGCGGGTGTTGGGGTTATACCTTGAAGGTGTCATATTCGGATTCTTAGGAGGGTCCTTTAGGGTGATCAGATTGACCTCCAGCAAGCGCTTCAGTATAAAGGATGATGGTATATCAGTCTCCGAGAAATGTCTTCCAGGCGTATATCGTTTACGCTGACTACCCCGTTGAGGCTGGGCTCGTGACCCTGAAGCAAGCTGAGGAGATTTTCCTTTGTCTTCTTGCCCCGCATGTGGTTGAATGCTGACTGGAACTTCAACCTTGGTTGTTTGCCCCACTGGATCATTTTGAAGCAGCTTGGTGACGAGGACCCGGAGCTCTTCTTGTTTTTGAGCTAAGTCCTGAATGAGAGTCATTTGGCCCATCAACTGCCCCATCATTTGGATCTTCATGGTTGCCAACTCAATTTGTAGCCCTTCCAGCTGATCGTTCCTGATACCCCCTGCATTCCCTAGGGTCAAGTTCCTTGTGAGGAGAGCCTTTATTTCTTCTTGCCCCTGGGATAGGTTCAAGAACATTTCTTGCAGTTGGGCGTTCTGAGCCCGGAGATCTTGGTTGTCCGGTTGGAAAGCCATTGTTGAAATAAACAGCGAAGATGGTGAGTGACCTGCAACAAGGGTACCTGTAATGCAATGATATGTATGATATGTATGCAATTCATAAGGACTTACTAAAACGTCCTATACTCGACGACCACGTTTCGAGGGGCAAGGCAACAATGTGGTCACCAGAGCAATAGTAGGACACCTTAGAAGCTACCCTTATGCCATGTTCATGGACATAAGGACTTACTAAAACGTCCTATACTCGACGACCACGATTCGAAGGGGAAGGCAACAGTGAGGCGTACCCTAGAAGTGGTGTGTGAATTGTGTGTCATTTTCAGTTTATGTTTTATCTTGATCATGCATTGGGTGAGCTACGCTTTGATTTTATTTAGGTATACATTCTTTCATGTGATTAACAGTTTAAAGGTGCGGAAAATAAAGGTCCTACGCTATTACAAGGCGCGGGTCTATACATCGCCAAATTAACAAAGACCCGATTTTGAATAAAAGTGCGGAAAGTAAATGTCCTAATTACTATTACAAAGCTTTGGGGCAAATACATTATATTTAAAAAGGAAATAAAAATAAACGTGCGAAAAGAAATTAGAATCGAGTGCGAGGGCGTTGGACCCTTTAAAGAAATTAAATGAAATTAATAAATTAATGATTTGATGAGAAAAGAAGTTATTTTTGGTTTTTCGGTATTTAATGAAAATAAAGAAAATTAATTAAAATTTGAAATTAAATAAAACCCTAGTTCTAAATTGTTTTTAATTATTAAAGAATTGTTTAAGTTTAACCTAATTTAACCCTAATTAATTAATTACAAGTTTATTTACAAGATAATTAATAATTAATAATAATAAGAAGAAAAATTTAATTATTGAGAAAAAAAAAGTAAAATGCTAAAAACCTTAATTTTTATGTGTTTTAGTTATTTTAAAAAAAACATTAAAGTTAAACCTAAAATTAAACTAATTTGATTATTAAGATTTATTTACAAAAAAATATTAATGCATTAAATAATAAATAAATATATTTTATTTTTGACTTTTCTGATTTTTTTGTATTTTTGTGTTATAAAAATTATTTTGTGAATTAAAAGAAAATAATTAAAATAAATAATAGAGAAAAAATGAGAGAAAGAAAATACAAACAAGGAGGGGGTTTCTGCCCAATTTGGAGGTGTTTAGAAGGCATTTTGGCCCACTGATCCCAAGCCCATGTTGACTTTCAGCGCTTCCGTATGGCATGGTTGACTAGTGTACATGATGGACCTCACATCTTGACCTTTGGATTGATCTCCTGGGACATTTGGCAGGCAAGCACGTATGCGTGTATGGTGGACTTTAGATGAGGCGCTGCATGGAAAGGTGTTAAGAAAAATAATATTGAAGAAGTGGGGGACCTGGGAATCGAACCCAGGTCCCATTTCCTGCATGACAATGCATCTACCAATGGAGCTAGTGCGTTTCTTTGTTAATTTAGTGGGCAATGAATAATATAATAGAAATATCAATATCACGCTGGACTGAACAAAAAGACGCGCCAATGTTTAAACTGTCCAGTAGTACCAAGCCACGTTAGCATCGTCTTCATCTCTTTTTCTGCAAATAACATCAAATAGCGGGGGTTTTAAACCCCCACTAAACTCGAACCTGAAAATAGCGAATAGAATTTAAGCAAGCATAAAAAGGGCGCGATGACATCAAGCGTTTCGTCTTGTTCTGACGAGTTTGCCTGTATTAGTTTGATGGTCCAATTTTGCCTTATGAAGGAATCCCCAAATCTGGAGCTCTGAAACCCTAAAACGCTTCCATGGCAATTTTTGATACAGGGCCTAATAACTCAATTGAGTTATGTCATTAGCTTCAGAAGGTGCACATTAGTATAAATCAATGCTTAAAACGTATGGAAAATGTATGCAAATTCAAACACGAATATGAAAAAAGTTATGAACAGGGAGACTTCGTTCTACCAATTCTTGAGGTTAGGGGCTGTGTTTTTGATTGCAATCCCTTCCTGAATGTGTAAGCAAGCTTTTGGAATGGCTTTTTGGCCTTGAAACGCACAGCAACTATGAAAACAATTTTGAGATTTTTGTGAAAAAATGCAACTTTGATCTTGATGCTTATGCGCAGCTTTCTTGTGTTTTGCATTAGGTTTGCAATGTGCACATATAGGTGAATGAATTAGGTTAGAAAAAACTGGCCCAAAATCCATGTATTCAATGATTCAATATTTGATTTTCAAGCATCTTTTTCAATCCTTTTTTGTCATAGAAACTTGCCTATTTTGGAAGATTTGGTCCCTTGATGTGGTACACGAAATATTTAGGCCTTAATGAGAGAATATGCTGCACAAAAAGATTTGGAAAACATGATTTGCTATTTTTGTCATATTTAATTTTAATTAAGTGAATTAATAATAATAATAATTCAAATAATTAATCAAAAATGATAAAATAACTCCTTTGGATGTCAATGGGTCGTGCATAGCCTTTGGGTGATGATTCATGGAAGAAATTGAGGCCCATTAGCAATTTTGAGGCATTTGAAGCAAAGTTGACTTTTCAAAATTCCCAAAAATGTCCTAACTTCCACAAGGCATATATTGCTCAATTCTTAAGATTTGATCATGTTCTTGGATATTTTGGAAAGGTCTTTAAGTCCTCTAACCAATGCCTTTGGTCCCATGTCATTTTGATTTACCAATCTCAAGTTATGGTCTTTGACTTAAAGTGCCTTTTTGTTGACTTTTGAAAATGACCTATAATGTTGAGATTGATAACTCTTTGTGGGAGCATTTCTTGGACTTGAAGTGTGAAGATGAGTTGTAGGAAATGTAATTCTCTTCAAAATGAGCTTTGGATGGAATTTTTCTGATAAACCATGTGGAAGTTATGCCCTGGTCAATTTGCAGTTGACTTTTTCAACTGTCCAAAAATAGAAACTTTTGCATCTTGAGACTTTTTGAGCCATGCTTTGAGAATCATGATCAAGAATTGATCAAATGATGTTTGTGGCTTCAAAATAAGATGTTGACCAAAAATTTTGACTTTTGACTGTCAAATGACCATTTTGCCCCTGCAGTTGACTGTGGAGCAATTAGGGTTTTTGACTGTGCAATTTGATGCTGTGAGTCTTGAAACTTGGCATGAGGATGCTTGACAATGTTTATAGGCATGTGGGACTTGATTGGACCCTTGGAAACTTCAATTTCTTTGTCAGAACCAAAACCCTAATATTTGACTGTTAGGAGGCAATGGGACTGTGCAACCCTTGGGAGATTTTGAAGCATGCTTTTAGCAAATGTTGAAGAAAATGGGAGGGCAAATTTTGGGGTACAACAGGTCGGAATCCAAGCTTCACAGTGCCTTGTACCGCTATCTGGTCGTAATCCAGGCTTCACGATGTGTTATACCATTATCTGGTCGAATCCAGGCTTCATGGTGTCACGTACTGCTATCTGGTCGAATCCAATCTTCACAATACTTCATTTCTTATCTGGTCGAAATTCAGGCTTCAAAACAAATCAAGTGGTTATCCGGTCGCATCCGAGCTTCCCTTTGGCTGTTGGGTTTACTAGTATCCGGTCGAATCCGGGCTTCATAGTAACTGGCTGGGTAAACTACTATTTGGTCGTAATCCAAGCTTCATAGTGTCCCTTAACGCTATCTGGTCGTAATCCAGGCTTCACGATGTATCATACCACTATCTGGTCGAAATCCAGGCTTCGTAGTACTTTTGGTTGCTATCTGGTCGTAATCCAGTCTTCACAACATCTTCTACCATTATCTGGTTGTAATCCAGGCTTCATGGTCTTGTATTGCTTTCTGGTCGTAATCCAGGCTTCACAATAACTTGCTAAGCTGTTATCTGGTCGTGATCTGGGCTTTACGGCTTGTGTTTATGACATACCACTATCTGGTCGAATCCAGGATTCATGGTGCTCACTGAGCTGCTATCCGGTTGTAATCCGGGCTTCACAATATGTTGTAGAAATCAAGATACTATCCTGGTCGTACCTGGGTTTCATAACTTGAATTTTGATTGTATCTTTCCTAAAAGGTAAAGGTTAGCTGTATGTAATGCAAGATATGTATCAGGCAATGATGTTCTCAAAATAAATGAGATTGTATGGTATGATGCGTATATGCATGTATCATGATGTATGGACATGTAATGTTTAAGCTGGGGAAAATAAATCCTGGAGCTGTTGGAGAATAAAGTTGAATGCTTCGCTTCCGCCAGGGATGGTGAACGAAGATGATTGTGAGGATAAACCTGCAGGAGAAAAGAACTCCGTTGGGGAATAAACTGATGAAGAGATTACTCTGAGGGGAATTACTCTGTGGGGAAGGGGTATTCTGCTGAAGATTTTAACGATAAACTCTGCTGGAGATTCCGCTGATGAACTCCGCTGGGGATGGATTACTGTTGTTGGTGACACTGGATCTGTTGAGGATTGAACTCCTGCTTGGGGAAAGGAAAGAACTTCGCTGGGGATGATCTTATGCTTGCTGGGGAATGTCTTTATACTCCGTTGAAGAATATTAAGACCTTCTGGGGATACCAAACCTTTTTAGCGCTTGATGGTGGATTAACTCTGCTTGAGGAGAGTATTGCTGATTCGTTCATGGTTGCAAGTCTCAGCTAGGGAGCTATCATTACTGTCTTACTCTGCGGGGAGTGACGGTATCTTAGCTAATTCTTCAGCTGAACCTACCTTTGTACCTGGTGAGCAGAGCAACTGTACAGCTTGGGCAATTCTTATTGCCCCTGTTTCTGCGGGAGAAGGTGCCTGCGGAGGCCCTGTGGATCGAGTATTATCCCCACCTATGAGGTGCTTGGTATCTTTCGGTCCAAATGACAAGTTTTCTTCTGGTAGGCCAGTGACGAGATGACGAGACATAGTCGTACGCTTTGATCCCTAATTTTTTCCTGGACCGCCCTTTCGGGTTTTCGGTCCACCGAGATACCTTTTTTGCCCAAGTCGCCCTTTCAGGTTTTCGACTTGCCGGGTGTACCAATTTTTTCATTTTCGACCCTTATTTTTGCCGGAACCCTTTTGGTTCGCCGGGAAGCCCTTATTTTTTCCTAGGCCAGTCAACCTAGCAGGTTTTTGATTATGCATAGTACTTCTTTTGACTATGTCTATGCTCTCAGGATGTAGGGAGGTGTCACTGTCGGTAGTGTTGTGTTGCCACACTACCAGAAGATCTTCGTTTAATCATGCAAGGTTCGTTGCTGGAATTTATGTCCAATGCCCCAAGTGATTCAGATGAAGATTTTCCCCTGGCTATTCGGCATCTTTGAGAGATTCCTTGAATCTTGACTTGACTTCTCCAGATGATGGACAATGATCATGCCGTGCCCCTTGGTTGGAAGTGTTTTTTCCACTTGAGGTGATCCTTTTATTGAGAAGGTTTTTTTGTTCCCTAGATATTCATCGTGCGAATTTCTCTGCTGTTTGAACAAATAGTCATATGCAAACAATGTTATTTTAAGAATGCAAAGCTTATGTCTGTTTTGAAGTTCTTTGAAAATGCAGTTTTCAATAAAACAAGCGATTTTTTTGTAAAATGTGATGTCAACACAGGATTTTACAGCAAGCCCTACAGGAGTCAGGATACCTTTTGTAACAGTATGCTTTCGAACTAACCCATGCTTCAGCTAAGACTTTTAAGGGTTATAACATGGCTTGGTTCACGATTTAAGAAACAAAGGATAAAGGCTCAAAATTTATTTGTATCCACCCGCTCTTCGTGATGTTCTTCGATCCTAAACTCAGCTAACCGTGAATTTAGATCTTGTTTGAGTCTTTGCTCTGATATTCCTGTGATGGTTCGGATACTGACAGTTTATTTTGAACAGGCAGTCATTTTTGTTGAGAGTTTGTAGGATATCTTTCTTTTTGATTTTATTATCCCTGTCTTTTGCCTGAACTGTTTCTTTTTGTGATTACAGTCAGCGGGATGCCCCAGTTTTTCTTAAGTCTCCTTCACAGGTTTTGACTTATTGGGCTCTTATTTTGAGAGATAATGACTGCTTGTCCTTAAGATTATACGGAACCAACACCGTCTTTTGTTTCGGAAGGACTTCTTTGATGCCATTCATTGTGCACCTGGATCAACTGGGAAAACTACCCTGCCCCAGGTTATAATTAAGGGTTTTAATTTATGAAAAGAAAAACTCCAACTTCTTTGGCTCAAAGGGGTTGATTAGGGATTATCTTCCTTATAACTCCACTGTTTAGGATTTGAAACAATGCCTGTACCTCGTCAGCGGGGTCTATTCAAAAGCATACTGTAGAGATCATGGTATCGTTTTTATCATCCTCCCTCTAAAGGCTTAGAGTTCTTTAATCGAGAGTTGAACATCACAAAAAGGAAATATGAAGCAATTTAAGCATAGTAAAAACAATTAATTCAAAACAGACACGTGTAATGCATTAATGAAATAAAAGTTTGACATGATAATAATTGTTTGAATAAGCAAAAAAAAAATACAACTTCAGAATTCAAATGAACAAAAGTCTCTTAGTTTGAACTAGTCATCTCAGGTGGAGAACCCTCAGCGAAAGATTTTCATCTCGCCATCCGGCATGAATTCCAGCACTCTTCCGTCAATCAAGTCTTGGATCTTGTTTTTCAAAGTCCAACAGTCATCGGTGTCATGTCTAGGACTATGGGAGTGGTATAAACAAAATGCGTCGGGACGATAGCCAGGAGCAGAGGTATTGGGATTCCGGGGAGGATCCTTTAAAGTAATCAGATTGACCTCCAACAAGTGTTTCAGTATTAGAGATGATGGTATATCAGTCTCAGATAAATGTCTTCCAGATGCATTTTGCTTACGCCGATTGCCCCGTTGGCGAGGTTGTTGCTGGGCTTGTGACCCTGAAGCAAGCTGGGGAGCTTTTCCCTTGTCTTCTTGTCTCAAAGGAGGTTGAATTATGATTTGATCTTCAACCCTAGTTGTTTGCCCCACTTGGTTATTTTGAAGCAGCTTGTTGACGAGGACCCTGAGCTCTTCTTGTCTTTGAGCTAGGTCTTGAATGAGAGCCATCTGGCCCACCAGCTGTCCCATCATCTGGATCTTTATTGTTGCCAACTCGATTTGTAGCCCTTCCAACTGACCATTCCTGATGTCGCCTGGATTCCCTAGGACCAAGCCCCTTCTGAGGAGAGCTTTTATTTCTTCTTGCCCCTGGGATAGGTTCAAGAACATTTCTTGAAGTTGAGCGTTTTGAGCCCGGAGATCTTAGTTGTCTTGTTGGAGAGCCATTGCTGAAATAAACAGCGAGAACATGAGAGACCTGTGAAGGGTACCTGTTTATGAAGTGCATGGGATGAAATGCGTATGATTTATAATTTCAAAGACAATCGGGATTCAAATTTGTAAACAAGAAAGGAAGCATACTTTATTAGATAAACTTGGTAATTCAAATTGTTCAACTGATGCCCTCAGGACGTTATAAGAATGGAAATACTGAAAAGTAAATAAAAACTGGAAATGAAATCATCAAAGGTAAATCAACGATCCCATGGTCTCTTCTTATCAGTGCGGACATAGTCATTGAGAATCCGCTCGTTCTCTAACTTCCTGATCAACCTCTGGATCTTCTGCTCTTGCTCGTTGAATTTCTCTCTGTAAGAATCTTGTTCGTCTCTCAGCTGCATCCAAGACCTTTTCAGTGCCCCAATGTCAGTGGGCATATAAGGGTGGAGAATGGTTGGAAGAACCCCTTCTTCATTAGCAACTTCAAGAGTGACAGGCCGGACAACTTCATATGGCATACCTAGCTTCTGGGCATGGATGCGGACCCACCTGAGATATGGCTCCATTGGCAGAGAAGTCTTTGGACCCAACTCATGTGGATCAGATTGGTGAACTCTGTCCCAAGCCCTTATGAATCTACGACGTTGCTCGTCGCTATCCCCTTGAAAATCAAAGATGATATGAGGCATTAGCATCTCGTGAGGTCCTTCTCTTCTGGCTCTTCCAAACTGACGAAGAGCTAAGCATGGGTTGTAAGAAATTTCTCTATGGGTTCCTAGCAATGGAACATTGGGATACTCTCCACAGCGATTAATGATAGTCACCTCATCCATACCTTTGAGAGTCCAGATAATGTCATTATGAGAAATAGACATCACCCTATAAGCCCAGCCCATTCCTTCTTTGTTCTTCAATACTGACTTAGGGAGGTGCGAAATAAACCACCTCGACAATAAAGGAGCACAGCACATCAAGGTTCCCCGCTTTCGGGCCGTACGAGCATAGAGCTGATGAAGAATGTCACCCAAGAGAGTGGGTACCGGGTTCTGATAAATGAAGATCTTTATGGCATTCACATCAACAAAAGTGTCAGGATTCGTAAACAATACCAGGCCATAAATCAGAAGAGCCAGAATATCCTCAAACGCCTTAAAGTCTAGGCTATCCCAGAAGTAGTTAGCCTTGCCAACCAAGAACTTAGTCAGAAATCCTTTTGCTCCACTCCTAGTCTCCCAATTAGCCATTACCTCCTCTTTAGTCAAATGAAGGGTTGCAGCAATTTCTTCGGGCCTAAGGGTCTTCTCCCAACCAATAAACGGAGTCTGCTCCAAAATAGAGATACCGAGCAGCTCAGAGAACTCTTCTAGGGTAGGAACCAGCTGATAGTCTTGAAAAGTAAAACAGTGGTACAACGGATCATAGAATTGGACCAGGACACTCATCATCTGCTCGTCCAATTTGGAGGTGACCAAACTGAGAAGAGAACCATGCCTCCTGATGAAGGAAGTAGTGCCAGGCATCTTGGCAACCAACTCTTTAAGCAAGGTAGGGACTTGGACAAAGTTGATCCGGATAGTATTCTTACGCATGGGCATCATGATGACCTACAAAACAGAGAAAAGATGAAACCCTCCTGTCTTTGAAATAGGTTAGTCCTTATGCAAGATGTATGCAATGTTATGATGTCATGATGTCATGATAGTAAGCACACCACAAGTATCCACAAATAGCAAACATGGTAAAGGCACACAAGTCACACTGAGAGTCCTTAGATTTCAGGCTGGCATGGAGCTTAGGTACTACCCTCTTTCAGTTCAGTTGGTTAAAACCTGTCCTAAAAATAGTAACTGGGTTCTAGAGGATCTCAATAACACTGACTACCCTCAATCGGTCAGAATTCCAGTTTAGTAACCTTTTCTTGCGGCCGGAATAATCGCGAGAGTTTAGTCTCAATGAGTGTAGCATACTGCTATTGTTCTATGGCCAAGTTGGTCAATTTAAGGTTCTAAGGTCAGTTGGTGCTTAATGACCCCTTAGAAGACCCATATTATCCTCGTTCCAACACAAGGGATGTCGGTACAGACTAAAGTGCCACACCAACGTAGCTACTGCTTCATCCGTATCGGTCTACGCCGTACAGATCCCTCACAGTTTATTGCTACTTACCTAAAGGGTGCCCCCAGATCCGGGTTAGGATCTATAGAATTCTGATACAAGCCCACAAATATAAATCATACAAAGCATACAATTGAAAACACAATGATCTAATCCTAAGGTACACCTCACTTTATAATACTTTCCCCACTAGAGACGCCAGTTCTGTGATCGGTGGGAAAGAACTGACTGTTTTGGAATGCTGGTTCGCGTTTTGCGTTTGTTTTTGCAAAATTTTGCGGTAAGCAAGAGTCACCACCGTCTTTTATTTTATCCAACAACGAAAGGACAAAAGCATAGAAAAATTCCTTTTCGAGATATTTCTCGGGTTCGGGAGGTAGATAATAGAAAGGGAAGGTGTTAGCACCCTTTCTATCCATGGTTATCCACGGGCTCTTAGGTACTTGCTCAAAGTGTTTTCAAAAGTTTGCTTTTCTTTGGGTTTGTGGGTTTGAAAGAAGTTTTGTTTTGAAAGGAGTGTAAGTGCGAAATTTTTTGTTTTGTTTTAAAAGGAGCAAGTACTTAAGAACCATCTACCTGCTCAAAAAGGAATTAAACTGTGCAAATGTCCTTAAGACAGTGCTATCCCACTATTGAGGAGTAGGTAGCACCTTCGTTGGAGTTTTCGAGTCAATTCGATTAAGGGACGTGTGGTCACTAAAGCAACGCTATGACGCCTTAGCGGTAACCCTAATGTCTTAGATCATTTTATCCGAGGCAACCGTTTCGAGGCAACTTATGATCTTTGGATAGGAGGGCGACCTCTAAAACTTCCTATACTCAATGACCACGTTCGAGGCAACCAAGTGAGGCGTACCCTAAGAGTGGCATGTGCAAGTGTGTCATTTCGATTAATTTTATCTGTACATGTTATGGGCGAGCGATGTTGATTTTAAGTTCATACATTGGATCTTGTCATGCATTCCCTATTATCAAACATCTAACAGTTAATATTGTGCAGAAATGAAATTGCGGGAAATTAAATCTAAGCTATTACAAGGCGTCGGGTATTTACATCGCCAAAAACAAACCCTTTAATTTAAATTGCGGAAAATAAAAGAAAGCGATAAATAAATAAAGTCCTAATTAAAAGCTATTACATACTAGAAGCAATTACAATATTGGAAATATAAATTGCGTGCGAAGAAAATTAAATCGGCGTATTTTTAGGGTTTTGACCCTTTTTATAAAGAAAGAATTTTTTTGTTGATTTTGAATTTAAAGAAATTAAACCTAAACTAATTATTAATTAATAAAATAAAAAATATATATTTTTGGGTTTTTTTTTAATATTTTAGGAAATAAAATAAGAATGATCAAAATTATTGAAAGCCTAATTCTAAATTAATTTTAATTTATTACAAAGGATATTAAAGTTGTACCTAATTAAAAACTAAATTGATTAATATTTATTTACAAAAATAAAGTGAAATTAGTTTTAATAAATAAAAATAATATTTTTTGTTTTATGATTTTATTAGGAAAATATTAATTATTTTGATTAGTAATTAATTAAGAAAAATAAATCAAGTAAATAAATAAAATGTTAAAAGAGAAGAAATAACCAAAAGGGGGGTGCTGGGCCCAATTGGTGGTGAATCTGGAAAATCTCAAGGCCCATTAACGTTGGCCTTTGTTGACTTCTGTGATTCCATATGCGCCTGTTGACTAGAGACCATGGTGGATGTCCAACCTAGGCCATTAGATTGGATTTGTAGGCCACTTGGCGTTTGATGGGATGAGGAACATGATGGTCCACGCCTTAAGCTTTGCACTGGATTTCCTGGAACAAAATAATAATAAGTGTTTTGGGGGACCTGGGATTCAAACCCAGGTCCCAATGGTTTTTCCACTCACGCTTCCACCAACTGAGCTGTGTTGCTTTCTTGTTAATAAAATAAATGCTAATCATTATATGAGAAAAGTAAGCAGTATGCTGGAAAATAAAAAAAACGCGCTAAACATATTTGAACTGGCCAATGAAGACAAGCCACATTGTCATCTTCTCCAAATGGTCCTGGTTTGTTTCCTGCGGATTTGGTTCCGTATCAAAATTCGTGGCATCATCCTATAATGTATTCTAGGTCACAAAAATGAAAACCAAACCCGTCATCATGTTCGTCTCATTCTCCTAAATCCATCCATGGCCATGGCTTGTCTTGATTTCACCTATAATTAAAACGCCTAAAAACAAAGCAAGAAAACCCTAGGTTCGGGCATTACAATACAGGTTGTGAAAACAAAATCGAGTATTGCAAAAAGCTTAGAAATCATACAAGGAACAAGAATATGCTAATGCTTTGTCAAAAAGACGCAAGAATGAGGAGTTATATTTTCGTGTACAGGGCTATATTCATGGATACTTACAGCGCGTTTCAAGTGGTCTCAAGTCCTGGTTTTGATTGCTTTAGCTCCACTGGATGTCAGGCAAGGAAGTTACATTGAGATCTTGGATTGAATCGTGCTCTAACCAAGGTTTTGATCTCACACTTTTGCAAGCTTTTTTCAATTCGGGTTTTTCCGTTCCTTGCAGTTTCAGGTCGTGTTCTTAATGTGTATGGCTTGTGTGGGTATAAGGGAATGAATTAGTTCAAGAGTTGGGCTTTCAATCCATGTGCATTCAAGGTTTGGGATTTGATATGATCAGCATTGATAAAGTTTCCATAATTGTACCAAATCTGTTTTTTTGTACATAACAAAGCTTGATGCGAATTTGATTGAGTGTATCTTGACAATGAAGACCTGTAATAATCAAAAAATCTCATTCCATTAATTTTTGGATTTTATTTGAATTAATATTGATTAAAAATGAATTAAACCAATAAAAACAAAATAAAATAGAAAAATAAATGATTGGTCATGAAATTTAAGATAGGACACGTGTGTGGTGTGACAAGACCATATCAAGTGGAAAAAAGTGGGCCCTTTTGTCAAAAATTGGAGTTTTGAGGATAGTTGACTTTTGGCAAATTTGGAAAAATGGCCAACTTCAACAATGCATAACTTCTTCAATTTTGAACTTTTGGATGTGTTATTGGACTTTTTAGAAACCTTGAGATGTCCTATAACCAACCCTTTTGGTCTCAGCTCATTTTGATATTCCATGCTCAAGTTATAAGCTTTGGCAAAAAAGGTGTTTTTGTTGACTTTCAAAAATGACCTATAATGTCCAAATTTGTAACTTTTTGTGAGTGAATTTATTGATCTTGGGGTGTGAAGATGGATTGTAGTAAATTGCATCCTATTCAAAATGAGCTTTGGATGGGTCGTTTCTCATAAAGTATGAGAAAGTTATGCTTGGTCAAAGTTGAGTTGACTTTTCCTACAAAACCCTAATTTAGAAACTTTTGAATCTTGAGCAATCCTTGATGAATAATGATAAACCCTTGATCAAATGATGAATTATCCTTCAAAATGAGAATGTTGGCAAAACAATCTTGAGGTTTGACTGTATTTAGGTCACAGTTGACTTTTGCCCTAGCATAGTCGATTTTTGGACTTCTTGAGCAATTGACTGACCAAACTTTCTCTGCAAGGCTTGAAATTTGACATGGATGAACTTGAGAACATATTAGGACATTGGGGAGCATTTGATACCATTTGGATGTGAGGACCTTGATGCAACATAAAACCCTAATTTTGAATTGACTGCCTTAGGAGGTGATTTGATTGTCCAACTCTTGAGCCATCTTGAACAACTTGGAGATGATTCTCGACATGTCTTGAGAAATATGGGAGGGAAAATTTTGGGGTACAACAATACCATATTATTGGTATCTTGGATTTCCGCAAGTTTTTCAGCAACTAGCATAGTATCATTCCTTTTTGTCCTTTAATGTTATCATGTGGTACCTAAGAATTGCCTTTTTTATCATTAGCATTTTTTATACGATTCTGTACAGAAATTCCACATTCTTCCTAGAAGGCCCATTTATAATCTTCCTTTTTATATGCTCGCATGATACAGTCTCTCTCTGCCAATTTTGTGTGATCTTTTGTGAGATATTCTCTCCCATTATTTTAACCTCCTCCAAAATCTCAAATTCCAGATTTAGGGTATCTTTACCCAAAAATAAAAAATATTGACCCCATTGATTTCGCTCTAGCAGTAACTGCTACCAAAACATTAATTGGACCACCATGCATCGATATCAAATAATTCTCATTATTTTTCCTTGAATGTTGTTGTTTAATAAAAATCGACTAAGGACCCTCTTGCACCAAACTACCACCTCGAATACCATTGGACTCCATATAACTTTCTCCCTACTGGACATCATCCCCCTCTTTAGTTACCTGAGTTTCTTTCTCACCACAACCTTACAAAGAGTGACCAAACTTCCAACAATTGAGACATAACAAATGTAATCCTTCGTATTCCACCTTATAGACTTTATGTCTAATTGTGAACATAGAAAGTAGCGCTTTTGATAAATCAACCTCCATACACAATCTCACATACTTGCCATGTTCTTAGAGAAGAGAGTTATTATCCACCTTCATTGTTCTACCGATTATGTTACCAATGAATATAAGAAATTTTGCATCATAATATTCAATTGGTAACCCTAGAAATCACTCCCAAACCGCCACCTTCTCATTTTGATCACTATCCTAAATTAGGGCTACATTATCTAACAGTTAGATAATGATCATATATTAACCAAGGGTCGTCCATTAAAGCATGATATTGGTCATTTTTATCTAAAAGGTCACAAAAAATATTCGTTACTTAGATATGTAATATTGATAATGACATTCCTCACCCACATCCATTTCAAACGAGTTTCCAAGTCCTTGTATCCAATATTCCTACCAAGAAGTTTAACAATAACTCCTGATTTCCATGGTTTAACTATACTTTCCTCTTATTTTCTCGAAAGTATGAAAGGTAGACAATCTTATTGACTTATCTTCCTTTCTTCTACCATCTAACGCTTTCCCTCATCATTTCTTAAGAGACTCTCAATTTCATCATCAGTCAAAATAACACTCATAGTACCATTATTATACTCGTCTCCATTAGAATTACCCATCATTGAATTCTTATAGGAATTTTTGGGTGCAAAAATTTCTTACTCATTCTTCTCCATTTCAACGACATCTTCATACACCAAATGTTTGCTCGAGTCTCACTTAAAACTTTAATCACGCCTTTGACTTTTTTTGGAGCTGTTGTGAATAACGACAAGGTTAATTTTAATATGTGAGGAAAATAACAAGAGCAACCAAAAAAAATGGCCTTCAACAATGATAAATAATAAATATAAGATATTGTGGTACGGTGGCCAGAATCGGGACGTGTTTCCCTTTTTAAGGAATTTGCTGGTTTGCGTTTGTTTTTGCAAAATGTCGCGGTAAGCAAGAGTCGCCACCGACTTTTATTTTATCCAACAAGGAAAGGAAAAAAGCACAGAAAAATTCCTTTTTCGAGATATTTCTGAGTACGGGGGGTAGATTATAGAAAGGGAAGGTATTAGCATCCTTTCTATCCGTAGTTATCTACGGGCTCTTAGGTACTTGCTCATCATTTTCAAAATTGTTTTCTTTGTGTTTGTGTGATTTGAAAAGCTTTTGTTTTGACTTCGATTTAACTCTTGCTTATGTCTTCAAGAGTGTAATGAAGTGTTTTTGAAAACTTTGCTTGTAAAGGAGTGTAAGTGTGAAAAAAAAGTTTTTTTTGATTGAGCAAGTACTTAAGAACTAATCTACCTACTCGAAAAAGGAATCGTTCTATGTTTGTTTCCTTTAGACAGCTCTATCCCACTATTAGTGAGTAGGTAGCACCGTCGTTGGAGTTTTAAGGGTCAATTCGAAAGGGACGTACGGTCACTAAAGCAATGTTAGGACGTCTTAGTAGTAACCCTAATGTCCTAGATCAATTTATCCGAGGCAACAATATCCGAGGCAACCTTTCTGAGGCAACTTTGATCTTTGGACAAAAGGACGACCACTAAAGCATCCTATACTCAATAACCGTTTACCAAAGGCAACTAAGTGGGAGTGTACCCTAGGAGTGCGCATGTGTGAGTGATTCAATTTCAGATTGTTATCTTTGCACATTAGGGTTATCTAACTGTTTTAAAGTTTTACATACATTCTTGTCATGCATCCTAATGTCATACATCTAACAGTTTAGTATTTTGCGGAATTTAAGATGCGGAAATTAAACTAAGCTATTACAAGGTGTTTACAGTAATTTCTGGTAAACAACCGCTAGTCCTCCAAACTATCAAATAATCTTAATGACTGTTATTTAATCTCTCTGGTAACTTGCAGGATCGACTAGATTGATCCTATGGTGTATTGGTCGTTTGGATAATTCTTATTGTAGAACTGATATTCATGTTTGGTATTTAGATTGTTGTGTAGGTGTTCAACTTACTTCGATTACTCTATTAAAGGTCTAATGACATGATTAAGTAAATACGTTCGAAACTAAATTGCATGAATAAAGGTTCAGTTGTAAAGACATGTAAAACTGCAAAAAGACAAGTAAATAACTTCGAAGTAAAAAAGCATGTAATGTAAGAGCGTTTCTGGAATGTAAAAGGTTCGAAATAGAAAGAAAGCGTTTAAATGCAAGAAATCAGTAAATGACTTTGAATGAAAAAGATTTTAATGTAAAGGCTTTTGAATGATATTGACATGAAGATAGAGGATAAACTGGAAATGATAAAGAGTTTTGCTGAATCATAAATATTTGGTGTTATCATACGTACATTGTTCGAGCACTCGTTTCCCCTGCCATATGGTATTTTGAATGTTTACTGAATTTTGTACAATAGATATGACACCCGAAATCCTAACGCTAAGACTTCTATTTATACTACTTCGACCATAACGGTCTTGCCTATAAGATTCTGCCACGTTCAGAACATGCAAAGCAATGCCCCTCTCTAGCTTCCACGTGTCCTCGAATGCTCCAGCGCATATATTTTAAATTTCGAACATCCCGCTTGCGTTTGAATTTCAAATGTTTTGGCCCTCTTCGCTTCGAACTCATTTCTTGGACACAGCCTTGTTACCAATTCGAGACTTCTTTGAATATATCCCCATAACTGTCACTCGAAACTCTGAGCTTTGACATGCCCATTCGAAGCACTGCTTCTACCATTTCGAACCATGACATCTCGCTTTATTCCAACGAAACATCCAACTTGCTTCGTTTCGAACTGTATCATCAAAATCTTCAGCCAACAAAATGCCCCTTTAAAATATGTATTTCGACCCTTTGAGAAATACTTATTTTAAATATATATGCAAGATTTTGATGTGACCTTTGAGTAATTGTAACATTTATTGTGTATGACTCCAGTCACGTCAATCACGACGCCTTTCAGATTCCTTAACCGTCTTGAACCATTTCACAGCATGGTGTAGTTATAAAATAATGATTATTATTTAATCACGCCTATTACCAATATCAACTTTTACGCCACCTCCTTCTCAATCCAACCCACGACTCCCACGTATCCTAATCTTACTCAGTGGATGTTTAAACTTCCACACTATAAAAACCCATCAACTTAGTCTTTTATTTTTCTTTCTACATTCTGAATCTTTTCTTCCTCTCTTCTCACCGAAACCCTAAATTTTCCAACAATCTTCAACAATGTCTTCTACAACATCATCCCAACTGAAAAAAGCTTCAAAAAAGAAAGGAAAGAACACAGGAACCATAATGGAAAGCAAGGTTGGCACCTATCAAGGTCAATCTGTGCTTATCCCTCAGATGATCTCCAAAGAGAAGGAAATTCTCTACGCATCTCAGGTACTAATTCCCACTAACGCCGCTGGCAAGAGGTTTGCTTTAATGGGTCCTCTTACAGTCTTTGAAATCTTAAAAGATACTAGAAAAATCTTTCCTGTTTGTTATAATTTTAAACCTTTGTTTAATAAAATGGATACCCCTAAGACATGGGAGTCTTCTGATTCGACAACCGTGGAAACTCCAATCATTCCCCCAAAGGACCCTTTTGTGCTAGATTATGTGAAGAGTAACTTTAAACCATTTCGATTCTGCCCCACCTCTGACACAGCCTACCACAACTGGTTTACCAAAGTAGAAGCCAAGAAATGCCAGCAATGGGAGGAATTAGGCATTTACAACTTGATTAAATTATCGAAACCAGGCTTCACTTATAGCCATCCATTATTATTTGCGTCCTTATATTTCTGGGACAGTACCTACAACACCTTCCATCTCTCTGGGGGAATGATTACACCCACCTTTTTTGACATAGCAGCCATTACTGGTTTGTCACCAGTAGGAGAAACATACATTCCTGACAATGAAGAGCACTCGAGCATTATTGACTTTGAAGTCAAATTAGCCAGCTTTTCAAAGTTCATTAGCCACTACCACACTGAAGGAGATAGTGTGTCGGATGTGGAACACATTGCTTTCCTCACCTTATGGTTATCAAGGTATGTATTCTGCAGCAGGTCCCTACAGGTAGCCAGCAGGTTCATCCCTCTAGCTAGAGATTTACATGAGAATCGGAGGGTGTGTTTAAGCAAACTGTTACTTGTTGATCTCTACGAAAGTTTAAGATCAGCTGTTTCGAGTTTGAAATCCCACACTCCCAAAAACATCCTGCTAGCTGGCCCCTTCTGGTTACTCTAGTTATGGCTAAATGCCATGTTTGAACCTTCACTATCAACTTCTAACACTATTGTTGAACAAGATCCGGAGATAGCGGATAGAATCATTGAAGGTACTAGGCTGCAAAGACTTACCCCAAACGATGACAAAGATGACTTCAAAGTTCTATTCTCCAACTATATCATGATTTTCTCTAAGAGGCACAAATTCGAAGAGACCATGGCGCCTTTCGCTTCAAGGACTCATGGACCATCATGGTTCACCATGGATCTCTCAGAAGCAGTTAAGAGCAAAGAAATTCAAGATATTTGGAAAGCCTTTTTGCTTCCCAGATTAATCTCCTCACGAATCACTCCTTCTAAGAACCAAATATTCCTTTTTGCTTATCAACCCAACTTCGTTTCTAGACAATTTGGCATGTGCCAACTAATCCCTGAACCCCTGTTCCAAACCGAAAGTGCCATCACCTCTGGGCGAACCTTCAAAGCAAGAGAAGCCAAACTACAACAGGAACAATATCAAGGCTTCGCCCACTTTGAACTAATATCTTTCGAACCTACACACCTCACAGCAAAGGGTTTTCTGGAATGGTGGACAAAGTTCTACCAATCTTATATGTTCGATACCCTCTCTATTCAACAGAAACTAACTGATGCGTTCGATGTGCAGGTACACTCCAAGAAAGGTATGTTCACTCATGCTAAAGAGATTAGGGCTTTTCAAAATTATTTCGAAACCACTTATGATCCCACACACTTGGAATCCACTGTGCATCAAGCGGCTGAGACCTTGAAGGAAAATTTTAAAGAAAAAATTTCTAAGCTAAAACTTCCTTCAGGGTTGTCACCTGAGGATAGGTATAGGTTAGCATTCGAAATGCATCCACCTAAATTTCCTAGATTGCCTACCTCAGAACTGGCTCTGGCTTGGTTTCCTCCATACCCTTGGTGGTTCACTTCCAAAGAAATGTTCAAATATCTTCAAAAGAAACCAAAGCCATCTGAGACTGTGACATGGGCTCGTCATTGGCTTCACGACTTCCCAGGACAACTTCGCTATGACCTTTCTGCCATGTCGATTAAATCTGATCAAGGCGCAGGTGCGAATGCTTGGGAAAATCCCAAATGTTTCTCAATTTCTACATTTTTAACTTTTGCCTTAATTGTTTCGATTTTTAGCCATCAGGATAAAGACTGCTGCTTCAAAGTCTAAAGAGGGGAGCTCCTCCCAAAAATCTGTCGAAACCATTGATAATGTGACTCCATCCAAACCAACAACAACTGCTGCAACAATAACAACACCAGTAATAACCACTGTTCCGACTCCACAGGTAATCAATTAGCCTTGATGTTTCGAATATACTAATGTTTCATGATTTGGATCTAACTCATGTTTAAATCTTTTCAGACTAACAAACTCCCACCAACCACTCCAAAGAAAAGAAAAACAAACACTACTGGGAAGGATCCCAATGCTGGAGGGAATTCACCAACTGTTTCAAAGAAGAAGCAGAAGAAGGAAATTTCCAAAAGTGCTGCACCAACTGGTATCTCTGGACTCGATTCCAGAGATGCTGCTCCCTCAACTAAATCCAAAAATCCACCTTCGACCTCCAACGTAATGTTGGAACATATAGATAGCAACCTCTCTTCTGAGAGTCCACAGGTAAATTGAACTCTAATTTTTAACAAAATGACCATTCATTACCTTGGTGCATGCTCTTAATATTCTTTGCCTCTGTAGGACATTTTGAACCCAGCTCTTACCACTTTGACTTCTCCATCAAAGACTGCTGCTCCCATCAACTCTTCTCCTCATGGGGACTCCAGTAACCTGGTACAGAACAAAGGATCCTCCAACATGGCGGTTCTGACTGGGGCGTCAGAGCAGCAAGATGACCAGAGTACTTCTCCCCCTCTGAAAGAAACGAATGAAGTAACGCTTCATGAATCTGCAGAGACTTTACAAAAAACTTCTCTTCAAAAGTCCCCTCTTGAAACCCTTCAAGAGAATCCAAAGGACATTCATGCTGAAGGAGAGAAGGCTGATTCTGATCAAGGAAACGAAGAATCTGCAGAGGAAGGGTCTGAGGAAGAAGATGCCCACGATGGCTCGATTGCTGGAACAGAGTCAGATGCAAATAGCAGTGAAAACGATGATATCGAAGTGGTGGATCTGGTTGATAATGAAGAAGGCAATGAGCGGGAAACGAGTGACGGTGACGGTGACGCGACCAATAAACCCATGGAAGTCGAAATGGATGTAACTCCCTTGCGCATGAAACTTCCTCAATCGTCTCTATCTCAGATGACCGAAGAGGAGCTAGCCCTCCTAAGACGAAAAGACCCAATTGGGTACATGAAGGAGAAGCTAGCTCAAAGGGATATTCCTCTTGCTAGGGCTGGCACTAGTTAGACTAGCAATCCGTTGCCCACATATGATAGAATTGTACTCCTTAACAGAATTAGGAGAACAATCCTTGATGTGGACTTGTTTGAAGTGCTCAAATAGGATAGTACAGCTTGCTATACCATGAAGGAGCTACTTACACAAGTCAACCTCGCTACCTGCTCTTTGCCAGTCAGCACTATCTTATTCGATCTTCAATCTCTGTTAGACAACGTGACTGGGTGTCTTCTCCAAGATGAATTTGCTACCAGAAAGGTCCAAGAAAAACGAACTGCAATGGACGTTGCTTATGAGCATGCTTCGAAGCTATCTCAAGAAGCTGAAGATCAAGTCGTGCATCTAAAGCAAGCAAAAACTGACTATGAAGCTCGAGTTGAGTCTATCCTTCTCCGGGAAAGACAAATTCACGAACTTCAACAAAAGGTTAAGGAGGCTCAAGAACAACAATTGGCCTACGAAACCAAAACTGCTGGTGAACATTTCGAAGAGCTCCTCAACAAAGGACTTGCAGAAATGGAGGCAGCAGAACAACTTAAAGGAGAAGTAGCTACCCTGGAAGGAGCAATGCGCTTTACTCAACAAAGGCTTGAGTCCTTTCGAAGTACCTTTAATAGATTGAAGAATAATGTCTATTTTTAAATCTTAGTTTTAATTAGTTTTGTAATTTGGTTTTGGTCTGTAATATCTGAACAACGCCATTTTGGCAATCCCATATTACCATTTTGACATTCCTTTATGATATTTTGATTACGTTGTTATTATTCGAATCTCCTGCAGGCGTGGCTTATATTTCTTTAAATATTCCCCATTAACCTTTAGGATTCGCTTATCATCAACCAATTCTTCGATTTCATATGCATTGTTTGAAAATATCTTTATTATTCGAAAAGGTCCTTCCCAATGAGGTGACCATTTACCTAACGTTTTATTTTTCTTGTCCATGGGCAATATGACTTTCCAGACTAAGTCATTAATAGTGAATGCTTTTCCTTTCACCCTTTTGTTATATGCCCTGGCTACCCTTTCCTTTTGTCTCATCAGGATTTCCAATGCATGCAATCTAACTTCATCCAACTCAACTAACTCATTCATCATCATTTCCCAATATAATGCAGCTGGAATTTCGTTTTGTCTTTGAATTCGAACTGATTGTAGATGAATTTCTACTGGCAGAACTGCATCATGACCAAATGTGAGTTGGAAAGGTGTGGTGTTAGTAGCTTCTTTAGGAGATGTTCTACAGGCCCATAGTATTTGGTCCAAAGTTTTGTGCCAGTTCCTTGGCTTTTTACCAATATGTTTCTTGATTAACCCTATTATCACTTTATTAGCTGCTTCGCCTTGACCATTTGCTTGAGCATAATATGGCGTTGATGTCAGTAATCTAAACCCCATTTCTTGAGCGAACTCTTGCATCTTCCTACCAGTAAACACAGAACCTTGGTCTGTGGTTATGCTTTCTGGCAATCCGAACCTATAGATAATTTGTTTCTGTATGAACTTAATAATAGCCTCTTGATTAGCAACTATTAATGGTATTGCTTCGATCCACTTGGTAAGATAATCTATTCCTACCAAGATATATTTATGTCCTTTAGACGAAGCAGGATTTATTTCTCCTATTAAATCCAATGCCCATCCTCTAAAGGGCCATGGTTTAATGATTGAATTCAACTCACTTGCAGGGGCATGTTGAATCCCTGCATGTTTCTGGCATTCTTCACACCCTTTAGCAAAGTCTATACAATCTTTGAGCATGCTGGGCCAATACATGCCATATCGAAATAACAACCATTTCATTTTATGACCTGCTTGATGTGCCCCACATGCCCCATTGTGGACTTCTGACAATGCTAAGTATGCCTCACTTTCTCCTAGGCATTTCAGTAATACGCCTTCTTGAGTCTTTTTGAACAATTCGTTTCCCATGAGGACATATGACAATGCTCTATATTTTATCTTCCTATCAACATTCAAAGTTGGATTTGTTAAATAGCTCACAAGTGGACTTCGCCAATCTGCATCTGATAAGGTGTCTATGGCTAGTACTTCGAATCCCTGTTTCTCAGCATACCCTAACTTTATACTCTCTAGATCTGATGGTATGAATCTAGTAGCCATAACTCTACCTCTTAATTCGACCAAATCCTCAAAGTTTTTGGCATAAACCTTATAACCTGAAGCCAATTGTGCTAAGTCATTTGCTTCTTGGTTTTCTATTCTTGGTATATGTTGAATATCCATGTATTCAAATTTTCTAAGTAGCCTGTTAACTATGACGAAGTATATCATCAGATTTTCCTTTATGCATTTGTACTCCTTTGTTATTTGCTTGACCACTAACTCTGAGTCTCCTTTAATTTCGACTCTAGTTGCCCCCAATTCCAACAAAGCTTCAAGTCCAACAATAAGCGCTTCGTACTCAGCTTCGTTGTTCGAGCAACGAGGACCATCTAATTTATACTTGAATTTTGTTGGAATTCCTTCAGGAGAAATTATAAGGACTCCAACACCACTACCATTCCTGTGGGTCGAACCATCAAAGTATAATTTCCAAGGTTGCATTTCAACGTAACTCATGACAGTCTGCTCAACCAGTGAATGGTCCACAATGAAATCAGAAATCACTTGGCCTTTCACAGCTTTTAAAGGCATGAAAGTCAAAGAATATTCTGTTAAGGCTAAAGCCCATTTACCAACTCTACTATGCATTATTGGTTTCGAAAGCATGTGTTTAATAACATCGAAATGAGATGAAACATAAACATCAACAGGCTTTATATAATACTTAAGTTTCATACAAGAAAAGTACAAACAGAGACATAGCTTTTCTATATTGCTATATCTAGTCTCTGCATCATTCAATACTCTACTTAAATAGTATATGGCTCTTTCGATGTCATTGCTATCTTCTTGTGCTAACATACTACCTATACTAACTTCAGAGGCAGATATGTACAATCTCATGGGCTTTCCCCATGAAGGTGGAGACAAGATGGGAGGCTGAGAGAGATATCTTTTTATCTTGTCAAATGCCTCCTGATGGGCTTCGTTCCACTCGAAGGCTTGGCCTTGCTTCAAACGAAGCAACGGAGAGAAAGCTTGGGTTCTTCCACTCAGATTCGAAATGAACCTTCTGAGAAAGTTAATATTCCCTAGCAAAGATTGCAGCTCCCTTTTTGACGTAGGTGCTTTCGTCTCCATTATGGCTTTGGTTTTATTTTGGTTGATCTCAATTCCTTTTTTGTGAACCACAAAGCCAAGGAAATCTCCAGCCTGAACAAAAAATGCACATTTGAGGGGATTCATCTTTAAGCCATGTTTTCTCATTCGTTCGAATGATTGGCTCAAATGATGCAAATGGGTTTCTGCAGATATAGATTTGATGACTATATCATCAATATACACCTGCATAAAAGTTTCAATGAAATCATGGAAAATCGAATTCATTGCCCTTTGATAAGTTGCCCCAGCATTTTTTAAACCAAAAGGCATCACCACCCATTCATAGGTGCCTAAGGCTCCTGGGCAACGAAATGCTGTCTTGGCAACATCTTCTTCAGCAATAAAAATCTGATTGTACCCAGAGTATCCATCTAACATACTTAAATATTCGAATCCCGCAGCAGAGTCTACTAACATTTCTGCCACAGGCATGGAGTACTCATCTTTAGGGGTTGCTGTATTTAAATCCCTAAAATCTATGCAGATTCTCAGAGAGCCATTTTTCTTAATAACAGGCACTATATTTGCTAACCATTCGACATACCTTGTGGTTCTGATGAATCTGCAGCGCAGCAACCTTTCGATCTCAGCTTTGATCTTTGTGAGAACCGCTGGTGCGAATCTTCTAGGATTTTGCTTGATGGGCTTCTTGCCATCCTTGATTGGAAGTCTGTGTTCCACTAACTCCCTCTTTAAACCAGGCATTTCGTCATAGTCCCACGCGAAGCAATCTTTGTTTTTCTTGAGGACTTCGATCACTTCCTGCTTGAGGCCTGGGTTAAGTTTTGCACTTATGTAGGTTATTCTTTTCGTGTTCTCATCCCCTAAATTCACTTCTTCGAGTGGATCCTGCGCCAACATTTTGGCACCTGAGTCTATGGGGTCCCTCTCGAAGCCTAAGGGTTCTTTATCATAGATGGCGTCCAGCCTTTGATCTATTTCGAGTTCTTCAAAGGGTGAGCCTTTCAAGCTACCCCCATTTATTTTGTTCACCTTTACAACCAGTTTATTTATTGCAGCCTCTAAGGCCGCCTTTGATTCGTTCTCAGCCATATAGGCCGAAATCCTTTCGAAAAAGGAGGACTCAGTCATGAGCAAGGTTGTCGAATTCCCAGCCTGCTGGCCGTCTTTGTATAGTACCTTCGACTCCTTCATCTTCACTGATTATTCTTCTATCCCAATATATGCCATCATGGCGAAGGGTCATATAATAGTGTGCGTTCCTGGTTTCGTTGATTTCATCATTTGGGACACAAGGAGCAATCTTTTCCAGATGTTTGTCGTAATTCCTCTTGTCAACTAAGTTAACTGCTGTCATGAAGTAACTCTGGTCCGCTTCAATGTTCTCCACAATCCCATCTTCTCTCCATAAAACTAATCGCTGGTGCATTGACGAAGGAACTGCTCCTACGCCATGGATCCACTCTCTTCCCAGCAACAAGTTGTAGTTGGCATTGGCTTCGATCACCATGAACATGGTGGGCCTACAGCTTGAGCCTATCGTCAAGTCCAATTGAACCACCCCCAATGTTTTGCCTACTTTCCCTTCATAATTGGATAGAACCATGTTGTGTGGTTTGATGTCTCCTTCGCGTATTTCTAACCTTTTCAGCGTGAAATGGGGTATTAAGTTAACTGCAGCGCCCCCATCCACTAGAACCTTATTTACGCCATGGGCACCAAACTTTGCCCGGATGAATAATGGCTTTAGATGATTTTTCATAGTTGGTTCTGGACGCTCGAAGAACGCATTCTGCTCCTCGACAGCTCCGTTATCCATCACGTAGTAACACACAGGCCTATGCTTCATCAGATCTATGGTATCTTCTTCCTCATACTCTTCGATTTCAGTTTCCTGTCCAAACTCACAAGGAAGTACAGATACCACGTTGCAATTGATATTGAGCGAAGACTCCCTCTCTGATTTGAAGTTGTCTGTTAGCATATCTTCGTCTTCTTCTGGACCTGGAGTGTATTCCTTTGATTCATTTGGTTGTACTTCAGAGAAGAGTCTCCTACTAACTGGGGGTTTGTCTTCAGTTTGATTATTTGGTGTGGGTTTGTTGGTGCTAGATTCACCTTGGTTTTTTATTGAAGTTGCTCCTTTATTTGCAACAGCTTCTCTTTCAGCCTTTCGAATTCTCTGTTTCCTTCGCCATTGAGATCTTGACATGGGGTTTCTTCCTTTGTAGTTCTCTAACCTCACTTCTTCCCTCTTCGCTATGTTGAACTGCCTCCTATATGTCATAGCGTGGCGTGCGTTTCGTTCATTGTTTCTCCATTTGTCTTTGCCTTTGTCAGTTCTGACTTGCAGCCATTTGTCTGTTGGTATTTCAGCAGGAATTTTGAACGTCACTCTTCGAGCGCCCTTGGGATGAGGACTATCAGGCCTTCGTTGATTGTATTTGTTATCGAAATGTTGGCCCATATGACCAGTCTCTTGGTGGTTCCAGCACGGGGCAAAAGGGATTGTTTCGAAGGCTCTGGCCATGCTTTGATCATACACAGCAGAACACCTTGGGCATATCAAGCATTTGGTTGCCCCTTTGTAACAGCGAAGCACAAATTCCAACAAACTTTCTCCAGCTTTAGGATAACACCTAAATAACTGGTTATCCTGGCGCCAGTTGATGCCAGTTCGTGCCCTTTGTACCCTCTCGAAGTTTGCAGCAATTCTCTGGTTGCAGAGGATGCTGCACCTAGGGCATAGTATCATTCCCGTATCTCCTTTGTGGCACATCATGAGGTAATCCTTAAGACTAGCATCCCCAGCGTAATTATCCTCCATTTTATACTTTTCTTTTTCTAAGTATCTCTCCACCTCCTCCATTTCATAACGAGGTCTCTCCATATCCACCATGTTTACATCGACATCCTCCCCCTTAGTGTCATCATCTCCCCATCCTGTAGGTTTTATATCTTCAATTTGGATTTTTGAACTCTCTGGGGCAGAATACTTGACCAAGTAGTCAAACTTTCCACTGGGCTCCCCTAAAGTATCCCATATTTCATTCTGAGGGGAGGTTGGCTTCGTGATCTGGACTTTCTCCAATTCTAGCCTCAGGCCTTCAGTAACCTGTGTCAACTCTTGCTTTTGGTTTTCCTAGCCTTCAGTAGCCTGGATTTCTTTTGCAACAGCTAAAGATGCTGCTTCGATCGAACTCTCTGGTTGCTTGAGGACGTCTTCAGTGACCCCCTTGTTGACTTCGACTAACACCCAACTTTCATTTTCAGTACCTTTCTCTCCTACTGGAGCGTCATTTTGATCAGCTTCCACCATGTTGATTTCCCCAATGCATGCAGGCTCGGAGTAATTGGTGTCTACGACATCCAAAGGATCTTCATCTACTTTCATTTTTGGTTTATCAGTGAATTTCAGTCTGCCATCTTTAATTGCATTCTGAATTAGGTCCCTGAAAAGAAAACACTGTGAGGTTTTGTGGCCTAGGAAACTATGATACTTGCAAAATCCTCTTTTCTTCCTTTGATCTAAAGGAGGTATTTTGACATTTGATGGCACAATGAGTTGGCCATCTTTGACGAGTAAATCAAAAATCTCGTCACACTTAGTTACATCGAAGGTATAAACCTTCTTTGGGAATTTGTCACTTTTCTCATTTTCAACAATTCCTTTCCCTTTTGTGGGAACTAATAATTTGCAGGAGTACGGTGGGGCCTGTTTTAATTCAGCGAGATCAATTTCGACCTCTTCGAATTCAGGGTAGTCTTCTGCTTCCTCAGCTCCAACATAGGAGACCCTTTCTTTCTTGTTATTTTTAAAAACTCTGGCCTTTTCGGCCTTTAGCCTTTCGACTTGTCGAACCCTATCTGCCAATTGAGCCATATCCCTCAAGTATTGTGTGTCTAATTTCTTTCGAATAGAGTAATCCAGGCCGCCAGCAGCCATTTCGACTAACTCATGTCCAGGAACTACTGTAAAACATCTAGATTTCAAGAGCCTGAATCTATTCAGATAATCATCTATGGGTTCAGTAAACTTCCTCTTGACACTGGCTAGTTCCTTCAGACTTATTTTAGATTGTCCCATGTAGAACTGTTCATGGAATAATCTCTCCAACAGAGCCCAAGTATCTATGGACCCAGGAGGTAAAGTGGTGAACCATGTGAAAGCGTTCTTAGTTAGGGAACTTGGGAAATATTTGATCCTAAGGTCTTCATTATTCGCTATATCTCCTGCTTCGGTTAGATACCTGGTTATATGTTCGACTGTTGATTCATTGGTATCCCCAACAAACTTTGTAAACTTAGGGACTTTATATCCCCTTGGTAAATCAGTGTGCATTATGTAATCTAATATAGGAGAGGCATAATTTGGCCTGCTAATTCCTGTGTTGAGGCCATTCTGGGCCATGATTCTCTCTATCATGGTGGTTAAATTATTTTCGGCCAAGATGTTATCATTTCGAATTCTGTGAACGACTGCATCAGCATCTTGATTTCGACCCACCATGACAACTCCTCTAGGTTGTTCTTCTCGAAACTCTGGGACCTCTAGCCTTTCGATCCTTGCCCCTGGTTCCATAATTTCCCTTTGTGGGCCTTGAATCATTGGGGCTTCTAACCTTTGTGCCCTTGCCCCCAAATTAACCTTCTCTCTGGCTGGTCTATAGGGTGGGTCGTTAGCAACCTGTTCTATGATAGGTACGTTTTCTCGAACTCCCGCCTGATTCTGCCTACGCCTTTCTAGGGGAGCGAAAAAATCTGCTATTCGACTCATGTTATCCGCGTTTTCTCTGTTTGTCACAGTTACATTTTGTACTATTGGGGAAAAGATCTCCTGCATAGTTTATGCTAATACTCCTATCATGTTATGGTTACTACCATCCATTAATTGCCTAAAGGCCAACTGATTTTCTGTGGTTAAGATAGGCATTGCACTATAACCCACTGACCCTTGGTTATTTGTCATAAATTGATTTGCCCCAGACCCAGACCATAATTGTGGTGATGTATTCGATGTCGAAGTGTGCAGACCCGCCATAAAAGATGTTGGCATCCCATAAGAGGAATTTTTGTGTCTGTTAGCATCAAACCCAGGTGGTCTAGTTAGTGGGGTGGCTAAATGGGTTTGTGTCCCTGATGGTGGGACGAATCCCCCAGGATAACCAATGGTTCCAGTATTTCCTAGGATCAAACTGTTAGTTGACATGCCACTTGTTCCATTAGTGGCTACACTACTGGTAGAAGATGCAACAGACTGTGCGTTCGAAGGGATCGCATTAGATGTTCCCATCGAAGCGGACATATTAGTTCCTGTTGTATGTGGGATATTTTGTTCCCCTTGTTGATTGTCTGAATTAGACATCTTGTTTAAACGTTTTCTTCTGGGTAAGGGTTGGTTGCTATTGGTTATTCTACCACTTCTAAGGTTCATATAACAACAAACTTATCACTCAGAAAGTACTTCTACAATGGTTATGTCTCAACAATTTTTACTTTGTTCTAAATTTCGTAATGACCAATGAGGGTCCCACCGGGTGTGCCAATTTGTTTACAGTAATTTCTGGTAAACAACCGCTAGTCCTCCAAACTATCATATAATCTTAATGACTGTTATTTAATCTCTCTGGTAACTTGCAGGATCGACTAGATTGATCCTATGGTGTATTGGTCGTTTGGATAATTCTTATTGTAGAACTGATATTCATGTTTGGTATTTAGATTGTTGTGTAGGTGTTCAACTTACTTCGATTACTCTATTAAAGGTCTAATGGCATCATTAAGTAAATACGTTCGAAACTAAATTGCATGAATAAAGGTTCAATTGTAAAGACATGTAAAACTGCAAAAAGACAAGTAAATAACTTCGAAGTAAAAAAGCATGTAATGTAAAAGCATTTCTGGAATGTAAAAGGTTCGAAATAGAAAGAAAGCGTTTAAATGCAAGAAATCAGTAAATGACTTTGAATGAAAAAGATTTTAATGTAAAGGCTTTTGAATGATATTGACATGAAGATAGAGGATAAACTGGAAATGATAAAGAGTTTTGCTGAATCATAAATATTTGGTGTTATCATACGTACATTGTTCGAGCATTCGTTTCCCTAGCCATGTGGTATTTTGAATGTTTACTGAATTTTGTACAATAGATATGACACCCGAAATCTTAACGCTAAGACTTCTATTTATACTACTTCGACCATAACGGTCTTGCCTATAAGATTCTGCCACGTTCAGAACATGCAAAGCAATGCCCCTCTCTAGCTTCCACGTGTCCTCGAATGCTCCAGCGCATATATTTTAAATTTTGAACATCCCGCTTGCGTTTGAATTTCAAATGTTTTGGCCCTCTTCGCTTCGAACTCATTTCTTGGACACAGCCTTGTTACCACTTTGAGACTTCTTTGAATATATCCCCATAACTGTCACTCGAAACTCTGAGCTTTGACATGCCCATTCGAAGCACTGCTTCTACCATTTCGAACCATGACATCTCGCTTTATTCCAACGAAACATCCAACTTGCTTCGTTTCAAACTGTATCATCAAAATCTTCAGCCAACACAAGGCTTCAGGTATTTACATAGCCAAAAACAAACCCTTTGAAAATAGAGCGATAAATGGAAATAAACGTCCTAATTAAACTATTACAAACTGTAGGCAGTTACATCAATATGATAAATAATAAAAATAAAGCGCGCGAGAAAAATTAAGATCGGGAAGAAATTAGGGTTTTGACCCTTCTAACCTAATCAAAAGAAAAATTGTTTTTTGTTGTTTTTAATTATTTTTTTAAGAAAAGAATTTAGGTTCTAAAATTAAATGCAAAATTAATTAGTTAATTAAATTAATTAATGAAAATAATTACATGGCCTATTTTTGGTTTTTTGTTATTTTTTAGGAAAAGAAAATAAAATTAAGTTATAAATAAAAAAACCTAATTATTCTAATTAGTTTTAATTATTTACAAAAAGAAATTAAAATTTACCTAAAATTAAAATCTAATTAAATTAGTTAGTTTTTTGATGAAAAATAAAATCTAGACCTAATTTGTGAAAAGTATTATTTTTATGATTTTTTTAATAAAGAGAAAATAATTAATTGGTTAGTAAAATAAAATAAATAAATTAAATGAAATAAAAATATAAAAAGAAAGAAGATGAAGAAATTGGGCCTGGGAGTAATTTTTGGGGGTGCAGATAATGATTCTGGGCCCAAGAAGGGAAGGTCCATGTTGACCCTCAGGATCTGATGTTGCACGTTGACTATGGCTTATGGTGCTCCTCCATTGCTGGCACTTGGATCTGGCCATCTGGCCACTTGGCAGACTGGATCTTGAGGTCACATGATAGACCCTTGGCTTGTGTATGCGCTGAATCCTGAAAAGGCAAAATACATGAAATATTTGGGGGACCTGGGATTCGAACCCAGGTCCTGAAGTAATATCCAACGCTACACTTACCAACTGCGCCACTTGTTCTATTTGTTATAATAATACAAAATAATGATCAAATATTAAAAAGGCCCTATGTATCAAATCCGCGCGCGTTCTTTCAAACAAGCCAATGGTTGCTCGCCAGCTGGTCATCTTCCTCCTTGGATTTGTTGGTAAAAGTTCCAAACTTTTACCTATGGACACTTGGTCGTAGCTACAAGTCCTGCAAATCTTAAAGTTAATTTCAAGCGTGGTAAAAACGAATGCCATGGACAGCTTCGTCTTGACCTGCTGAATTCATTGGTAGCCTTTTCGTGGCCCAATTTTGCCTGTAAACAAAACACCCAATTTGAAACAAGGAACCCTAATAATGGTGAAATCCACTACAGGCCATATAAATGCAATTAAACAATATAGAAAGCTTGCAAATGTTCCATGGATCAAGAATATATGGTTAATTCGTGCTAACAATGCCTAAATCATGCAAACCGAATTCAAGAATACATGGATGTCGTGATGGACTTACAGCGTGATGTAGGGCCTAGAAATGCTTGCTTTGGATTGCCTTTGCTTGCTAAGGATGCCAGGAAGTGATTGGAATGGTCCAAGAGTCTTGAATTGGTCGCTAAGTACGAATTCGATTCACCACTTTTTTCTTGATTTTTCAGGTTTTGTTTCTGGTTTGTATGCCTCTTTTTTTCTTAGAGCATAAGGTTTATATAAACAAAGGAATTTAGGTCAATATTTGTGTATCAAATCTTGGTCCGTTATGATGAAGATATTTGATTTGATTTCTTCATAAAGACTTGCTATATTTGATTCAATCAAGTGCCAATCTATTTTCATACATTACTGCCAGCCTGTTATGAGTTGTTTGGGCCTCCAACATGATGATAATCGAAAGCTGACCTGCCCCTGAAAATCCAACTCCCTTCTAATTTTCTCTCTTCGGTGGCCTCAAAGTCCCAATTCGAAATACTCCAACTTCGATTGCATAGCCCCCTTCGATTGAATCTTCCTCTGCTTCGATTGCTTGATTCGAAAAGAATCACCCATGTCGAATCAATTTTTATGGGTTTGGCAGTAAACAAGGCAAGAATCTGGCCTAGATAGGTTAGGATATGTGTTTTTTCTTAGTCATGCCAGCCCATTTCATTCCTTAGTTGATTAAGAGAAGATTCTTTTGATTGTGATATTTCTGGCTTATTTTGGAACAAATACCCTTCCTTCCTTCCTTCCTTTGAATCTGCCTTCCTTGCCAGCCTTAAACTCAAATTTGAGCAAATCAAGACTTTCCTTATTAGAACCTTGTTCTCCTTAATGGTTCTGAGTCGAATTGTGTCAGCTTCAATACTAGGGCTCCTTTGACTGGACCACCCTTTGCTTATATTTCCTGTCCTTTTGAAGAGAATTTCCTGGTCGAATCAACTCTTTGTGGAATTATGAACAAACAAGGCAAGAATCTGGCATGGACATATTTTTCAAGTTCCCTCTTGATAGCCTCTTTCGAATGGCCTGGAAGGAATTCTTCGAAGGGCCCTTGTCCAAATACCAATTGAAGGACTTTGACACAATACTAAATCGAAGGATCCCTTGCCATGCCAATCGAAAGGCTTGGACACAATGCCCATTGAAAGGCTTATCATGAGGCCAATCGAAAGGCCTTTTGCAGATTTCAATCGAAGGATGCTATGTAGATGTCAATCGAAAAGTACTTTGGAGATGCCAATCGAAATGCATTTTGGAGATGCCAATCGAAAGGCACTTTGGAGATGCCAATCGAAGGGCATTTTGTAGGTGCCAATCGAAGGATGCTATGTAGATGTCAATCGAAAAGTACTTTGGAGATGCCAATCGAAATGCATTTTGGAGATGCCAGTCGAAAGGCACTTTGGAGATGCCAATCGAAGGCCATTTTGTAGGTGCCAATTGAAGGGCATTTTGTAGGTGCCAATCGAAGGATACTTAACCATCAATTGAAAAATTTCCTTGTGTTTAGGCAAAGGTTTATAACCACATATGCAAGATAAAAATATTGGAAAAGCATGAGTGTAAATTTTGGGGTACAATAGCTGCCCCTGTTCAATCTTCTTAAACCTGAGGATGTCGATTGGCTTTCGTGCCTTTCGTGATCCGAAGGTGGAAGATGATTGAACACTAGAGTGCCTAGAAATTTGCACTCGAATGAAGTGGTGTCCGTCTTGCGATGTCGGGAGTGGGCTTACAGATGCCATTTGGAAATTGCTGACGAGGGGATAGGCTTAAAGATGCCATCCGAAGGAGTGCCGATCGCATAAGAGATTCCTTAGCGAGAGTTTGTATGCTTGTTTGTTGAGGAAGATTCTGCTGGGGAATACTGATATCTATCTTGAGAGAAATAGAATTTTAGGAGCTTCAGTCATCCGTTATTCTACTGGGGTATCATCTTTGTTTTGAGAAAAGTTGAATTTTAGGACCTTCGGTCGTCCGTTATTCTTGTTCAGGAACCATCTCTGTTGAAATTTAGGACCTTCAGTCGTCCGTTATTCTTGTTGAGGAACCATCTCTGTTGAAACTTAGGACCTTCGGTCGTCAGTTATTCTACTGAGGAATCATCTCTGTTGAAATTTAGGAACTTCGATCGTCCGTTATTCTACTGAGGAATCATCTCTGTTGAAATTTAGGAACTTCGGTCGTCCGTTATTCTACTGAGGAATCATCTCTGTTGAAATTTAGGAACTTCAGTCGTCCGTTATTCTACTGAGGAATCATCTCTGTTGAAATTTAGGAACTTCGGTCGTCCGTTATTCTACTGAGGAATCATCTCTGTTGAAATTTAGGAACTTCGGTCGTCCGTTATTCTACCGAGGAATCATCTCTGTTGAAATTTAGGAACTTCGATCGTCTATTATTCTACTGAGGAATCATCTCTGTTGAAATTTAGGAACTTCAGTCGTCCGTTATTTTACTGAGGAATCATCTCTGTTGAAATTTAGGAACTCCGGTCGTCCGTTATTCTATGAGGAATCATCTCTGTTGAAATTTAGGAACTTCGGTCATCCGTTATTCTACTGAGGAATCATCTCTGTTGAAATTTAGGAACTTCGGTCGTCCGTTATTCTACTGAGGAATCATCTCTGTTGAAATTTAGGAACTTCGATCGTCCGTTATTCTACTGAGAAACCATCTCTGTTGAAATTTAGGAACTTCGGTCGTCCGTTATTCTACTGAGGAATCATCTTTGTTGAAATTTAGGAACTTCGGTCGTCCGTTATTCTACTGAGGAACCATCTCTATTGAAGAGGAAAGTTGAATTTTAGGAACTTCGGTCGCCCGTTATTCTACTGAGGAATCGTCTCTGTTGAAGAGGTGGGAATGAACTACTATCTGGTCGTAATTCAGGCTTCATAGTGATAAAATCAACTGCTATCTGGTCATAATCCAGGCTTCATAATGACTTACTTGGGATTAAACTATTATTCGGTCGAATCCGGGCTTCATAGCTTGCTTTTAAGAGATACCACTATCTGGTTGTAATCCAGGCTTCGCGGTAGTCTGATATTGTTATTCGGTCATTCTCCGGGCTTCACAATATGAGGGAGAGATCAAGATACTATTCGGTCGTACCCGGGCTTCATAGGTTGAGTTTGTGAGAATTTGATTGTGTCTTTCCTGAAAGGTAAAGGTTAGCTGTATGTAATGCATGATATGTATCAAACAATGATGTTCTCAAAATAACTGTTGCTGGAGAATATGAAGAGTTTCACTCGCTGGGGATAATGACCGAAGATGATTGGGAGAATAAACCTGCAGGAGAGGATAACTCTGTTGGGGAATAGACTGACGAGGAAATGACTCTGGGGAAAAGAGATACTCTGCTGAGGATTTGCCGATCTTGGAGAAATACCCTCGGTTGTGGACAAATTACCGTTGTTGGTGATGATAAACCCTGTTGGGGATGAAGTTTTATGTTTGTGAAAGAAATGAACTCCACTGGGGATGGTCTTCCATTGTTTATGAAAGATGAACTCTACTTGGGGAGAATTAACACCACTGCTTTTGGATATTTCTTACTCTGCGGGGAGTGTAGATGTTACTGGGACGCGTGCTGAGGATATGACAATGACTTCGCATCAAGACTTTTTCTGCCCATGTACCTGCTGGAGAAAGTGCCTGCGGAGGACTTGTGGATTGAGTGTCATCCCAACTTATGAGGTGCTTGGTAACTACCGATCGGAATGATAAGTCTTCTACTGATAGGAAAGTGACAAGATAACGGGACATGGTCGTACGCTTTAATCCCTAACTTTTTCCTGGACTGTCTTTTCAGATTTTCAGTCCACCGGGATACCCTTTTTTGCCCAAGCCGCCTTCTCAGGTTTTCGACTTGCCGGGTGTACAAATATTTTTTTGTTTTTATCCCTAATTTTTGCCCGAACCTTTTGGTTTGTCGGGACGCCCTTGTTTTTCCTAGGTGTGTCAACCTAGCGGGTCTTTGTTCATGCGCAGTATTTTTTGACTATGTCCATGCTCTCAGGGTGTAGGGAGTTGTCACTGTCGGTAGTATTGTGTTGCCACACTACCAGAATATGTTCGTTTGATCATACAAGATTTGTTGCTGGAATTCATGTCTCATGCCCCAAGTGATTTAGATGGAGATCTGCCCCTGGCTATTTGGCATCTTTGAGAGATTCCTTGAATCTTGACTTGACTGCCCCAGATGATGGACAATGATCATGTCGTTCCCCTTGGTTGGAAGTGTTTTTCCACTTGAGGTGATCACTTTCGTTGGAGAAGGTTTTTGTTCACTAGATATTCGTCATGTGAATTTCTCTGCTGCTGAACAAATAGTCATATGCAAACAATGTTATTTTAAGAATGCAAAGCTTACGTCTGTCTTGAAGTTTTGAAAATGCAGTTTTTTAGTAAAACAAGTTTTTTTTGTAAATGTGTGATGTCAACTCAGGATTTACAGCAAGTCCTACAGAAGTCAGGATACCTTTTGTAACAGTATGCTTTCGAACTAACCCATGCTTCAGCTAGGACTTTTAAGGGTTATAACGTGGCCTAGTTCACGGTTCAATAAACAAAGGATAAAGGCTCAAAATTTATTTGTACCCACCCGCTCTTCGTGATGTTTTTCAGTCCTATGCTCAGTTAATTGCGCATTTAGAATCCGTTTGAGTCTTTGCTCTGATATTCCAGTGATGGTTCGGATATTGAAAGTTTAGGCAGTGATTTCTTTTTGTTGAGGGTTTGTTGGACCTCTTTCTTTTTTATTTTATTATCCCTGTCTTTTTCCTGAACCGTTTCTTTTTGTGATTACAGTCAGCAGGATGCCCCAGTTTTTTTCTTAAGCCTCCTTCATAGGTTTTGACTTAATGGGCTTTTATTTCGAGGGATAATGACTGCCTGTCTTGATGATCATAGGGAACCATCACCATCTTTTGTTTTGGAAGGACGTCTTTGATTCCATTCATTGTGCACCTAGATTAACTGAGAAAACTACCCTGCCCCAGGTTGTGATTAAGGGTTTTAATTTGTGTGAAAAGAAAAACTCCTACTTCTTTGGCTCAAAGGGGTTGACTAGGGATTATCTTCCTTATAACTCCAGTGTTTAGGATTTGAAAAAACTCATGTACATCGTCAGCGGGGTCTGTTCAAAAGCCTATTTTTGTACCCCAAAATTTTCCCTCTCATTTTATCAAGATTTCCCCTCACAAGACTCTTTGGACTCCATACCAGATTAGGGTTTGCTCTGCTTAAGACATCTCCTTGCACTGATGACCTGAAATTAGGGTTTGAGTTTGCACAAGGATTTTTGGACTTCCAATGCTCAAGGTGACTTTCATACTTCATGTTGGACTCCTAATATTGCTCACACCAAGTTTCAAGCCTTGAATCAAATTTTTGCCCAGTCAATTGGACAATTGACCTAAAAATCAGCTGTATTGGGGAAAAAGTCAACCATGGCCAATTTACAGTCAAAACTCATAATTTTTTATTCACAACAACATTATAGACTCATATGAACCATTTGATCAAGTTTGGACCATAACTCCTCAAGAAATTTGATCAGATCATCAAAAGGGCAAAATGGTAATTTTTAGGGTTTTGACTGCAGAAGGGCAATTTCTGATTTTTTTTCACCTAGCCAATGGAAAATTAGGTTCAAGCATGGATTCAAGGACTCAATGGCATCATCTTGACTTAATCACAAGGTTCAAAAGATCCCAAATGCATTGGATTGATAGATGAATTTTCCAGTCAACTGATCAAAAATCAACTGTACACTGAAAAGTCAAACTTTGACTTTTTGGTCAAAATCAAGTGCCAAGGGTCATTTTTCATCAAGACGTGTCAAAACATGAAACTTGTTCACCAAGAAACTTAATTTTCAAAATTAGGGTTTAAAATGGAAAATTTTCATAACTTAGAATTTTTCTAAGTTATGAAAATTTCTTATTTTTTCCCAACTTTTTCACCATGATTGAAATTGGATTCAAAGAAAACTTCCAACATAAAAGTTGTATTCCTCCACAAAATCTACAACTTTGATTCACAAAGTTTTCCAAAAAGATGCTTGTATATCAAGTTATGATTTTGTGAATAAGGGTTCATGAAACTTTTAACTTAGTGAAATTTTGCCCTAGTTTAGGTAGGATTCTGACCTATCTTCATGGCAACTTTTCACATAGTTCCAAGTGGAATCTCAAGATTCATTTCAAATATGGATTGTAGGGAATGTTACAAGCTTTCCAAAATGTCCAAGAACTCTCCAAGATCATTTGTGGTTAGGGAGAATCGAAGGATTGAAAATGGAAAATTATCACTTTTGGCCAAGGCATTTTGCACATTGATACAACTTGCAAATCTGTCCAAACCTTGCTTGTACTTGGTTTAAAGGTTCTAATCCTTTCTACACTCATAAATTAAATGCAAACACATTTGATTGTGGCATTGATCTGATCTATGAAGCATTATACAAAGGTTTAATCCAAAAATGGCAAAAAGTTAACAATGCCATTTCCATAAAGTTAGCTTTTGCCAATTTTGTTTCTCTTGAGCCATGGACCTGATTTCTGTATGCAAACAAAGTTCACTAATATCAGAAAAGGTGTACCAACTATGTGCAGCTAGAATACAGGCCAGTACAAGCTTTGCCTTTGTCACTTCCCACCTTTTCTTCAAAAATAAGCAAGTGTGCAAAAGTTAGCATAACTTTGTAATCTGATATGAGCAAGACTTGTGAACATTTCAAACAAGTTAAACACATTGTCTAAGGCCAGAAACACGAGCTAACAAGTTCCAAAACCCTCCAAAACACCAAAACACCAACTTCTCCCAAAAATAGGGCAAGTTCTGAAAATCACAAGCCAAAACCAATTCCACTCGTGCGTTTTGTCCCAAATCACTTCAAATACTTTCTAAACAACTCACCTAAACTATCCAAGCCATTGTTCATCAACTGTAACTTCATTTTCAAGCTTCACCATTTTTAAATTCTGAGTTTGCAGGTTGACTTCTACAAGAAGATTCAAGTCATTTCAAAGAAAGCTAAGCATTGGGAAAGGTCAAGGGAACATCAAGCAAGCTTAAAAGAACCTCAGGCCTCACTGAAAGTTGCTGCATTGCCATATTCGAACTTGACTGAAACAAGTATTTCTCAAACTTCTATCTCTTTATTTTGGAATCATTAGGCTTAGGTTTGTGAAGCAAAAATGTAGTCCTTAATGTCCTTGAACTGTACATATGCATAGAATTCATTTATGTTAGCTGAGCTAGGAGAATTTGGATGTTGAAGTTGCTGAATTTTTTAGGTCAGAAATTGGGGGTGATAAAATTCTCTCTGGTTTCTTAGAGTTAGATCAAGTTTTTTATATGGTTAGAATCGTGGTTTAAAGCTCTATAATTTTCATGTTATGAGTTTTTGATTTCAAGCAAGGAATAGAGAGAACGGGTTTGAAGTTGCAGGCGCGCGTATTTTTGTTCAGAGGTTAGAGATGTAGTGAACGTGGGCTGGGCCTGGCTTGCCTTGCTGTTGACACCCCCCATCCTGCTTTCGGCACCCCCTTGGCCCATTTGATTTATTTTTGCATATTTTTCATTTCTTTTATATTTTCTGACTTTTATTATTTTTCCTAAATATTAAAAATCACCAAAAATATTCTCTTAATTTTTCACATTTTATTTTATTATTTTTATTGTTTTTTAGACATAAAAATAGTTTAATAATAATAATATACATTTATTTCTTAAATAAACTTATAAATAATATAAAAATATTATACATTTTTATTTTTTCTACTTAAAATATTATTTTTCCCACAAATATTATTTTTTAACATTTTTGTATTTTTTTAATATTTATTTTCATGTACATGAATGAATAAATAATTAATATAAAGCATATTTTCTTTTAAACAAAAACTAGGGTTTCCATCCTTTCCAAAAAATAATCATTAATATTTTTCTTTTTTTTGAGACATAAATAACTTATTTTTACATACATAAAAATAATACAAAAACATTCTTTGCATATTTATATTTATTTGTACATTTAAATATTTGTCTATTTTTGTATTTGTGCAATATTTCAATTTGGTTGTAATAATAGTTTTAGGGTTTATTTTTGTGCAATACCCCCTATTCAAAACTTGTATCCCCCTCCCCATATAAATGTTGTAATAGTCTTAGATTTACTTTTACGCATTTATTGCTTTTATATGCATGCTTAGTAAATTAGGGTTTGTATGATAACCAAAATCAAACAAATAGCATGACTAAACACAAGACAAAAATGCATGAAAAAATGATAACACAATGCATACAAGCACCCCTAGGGTTTCATCCACTTGTTGCCTAAAAAAAACATGGCCATGGTATGCATGCTAGGTATCTTGGCAAAACAAAAAACAAAACAAAAGATCATAGTCCCTCGATGACGCTATCTTGGTTGCCTATACAAAAATGATCTAGTCCCTCAAAAAAAACTTGCTAAAGATACTTGGCAACATTGTTATCATGGTCATACGAAGACCCACGCCCGTCCCATTTAACATCCAAACACAAGGTTTGTTTACCAAATACAATGGTAAAACAACAATGTCAAAGGGTTAAAAATGTGTAGGAAAGATCTTTGAGTTAGGGCAGACAACTCCTAGTTACTTGATCAAATTTGCAAACATCCTTGCTATTTTCAAAAACACACAACACAATTTCAAAACATTTCCCAAAACAAACTTTCAAACATTGAGACATTTTTCAAAAGACAAACACCTTTGTATACATTCAAACAAGAATCATTACAAAGGTTGCCTAAACAAAGGCCTCTTTTCAAAATATTTTCAAAACCACACACAAAAGCACCATTTCAAACAATTGAAAAGCAAATGCAAGTGATCTAAACAAGTAACTAAGAGCCCATGGGAAACCATGGATGAAAAGGGTGCTAGCACCTTCCCTTTTCATAATCTACTCCCCGAACCCAAGAAAACATATTAAAGGTCTTTCTTGTGCTTTTTGACCTTTCCTTTGGATAAAATAAAAATTCGGTGGCGACTCTTGCTAAACCAAAACATTTGTAAACACAAACGCAAAACCTCAAGTCAGTTCTCTCACCGTATCACAGAACTGGCGACTCTGCTGGGGAAACAATCTAAAAGTGGGGTTACCTTAGGGTTTAGATCACCTTTACATGCTTACCTTGTTTGCTTTGATTGCTTTAAATTTGGTTCTGTTGTTTAGGTTTGAATCATCTACCCGGATTTGGGAAACATTCATAGGTAAATAGAAATACGTTGTGGAAACTGTGCGGGGTATACCGACATGGTTGAAGCAATAGATATATTAGTGCGACATATTTGTGGATACCTGTAGCCTTTGAGTCAATCAAAGATAATACGGGGCCGCTGAGTGATGTCATGAAGCACTAATAGACTTTTAGAACCTTTACTTTACCATCTTGGCCTTTTTAGGGGTAGTGAGATGACCAGCTTTGGTGCAGTCTGAAGTTGGTAGATACTCGATACTACACTCATTGAGGGTTATTTTCTTGGAATATTTCGGTCGCCAGTAAAGTGGCTAAACTGAAACAATGAAGACATAAAATAATCCAGTGATATTGAGCTCCTTAGAACCCGGTTACTATTTATAGGACAGATTGAGCCAACTAAACTTCAAGAGGGTACTTACCTATGAAACCCCATGCAAGCCTGAAACTAGGAACTTGTGTGATTTGCTTGTACAAATATACTTGTGCATAACATCGTGAACATCATGAAGCATCATTTGCATCCACTAACCATTTCAAGGATTTTGAATCTTCATCTTTGTTCCTGTTTTGTAGGTTATGGATCCCCTTCGCAGGAAAACTATCCAGGTCAACCTTGTGAGAATTCCTCCTCTACTCAAAGAGATTACTTCCAAGATTCCAGAGTATTCTCCGTTCACTGAAAGACATGGTCGACTTCTCAACTTGGTCAACTCCAACATAGAGGAAGACATGGTGAAAGTTCTTTTCCAGTTCTTTGACCCCCTACACCACTGCTTCACATTTCCTGACTACCAATTAGTGCCCATTTTGGAGGAATTTTCTCAACTCCTGAGGATTCCTATTCTCCATCAACTACCTTACAATGGTACAGAAAGAGATCCAAAGCCTGAATATGTTGCTCAAGCCCTACACTTGCAACCATCTGATGTCATAAGTCATTGGGAAACCAGAAGTGGTGTCAAGGGTTTCTTGACAAAGTTCCTGTTTGAGAAAGCTCAAGAATGCTGGAATTCTCTAGATCTGCAAGCTTTTGAGGAGATTGTAGCTCTTCTCATCTATGGGTTGGTCTTGTTCCCAAACCCTGACCAGCTTATAGATGTGAATGCTGTCAAGATTTTCATGTCACGGAATCCTGTGCCTACTTTGCTTGGGGACATCCTCCACTCATTTCACACACGAACAATGAGGAAAAGAGGTGTTCTCATGTGCTGCACTCCTCTTCTAGCAAGGTGGTTTATTTCTCACCTTCCCCAATCAGTCTTGAAGAATGAGCAAGGCTTAAGGTGGTAACAACGACTGATGACTCTTACACATTCAGATGTTCATTGGTGTTCTCGATCCAGAGAAAATGTTATCATCATTGACTGTTGTGGGGAATTACCTAATGTCCCTCTACTTGGCATTAGGGGAGGCATTACCTACAACCCCTGCTTGGCTCTGAGACAGTTTGGGTATGCCCGAAGGGATGGCCCACATGACATGCTGAATTCAGACTTGGTTTTTGACTTCGACAACGAACCTCAAGGACTTCGACAAAGGTTCATCCGAGCTTGGAGGATGCCCAACAAGGTGGACAGTAAGACCTTGGGACACAAGAATTCCATCCCCCTTGAGCCTTACCTCAAGTGGGTACGAACTCGCGCCCAGAGTCTTATGATGCCTTACCCCTACGTTCTCCCTGTGATCAAGGAGCCTGTTATGGAAGGAGAGGTTCCATACACCCTCCTACATCCTGACATGCCAATATCACTAGAAGATTTATAAAGGAGTTAGATACAGCTCAAGGGAGAACGCGATACATTTAAAGCCCAATTCTACGCCAGTGAGAAGAAGTTTTTAGAGCTTACTCGTCAACTTCACGAAGAGCAGACTCTCAACACCTACATTGCACCAAAAAGGATGCGCAACGTCTTTTTACATTAAGATTTTGTATTATTTTTCCCATAGGGCATTTATGTACTAACAATTCTATCTTATTAATATGACATGTGTTATTTTTGTTTAAAACAAATTTGAATTTCTGAATCCTTGAATGCATTACATGAATACATATCATTCATCATATGCATAAACAGGTCTTCACACCAGGTTTCCTTATCTCTCTGCTGTTTATTTCAGCAAGATGGATATAGAGCAGACGATCAAAGATTTGCAAACGTAGAATTCACAGTTCCAACAACTACTCATGACCTTGGCAAAGGGTCAGGAGGATCTTAAAGCTCTGTTAGAGAAGGAAAAGGAGAAAAATAAAAATAAGAGAGTTGGTGTGGCTACTTTGGGTAGAAGATTTAAGTGTCAAGCTAGAAGGGTCTTAGATTTCCCCTCAACATCTGATGAAGGGGTAGGAAAAGGAAAGGGAGCTGCAGTGCCATCTGAGTTTGAGGAAGAAGAGGAAGAAGAGGATGAAGACTATTCTGAACAGCAGTATCCTCCTGCAGATAAAAAATACACGAATTAGGAAGAACGTCTGGCAGCCATGGAGTTACAAAGAGTGTCTGGGCTGGACTTTGAAGAGCTAGGTTTGGTTTCTGGGATTGTAATCCCTCATAAATTCAAAGTACCTCTTTTTGCTAAGTACGATGGGGTGTTTTGCCCAAATATGCACCTACGGTCCTATGTCAGGAAAATTCAACCACATTCTTCTGACAAAGACCTGTGGGTACATTTCTTCCAGGACAGTTTGTCGGGGACGCAATTAGATTGGTTCTACCAACTAGAGAGGTCTGATGTGCACAATTGGGAGGATTTGGTTGCTGCCTTCTACAAGAAGTATCAGCACAATACGGACTTAGCACCAACCCGTACTCAATTACAGAGTATGGGCATGGTTTCAAATAAAGGCTTTAAGGAGTATGCCCAGAAATGGAGAGACTTGGCGGGGCGAGTACAACCACCTCTATCTTTGAGGGAACTAGTTGATATGTTCTTGGGGACTCTGTCAGGTCCATTCTTTAATCACCTGATAGGAATTTTGTTTGTGGGATTCACCGAGTTGATTCTAACTGGTGAGAGAGTTGAAGTCGGCATCAAGAGCAGTAAAATTCAAAAAGATGCATCTGCTTCCGCTGCCATCAAAAAGCCTTTTCCAGCAAAGAAAGAAGTCTCAGCTGTCTACTCCCAAAGAGGTCAAGGAAGAGTTGAGCGCCGACCAACAGTGGGGGCCGTAATGATTCAGAAGTCTGCAGCTGATCAGCCTAGAAACAATCAACCCATAACCAACCAAGCAAGGGTGGAAAGGCCTGTAAGGCAATTCACCCAGATTAATATGACTCCCGCTCAGGTATTACCCCATCTCTTGAAGTTAAACCTTACAACCTTTAAAGAGGAACCGAAGAATCCAAATACAACTTTTCCTTACTACCATTCAAACTCCAAGTGTGCTTATCATTCAGACAGCCTGGGGCATGACACCTACAGTTGTTGGGCCCTCAAAAATAAGATTCAGGATTTAATAGATGCTAAAGAGGTTGAATTCGACGCCCCTGAAAAGCCGAATGTGATCTCTGCTCCAATGCCAAAGCATGGCCATAATTCCCATGCTATTGAAGAAAATCTTTTTGTTGCTACTGTTGATGATTTGATGACTCCGCTACCGACAATCAAGCTGAATTTGTTGAAGGCTGGGATTTTCCGAGGTTGTGAAGAAGATTGTTGCCTTTGTTCATCCTTACCAACCGACTGTCCATTATTGAAGTTAGGCATCCAACGACTAATGGATAATAAATAAATCCTTTTTGAAAAGACTCATGTTACACTGACTCCTGTCAAAGATGTTTCAATAATTACCATATCTGCCAATCTTTCCAAGGTCTCCAAAAGACCTGTTAAGATTACATCCGATCCGAAGATTGCACCTTTGAAGATAACTACGCCTTGACCTATCCCGTACAAGTCCAACAAATCAATATCGTGGAACTATGGGGGAGAGATCTTCTACCACGGTATTAAACAAATTGAATCAACTGAAGAGAGATCTTATGAAGAGACTTCTGACATTGGAAATATCGCTGGAATGAGTAAAATCACCCACAGCGGAAGAGTTTTCTCTCCGGAGATTTCTCCTCCAAGGAAAATCTTCGGACCCTCGAATGCTCCTAAGGTTACCCTTGTGTTGGTCAATATATCTGCGAGAACTCCAGTTATTGAAGAAGTTATGACTCTTGTGGTTGTCCCCTCTGCTGCTGCTGATGATAGAGGGAAAGGAATCCAAGAAGCGCCCATCAGGACGAGGGCTCAGCCCTTGGTCATCCCTGAGACCTCTCAAAAAGAAATGGAAGAGATTTTGAAAATAATCAAGAAAAGCGATTATGATGTGGTGGAGCAACTGAGGCAAACCACCTCAAAGATCTCTATGTTGGCCCTGTTGCTTTGTTCCGAAGCTCACGCTAAAGCATTGATCAGATTCTTGAAGACGGCCCATGTGCCACAGGAAACCTCCGCGGATCAGTTCCAGGAATGTGTAGCTAGCCTAATAACTGACAATGGTCTAGGGTTCTCCGATGCCGATTTAACATCTAAAGGGAGAAAGAATAATGACGCTTTGCATGTCTCGGTGGAATGCAGAGGGACTACTTTAGCTCACGTCTTGGTCGATACTGGGTCGTCTTTAAATGTCTTGCCGAAGAAAGCCTTGGACAGATTGGACTGTGAAGGCCAAACCCTGAAGCCCAGCAATATAATTGTCAGAGCCTTTGATGGTTCTAAAAGGATGGTCCATAGAGAGGTGGACATCCCGATTAAAGTGGGAACTGAAACCTTCAACTCCATATTCTATGTGATGGACATCCGTCCTTCCTATTCTTGCTTGTTGGGAAGACCCTGGATTCATAATGCTGGAGCCGTCACTTCTTCTCTGCATCAAATGCTCAAGTACCCTGTCCAGGGGAAAATTATAATTGTTCATGGCAAAGAGGAGTACATGATAAGCCATCTAAATTTGTTTCGCTATGTAGAATTGGATGGTGAATTCATCGAGACCCCTTTCCAACACTTCGAGGAAGTTTCTGAAGAGATTGCGGCAACCAATACAGTGTCTTCTGTACCCATGATTACTAAACCTGTGTCTCGGATGTCATCCTTCAAAGATGAAAAGGTTGTGATTGAAGAAGGAGGAAGTGTAATCTGGGGTCAGCTACCAGACTTTCCTTTTAAATCAGATAAATCCGGCTTGGGGTTCACTGCTTCTGCTTAAAAGGTTGTACGCCGCTCCCGGGCTGGAGGACCACCAGTGAAGATCACCCATCATGGAGTCAATGCTTTGGAGGATAGTAAGGAGGAGAGCAACTTGGAAGACTGGATTTTCCCTACTGTGGACGGAGGACTGAACAACTGGGAGGCAAAGGACTTTGTTCCCATTACTTTCATAAATCAGTAATTTATCTTTCAAACATTTCTGTTGGTTTGTAATAATTCTTAAACAATTCGTACACTTTTAGCCTTGTGCCTTACCCGAGGCACATAGGTCCATTTGTAAGGGTTTGATTTTTCATCTTCATATGCCATTTTAATGAATCATGGACGTTTTCACATATAAACGTTTGTGTTCATTTTCGTTCTTTTTTTACATTTTATTTGTTTAAAGGTGGCTATCCCTTACACACACCCACACTCACAAAATGCAGGTACCCTTCCATTGATGATTCCATGGGTAACAATTCTGCTATAGCCTTCAGTGACTCTGAAGATCTGGTCTACCATGCCGAATACGAAGGTGATGAAGACTGTGAAGTGCCAGGAGAATTGGCTAGACTGCTACAACAGGAAGAAAGGGCTATTATGCCCCATGAGGAGCTGTTAGAGACAATTAACTTGGGTACTGATGAAGACAGAAAAGAAGTCAGAGTGGGTGCCAACCTAGAGCCAAGTGTCAAGGAGCGCTTAGTTCAGCTATTGAATGAATATGTTGAGATCTTCGCCTGGTCCTACGAAGACATGTCGGGACTCGATACAGATATTGTGGTTCACTATCTCCCTACAAGAGAAGATTGTCCACCAATTAAACAGAAGGTCCGCCGAATGAGGCCCGACATGTCTGAAAAGATCAAAGCAGAAGTGATGAAGTAGTTCAATTCTGGATTTCTTGTTGTTACTTCGTATCCACTATGGGTTGCTAACATTGTGCCCGTGCCTAAGAAGGACGGAAAAGTTAGAATGTGCATGGATTACAGAGACTTAAATAGGGCTAGCCCTAAAGATGATTTTCCACTACCACACATTGACATCTTGGTTGACAATACAGCTCAGCACAAGGTATTTTCTTTCATGGATGGATTTTCAGGTTACGACCAGATCAAAATGGCCCATGAAGACATGGAGAAAACTACTTTTGTTACACAATGGGGTACCTTCTGCTATAAAGTGATGCCATTCAAACTGAAGAATGTCAGGGCAACCTATCAGCATGCCATGGTAGCTTTGTTTCATGACATGATACATCATGAGATTGAAGTCTACGTAGACGACATGATAGCCCGTTCACAAATGGAAGAATAACACCTCGATCATTTGCAAAAGCTGTTTGTCAGGTTGAAGGAGTACAAGCTCAGACTGAACCCTAACAAGTGCACTTTCGGAGTAAGGTCCGGTAAACTCTTGGGTTTCATAGTCAGCAACAAAGGCATCTAGGTTGATCCTACCAAAGTCAAAGCTATACAAGAAATGCCTGCCCCTCGCACTAAGAAGGAGGTCAGCGGTTTCTTGGGACGCCTAAACTACATTGCAAGGTTCATCTCTCACCTAACATCTACCTTTGAACTAATCTTCAAGCTATTGAAGAAAGATCAGGTGGTTAAATGGAATGATGACTGTCAAGTTGCTTTCAATAAAATCAAGGAGTATTTGCTAGAACCTCCTATCTTGATGCCTCACGTTGAAGGAAGACCGCTAATCATGTATCTGACTATTTTGGATAATTCAATGGGGTGCGTACTGGGCCAACATGACGAGTCTGGCCGAAAAGAGTATGCCATTTATTACCTTAGCAAAAAGTTTACCGACTGTGAGACCCGATACTCACTGCTCGAGAAAACTTGTTGCGCTTTGGTATGGGTTGCTCGCCGGTTAAGGCAGTATATGTTGACTCATACCACTCTACTGATATCTAAGATGGATCCGAGCAAGTACATCTTTGAAAAGCCTGGTTTATTGGGAAGAATATCTAGATGGCAGATGATCCTGACCGAATACGATATCCAGTACACAACCCAAAAAGCTATAAAGGGGAGTGTACTAGTTGACCATCTAGCTCATCAAGTTTTTGAAGATTACCAATCCATGAAGTTTGATTTCCCTGACGAGGACATTATGACTTTGGACAACATTGAAGATAACAGACCATATGACGGACCTGAACAAGGATCCTGATGGACCTTTTACTTTGATGGTGCCTCCAATGCACTTGGCAACGGTATCGACGTTGTGTTTATCTCTCTAGAAGGTTGCCATACACCGTTGTGATACGGTGGGAGAACTGACTTGTGGTTTGCGTTTGTATTCGCACTTGTTCGGTTGAGCAAGAGTCGCCATCGACTTTTTATTTTATCCTAAAGGAAAGGTTGAAAAAGCACAGCAAAAACCTTTTGAGATATTTCGTGGGTTTCGGGGGTAGATTATGAAAAGGGAAGGTATTAGCACCCTTTTCATCCATGGTTATCCATGGGCTCTTAGTTACTTGGTTTTTAGATCACTTGCCTTGATTTTCGATTGTTTTAAAATTGTGGTGTGTGTGTATGTTTTGAAAATGTTTTTGAACAGATGCCTTGTTTTAGGCAACCAATGTATTCGACTCGTGTTTGAGTGTTTTACAAAAGTGTGGATCTTTTCGAAAAGATGTTTCAAAATGTTTTTGAGAGTTTGTTTGAAAATGTTTGTGAAGTGTGGTTTTTGAAAATGTTTTTGAAGAGATGCCTTGTTTTAGGCAACCAATGTATTCGACTCGTGTTTGAGTGTTTTACAAAAGTGTGGATCTTTTTGAAAGGATGTTTCAAAATGTTTTTGAGAGTTTGTTTGAAATTTTTTGTGAAGTGTGGTTTTTGAAAAGAAGGCAAGTGTTTTTTTGCAAGTTGATCTCAAGTAACTAAGAGTTTTGTCTACCCCTATTATACTCAAAGGTTTTCTCTTTGTTTTCAACCCTTTTTAACAATTTTGTTCCACCATTGAATTTGGTGGACAATCTTGCGTTTAGGAAGTTTAACGGGACGGGCGCGGGTCATCGTATGGACCATAAATGCAATGGTGCCAAGTATCTTTGGGCAACTTTCTTTTAAGGGACTTGATCATTTTTTAGGCAACTTTCGAAAGCGTCATCGAGGGACTATGATCATTTGATTTAGGAAACTTTCGAAAGCGTCATCGAGGGACTTATGATCATTTGAATTTGTTTTGCCAAAGATACTCGACGTGCAAACATGGCCCATTTTGGAAGGCAACATGTGGGATTACCCTAGAGGGTGCAAGTGTGATTGTGTATTGATTTCATGTATTTGTCTTGTATTAGGTTATCTAGCGTTTGGTTTTATGTACATACAAACCCTAGGTCTAACCATGGTATAATTCGAAAGCGGTAAATTGCAAGAATTTAAAGTCTACGCTATTACAAATAGTATCCGAGAGTGGGGGTACAAATTTACAAATGGGGATGAGACTTTAGGAATGTAGTGTCCAATAAATTACAACCAAATCGAATTGCGATAAAAATGTAAACAATGTATAGTAACGTATAAGAATAGCAAATGTATGTGTATCAAGTGTATAATGTGAAATGTATTGTGTATTGTGTAAGTGTAATTGTTCATGTATGTAATTTATTTACAGGTTAAGAAAATATGAATTTAAATGTGTATTATTTAAGTATTGTTAACCTAATTGGAAGAATTAAATGTTTATTTGATTAATTTGTAATCTTGTATTTTTCTTTAATATGAACAAAAAGAAAATTTAAGAAAAGAAAATGTTCTAAGTTTGAAAATTGTCATTTATATTTGATATAAATTGGTATCTTTATATTTTGTGTTTAATATATACAAAAGAATATTTTGATTAAATGTTTAAAAAAAACTTAAATTATGTATATTAAAAAGATGTATTTTATTGATTATGTATTTTATGTATTAAGATATTAATGTAAAGAATATTTTAAGTTAGAGGAAAAAATATTGTGTTCAAAATTATGTTATAAAAAAGTTTGATGTAAAAAAATATTATGTTAATTTATTAAAAATAAAATCTGTTTTATATAAAAGAAAAGGTTAAGTTTTTGAATGGGCCTTTGGGAGGTTATGGCCCAAACAGAAGAGAAATGAGGGGGGTGTTAACTTGGAACGCTTGGGCTTAGTGTTGTGAGAGTGGGCGAGGCCCAATTGCAAATTGACAATGTTTTTTAGGGTTCTGATATTGTTTTCATAAGGGAATTGTTAGGGTTTGTGTACACAGGAGCGCCGTTTGCTTGTTCCACTTCGTCTTCTCCGTTCACGCCAAACGCCTAGCTCAAACCCTTCGCCCCAGCCACCAGCGCCACCATCTCTTCTCCCCTCAGATCGCTCAGGCAACGATCAAACAAGGTAGCGAATTGTCTCAAAATCCTTAGGCGTTTTAGATTTGCATGTTATGATTTTGTATTCTGATTTTATGTTCATTTTATTTGTTTAACGAGGTTGTGAAAAGGGATGAGAAGAGAATTTACTACCTTTTGGGAGGCGGAGGAGAAGAGAGTTTGGAGGCGCTCGGAGGCTCGACGGTAAAGGGGTTGTGATGAACCAGCTTGCTTTTTGGTAACCCTGATACTCTGTACTCTTTGTCTCTCTTTTTTTTTATGCCTTGATGATGATGGTGAAAACCTAGCTTTAGCGTCTTTTTCCTCTTCTTCCGTTGCCTTTACACGCTTGTGTTGCCTTTACACGCTTGTGTTGCCTTGGATGCTTTAAATGCTTGTTTTGTATTCCTCAGTATTTCTTTATCTCCTTCTTCTGTTGCCTTGACGCCTCTGTATGTTTGCTTTTTTTTACTGCCCTGTGATGAACCTTCTGAGGGCCCTTGTGATGAACTCTTTAGACTTCTTTATCTCCTTCTGGTTGCCTCTTGGAACACTTTCTTCTTCAACTGTCTCGTTGCCTGCTTTGCCTTATTGATTTGCCTTGTGCTGGTGGATATGTTTGGCTTTGAGTTGCCTGCCTTGTATGCTTGACTGTTGGGTTTGATAGCCTGATGATGAAGAAATTCTGAGGGCCTTTTGTGGGTTTTAACAAGTTATGTCTGGTTTATGGTTTTTGGGTTGGTCTGTTTGATGTTTCTGGTTTAGGCTTGGATATCAGGCTTTTTAGCTTGACTGGTTTAAGGCTTTGGTGGTTTGACAGTGGTTTAAGGTTTCACAGTTTATGCTGGCTTTTGTGTTTGGATAATTTTGTTTAGGTTTTGAGCTGGACAGATTTTCAGCATATGCTGGTTTTCTGTTTGTGCTTATGCAGGTTAACTGGTTTTTACAGGTTTTAGGCTTAATGCAAGCTTAATGCAGGTTTCCACTGGTTTATGGTTTGGTGAGGTTTCAAGCAGGTTTGAGGATTGGGAGGTTTATGTTTTACAGGTTGTGAGGTTTTTTGCCTTTAGACAATGTAAGTTTTGGGTGAGTTTATGTTTGATGGTTCAAGGTTGTTAGCTTGGGGTCTGGGCAGCAGGTTGAGCTTGAGGCTAAAAGCTTTAGGCTTTGGCTTGCTCTGAGTTCTCTCTTTTTGTTTGTGACGTCTCCCTCTTTACTGTGTTATGAACAGGTTCTCTTATATTTTCTCATGCCTAAAGCCTTAAGCCTGCAAAACCTGCTTTTCTCTCTTCTTTCTCTCTCCAGTACACTTTCAAAATATAAAAATATGTTATGTGTGTACTTTTTCTGAAAGGGCAGCATTGGGAAATGATGAGAAGCTTGCTTGCATATTAATCTTTCTCTGCATATTTTACGTCTTCTTGATATCTTTCCAAATCTTCTTTTGACAGCTTCTTGTACTTTTGTATCTTTGATATCTGTTGTACCCCAAAATTTGCCCCCCCATATTCATCAAGAATTGTCAAAGTCAAGGTCACAAAATTCCCCCAGGGTTGTGCAGCTCAACTGTCTCCTATACAGTCAAAACTAGGGTTTGAGTTCTGGTCAAGCAAATGAACTTTTCAAAGGCCCAATCAAGTCTCATATGCCTACAAATGTGGTCAGGCATCCTCATGTCAAGTTTCAAGACATTCAGCTCAAAATTGCACAGTCAAAACCCTAGATTGCACTACAGTCAACTGTAGGGGCAAAATGGTCATTTGACAGTCAAAAGTTCAAATTTTTGGTCAATATATCATTTTGAAGCCACAAACATCATTTGATCAATGCTTGATCATGATTCTCAAAATTTGGGCTCAGAAATCATCAAGATGCAAAAGTTGCTATATTTGGACAGCTGAAAAAGTCAACTGAAATTGACCAGGGCATAACTTTCACTTGGATTATCAGAAAAATTCCATCCAAAGCTCATTTTGAAGAGAAAGACATTTCCTACAATTCATCTTCATGTTCCAAGTCCAAGAAATGCTCTCACAAAAAGTTATCAATTTCAACATTATAGGTCATTTTCAAAAGTCAACAAAAAATGACTTTAAGTCAAAGGCCATAACTTGAGATTGGTAAATCAAAATGACATGGGACCAAAGGCATTGGTTAAAGGACTCAAAGACCTTTCCAAAATGTCCAAGAACATGTGAAAAGCTTAAAAATTGACCAAGTTATGCCTTGTGGAAGTTGGGAAATTTTTAGGAATTTTGAAAAGTCAACATTGATGCAAAAGGCCTAAAAATGCAAATGGGCCCATTTTTCTTCCAAGTTTCTTCATGCCAAGCCTATGCACGACCACTAGGCCCAAGGGGAAGTATTCTCATATTTTTTAATTATTTATTTGAATTAATATTAATTTATATTCATTTAAATGATTTTAATTCATGAAAAATATAAACCTAACATGGAAAAAATCTTTTCATGCATGATTTGGCCTCTATAATTCGTGCATATCTCAAATAGGCAAGCTTTAGTGCTAATTGATCAGATTTGGTACAAGATACATGAGAAAAAGATATGAAAAAGATTTTCCAAAATCAAATATTGAAATCCATGAATGCTTGAGATTTTGGGCAAAGTTTTTGACCTAAATCATTCCTTACATATACTAGAACATAACCCTAATGATCCAAGACTGCAAGCTGCGCATAATCAAGCTTTTGCATATTGAAAAATTCTCATAAAACTCAAATACTGAAATCAAGGTTGGAGGTCGATTCAAGCTTCAATCTTTATTCCATTAGCATCCTGAGACGTCCCTAAACGTTTCTCAATCAAAAACAACAAGTCAAACGCCTTGAAACGGTATCACAAAGTCAAACTGAACCAAGAAAATATTGAAATCGCATAGCATGATTTAGACATCTTTTTGCATTTTTGTTTGTATATTCATGCTTCTTATGAAGTTTGTGAACTAACCATCATAATTAATTGGATTTTTGTGGCATAAACATGAATCTACCATGCGCGTTTTCTAGGTTTTCAGGTTCTTAAATTTAGGGCTTTTACAATACAGTGAAATTGTCCCTTTAAACCACCATGGCTGGACTCAGCATATCAAGACGAAGCAACCTGAACCCTCGCGATAAATTTATGATGCCCAGGGTTCTATTCGCTATTTTCTTAATCCCCCTAAAGCAACGTTTCAAAAACCGTTGCCCTTTTGTTTTGTTTTACAGGGTGGGGAAGGAGACGAAGACGTGTCCATCAGCCATTGGTCCTTTTAAATTTCGCGCGTGTTTAACCAACTAGCTTTAGTTTTCTTTTATATTATTTATGATATATTATATATTAAATGAACTTGCATAGCTCAGCTGGCCAGGGGACGCATTTGTAACCTTCAAGACCTGGGTTCAAGTCCCAGGTCTGGCAAAAGTTTCACATTATTTTTCATAAAAAATTCTTATGCAGCGCGCTTGAGGAGGATCACCATATTCCATCAGCATCCCATTAGCCACGCGTCCACAATGATCAAATCAATGTCCAGGCTTCAGGGTATACCCTAGGCATGAGTCAAACGCATCATATGGAATGATGGAAAGTCAGCGAAATCAAGCTTAATGGGCCTTAAATTACCAGGCCTATACCTCCTTATTTGGGGCAACACCCCACTCTGGTTTGCTTTCTTTATTTTATTTTTTTATTTTAATTATTGTGTGATTTATTTTATTACTTTAATTAATTAATTTTCTCTTTTCTATAAAATATAAAAAACATTATAAAAATCAAAAAAAGACCAAAAAAAATAATATCTATTTTATTATAATTATTTTATTAGCATGTAAATAAACTAGTTTTAAATTAGGTTTAATTTATATATTCTCATAACAAAAAAATCCAACAAAATAGAATTAGGTTAATTGATATTTTTTATTTCTTTTAAATATTTTCCCTTTTTTAGAATGATAATATTATTTAGTTATTTTCATAAATTTAAATTGTACATAAACGAATTAGGTTTAATTTAGGTTTTATTTTAATTCTTTCATAATAAATAAAAAATATTAGAATTAGGGTTTGCCGTTTAATTTAAGTCTCAATTAATTTCTTTTTTTCTAAAAAAACATAAAAATACCTAAAAACATTTTTCTTCTTAATTTTAATTTTAATTCCTCTTTATTTAATTAATTCATTAACGTTAACTATTGTTTGTAAAAGGGTCCAACGCCCTAGTTTTTATTTTTTTATTTCGCGCATTTATTTTATTATCGCTTATTATAATTTTGTAAATATCCCAAAGCCATGTAATTTAAATTTCTCGCACTTTTATTTATTCGCTTTATTTATTTTCCGCTAAATCGGGTCCGGTTTAATTTTGGCGATGTGGACCCGCGCCATTTGTAATAGTTTAGATTTATTTCCTCGCAAAATATTTAACTGTTAACCAAGCATGAAAGAATGAATGTCTTAATAAAATCAAGCGTAGAACACGACAAACATGACAAGACAAATAACTGAAACATGACACACAATTCGCACACACCACCCCTAGGGTACGCCTCACTGTTGCCTTTCGAAAGGTGATCGTCGAGTAGAGGACGTCTTAGTAAGTCCTCATGATCCGGGAACCTGGCATGAGGGTAGCTTCTAAGGTGTCTTCCCATTGCTCTGGTGATCACCATGTCCCGAACCTCGAATTGACCCGAACACCTCCAACGGTGGTGCTACCTACCTCTCAATGGTGGGATGGCACTACTTTAAAGGACATTTACACAGACGAATTCCTTAGGGTAGGTAGACGACTCATGGATACTTGCTCTCTTCAAAACAAACTGAAATCTTTTCACACCAACACTTTTCAAAAGCTTCCAAAGCAAACTTTTCAAACACTCTGACGTATGAGTCGATCTGAAATTTTTCAAAGAAACCTTTTTTTAAACCCACAGTTGAAAAGCAAACAAACATTTTGAAAACACATTGAGCAAGTATCTAAGAGCCCATGGATAACCATGGATAGAAAGGGTGCTAACACCTTCCCTTTCTATAACCTACCTCCCGAACCGAGAGCAATCTCTTTAAGGAATTTTTCTGTGCTTTTGTCCTTTCCATTTGGAGAAAATAAAAGACGGTGGCGACTCTTGCTTCCGCGACATTTCGCGAACCAGCGTTAAACAGTCAGTTCCAGATCCACCGATCACAATATCTTTGATATCTTTGGCAGCTTTTTAGATAGTTTGGGATTTGTGATTCAGTTTGGACTCGTGGTTAGGCCATCCTGTTTGTTTTGAAATATGCAGCATGTTGACAAACTTTGCATTTTTTCCACTTTGTGCATTCCAAGTTAGCAAACAAATATTCATCCCTCTTTGTGAACCGGGAGAAATCCCGTGATTTGCAGAGAGGGCTAACTGATCCCAATCAGTTGCCCTTAATGATGAACCTTATTTTTATCTGTCTCTTTCATTTATTTATCTGCTATTGACTTTTCTTCCTTTCTTTGCAGATGAATAATTAAAATGGAGAGGAACAACAAAAGATGAAGAACTTGAAGATTTAGAAAAAATTAGGATAGTCTTATTTAGGTTTAAATTACTGTAAAATCATTGTTGTAAACAAATTGTAAACAATAATTGTACGAATAACTTAAAAATAAATAAAAAGTTTTTATCCAATTAATTCTTTTTTTTCTCCAATTGTTTATTTATTATTTATAATTCTTTAATTATAATAATTGAAAATAAATTCCAATCATTTAATCTTAGAATAATAAATAATTTAAATAAACAATGCTTTAGCACTTGATCAGTTAAACCTGGCATTTCCAACATCCAAAGCAAAACAACAGTTAATCACAACAACTGATCAGACGCATTCCCCTTTTTACTGATTTTTACCAAACACTGCAAATTCAAACTGAATGTATCCTTTCACTGATTTAATCACACAGTGCGAACTCAATCCAAATGTTTCAATCCATATCTCAGCATAACTTGAAAAGTGCTGTAGAATTTAAATCTTTTTGAGAACGCGCGCACAAAAAACCCTAATTCCTGATTAAATGCCAAAGAAGCATTCTCCTGATCGAAGTTGAGCCAAAATCAACCAAAACCCTAAGCCAACTGTTTGAAACATTCTAGAGCCCTGAAAATCAATAAAACCCTAATTGTGTCTGACTGACGAGAAAAGTCTGTTTGACCGATTCTTGAGCCAATCTGAAAAATCAGGAAAAGCCTGAAGTTGTGATTTCTTGTGGAAAAATGCGAGGGCAAATTTTGGGGTACAACAGTTGCCCCTGTTCAATCTTCTTGAACCTGAAGAGTTAGATTGGCAAGTTTTCCTTTCGCGACTTGAAGGTAAAAGAAGATTGGACACTAGAGTGCCCTAAAATTTGCACTCGGCGATGTGATGGTAGAGGTGAATGGGCTTAAAGATGCCATTTGGTGATGGGCTTAAAGATTCCATATGATGCGATAGAATCTTGTCAGGGGATGGGCTTAGAGATGCCATCTGAGAATGGGCTTAAAGATGCCATTTGGTGACTGCTGGTAGGAGGATGGGCTTATAGATTCCATCTGGAAATGGGCTTAAAGATGCCATTTGGAAAGAACCGGGCACAAGTATCAGAATGTCGCCATGTCTGGATCACATCTGAACTGTCTCTGAGTGAACCTGAAATAAGTATCAGAATGTCGTCGTGTCTGGGTCACATCTGAACTATTTCTAGATGAATCTCGGGAGATGATCTTTGTCTGTCGACTGATCTTACCTGAAAAGGTAAAGGGTTAGTTGTATGCAATGTTATGATGTATAATGCAATGTATGCGACATCAATGTTTATGACATGAATGTGATGAATGCGCATGTAAGCTGATATGCTATCTTGCTGAGGATAAATGAATCCCATATGGCTGAAGATAAAAGAATCTTGACTGCTGCCGGGGAGGGCAAGAATCTTATGATTGTTGAAAATGAGAAGTCTTGGGACCACTGTTGAGGAAATCAGAAGCTTGGGTTGTATGCCAAACTACAGGGGTCTTCCTGTTCTGAGGAGATCTGTGTAGGATTTCCTGATGATGAGTCCGTGTAAAACTGCATCGGGTTTTTGAACACTTTTGACATTCGAATGCCCCAAGTGGTGATGTAGATAATTTCCTGGCTTGTTACAGGTGTTGATCTTCAATCTCTTCATGCAGACGTGCCCTGGCTAGATACAGGTGTCGAGTCTACAATTGATTGCTCGCAGATATGCCCTGGCTGGATACAGGTATCGAATCTGGAATTAGTTGTCAACAGATATGCCCTGGCTGGATACAGGAATCGAATCTGGAAATAGTCGTCAACAGATATGCCCTGGCTGGATACAGGAATCGAATCTTCAAACTCTTCAGACGTGCCCTGGCTAGATACAGGAATTGAGTCTGGAAATAGTCGTCAACAGATATGCCCTGGCTGGATACAGGAATCGAATCCTCAAACTCTTCAGACGTGCCCTGGCTAGATACAGGAATTGAGTCTGGAAATAGTCGTCAACAGATGTGCCCTGGCTGGATACAGGAATCGAATCCTCAAACTCTTCAGACGTGCCCTGGCTAGATATAGGAATCGAGTCTGGAAATAGTCGTCAACAGATATGCCCTGGCTGGATATAGGAATCGAATCCTCAAACTCTTCAGACGTGCCCTGGCTAGATACAGGAATCGAGTCTGGAAATAGTCGTCAACAGATGTGCCCTGGCTGGATACAGGAATCGAATCCTCAAACTCTTCAGACGTGCCCTGGCTAGATACAGGAATCGAGTCTGGAAATAGTCGTCAACAGATATGCCCTGGCTGGATACAGGAATCGAATCCTCAAACTCTTCAGACGTGCCCTGGCTAGATACAGGAATCGAGTCTGGAAATGGTCGTCAACAGATATGCCCTGGCTGGATACAGGAATCGAATCTGGAAATAGTCCTCAACAGATATGCCCTAGCTGGATACAGGAATCGAATCTGGAAATGTGATAGTTGATTTGTTGGCGGTTGTAACTTCCAACAGGTGATGAAGGAATGATTGAGCACTTTTGACATTCGAATGCCCCAAGTGATGATGAGGGAGTCTTGAATCAGATTACTCTGCAAATTGAGAGATTTCTTGAAATCTTGACTGGACTGCCCCAGGTTAACTGAACTTTGGAAGATCTGTTGGACCTTGACTGGACTGCCCCAGGTTAATTGGATGGTGACATGTCATGCCCCTTGCTGATAGGAGATTTGTCGTTGGAAGTGTTATCCTTTTGAAGTGATTTTAACTCACTGAGAGAGTTTTCGTTCCTCCGAACATTCGCTGTATGAAATTCTTCACTGTCAAACAAAAAGCCAAATGCAGACAGTGATATTCAAGCAATGCAAAGTTTATGTTTGTCTCGAAGTTTTGAAAAATGCGTTTTTTAGCGGAAAACTTTTCATAAGACAAGTCAACACAAGATTTAGAGTAAAGCCTTACAGGAGTCAGGATACCTTTTGTAACAGTATGCTTTCGAACTAACCCATGCTTCAATTAGGACTTTTGAAGGGTTGTAACGTGGCTTGGTTCACGGTTTAAGAAACAAAGGATAAAGGCTCAAAGTATATTTGTACCCACCCGCTCTTCGTGATGTTCTTCACACCTAAGCTCTGTTAATTGTGCGTCACACTCTGTTTTGAGTTTGGAACGACTTTTGGGCGATGGTTCACCAGTTGAATTTGGGGAGACAGTCATCATCTCCTTTTTTTCTTTTTCAACATTTTTCATGTTGTTGAGGATTTTGTAATGACCTCACTATTTTGATTTTGATTTGTTATCCCTAACTTTTGCCTGACTGTTCCTGTTTTTCGAGATTACAGTCAGCGGGATGCCCCAGATTTCTTAAGCCTCCTTTACAGGTTTTGGCTTGGTGGGCTTTTCTCTTTTGAGAGATTGACCGTCTATGTGATAGGGAACCACCCTTGTCTTTTGATTCCAGAGGAATGCTTTCTTCTTTTTGACGTCGTTCGTTGTGTTACGAACTGAGAGTTTGCGACTTCAATGTGCATTTTCTCTTGAATTAACTGAGATACTACCCTTCCCCAGGTTTATATCAAAGGTTTTGATCGTTTAGAACAAAAAACTCCTACTTCTTTGGCTCGAAGGGGTTGACTAGGGATTAACTTCCTTATAACTCCAGTGTTTGGGAATTGAAAGAAATGCTTGTACATCATCAGCAAGGTCTGTTCAAAAGCATACTGTATGAGATTATGGTATTGTTTCGTCATCCTCCCTCTAAAGGCTTGCAGCTTTTTATCAAGAGTTAAATATCATAAAGAAAGCATAAGAGTAGTGAAACGAATGGATGAATTCAAGACAAACATATGCAATGCATTAATGAAAACAGAGTTTAACATCAACAGATAATTGTTTGACAACAAAAGAAATTACAACTTTGAAAATTCAAAATGAAGCAAAAGTCTTTCAGTTCGAGCTTTGTCACTCCAGGTGGAAAACCCCTTAACGGAAGATTTTCATCTCGGCATCTGGCATGAATTCCAGCATTCCAATGTCAATCAGATCTTGAATCTTGTTCTTCAAGGCCCAACAGTCGTTGGTGTCGTGTCCCGGGCTGTAGGAGTGGTAAACACAAAATGCGTCGGGGCGATAGTTAGGAGAGGAGGTATTGAGCTTCTGAGGAGGATCCCTTAAGGTAAGCAGGTTGACCTCCAACAGGCGCTTCAGTATGAAGAATGATGGTATCTCAGTCTCCGTGAACTGTCTTCCCGACGTTTCTTGCTTACGCCGATTACCCCGTTGACGCTGGCGAGGTTGTTGGTGGGCTTGTGACCCTGAAGCAAGCGAAGGAGCCTTCCCCTTGTCTTCTTGAGTGGATGGAGGCTGAGCGGTGACCTGCTCTTCAACCTCAGACGTTCGCCCCAATTGGTTGTTTGGAAGCAGTTGGCGGACAAGAACCCTGAGTTCCTCTTGTCTTTGAGATAGGTCTTGGATGAGAGCCATCTGGCCCACCAATTGTCCCATCATTTGGGTCCTCAATGTTGTCAGATCAAACTGCAGCTCCGCAAGCTGATCACTCCTGGCATTGTTGGAATTCTCCAAGCCCTTTGTGAGGAGAGCTTTCATTTCTTCTTGCCCCAGAGACAAGTTCAGGAACATTTCCTGCAGTTGAGCAGTCTGGTCTTAGATGTCTTTGACAGACCTTTCTAGAGCCATCTCTTACTGAAATAAACAGCAGGAGAGTAAGGAAACCTGAAAAAGGAAAAAACTGTCAAAATGCAATGCATGATATGTGGATGCATGCTTTCAAGGATCTCTTGGGGTAAACACAAGAAAATGTTAGAGGTTGAACTTTGCTCTTGGATTGGAGAACTTTGCACCGATGGATGTCTTTCCACGAGAATCAAGCTCACCATGTCGAGTGGGTCATAGCCACTGATTCAAGTTGTTGCACTTGAACTTTGATTGGGGAACTTTGTATCGATGGATGTCTTTCCACGAGAATCAAGCTCACCATGTCGAGTGGGTCATCGCCACTGATCCAAGTTGTTGCACTTGAACTTTGATTGGAGAACTGTGCATCGGTGGATGTCTTTCCACGAGAATCAAGCTCACCATGTCGAGTGGGTCATAGCCCCTGATTCAAGTTGTTCTACTTGATCTTTGACTGGCATTTGTTAGAGGAGAAACCTCTTGCCCCTTGGTAGACGTCTGGTTCAACGTAACCCTGCATCAAAAGAACCCTCGAGATCCTTGAAATGGTTATTGAAAATGCTATGGTATGATGTCATGATGTTATGTACATGTATGCAAAAGCAAGTGAGTGTATATACAGACAAACATATTCACACAAAGAAAACAAGCCCTTAGGTTTAGGCTTGCATGGGGTTTAGGTAAGTACCCTCTTGAAGTTAGTTGGCTCATCCTGTCCTAAAATAGAAACCGGGTTCTAAGGAGCTCAATATCATTGGATTGTTTTCTGTGTTCATCGTTTTGGTTTAGCCACTTACTGGCGACCAAAATATTCCAAGAAAACAACCCTCAAATGAGTGTAGTATCGAGTATCTACCAACTTCGGACTGCACCAAAGTCGGTCATCTCACTACCCCTAAAAAAAAGGCTAAGATGGTCAATTAAGGTTCTAAGAGTTCGTTAGTGCTTCACGACATCACTCAGCGGCCCCGTACTCTCCTTGACTGAACTCAAGGGTTACCGGTACTCACAAATATGTCACACTAACATAGCTTACTGCTTCAACCGTGTCGGTATACCCCGCACAGTTCCCTCACAGTTTTTTTGCTATTTACCTAAGAAGGTGCCCCAAATCCGGGTGTAGGATTTACAACAAACCCAAACAAGAACCCAAAAGATAAAGCAATCAAGTCAATCAAAGCAAGAATGTAAAGGTGATCTAAACCCTAAGGTAACCCCACTTTTAAGTTTCAGCTTCCCCAGCAGAGTCGCCAGTTCTGTGATACGGTGAGAGAACTGACTTGTGGTTTGCGTTTGTATTCGCACTTGTTCGGTTGAGCAAGAGTCGCCACCGACTTTTTATTTTATCCTAAAGGAAAGGTTGAAAAAGCACAGCAAAAACCTTTTGAGATATTTCGTGGGTTCGGGGGGTAGATTATGAAAAGGGAAGGTGTTAGCACCCTTTTCATCCATGGTTATCCATGGGCTCTTAGTTACTTGGTTTTTAGATCACTTGCCTTGATTTTCGATTGTTTTGAAATTGTGGTGTGTGTGTATGTTTTGAAAATGTTTTTGAAGAGATGCCTTGTTTTAGGCAACCAATGTATTCGACTCGTGTTTGAGTGTTTTACAAAAGTGTGGATCTTTTCGAAAAGATGTTTCAAAATGTTTTTGAGAGTTTGTTTGAAAATGTTTGTGAAGTGTGGTTTTTGAAAATGTTTTTGAAGATATGCCTTGTTTTAGGCAACCAATGTATTCAACTCGTGTTTGAGTGTTTTACAAAAGTGTGGATCTTTTCGAAAAGATGTTTCAAAATGTTTTTGAGAGTTTGTTTGAAAATGTTTGTGAAGTGTGGTTTTTGAAAAGAAGGCAAGTGTTTTTTTGCAAGTTGATCTCAAGTAACTAAGAGTTTTGTCTACCCCTATTGTACTCAAAGGTTTTCTCTATGTTTTCAACCCTTTTTAACAATTTTGTTCCACCATTGAATTTGGTGGACAATCTTGCGTTTAGGAAGTTTAACGGGACGGGCGCGGGTCATCGTATGGACCATAAATGCAATGGTGCCAAGTATCTTTGGGCAATTTTCTTTTAAGGGACTTGATCATTTTTTAGGCAACTTTCGAAAGCGTCATCGAGGGACTATGATCATTTGATTTAGGCAACTTTCGAAAGCGTCATCGAGGGACTTATGATCATTTGAATTTGTTTTGCCAAAGATACTCGACGTGCAAACATGGCCCATTTTGGAAGGCAACATGTGGGATTATCCTAGAGGGTGCAAGTGTGATTGTGTATTGATTTCATGTATTTGTCTTGTATTAGGTTATCTAGCGTTTGGTTTTATGTACATACAAACCCTAGGTCTAACCATGGTATAATTCGAAAGCGGTAAATTGCAAGAATTTAAAGTCTACGCTATTACAAATAGTATCCGGGAGTGGGGGTACAAATTTACAAATGGGGATGAGACTTTAGGAATGTAGTGTCCAATAAATTACAACCAAATCGAATTGCGATAAAAATGTAAACAATGTATAGTAACGTATAAGAATAGCAAATGTATGTGTATCAAGTGTATAATGTGAAATGTATTGTGTATTGTGTAAGTGTAATTGTTCATGTATGTAATTTATTTACAGGTTAAGAAAATATGATTTTAAATGTGTATTATTTAAGTATTGTTAACCTAATGGGAAGAATTAAATGTTTATTTGATTAATTTGTAATCTTGTATTTTTCTTTAATATGAACAAAAAGAAAATTTAAGAAAAGAAAATGTTCTAAGTTTGAAAATTGTCATTTATATTTGATATAAATTGGTATCTTTATATTTTGTGTTTAATATATACAAAAGAATATTTTGATTAAATGTTTAAAAAAACTTAAATTATGTATATTAAAAAGATGTATTTTATTGATTATGTATTTTATGTATTAAGATATTAATGTAAAGAATATTTTAAGTTAGAGGAAAAAATATTGTGTTCAAAATTATGTTATAAAAAAGTTTGATGTAAAAAAAAATTATGTTAATTTATTAAAAATAAAATATGTTTTATATAAAAGAAAAGGTTAAGTTTTTGAATGGGCCTTTGGGAGGTTATGGCCCAAACAGAAGAGAAATGAGGGGGGTGTTAACTTGGAACGCTTGGGCTTAGTGTTGTGAGAGTGGGCGAGGCCCAATTGCAAATTGACAATGTTTTTTAGGGTTCTGATATTGTTTTCATTAGGGAATTGTTAGGGTTTGTGTACACAGGAGCGTCGTTTGCTTGTTCCACTTCGTCTTCTCCGTTCACGCCAAACGCCTAGCTCAAACCCTTCGCCCCAGCCACCAGCGCCACCATCTCTTCTCCCCTCAGATCGCTCAGGCAACGATCAAACAAGGTAGCGAATTGTCTCAAACTCCTTAGGCGTTTTAGATTTGCATGTTATGATTTTGTATTCTGATTTTATGTTCATTTTGTTTGTTTAACGAGGTTGTGAAAAGGGATGAGAAGAGAATTTACTACCTTTTGGGAGGCGGAGGAGAAGAGAGTTTGGAGGCGCTCGGAGGCTCGACGGTGAAGGGGTTGTGATGAACCAGCTTGCTTTTTGGTAACCCTGATACTCTGTACTCTTTGTCTCTCTTTTTTTTTATGCCTTGATGATGATGGTGAAAACCTAGCTTTAGCGTCTTTTTCCTCTTCTTCCGTTGCCTTTACACGCTTGTGTTGCCTTTACACGCTTGTGTTGCCTTGGATGCTTTGAATGCTTGTTTTGTATTCCTCAATATTTCTTTATCTCCTTCTTCTGTTGCCTTGACGCCTCTGTATGTTTGCTTTTTTTTACTGCCCTGTGATGAACCTTCTGAGGGCCCTTGTGATGAACTCTTTAGACTTCTTTATCTCCTTCTGGTTGCCTCTTGGAACACTTTCTTCTTCAACTGTCTCGTTGCCTGCTTTGCCTTATTGATTTGCCTTGTGCTGGTGGATATGTTTGGCTTTGAGTTGCCTGCCTTGTATGCTTGACTGTTGGGTTTGATAGCCCGATGATGAAGAAATTCCGAGGGCCTTTTGTGGGTTTTAACAGGTTATGTCTGGTTTATGGTTTTTGGGTTGGTCTGTTTGATGTTTCTGGTTTAGGCTTGGATATCAGGCTTTTTAGCTTGACTGGTTTAAGGCTTTGGTGATTTGACAGTGGTTTAAGGTTTCACAGTTTATGCTGGCTTTTGTGTTTGGATAATTTTGTTTAGGTTTTGAGTTGGACAGGTTTTGGGCCTATGCTGGTTTTCTGTTTGTGCTTATGCAGGTTAACTGGTTTTTACAGGTTTTAGGCTTAATGCAAGCTTAATGCAGGTTTCCACTGGTTTATGGTTTGGTGAGGTTTCAAGCAGGTTTGAGGATTGGGATGTTTATGTTTTACAGGTTGTGAGGTTTTTTGCCTTTAGACAGTGTAAGATTTGGGTGAGTTTATGTTTGATGGTTCAAGGTTGTTAGCTTGGGGTCTGGGCAGCAGGTTGAGCTTGAGGCTAAAAGCTTTAGGCTTTGGCTTGCTCTGAGTTCTCTCTTTTTGTTTGTGATGTCTCCCTCTTTACTGTGTTATGAACAAGTTCTCTTATATTTTCTCATGCCTAAAGCCTTAAGCCTACAAAACCTGCTTTTCTCTCTTCTTTCTCTCTCCAGTACACTTTCAAAATATAAAAATATGTTATGTGTGTACTTTTTCTGAAAGGGCGGCATTGGGAAATGATGAGAAGCTTTCTTGCATATTAATCTTTCTCTGCATATTTTACGTCTTCTTGATATCTTTCCAAATCTTCTTTTGACAGCTTCTTGTACTTTTGTATCTTTGATATCTTTGATATCTTTGGCAGCTTTTTAGATAGTTTGGGATTTGTGATTCAGTTTGGACTTGTGGTTAGGCCATCCTGTTTGTTTTGAAATATGCAGCATGTTGACAAACTTTGCATTTTTTCCACTTTGTGCATTCCAAGTTAGCAAACAAATATTCATCCCTCTTTGTGAACCGGGAGAAATCCTGTGATTTGCAGAGAGGGCTAACTGATCCCAATCAGTTGCCCTTAATGATGAACCTTATTTTTATCTGTCTCTTTCATTTATTTATCTGCTATTGACTTTTCTTCCTTTCTTTGCAGATGAATAATTAAAATGGAGAGGAACAGCAAAAGATGAAGAACTTGAAGATTTAGAAAAAATTAGGATAGTCTTATTTAGGTTTAAATTACTATAAAATCATTGTTGTAAACAAATTGTAAACAATAATTGTACGAATAACTTAAAAATAAATAAAAAGTTTTTATCCAATTAATTCTTTTTTTTCTCCAATTGTTTATTTATTATTTATAATTCTTTAATTATAATAATTGAAAATAAATTCCAATCATTTAATCTTAGAATAATAAATAATTTAAATAAACAATGCTTTAGCACTTGATCAGTTAAACCTGGCATTTCCAACATCCAAAGCAAAACAACAGTTAATCACAACAACTGATCAGACGCATTCCCCTTTTTACTGATTTTTACCAAACACTGCAAATTCAAACTGAATGTATCCTTTCACTGATTTAATCATACAGTGCGAACTCAATCCAAATGTTTCAATCCATATCTCAGCATAACTTGAAAAGTGCTGTAGAATTTAAATCTTTTTGAGAACACGCGCACAAAAAACCCTAATTCCTGATTAAATGCCAAAGAAGTGTTCGCCTGATCGAAGTTGAGCCAAAATCAACCAAAACCCTAAGCCAACTGTTTGAAACATTCTAGAGCCCTGAAAATCAATAAAACCCTAATTGTGTCTGACTGACGAGAAAAGTCTGTTTGACCGATTCTTGAGCCAATCTGAAAAATCAGGAAAAGCCTGAAGTTGTGATTTCTTGTGGAAAAATGCGAGGGCAAATTTTGGGGTACAACAACCGTTCACAGCCAGACTCTGCTTCAACTGCACCAACAACATGGCCGAGTATGAAGCTTGTATCTTTGGTCTCAAGGCTACCATAGACTTGGGAATCAAATCTTTGATTGTGTTCGGGGACTCAGCTTTGGTCATCAGTCAGATCAAAGGAGAGTGGGACACTAAACATCCCAACCTCATCCCTTACAAAGAACATGTATTGACATTGCTACCTCATTTCGAGCGGATCACCTTCGAGCACTTCCCGCGAGAAGAAAATCAGCTAGCAGATGCTCTAGCTACAATGTCTTCCATGTTTAAACTTAACTGGGATAAGGAGGCTCCCCAAATCACCATCGAGCGAATGGACGAACCTACACATTGCCACGAGATTAATACCGAAGAAGTAGTGGACCGACCGTGGTTTCACGAAGTCAAAAGGTATCTCGAGGCTCAAGAATATTTTGAAGGAGCTTTAGTCAATGATAAAAAGTTCTTAAGGAGATTCTCAGCTAAGTTCTTCCTGAGCAATGGTATCCTATACAAGCGCAATCATGATTGCATTCTGCTCCGTTGTGTGGACAAGGTTGAGGCTGAATAGATCATGACTGAACTGCACAATGGTACCTTTGGCACCCACTCAAGCGGACATACGATGGCTAAGAAGATTCTACAGGAAGGCTATTACTGGTCTACCATGGAAGATGATTGTCATCAACATTCCCGTACTTGTCACAAATTCCAAATCTATGCGAACAAGGTACACATACCTCCAGTTCCTCTCAATGTCTTAACAGCTCCTTGGCCATTCGCTATGTGGGGAATCGACATGATTGGAGAGATCAAGCCTACAGCATCCAATGGACACCGCTTCATCCTGGTGGCCATTGATTACTTTACCAAATGGGTCAAAGCAGCTTCCTTCGCATCTGTTACAAAGAATGTGGTTGCCTGCTTCATCAAGAAGAACCTCATTTGCCGATACGGTATCCCCGACAGGATCATCACTGACAACAGTACAAACCTGAACAACACTATGATCACTACTTTATGCGAGCAGTTCCAGATTCAACATCACAATTCATCTCCCTATCGGCCAAAGATGAACGGTGCTGTCGAAGCTGCGAACAAAAATATCAAGAAGATCATTCAAAAGATGACAGTCACCTATAAGGACTGGCATGAGATGTTACCGTTTTCTCTCCACGGGTACCGTACCACGACACGTACATCAACTGGGGCAACACCCTATTCTTTGGTATACGGCATGGAAGCTGTTTTGCCTATTGAGGTTCAGATTCCCTCCTTGAGAATCATGAAGGATGCTGGTTTAAGTGAAGACGATCGGATTCAGACCCGGCTTGATCAACTTAACTTGATTGACGAAAAGCGACTTACTGCTGTTTTCCACGGTCAGACGTATCAAAAACGGATGATCAAGGCATTCAACAAGAAATTCAGGCGCCAGATATATCAAGTCGGAGATCTTGTAATCAAGCGGATCATATTGCTGCAAAGTGATCCCAGGGGCAAGTGGACTCCTACTTACGAAGGACCATTTGTGATCAAAAACATCATTTCTGGTGGGGCAATGATATTAACCACCATGGACGGCGACGACCTACCCCACCCTGCGAATGCAGACATAGTCAAAAGATACTACACATAAATGACCCGGCAAGTTGAAAACCCGAAAAGGCGACTTGGGCAAAAATGGGCATCCCGGTGAATCGAAAAACCGAAAGGGCGGTTCAGGCAAAAATTAGGGATAAATAAAAAAAATTGTACACCCGGCAAGTTGAAAACCCACAAGGGCGACTTGGGCAAAAAAGGGTTTCCCGGTGGATCGAAAACCCGAAAGGGCGGTCCAGGCAAAAGTTAGGGAATTAAAGCGTATGACTATGTCTCGTCGGATCACTTTAAGGACAATCTCTTCACAAACAAGCTCCATGCTTCTGATCAACTCAATCATCTTCGGACGAAGCAACGAATGGACAAGATATTCGAAGTTACGAAGGCTATAGCAGAATGGGAACCCCATGAATTTTTTTTACACATAGCCATATTTCTTTGTATAAAATTTTATCATTCTTACAACAACATTTTCTTACTAGGATGTCTGTCTCCTTTGTACAAAATACTTACACAAAGTTAATACAAAGATACTTCAAAGTGCAGAAAACTATTTTCCTTTTCTTTCTTTTTACACTTGTGTTTTATTTGAAAACGTCCAATGATTTATTAAATGAGCATATGCATTTGAATATAATCACTGTTTACAAATAAAAGAAATAGGAGAGAATAATTACTGACAGGTTGAAAGTATAGGAAAACGTCTTTAGGCTATTCCAAGAGAAATCCCCTGCAGTACATCATCTAGATCCCCAGCGGGGCTAAAACCTTGAAAAACATATCCCCATCAGAGTTAAAACTTCAAACTCCCAATCCTCAACGGAGCCAAAACTTTGAACTACAGACCCTCAGCAAAGATGAAACCTTCTTCCCCAGCAGAGTCAAATTTCCAACTATCAATCGCCAGCGGAAACCATTCAGTTTTCCCCAAATTCCCCAGCAAGTTGTCTTAAAATCTGAGAATCAACCAGATAACAGTTAACTTTTGCTTTATCCCCAACAGAATGAATATTCTCATTCTTGAATCCCCAGTAGATTGGCATACAACCCAAGCTCCTGAAGTCCCAACAGAATGAAGATTCTCATTCTTGACTCTCTAGTAGATTGACATACAACCCAGGCTCCTGATATCTCCAACAGAATGAAGATTCTCATTCTTAAAGTGACATACAACCCAAACTCCTGAACTTTTTCCGAACAGGAATAAGCTTTTCCCAGAGTCTTGAGCTTATTCTCCAGCAAGATAGCTACTCCTCAGCAGTATAGCTACTCCCTGCAGAGTTTTTCATCCCCCAACAGAGTGAAGATTCTCATTCTTGATTCCCCAGTAAATTTGCCATAACCTTCTTTACTCCCCAACATGAATTTGTCAGAATTTTTAGTCCCACGCAGATCGAAGATTCTCAGTGTTGACTCCTCAGCATAAAGTCCCCAAGGATGCAAATTCCCCTAGCAGAATGAAGATTCTCATTCTCAGTTCCCCGCAGAAGCCATCAGAGCCTTCCTTATTCTCTAGCAAATCAAGGTTTTCCTTTGTTTGATCCCCGGTAGAGATCTCCAGAAGTTTCCTTATTCCTCAGCCGAGTAAGGATTCTCACTGTGTAATCCCCAGGAAAGTCGTGAAAGATTCTCACATCGCCATAGAAGTTGTCAAAGTTTTGATAATCCCCGCGAGTTGCCAAGGATTCTCTATCCCCAAGCAGTCAGCAAGGATTTCTTATCTTCAGCAATTAAAGATTTTGAATCTCCTGCAACGGTCAAGGATTTATTTTCCCCGACAATAGTCAAGGATTTTATTATCTCCAGCTATCAAGGATTTATTTTCCTCAGCAAGACAGCCAATCAGCTTACATGCGCATACATTACATTCATATATCATAAACATTGATAAAACACATTTTATTGCATCATACATTTCGTGCAACATAACTTTGTGTTTCAGCTAACATTTTACCCTTTTCAGGATAAGACTAAAAGATATCTTTAACAGACATTCAAAGATTTCAGATACAATACAGATACACTTCAGACACGGAAGTCATCCTGCTACTCATTCAGATTCTATTTCAGATACGCTCCAAACACGGATGCCATTCTGGCCCTTACACCAGAAGTTTGATTCTCCCCAGTGCAGTCGCCACAGAAGTCATTATGTCACTTATTCAGATCCCAGTTACATTTTCAGATACACTCCAGACACGGAAGTCATTCTGCTACTCATACAGATCTCAATTTCAGATACAATCCAGATACACTCCAGACACGGAAGTCATTCTGTCAACTTATTCTGACTTTTTCCCCAGCTCAGAGATGCTCCAGACACGGAAGCCCTTCTGTCGCTTATTCAGATTTCAGATTCAGATACAATACAGATACACTCTAGACGCGGAAGTCATTCTGTTATTCATTCAGATTCAGATACAGTTATAGCTCGGATACACTCCAGGCACGGATGCCATTCCATTGCTCATACAAATTCAGTCTCCAGATACAACTCAGATACGTTCCAAATACGGATACAATTCTGATGTTCATTCTCCTGATTTTCAACAAATATCCTTGGATGGCATCTTTAAGCCCATCTCCGACAAGATTCTGTCACCTCTCTAAATGGCATCTTTAAGCCCATTCCCTCAACTACAATTTTGACGAGTGAAAATTTACGTGCACTCTAGTGTCCAATCATCTTTTACCTTCGAGTCACGAACTACAAACTCGCCAATCTAACTCTTCAGGTTTAATAAGATTGAACAGGGGAATCTGTTGTACCCCAAAATTTTCCCTCTCATTTTATCAAGATTTCTCCTCACAAGACTCTTTGGACTCCATACCAGATTAGGGTTTGCTCTACTCAAGACATCTCCTTGCACTGATGACCTAAAATTAGGGTTTGAGTTTGCACAAGGATTTTTGGACTTCCAATGCTCAAGGTTACTTCCATACTTCATGTTGGACTCCTAAGATTTCTCACACCAAGTTTGAAACCTTGAATCAAAATTTTGCCCAATCAATTGGACAGTTGACCTAAAAATCAGTTGTATTGGGGAAAAAGTCAACCATGGCCAATTTACAGTCAAAACTCATAATTTTTTATCCACAACAACATTATAGACTCATGTGAACCATTTGATCAAGTTTGGACCATAACTCCTCAAGAAATTTGATCAGATCATCAAAAGGGCAAAATGGTCATTTTTAGGGTTTTGACTACAGAAGGGCAATTTCTGATTTTTCACCTAGCCAATGGCAAATTGGGTTCAAGCATGGATTAAAGGACTCAATGGCATCATCTTGACTTAATCACAAGGTTCAAAAGATCCCAAATGCATTGGATTGACAGATGAATTTTCCAGTCAACTGATCAAAAATCAACTGTACACTGAAAAGTCAAACTTTGACTTTTTGGTCAAAATCAAGTGCCAAGGGTCATTTTTCATCAAGATGTGTCAAAACATGAAACTTGTTCACCAAGAAACTTAATTTTCAAAATTAGGGTTTAAAATGGAAAATTTTCATAACTTAGAATTTTTCTAAGTTATGAAAATTTCTTATTTTTTCCCAACTTTTTCACCATGATGAAATTAGATTCAAAGAAAAATTCCAACATTAAAGTTGTATTCCTCCACAAAATATACAACTTTGATTCACAAAATTTTCCAAAAAGATGCTTGGATCTCAAGTTATGATTTTGTGAATAAGGGTTCATGAAACTTTTAACTTAGTGAAATATTGCCCTAGTTTAGGCAGGATTTTGACCTATCTTCATGGCAACTTTTCACATAGTTCCAAGTGGAATCTCAAGATTCATTTCAAAGATGGATTGTAGGGCATGTTACAAGCTTTCCAAAATGTCAAAGAACTCTCCAAGATCATTTGTGGTTAGGGAGAATCGAAGGATTGAAAATGGCAAATTATCACTTTTGGCCAAGGCATTTTGCACATTGATACAACTTGCAAATCTGTCCAAACCTTGCTTGTACTTGGTTTAAAGGTTCTAATCCTTTCTACACTCATAAATTAAATGCAAAGACATTGGATTATGGAATTGTTCTGATCTATGAAGCATTATACAAAGGTTTAATCCAAAAATGGCAAAAAGTTAACAATGCCATTTCCATAAAGTTAGCTTTTGGCAATTTTGTTTCTCTTGAGCCATGGACCTGATTTCATTATGCAAACAAAGTTCACTAATATCAGGAAAGGTGTACCAACTATGTGCAGCTAGAATACAGGCCTGTACAAGCTTTGCCTTTGTCACTTCTCACCTTTTCTTCAAAAACAAGCAAGTGTGCAAAAGTCAGCATAACTTTGTAATCTGATAAGAGCAAGACTTGTGCATATTTAAAACAAGTTAAACACATTGTCTAAGGCCAGAAACATGAGCTAACAAGTTATAAAACCCTCCAAAACACCAAAACTACAACTTCTGCCCAATACAGGGCAAGTTCTGCAAATCACAAGCCAAAACCAATTCCACTCGTGCGTTTTGTCCCAAATCGCTTCAAACACTTTCTAAACAACTCACCTGAACTATCCAAGCCATTGTTCATCAATTGTAACTTCATTTTCAAGCTTCATCATTTTTAAATTCTGAGTTTGCAGGTTGACTTCTACAAGAAGATTCAAGCCATTTCAAAGCAAGCTAAGCATTGGGAAAGGTCAAGGGAACATCAAGCAAGCTCAAAAGAACCTCAGGCCTCACTGAAAGTTGCTGCATTGCCATATTCGAACTTAACTGAAACAGGTATTTCTCAAATTTCTATCTCCTTATTTAGGAATCATTAGGCTTAGGTTTGTGAAGCAAAAATGTAGTCCTTAATGTCCTTGAACTGTACATATGCATAGAATTCATTTATGTTAGCTGAGCTAGGAGAATTTGGATGTTGAAGTTACTAAATTTTTTAGGTCAGAAATTGGGGGTGATAAAATTCACCCTGGTTTCTTAGAGTTAGATCAAGTTTTTTATATGGTTAGAATCGTGGTTTGAAGCTCTATAATTTTCATGTTATGAGTTTTTGATTTGACGCAAAGAATAGAGAGAACAGGTTTGAAGTTGCAGGCGCGCGTATTATTGTTCATAGGTTAGAGATGAAGTGAACGTGGGTTGGGCCTGGCTGGCCTTGCTGTTGACACCCCCATCCTGCTTTCTGCACCCCCTTGGCCCATTTGATTTATTTTTGCATATTTTTCATTTCTTTTATATTTTCTGACTTTTATTATTTTTCCTAAATATTAAAAATCACCAAAAATATTCTCTTAATTTTTCACATTTTATTTTATTATTTTTATTATTTTTTAGACATAGAAATAGTTTAATAATAATAATATACTTTTATTTCTTAAATAAACTTATAAATAATATAAAAATATTATACATTTTTATTTTTTATACTTAAAATATTATTTTCTCACAAATATTATTTTTTTAACATTTTTGTATTTTTTTTAATTTATTTTCATGTACATAAATGAATAAATAATTAATATAAAGCATATTTTCTTTTAAACAAAAACTAGGGTTTCCACCCTTTTCAAAAAATAATCATTAATAGTTTTCTTTTTTTTTGAGACATAAATAACTTATTTTTACATACATAAAAATAATACAAAAACATCCTTTGCATATTTATATTTATTTGTACATTTAAATATTTTTCTATTTATGTATTTGTGCAATATTTCAATTTGGTTGTAATAATAGTTTTAGGGTTTATTTTTGTGCAATACCCCCTATTCAAAACTTGTATCCCCCTTCCCATATCAATGTTGTAATAGTCTTAGATTTACTTTTACGCATTTATTGCTTTTATATGCATGCCTAGTAAATTAGGGTTTGTATGATAACCAAAATCAAACAAATAGCATGACTAAACACAAGACAAAAATGCATGAAAAAATGACAACACAATGCACACAAGCACCCCTAGGATTTCATCCACTTGTTGCCTAAAAAAACATGGCCATGGTATGCATGCTAGGTATCTTGGCAAAACAAAAAACAAAACAAAAGATCATAGTCCCTCGATGACGCTATCTTGGTTGCCTATACAAAAATAATCTAGTCCCTCAAAAAAAACTTGCTAAAGATACTTGGCAACATTGTTATCATGGTCATACGATGACCCACGCCCGTCCCGTTTAACATCCAAAAACAAGGTTTGTTTACCAAATACAATGGTAAAAAAACAATGTCAAAGGGTTAAAAATGTGTAGGAAAGATCTTTGAGTTAGGGCATACAACTCCTAGTTACTTGATCAAATTTGCAAACATCCTTGCTATTTTCAAAAACACACAACACAATTTCAAAACATTTCCCAAAACAAACTTTCAAACATTGAGACATTTTTCAAAAGACAAACACCTTTGTATACATTCAAACAAGAATCATTACAAAGGTTGCCTAAACAAAGGCATCTTTTCAAAATATTTTCAAAACCACACACAAAAGCACCATTTCAAACAATTGAAAAGCAAAAGCAAGTGATATAAACAAGTAACTAAGAGCCCATGGAAAACTATGGATGAAAAGGGTGTTAGCACCTTCCCTTTTCATAATCTACCCCCCGAACCCAAGAAAACATCTCAAAGGTCTTTCCTGTGCTTTTTGACCTTTTCTTTGGATAAAATAAAAAGTCGGTGGTGACTCTTGCTAAACTGAAACATTTGCAAACGCAAACGCAAAACCTCAAGTCAGTTCTCCCACCGTATCACACATACTGTAGAGATCGTGGTATCATTTCCGTCATCCTACCTCTAAAGGCTTACAGTTTTTTAGTCGAGAGTTGAATATCACAAAAATAAATAAGAACACATTTTTTGAAATAGTGAATATGAATGGATTGATTCAAAACAGACATATGCAATGAATTAATGAAATAATAAAGTTTTGACATGACTAAATGTTTGAACAATCAAAATAAAATTACAAGTTGAAAATTCTAATGAACAAAAAGTCTTCTTGTGAGAACTTGTCACTTCAGATGGTATTCCTTGGAGGGATGGCAGAAGAACTCAACCTGACCGTCTTGTGTGAATTCAAATTCTCCTTCATCAATCAGGTCTTGAATTTTGTTTCTCAACTCCCAACAGCTGTTGGTGTCATGTCCAGGGCTGTTGGAATGGTATGCACACCTAGCACCAGGATTGTACCTCGGGGAAGCTATGTTGGCATTTTGAGGAGAGTCCCTTAATATAACCAACTTGGCCTTCAATAGGCGTTGCAATGCTTGATCCAATGACATGTTGATTTTGGTGAAGCGCCTTTCAGATGTATTATTCTTATGCCGATTTCCCCGCTGTCGTTGGAGATGTCGTGGTTGGGCTTGTGATGTAGTAGTAATCATGAAAGGTCTGTTCCCAACCTCTTCTCTCACCGGGGGCTGATTAATGCCTTGATCTACAATCTTAACTGTTTGTTTCATGGATCTGCATCCATCTTGGTGAAGCTTGTTGAGGAAGGCTCTTATCCCTTCTTGTCCTTGAGCTAAGTTTTGGATAAGAGCCATCTGCCCCAGGATTTGGATTCTCATTGCTTCTACCTCAGCTTACAATTGTTCCAGTTGTTCATCCTTGTTGTTGTCTGGACGTTCCTTGGTCAGATTCTCGGCGAAGAGTGTTTTCAGGTCTTCTTGCCCCTTGGATAGATTCAGGAGAAATTCCTTGAACTGGGCATCTTGATCTTGGAGATCTCTGTTGTCTTGTTGGAGAGCCATTGCTGAAATAAACAGCGAGAACATGAGAGACCTGCTTTGAAACCTTCTTATGCAATGATATGTATGCAATGTATGCAATGTTTTCAAGGATCTCGCGAGGTAAGCAAGAAACTGTTAGAATTTGATTGCAGCTTAATTGAAGAAACTTCGTGTCGTTGAGAGTCCTTCTTCCAGAGTCAAGCTCACCATATCGAGTGGGTCATAGCCACTGACTCAAGTTATCATGTTTTGATCTCTAGACGACATTGGCTAGAGGAAAATAAATCCCCTTTCCCCTTGCTTGATTTGTCATAACCTGCATCATAAACTCCTGAGATCCTTGAAATGGTTAAGGAAATGCTATGGTATGATGTTATGATGTGTATGCTATGCGTTTAAGCAAAAATGTGAGGTGATGTAAACAAGTAAACTCGGCAAGAAATCCAAGTTATTGGATACAGACAAAACCTGCAAGGAACTCATGTTGTCAGATAATAAAACTGTGCAAGTAGTTCAAGTTGAAAGCACACAAGTCACACAAATAGCCTTAGGTTTAGGCTTGCATGGGGTCTAGGTATTACCCTCTTGAAGTTAAGTTGGTTCAACCTGTCCTAATAATAGTAATCGGGTTCTAGAGGTTCTCAATATCACTGACCATCCTCCATCGGTCATAGTTTCAGCTTAGCAATCTTTTCTTACGGCCAGAACCATCGCGAGAGTATGGTCTCAATGAGTGTAGCATTTTGCTACTTTCTATGGCCAAGTTGGTCAATTATAGGTTCTAAGGTCAGTTGATGCTTAATGACCCATATAGCAGCCCCATACTCTCCTTGTTCCTCCACAAGGTATATCGGTACCAACTAATGTGCCACATCAACGTAGCCACTGCTTAACCGTATCGGTCTACGCTGTATAGTTCCCTCACAGTCTATTGCTACTTACCTAAAAGGTATCCCCAGATCCGGGTTAGGATATATAGTAACTCCGATACAAATCCCATAAAGATAGAGCAATCAAATCAAACATTAGAAAACAATATGATGAACTAATCCTAAGGTACACCCCACTTATTAAATCCCCAGCAGAGTCGCCAGTTCTGTGGTACGGTGGCCAGAACCGGGACGTGTTTCCCTTTTTAAGGAATTTGTTGGTTTGCGTTTTGCGTTTGTTTTTGCAAAATGTCGCGGTAAGCAAGAGACGCCACCGACTTTTATTTTATCCAACAAGGAAAGGAAAAAAGCACAGAAAAATTCCTTTTTCGAGATATTTCTGAGTACGGGGGGTAGATTATAGAAAGGGAATGTATTAGCACCCTTTCTATCCGTAGTTATCTACGGGCTCTTAGGTACTTGCTCATCATTTTCAAAATTGTTTTCTTTGTGTTTGTGTGATTTGAAAAGCTTTTTTTACTTCGATTTAACTCTTGCTTTTGTCTTCAAGAGTATAATGAAGTGTTTTTGAAAACTTTGCTTATAAAGGAGTGTAAGTGTGAAAAAAAAGTTTGTTTTGATTGAGCAAGTACTTAAGAACTAATCTACCTACTCGAAAAAGGAATCGTTCTATGTTTGTTTCCTTTAGACAACTCTATCCCACTATTAGTGAGTAGGTAGCACCGTCATTTGAGTTTTAAGGGTCAATTCGAAAGGGACGTACGGTCACTAAAGCAATGTTAGGACGTCTTAGTAGTAACCCTAATGTCCTAGATCAATTTATCCGAGGCAACTTTTATCTTTGGACAAAAGGACGACCACTAAAGCATCCTATACTCAATGACCGTTTACCGAAGGCAACCAAGTGGGAGTGTACCCTAGGAGTGCGCATGTGCGAGTGATTCAATTTCAGATTGTTATCTTTGCACATTAGGGTTATCTAACTGTTTTAAAGTTTTACATACATTCTTGTCATGCATCCTAATGTCATACATCTAACAGTTTAGTATTTTGCGGAATTTAAGGTGCGGAAATTAAACTAAGCTATTACAAGGCTTCGGGTATTTACATAGTCAAAAACAAACCCTTTGAAAATAGAGCGATATATGGAAATAAATGTCCTAATTAAACTATTACAAACTGTAGGCAGTTACATCAATATGATAAATAAAAAAAATAAAGCGCGCGAGAAAAATTAAGATCGGGAAGAAACTAGGGTTTTGACCCTTCTAACCTAATCAAAAGAAAAATTATTTTTTGTTGTTTTTAATTATTTTTTTAAGAAAAGAATTTAGGTTCTAAAATTAAATGCAAAATTAATTAATGAAAATAATTACATGGCCTATTTTTGGTTTTTTGTTATTTTTTAGGAAAAGAAAATAAAATTAAGTTAGAAATAAAAAAAACCTAATTATTCTAATTAGTTTTAATTATTTACAAAAAGAAATTAAAATTTACCTAAAATCAAAATCTAATTAAATTAGTTAATTTTTTGATGAAAAATAAAATCTAGACCTAATTTGTGAAAAGTATTATTTTTATGATTTTTTTAATAAAGAGAAAATAATTGATTGGTTAGTAAAATAAAATAAATAAATTAAATGAAATAAAAATATAAAAAGAAAGAAGATGAAGAAATTGGGCCTAGGAGTAATTTTTGGGGGTGCAGATAGTGATTTTGGGCCCAAGAAGGGAAGGTCCACGTTGACCCTCAGGATCTGATGTTGCACTTGACTATGGCTTATGGTGCTCCTCCATTGCTGGCTCTTGGATCTGTCTATCTGGCCACTTGGCAGACTGGATCTTGAGGTCACATGATAGACCCTTGGCTTGTGTATGCGCTGAATCCTGAAAAGGCAAAATACATGAAATATTTGAGGGACCTGGGATTCGAACCTAGGTCCTGAAGCAATATCTAACGCTACACTTACCAATTGCGCCACTTGTTCTATTTGTTATAATAATACAAAATAATGATCAAATATTAAAAAGGCCCTATGTATCAAATATGCGCGCGCTTTTTCAAACAGTCCAATGGTTGCTCGCCAGCTGGTCATCTTCCTCCTTGGATCTGTTGGTAAAAGTTCCAAAATTTTACCTACAGACACTTGTTCGTATCTACAAGTCCTGTAAATCTTAAAATCAATTTCAAGCGTGGTAAATAAAAACGAAGGCCATAGACAGCTTCGTCTTGACCTACGAAATTCATTGGTAGCCCTTTCGTGGCCCAATTTTGCCTGTAAACAAAACACCCAATTTGAAACAAGGAACCCTAATAATGGTGAAATCCACTACATGCCATATAAATGCAATTAAACAATATAGAAAGCTTGCAAATGTTTCATGGATCAAGAATATATGGTTAATTCGTGCTAACAATGCCTAAATCATGCAAACCGAATTCAAGAATACATGGATGTCGTGATGGACTTACAGCGCGATGTAGGGCCTGGAAATGCTTGCTTTGGATTGCTTTTGCTTGCTAAGGATGCCAGGAAGCGATTGGAATGGTACAAGAGTCTTGAATTGGCCGCTAAGTACGAATTCGATTCACCACTTTTTCTTGATTTTTCAGGTTTTGTTTCTGGTTTGTACGCCTCTTTTTTTCTTAGAGCATAAGGTTTATATAAACAAAGGAATTTAGGTCAATATTTGTGTATCAAATCTTGGTCCATTATGATGAAGATATTTGATTTGATTTCTTCATAAAGACTTGCTATATTTGATTCAATCAAGTTCCAATCTATTTTCATACATTACTGCCAGCCTGTTATGAGTTGTTTGGGCCTCCAACATGATGAGAATCGAAAGCTGACCTGCCCCTAAAAATCCAAATCCCTTCTAATTTTCTCTCTTCGGTGGCCTCAAAGTCCCAATTCTAAATACTCTAGCTTCGATTGCATAGCCCCCTTCGATTGAACCTTCCTCTACTTCGATTGCTTGATTCGAAAAGAATCACCCATGTCGAATCAACTTTTGTGGGGTTGTCAGTAAACAAGGCAAGAATCTGGCCTGGATAGGTTAGGATATGTGTTTTTTTCTTAGTCATGCCAGCCCATTTCATTCCTTATTTGATTAAGAGAATATTCTTTCGATTGTGAGATTTCTGGCTTATTTTGAAACCAATACCCTTCCTTCCTTCCTTCGAATTTGCCTTCCTTGCTAGCCTTAAACTCCAATTTGAGCCAATCAAGACTTTCCTTATTAGAACCTTGTTCTCCTTAATGGTTCTGAGTCGAATTGTGTCAGCTTCAATACTAGGGCTCCTTCGACTGGACCACCCTTTGCTTATATTTCCTGTCCTTTTGAAGAGAATTTCCTGGTCGAATCAGCTCTTTGTGGAATTATGAACAAACAAGGCAAGAATCTGGCCTGGACATATTTTTCGAGTGCCCTCTTGATGGCCTCTTTCGAATGTCCTGGAAGGAATTCTTCGAAAGGGCCCTTGTCCAATTACCAATTGAAGGAATTTGACACAATACTAAATCGAAGGATCCCTTGCCATGCCAATCGAAAGGCTTGGACACAATGCCCATTGAAAGGCTTGTCATGAGGCCAATCGAAAGGCCTTTTGCAGATGTCAATCGAAGGATGCTATGTAGATGTCAATCGAAAAGTACTTTGGAGATGCCAATCGAAATGCATTTTGGAGATGTCAATCGAAAGGTGCTTTGGAGATGCCAATCGAAGGGAATTTTGTAGGTGCCAATCGAAGGATGCTATGTAGATGTCAATCGAAAAGTACTTTGGAGATGCCAATCGAAATGCATTTTGGAGATGCCAATCGAAAGACACTTTGGAGATGCCAATTGAAGGGCATTTTGTAGGTGCAAATCGAAGGGCATTTTGTAGGTGTCAATCGAAGGATACTTAACCATCAATTGAAAATTTTCCTTGTCTTTAGGCAAAGGTTTATAACCACCTATGCAAGAGAAAAATCTTGGAAAAGCATGAGGGAAAATTTTGGGGTACAACAGATATAATAGAATAAGACGAGAAAATACGAAAGATTTGTTTATCCAGTTCGATCAAACGATCTACTCTGGGGGAGAGAGCAAATCTCCAATTTACTATTGTCAGATTTGTTATAAGATATTACATGTGAGTTACAAGAAAATAACCTTCACCATTAGAGTTACCAAGAACAACCCTGAAGGCATCCAAGAACAATCATATTTTTCTACCCAAGTGTTTCCCAACCTCTCCAATCCTCAATAATGTAAGCACACAAGCCCAATGTGTAACAACTATTTTCCAATACCCTTAGATAATTCCAAAGATTTCCCTATAAATTTTCCTTTCTAAGGTTTCCCTTGAGAATACCTTAAACCCTTTGCTCTACCCTTTTACTGTGAACTCTAAAATTGTTACACACTTTCAAACAGAAAAAACAAACATATATATAATAACTAAAACACAATCCCAAAAATAAACCCATTAATTATCAGAATAAAATATTATAAATATATTATAATATATTTTAAATTACTTTATGCTATTTATAAATTTATACATATCCAATATTCTAATATTAAATAAACAAATCCGCAAACTGAATCGGTCAAACCCGAAATTTACGAACCGCCTAAACTAGACATTCTTGCTGCTTTTCGGCTTTTTGATTTTTGGAAATCCCAAAATATATTTTCTTTCTCTTCATCAACAAAGGTTTTAAGACACACTTCAACAATATCCGTCTTGACTTGAAACTGTGTTGATGTTAATTTAACCATCAATAACCTTGATGCTCTCTACCATGTTGAAATTCTAATCAATAACCTTGATCAAATTCAAGACACCCTTGAATCTTGATGTCGCCACTTTCTTAAAAGATTCCTCCAAGAATAATACTAAAATCTTGCTTCACAGCTTTGAGGAGAACAATAACTTGACAAACTGTCAAGCACAATAAGTCAACTCAAATGTATCAGAGATACATGAGGACGTACAAACAAAACATAAACTTTCTTGAAGAACCTTCAAACAAAAAGGCTTAGAAAATATGGCTGTTGTACCCCAAAATTTGCCCTCCCATTTCCTCAACATTTTCTCATCAAGACCTTTGAAGATCAAGATCCAGTTAGGGTTTCCTCTGCTCAAGACTTCTCCTTGCACTGTTGACCCAAATTAGGGTTTGTGTTTGCACAAAGATGTTTTGACCTAAAAAGCCTAAGATGACTTTCATGCTTCATGTTGGACCTCTAAGATTTCCCATACCAAGTTTCAAGTCTTGATTCCAATTTTTACCTAGTCAATTGGACAGTTGACCTATAAATCAGTTGTATTGGGGAAAAAGTCAACTGTGGCCAATTGACAGTCAAATATCATGAAAATTTACCCACATCAACATTATGAACTCATATGGACCATTTGATCAAGTTTGGATCACAATTCCACAAGAAATTTGATCAGATCACCAAAAGGGCAAAATGGTCATTTTTAGGGTTTTGACTGCACAAAGGCAATTTTTGACTGTTTGACCTAGCCAATGGCAAACCAAGCTCACATATGGACTCAAGGACCCCATGGAATTATCTTGACATGCTCAACAAACTCAAAAGATCCCAAGTACACAAGATTGACAGTTGAATTTCTCAGTCAATTGATCAATTTTGACTGTATACTGAAAAGTCAAACTTTGACTTTTTGGTCAAAATCAAGAGTCAAGATTCATTTTTCATCAAAACATACCAAATCATGAAACTTGTTCACCAAGAAACCAAGAAATACAAATTAGGGTTTGAAATGGAATTTTTTCATAACTTAGAATTTTTCTAAGTTATGGAAAACCCTAATTTTTTTCCCAACTTTGCCCCACTTTTTTCACCAAGATTCATTTGGATTCAAACAAAAGTCAAAACATGAAAGTTGTAGCTTGTTACATAATCTACAACTTTTATTCACAAAGTTTTTCCCAAATGAGGCTTGTATCTCAAGTTACAAATTTTTGAATAAGGGCACTAAAACCATTTCATAAACTTAGTGAAAATTTGACCTTTTTGACAAGGTTTTTCTACCTAACTTCAAGACCATTTTTCATACACTTCCACTTGGAATTTCAATTTTCATTTCAAAGATGGATTGTGGTACACATTCCAAGCTTTCCAAAATGTCCCAATAACTTCTCAAACAACCCTCATGGTTATGGAGAATCGAATTTTGCAAAATGGGCAAAAAGTCACTTTGATTCATGGCCATGTACATGTTCATACACTTTGCAATTTTTCAAATCAGCATGGGCAAGCTAGTTACAGGCCTCTAATTCCTTTTTCTTACTCAATAATTAAATTGCCAATCCATTGTGTTTTAGCTTTGTTTTGTTCATATAGTCATTTACACAAGGAATTAAGCCTTATTTGGAAAAAGTGATTTATCCATTTTTGCAAAGTAGAACTTTATGTCAAGTTTGAAAAATCAAGAGGTACAATGCATATCTTTGGACACAAGATTCATGGACATAACACACTGATCAAGACTAAAAGATGCAGCACATTTTAAGGGGCCTGTACAAGCCTAGAAAAAAAGTTGGCATTTCCTTGCTTCACATAGAAGAAACATGATATAACTTGTTACCAACTTGGATATCAGCTTAGACACACTTAGACAAACTTATCAAACACATTCCAAAGATCAGAACCAAGCTTTTGCACGACCCTAGCACCTCTCAAACACTCCCCTTGCCATAATCACTCTCAAAACTGCAAAAACAGGGCAAGGCCTGCAGTTTGAGTGCTATCTTTCATTTCTCTCAAGCTTTCTTGCCCAAACCAGTTCACACACCTTCCATACCATCTATGCAAGCTAACCAAAAGCAAAAGCACGACCTGTAATCCCTCTAACCACTTCCACCATTTTCAGTTTCTTGTTTTGCAGGTGAAGTGCTCTAGCACGATTCAGAAGCTTTCAAGACAAAGTAAACATTGGAATAGCATCCCTGGGACCTCAAGGAAGCTTTTCCAATCCTCACCTTGCACTGAAAGCTCCCTCATTGCCAGATAGAAACTTCAGCTGAACAGGTATCTTGGTGAACTCGTATCTCTCTTATTAGGCCATCATTAACTCTAAAGTTTGTGAATAAACAATGTTCTACTCATGCCACTGAACATGTACATATCTTTTACTTTTTCATTTCTTTTGCCTGAGCTGTGAGAATTTAAGGTCTGAAAATGGTAGAAAAACTTAGGTCAGGATTTGGGATTGTTAAAATTCTCTCTCATTTTCTGAGAGTTAGGAGATGTTCTTTATATATTTGGAATCGTGGTTTTCATGATTAACATTTCTTATGTTGGGAGTTTGTTCAAAAAAATCAAAGAATCAGGATATTCAAATGAAGCTTCTTGCGCGCGTTTTTGAACAAATTTTTGTTCAGAGGTAGAAGAAGATGTCTCATGGGCTGGGCCAGCTTTGGTTCTGCTTTTTGCACCCTATTTCCATTTTTCTTACCCCCTGAACCCATTTGCTTGATTTAATGTTTTTTTTTATTTTTCTTTTTTTCATTTTGACTCATTTATTTTTTCTAATAATGTTTAAAAACTTGAAAAAATCATTTTTTGCAACCATTTTTGCATTTTTTTAAGTATTTATTTGTTTATATATACTATTATACATATATATATATATATA